>CM050164.1:319651476-320251476 GCA_027410445.1 Discoglossus pictus | reverse complement strand
CAGGATACATTTTCTCAAGGTAGAGAGACGTTTCTATTTTTGTTAATCTGATAAAACAAGAATTTTTATTTAAGGGGTACTATTTTGAGTAGAGAGGAGATTTTGACACATACTCTGACACACACTCAGGAGAGACACTATCCTGACACACAGAGAGACCCCTTCTTAAGACAAGCTCTGGAGAGAACAGGCCTAATCTTGGTTGCTGATTTTTTATATTTTTCTATAATATTCGATTTTGGGATTATAAGGATTAGCGCTCTACTTCCAATTGGGTTGATACAATATCTGGTAATGTATAAAAATAACTAGTTATTTTTGTAATATAATTGATAATATATGTAACGGAGCTGGAACACGCAGTCCAAATCTCCGCTGGTATACGGTACAATACCCAGGAGGCACTACAGTTTCACCATCCCCGACCTCCCATATTGGACGACACACAATTTGGGAGTCAAATGAATACTGACTTTATTTTGTTATTGCAGAACTATATATACATCTCTTTGGCCACAGGCAATACACATGCCCATATTTGGCTACACACAATACACACAAAGAGAACAATAGGGGGGTCACACCTCCCTGGCAACTTTGATACAATCAGACACTGATTCAATTACACCTCTTTGTTCTTATCAGAGAATTAAAACACTTTGGAAAATGCAAGGATCCTTTACAACTTTCTTATCTCTTGAATCTCTGTAATAGGATTATCTATTAGCCTAGGTCTGCAAAAGTCTGGCTAATATTCTGCAGAGCATCAACCAGCATACATATTGTAGGATCATATTTTAACCAAGAATAATCATAAAACAGGGTAAAACAGTGATGGGTTTCGCTACACACCTCCCCCGTGACCATAAGCCGGCATACACGGTCTGATCCCAACGGATCGGCCTGGGGATGTCCGGACAAAAGTATTTGTTGGTCAATTCTCTAGTTTGACAACCCATCAGCATTACTGCAATTCACATTTACTCACATTTCCCATATCCCCAGATAGCTGGGATCTGAGCGCACAAAACCACCGAATAGCGCTCAGATCCTCTTCACACAGTTCAATTGCCATGTAGCTAAAGTCTTTCCCATAGTCTTTCATTATATGAATGGGCTTCATGGCACAGTTATCCGGGGTATCATGGTTCACACAGGGCAAGTACAGAATGACCCCCCTGTATGTAAAGGGCCAGAATGAGTGACTTATACTCTGGTATGGCCGAACACTGGTTCCAAAGGGCAATATGTACCAGGGCCATAGTCGCAGGGCAGGAGGCTGGCAAACAGTCCCCTCCAAGCCAAGGTGGTGAAGGGCACTTCGTCACACATCTCCCCTTTGGGGGGAAGTCTAACCAGGTACCGGGATATTTTGCTGTGGTGATGGGGCAACACGCTGAGGGGACTTGAGGGGCAGAGGCCAGCGGCACTCTGCCCTGATGCCAGCTCTTCTGCTGGTATACCCTGCAGGACATCCTGCTCTGTACAAGGGACAAAGGGAGGGCAGAGGCCGACTGCACTCTGCCCCGCTGTCAGCTCTTCTGCTGGGGTACTTGGGACATATTTCGGCTCAGTAGCCAGGGAAACGTGGGGGTCAGTGGGGGTTAACATTTCCTCTGTTAACCCTGGGGCCACATTAGAAGTTAGCTGGGGAGGGGAGTTTGTACTTACCCCCTCCTCCGGTTGTCCCAGTGACGGTAGTTGGGGATCTGGACAAGCTGTGGGCGCAGAGACCATGGTCCCATCTGCGCCGTCTGGGAGATTGGTGTCTCCCCTGGTTAGGGTAATCTGTCGCTGGGGGGGAAGGACGACACCCTCTGCCCCCCGTGTTCCACACCGCCGCTGGGGGGGAAGGACGACACCTCTGGCCCCCTGGGGTACCCACTGCCGCTGTGGAGGAAGGTCGACACCTTCTGCTCCCTGAGGTACACACTGCCGCTGGGGGGAAAGGACGACACCTTCTGCCCCCTGGGGTTCACACTGCCGCTGGGGGGGAAGGACGACACCTTCTGCCCCCTGGGGTTCACACTGCCGCTGGGGGGAAAGGACGACACCTTCTGCCCCCTGGGGTTCACACTGCCGCTGGGGGGAAAGGACGACACCTTCTGCCCCCTGGGGTTCACACTGCCGCTGAGGGGGAAGGACGACACCTTCTGCCCCCTGGGGTTCACACTGCCGCTGGGGGGAAAGGACGGCACCTTCTGCCCCCTGGGGTTCACACTGCCGCTGAGGGGGAAGGACGACACCTTCTGCCCCCTGGGGTTCACACTGCCGCTGGGGGGAAAGGACGACACCTTCTGCCCCCTGGGGTTCACACTGCCGCTGGGGGGAAAGGACGACACCTTCTGCCCCCTGGGGCTCACACTGCCGCTGAGGGGGAAGGACGACACCTTCTGCCCCCTGGGGTTCACACTGCCGCTGGGGGGAAAGGACGACACCTTCTGCCCCCTGGGGTTCACACTGCCGCTGAGGGGGAAGGACGACACCTTCTGCCCCCTGGTGTTCACACTGCCGCTGGGGGGAAAGGACGACACCTTCTGCGACAGTCTCTCTGCATGTGGCCCTGCTGGTTACACGTGTGGCACCTGATGGAGGGGTTTGGTAGTTCCCACCACCCGGACGCAGTGCTGGGGCGGGGTTAATGGTGGGAGGTGGGTTAGCAGCTCCCAAGATGGACCGCTCCCGTGCCCGCATCTTTTCCATTATGCATTTGTGGACATCTGTCATTAACCATTCCAAGGTTTTTATGGGAAGCGTACCTGGGAAAAAGGCCAGTCTGCTTTGGAGTTCTCTTCCAAACTCATTCTGTGGGGTAATACGAGGTACTGTAACCATGAGTTCCTTTCTGTCTGCATCCCTGTAGTCCGCGGCCGCCTCCTCCTCCTCATGATGGAACGCTGTCTGAAAACTAGCCGGTTCCATCCTGCTGTAGCCAGGGGCGCTGTACGGATACTAGCGTTGCCCTCAATTTGTACTCCACGGAATGGTGTCTCCTGTAGCTGTCCTTCTGACCGTGGGAACAATTCCACCACTTGCCAACAAATGTAACGGAGCTGGAACACGCAGTCCAAATCTCCGCTGGTATACGGTACAATACCCAGGAGGCACTACAGTTTCACCATCCCCGACCTCCCATATTGGACGACACACAATTTGGGAGTCAAATGAATACTGACTTTATTTTGTTATTGCAGAACTATATATACATCTCTTTGGCCACAGGCAATACACATGCCCATATTTGGCTACACACAATACACACAAAGAGAACAATAGGGGGGTCACACCTCCCTGGCAACTTTGATACAATCAGACACTGATTCAATTACACCTCTTTGTTCTTATCAGAGAATTAAAACACTTTGGAAAATGCAAGGATCCTTTACAACTTTCTTATCTCTTGAATCTCTGTAATAGGATTATCTATTAGCCTAGGTCTGCAAAAGTCTGGCTAATATTCTGCAGAGCATCAACCAGCATACATATTGTAGGATCATATTTTAACCAAGAATAATCATAAAACAGGGTAAAACAGTGATGGGTTCCGCTACAATATATATTACAGTGCTGAAGAAAAGGAGACCTAGAGTTCCCTATGTAAGGAAACCTAGTGAATACTATAGTGCCTAAAAGCGTAGAGAAAAAAACACGTAAGACCAGTACCTAAACAAGAAAATATATGTATATATACATATATCTATATATATAAAAATTAAAAATAATAATAAGTAAAAGATATATATATATATATATATATATATATATATATATATATATATATATATATATATATGTATATGTAGAAACTATGTAAGAAATAAGTATGAACAGGACCCACACATTCTTCTAAAGAATTTGGAGAAACTCAATAGACAAGTCAACTATTGGTATGATTTGATCAGTTTAGAACACTACTTAAAACATGACATAGTGCCTAGGGGTTTGAGTATCAAAAAATGTGTTCTTTTGACATAGGGGAATCGGAGGTAACTAAGGAATGGAACAACATTTTGGAAACATGTTCTAAGAATCTCATGCATTTGATAATACGATATAGAAAGGCGAAACTGTCTAATATTAAAAATGAAGTAGAGGAAATAGTAAGAAAGCTACAACCCTTTTCTAGCGAACCCAAATACCAAAAGATTGATACAGATATTAAAACACGGGTTAACCAACTGGAAACAGAGGTTCGAAAAAGAAAAAGAGGCAAATTTTTACGAGACAAGAGGGACTATGAGATCAAGTCTTAAATTACTAAAGATAATCAGATTCCCCTAGGGAGAGATAATCGTTACTCTAATTTTAACCCTAAGAGAACTTACAATTCAAATTATTCTCAAGGGAACTATAGATCTTATAACCATGTCCCCTATGGACCTACTAGGAGAGAAGGTAGGTTCAATACTCTGGATAGGGATAGATATGATGTTCACAAAATAGGACCTAATAGTAAGTTTGTAGACCCTAACCATATACAAGAAAACCTGAGAACTAAACAGATTGCCAGAGAAGGGGCAAGACGTAAAGAACCCAACCTAATAGGAAATCTCCTTAATCCAGAACATCAGACACGGTCTGATGGTCCAAATCCAAATGACAAGAAAAATGATTTTTTAGTCAGGGACCACAACTTTCAGATGAACAACCCGTTCGTCAACAATAGATCAATACCATATACAGAGAACAAGATGGGACCAAGAGGTCAGGTAAGAACAAGAGAAGAGGATGTAGAGGGGGAAAAAGATTTAGATCCGAAGAGACTAAGAGGGATCCTATAAACTCTCTCAAAATATTCAACTTATCTCAAAAGAATTTTAGCCCATATGAATTGAGAGTATTACAAAAGGGCCTATCTTTTGCACCACAAGTAGAACCCAAAAATTTTAAACTATTTGTAGACGTTAATCTTTTCATTAGAAATCTTACACTTAAACGCCACTTTGCCCTATTAGAGGGAAAACAAAAAGAAGATGTGGTTTCCACTGGTATTGGGTGGGAGGACACGGATCTGGATTTACGCCATGTGGGAACTACAAGGTGAAAATGGTATACAGGATGATCTCCTTATGGAAGAAATCAATACATCCACAATAGATACTATGGAGGAACTATATAGAGAGTCAGATAATACTCTAATTAGACACACATCATTAAAACCTAGATCGGTGTTCTATCCCCTTCAGCCCCAAAAGGATATGTATCCCGGTTTTTAAATCCGTTATTCTGGAGGATCTTAACAAAATGTGTATAAAACAACATATTAAAAAACGAACTAATCTCAACATAGAAGAGAAAAGAGCTCTCAAAACCCTGCAGGGGGATACTAGTATAGTGATTAGAGAGGCAGACAAAGGGGGTGCAGTAGTCATTCAGGATAGGGACACCTATGTGAAAGAGGCTCTTAGACTTTTGGAAGATAGAGATACTTATACTATCCTATTTGACAATGTACAGAACATTGATTAATGAAGCCAAGAAGGACGGTATCCTCAATAATAAAGAATTTGAATATTTAAATATAAATTCTCCGAAAGTATCGGTATTCTACCATTTACCTAAAATACACAAGGATGAGACGAATCCCCCTCGTAGACCTATAGTATCAGGAATTAACTCCCTGACTGAGAGGCTATCAGAGTACGTTGACTATTTCTTAAAACCTATGGTAGGAAATTTACAATCGTATATTAAAGATACTCCTCACCTCTTGGAAATAATGTCTAAACAAAAATGGAGTGAGGATTATGTTTGGATTTCTCTAGATGTCTCTGCCTTGTACACAGCTATACCACAAGACCTTGGCATTGGGGCAGTAAAGGAATTATTTTCTTCATACAACAATATTGAAAGGGGCCAACAAGCTTTTATTACTGAGGCTATCCATTTTATTCTCAGCAAAAATTATTTTATTTTTGAGAACACTTATTATTTACAATGCACAGGGACAGCAATGGGACACGGTTTGCTCCGAGTTTTGCAAATTTATATATGGGCCTTTGGGAGGGCCTATATATCTGGAACGATCATCCCTTCAAAAATAATATAATTAGCTGGCATCTATATATAGATGACATTATTGTCATCTGGAAGTCAAAAGATAAAAACGATATAAACAATAAAGAAAGATTTCTTCAATATATCAATTGTAACAGCATGAATCTTAAGTTTACAATGAATACAGACCCAGACAGTCTTCCTTTCTTGGATGTTGTACTGATAGGTGACATTGATGGGATATCATCACATCTCTATACTAAACAAACGGATAGCAACGCTTATCTCCATGCTACAAGTGGCCATAAAAGGAAATGGATTAACAACATCCCTTATGGCCAGTTTCAGAGGGTGAGACGCAATTGCTCTAACCTACTAGATTTTGAGAAGGAGAGTGTCTCCATGTCTAATAGATTTAGAGCAAGAGGATATAGAGAACACACTATAAGAGAGGCCTATATTAGAGCAAGGGACCTCAATAGGGAGGACCTTCTCAATACCAACAGGAAAATAAATACTGACATACAATCTCAAGATACGTGTAGATTCCTCACTAAATACAATCAAGCTCATGGGGAGATAGCCAGAATTTTTAAGAAACACTGGCATATTCTACAAGCGGACAACATCTTAAAAAAGACTCTCCCGACCAAACCAGTTATAACCTTTAAGAAAAAACGAAACCTCAAACAAATTTTGGCTCCTAGTGGGCTAAAAAGTTTGACAGGTTCTAGGGAATCCAATTGGCTACAACCTTTGAAAGGATGTTTTAAGTGCCAGACTAAGAACTGCAATACATGTAAATTTTTGAAGCCTCTCAATAAAGATACAGTCGTATCACAACATTTGGGTTCAGAGTTCAAAATTAAACATTTTTTGAATTGCAAAAGTGATCATGTAGTGTATGTGATCACGTGCTTTTGTGGTAAACAATACACTGGCCGAACCACAAGACCTCTTAAGAGACGATTCTATGAACATCTGTATAATGTGGAAAGGGGAGTTCTAACTAATGGCTTCTCTTCACACATTATACAGAAACATGGAAAATGTATTGTAGGTATCACTATACAAGCAGTTGATCATATACCTCGAGATAAAAGAAGGGGGAATCGTACACTACTTTTAAGACAAAGAGAAACCTTTTGGATACACAAACTTAATACGCTGGAACCTAACGGTTTAAATCGAGATATAGATCTAGCAGCATTTCTAGAGAAATAACCTTTATAGTCCATTCTGTCTTTAGTTTTTTAGAGGGTTTGCTTTATATGGTCCTTTTTGTCCCCATTCACTCTCGCTTTATCCTCTTAGGGTACATCCTCCTTTTCCTCCATTATCCTGCACCTTCTTCAATTTCAGTAGGCCCCTTTCTTGTGTGTATATATATATATATATAATATTTTTTTCTTTTTTAATCTTCAATGAAGGAATTCTTTACCTCTGGTTATTATATTGAACATTTGTTTGTGTAGGGTTGCTTTGAGCTGTATGTTTTATGTTTATATTTATGTCTATTTCCTTCTTCTCTTCTAGCATTTAGGATTTTAGTATTACTGATCCAATTATATTATATTATCTATATGTGGGGGGCTGTTCCTCTTCCCTGTGTGTGTGTTTTTTGGTGTTGTTTGCTTGTTCTTTATTATTATTATTTATTTATTTATTACTGTTCATTGTTTATTGCACATTGTGTGTTTTTTTATTATTTATTATTTTTTTGTATTATTATTTTTTGTGGCTGTTGTTATTGTGCCATTTTTTGGTGTGGAGTTCAATGTGGAGTGGTATACTCCTTGGTGTACTCCAGGGCCCTTCCTCTGGTGCCTGCACGTCTCCCCGTGTCCCTTTGCCTGTTTGACCCGTTTTGAGGTTCGGTGGAACTGCGTTCCACCGGTGGATCTACTTCCTGTTGGGCGCTATGGGAACGTGGCGACGTCACCGTGCACGACGCAGGACGCTAGGAACTGTGGGGGATAGCGTGGTGACGTCTTCACGCACTTTAGGGGGACGGGGAGCGCGCCAAATTAGATGGTGAGGACCATTACAACTTTTACAAATAAGAGAGGAGGTGGGTGAACCTTTATAAGTGTGGTTTTGTACATAGCTTACACTATAGATACCCACAACCATTGATAAAGCTCAATAGATGAGCGAAACGTGTCTGGGACCCTAGCTAAGACACTCTTGGTGTCTTGACCTTTTATTCATATCCATTTTTATTTTTATTCATATATTTTTTTGTTTTTATTTTTACTTCTATTTGTTTTTGTTTGTATTTATTGCTTCAGAAGTGGACTATTTATTTACTTATTTAGTCCTTATTTATTTATATATTTTTTATTTGTTTGTTTGAGTATATATGAATTGATTGTTACCATTGGGCTTCTCAACTATGTCAATCAGTTGATTTTACTTAGATTTCTATGGCCTCTCTGCTCTTTTGAACTTCTATAATATCAACAGAGTTTTTGGCCACCTACTCTGATATTTTACACTCTTTGGGCCTAGCACCCCTCAGTGAACTTAATCAGAGCTGATATTTCACAGATATCAAAAGGTGGGCTTTTATCCTCTGATAGATCTTGTTGGCCGATACTTCATACGTGATATATATCAGGTTTATGCTGATTTTTGGATTAATGTCATCCACCGTGGAAGACCAAGCACATTCGTGGAAGACCAAGCACTATCCTACGTGTAATTTATGATACCTCTAATTAGAGGGCCCTACATGTGAGTGTCCAATTGTTACGCCTGATCTTTTGGAAATAAATTTATTGATCTGCACTAGGATTTGGTGTGCGCTTTCCTTTTCCTTTTTTCCATATATTACAGTGCCTTTCAAAAGTATTCACCCCCTTGACTTTTTACCTAATTTGTTACATTACAGCCTTAAATTCAATGTTTTGTTAATCTGAATTTTATGTGATGGATCAGAACACAATACTCTAAGTTGGTGAAGTGAAATGAGAAAAATATATACATAAAACAAATTTTTAGAAATAGAAAACAGAAAATTGGCATGTGCATATGTATTCACCCCCTTTGTTATGAAGCTCTGGTGCAGCCAATTACCTTCAGAAGTCACATAATTAGTGAAATGATGTCCACCTGTGTGCAATCTAAGTGTCACATGATCTGTCATTACATATACACACCTTTTTTGAAAGGCCCCAGAGACTACAACACCTAAGCAAGAGGCACCACTAACCAAACACTGCCATGAAGACCAAGAAACTCTACAAACAAGTAAGGGACAATGTTGCTGAGAAGTACAAGTCAGGGTTAGGTTATACAAAAATATCCAAATCTTTGATGATCCCCAGGAGCACCATCAAATCTATCATAACCAGGGGAGGTGTGGCTAGCAGCAAACAGAGAGGAAGCACAATTACAGAGCTCCCTGCAAAAAGGCTTTAATACAACATGAAATTACCAAGCAATTTGGATTATTTTTGATCTACAAGACCAGATGCAGTGACTGAACAGTCTGGATTGCTCTGGCACTGTGCAGCAACTTTTGGACTTCACTTTAGCACAGATCTACTGGACTGAAAGATACTGGATGGGGCACAATCAACAACTATTGGAAAGGTGTCTGGTGAGTCTAAACCCCAAAGGGGACCCTTTTATGTCATCCTACCCCAGCTAGACCCCAGCTCACCTACCCAGGGAAGGGCCTCTTGATGGGAGATATAAAGTGGAGCACAACATATAATTTTTCACTTCATAAAAATTAACAAGCACTCTATATGGGTTACTACTGAAAGCTAACACAGGGTAAAGCTAGCAATAGCCCTGCAACTACACACAGACACTGGTGGACATAGAAAAAAAGGGATTAAAGTGCATTCAATGAACTTCTACACCAATCTGGGATCATAAGGAGCAAGTGGAGTTGTACCCCCACACCCCAGGGACTGTACCTTTACAGCATCTCATTGCTGGGACACATATGTTTGCAACCATCATTAAAAGCTCTGTTTATTAAATCCTAATTGGTGCTGGACTCTAATCAGCAAAGCAATTGAAGCAAAACTGCCACAGCCAAATGTAATGAACTGTTTAAGACAAGGAATTTACTTTTTTTTTTTCCTCAATCCCTTATCATCTTAACTTGTTTATGTTATATGAGATAAAGGGATCGGCTACACTGGTTGTATAAGCTTGCTGATGACTACTCCCTGTATAAAAGACAGCTCAACACTACCACCAAGTGGCAGCTTACGAAAATTACATGCTCAGGCTCAAAAATGCAAATCAGGAATGCAATATATATATCTGTGCTTCTGAAAATCCACTACAACTGACATGCCTATCAGTGCCTCTGAAATCCACTACAACTGACAAGCCTACTTAGGCCTTTACAACCCAGTGTCCTTTGATTTTGTTGCTATTGTCTACTGAAGTTTGTTAAGTGTGTGACTAGAGCCTGATTTGCATTCTTATGTTCTAGTTCTATTTCAAACGACAGCCAAGCCCTGATTTTTTGTTGTCAATATTTACAGCTGTGGCAAAGAATCCAACTATCATTGCCTTGGAACTGTGACACACAACTCTGCAAGTTCTTATGCCTCACTCCCCTGTGATAGGGGGCATTTTGTGACTTGTGGTCTCTATGCTCTAACTAGGGCAGGGCTAGGCCCAGTGACTGACTGCCATTCTGATTTCACTAAGTGCATGCAGCTGCCTGACACCAAAGGCAGGTGGATACAATTGTTATCTGTCAAAGTAGAAAAGGGGCACCATCTACCCTACATTGGAAGTTCACAGATTCTCATGTGCACAATAAAAGTATTTTATTCCTTCTTTGGCGGATCAAGCTACAATGTGGCTGGTGCTGAGCAGAGCACACTACAATTCAGCCGCCCGATGGTCAAAGTGTCAATTCCTGAAGCACTCTGGTAACTTACTATATCTTGGGGTCTAATGGGGTGCACATATATTCAGTGTACTGCAATAAAGATATACAGCACTACTACCCAGAGAAATTTCAGGAATATAACATCAGTGATCTTTAAACTACATTAACTTACTACTACAAGAAATTAAGACTATCAATTACATCTGATACTTCCCTGGTCTGCCACTGCCATCTAGTGGAGAAAAGTGGTAAACCACAAAGGGACTTCCTGATAGCACAAAGCTTATGGGGCATATGTTTCACATGAGAGACTTGATATTCTCCAGGATGTAACTTCCTATTCCCATATGCCCGTTACATGGGGACACTTACAAACGCAAAAGTGACAAAATACCTTTTCTTATGTCATGGCTGGAGTAGCTACGAGAAAAAGTAGCAAGAATATACAATCTTATTACTTGCCTAGAGCGTCACCCCCTGCATCTCAAAAACAACAGCCTAACTCAAAAACCACGGCAGCAACAACGATGGAGCATACAGCGCCAAGCACTAAGGGTGATATCCAAGACCTCAAAGACCTGATCCTCACATTCAGGGAGGACATCAGAGCGGAGATCCAAAAAGTCTCAGCAGACTTGACGTCCGAGATAAAAAGAGTGGACGCTAAAACTGACTCGCTTGAAGAGAAATATAACAAACTAAAACAATCTCATGTCAAGATTGAGGAAGAAATCTCCATGCTAAAGGAGGAGCAAGCCCGCCACTTAACATTTCAGGAAGACCTAGAAAATAGATCTCGGAGACAGAATATCAGACTGAGAAACGTACCTGAATCAGTAACTGACCTCCATCTATACATGTCAGAGCTCTGTGAGTTTCTGCTACCAAATCTGGACTCTGAGCAATACAGACTGGACCGGATCCATAGAGCTCTGGGAGGTCGTTCCACCATGTCTGAACGCCCCAGAGATATCATCGCCCGCTTCCATTACTATACAACTAAGGAAATGTTCATGAGAGCATCCAGGGGGGGTATCCCTGACATCGAAGGGCACAGACCAAGTGTCTTTGCGGACCTCGCTCAACAAACGTTATTCAAGAGGAAAATGATGAAACCACTCCTGGACAACATCCTGGCCCATGGCTGGAAATACTCTTGGGGCTTTCCATTTCTCCTACTGATTGCCAGGGACGGCAAGTTCTTTACCATCAGAACCCTAGAGGAGGGGATGGCCCTTCTAGCTACCTGGGGCATTACTTTAACAGATGCTCCTGGAGTTTCTGGCGACAGCCAACCCGTCAGGGAGTTGACAGAGGGTCCCCGAGGAAGAACAGTTGGTCTTAATTCTCGTGGTAGAGGTTCCAACCTCCCCTCCAGAAGACATCAAAACAGGGCCCCTGACCAGCCAGATGTGCCATAGATCCAATAACACTGTGATGTATTGTTATATGATATGTTATAGTTAGGTTCTACCTCTTATTTTGATCTTCTAAAACTTGCGACCAAAAATATGAACAGACATGACTAGTTAAACTCTTGCATAACTATCTGTCACTTTAGAAGAATATTTCTTCTTTTTTTTTTTATATAGATATTGATAGTGTCCCTTAAGGGCTTCACCATATACACACCCCCCGGCGAATCCAGTCAGTATTGGAGTCTAATACTACTGGACTCACCAATTTAATTAAAAGGACAGCGCTCGCTCTCCTTGAAGTAGTGTTATACTACGTTCCTAGTTTTGTTATATTCTATTAGTATAATTTTATTTTTAGAATTAAAAAAAAAGAAGTTTTTTTTTTTTTTTTTTGATAAATTTGTGTCAACAAATTTGACGCCGGATTACTTGACAAGCAGTTTCAACCACTGTATATCGTTGTGTTCTCCTCATCCGTTCTACCCTAACTTTTTACTTTACGTTTACATAAATTTGCACAGTGAAGTGACGCAGGTGGTTTCTGGACGGAGTCCCAGCGGGAGGCTCATCAGACTAGATACTCGAAGGCGGCTATAACCCTTAGTGCTCTACTAAGCTTGGCCTTGAGCCCCAGACAAACGGTGAGTCATGAATATTAATATCATTTCACATAATGCTCAGGGCCTGAATGAACCGATTAAGAGAGGGGTTGCCATAAAAGAGTATCAGAGACTAGGGGGAGATGTAATATTTGTGCAAGAAACACATTTTAAGAAACTAGCGGTCCCCAAATACTGGGGTAAAGCATATAAACAAACTTTCCACTCCACCGCAACAGAAAAGAAAAGAGGGGTGACTCTCCTTATTCATAATAGGCTTACATTTCGCCACACCCGCACTCAGACAGACCCAGAGGGTAGATATGTGGCAGTACATGGCACCATTCATGACCAGAAAATTACCTTCCTTAACATATATGCGCCAAACACTGATCAGAAGCAATTCTTCACTAAGATTTCAGATCTGATTATGGGCTGGGAGCACTCCCTCCTGATCATAGGGGGGGACATGAACACAGTCCTAGATCCATCTACAGACAAATCAACTGCTACCACTAAACTCACACCTCCCACGGCTACCCGAGCTCTTAAACATATTCTCAGATCTAATTGCCTGATAGACAGTTGGAGGATAATGAACCCCACTGATCGAGAGTATACTTTTTACTCCCCCAGACATCTGTCACACTCCAGAATTGATTACCTGTTCATTCAACAACACCTATCACTAAACTTAGAAGCAGCTTCCATTCGACCCATTTCGTGGTCAGATCATGACCTGGTTCTGATCTCCCTGTCTGGACTTCTACCAGCGGGACGGTCCCCCCTCGTGGGCACTAAATCCCTGTCTATTAAACGATCTAGTCCTAAGGGAAAAAATCAGCAGTGCAATTGTGGAATACTTCGGGATCAATAGTGGGGGTGAGGTAGACGGGGGAGGAGTGTGGGCAGCCCATAAGGCAGTGATTAGAGGAGTTTGTATTCAGCTAGGAGCAGCAGCGAAAAAAGCAGATAGAGTGCAAATTAGGGACCTCAATAGCAAGATCACAGAGTTACAATCACTATTTGCCAGGAATCATGATCCTAAGATCTACAATGAAATTCTGAAATACAAACACACCTTAAACACAGTGCTCAGGAAGAAGGTGGTCTCCATGCTACAACGTACGCGGGCCAGCTTCTTTATGAGCACCAATAAACCTGACAGTATGTTGGCCAGAAAGCTTAAAGCACAGAGGGCGGACTCATTCATCCCAAAGATATTTACTAAAGGGAAAGGCCCGGTCTCTAAACCAGACCAGATTGCTGATGTCTTTCGACAATTTTATACAGAACTGTATTCCGCCCCCTCTCACTCGGGATCCTACTCTCACAAATCACAAATTGATGAATTTCTTTCTGGGATTCAGCTGCCACAAATTGAGGAATCACAGGCAGAGACCCTAGCAGACCCCATAACTGCTGAGGAAATTAAACAGGCTATTAAGGCCACGAGATCACATGCAGCACCTGGTCCGGATGGATTCACAAATTTTTATTATAAACAATACATCGATCTCTTGCTACCGCACCTCCAAGAATTATTTAACAGTTTCCTTTCTGGTTCTTCATTCAGACCAGAATTTCTAGAGGCTAAAATTATCGTAATACCCAAAGAGGGGAAAGACCCAGCACAGTGCGGTAGTTATAGACCGATCTCATTGATCAACACGGACCTCAAACTATATTCCAAAATAATGGCAAACAGATTGGCCCCATTGTTGCCGGACGTGATCCATCTGGAACAGGTAGGCTTCATCTCAGGTAGAGAAGCACCCGACAACACCAGGAGAATCTTTAACCTGATAGACTTGGCTACCAGAGAGGATATCCCGCTAATACTCCTATCTTTAGACGCCGAAAAGGCATTTGATAGGATAGACTGGACTTTTATGTGGAAAACATTGGCGAAGTTTGGTCTGGGGGACGGCTTTTTGAAGGGTATTATGCCTTTATACAGCGATCCCAGAGCATGTATTATATATCAGGGATTTGTGTCCAAACAATTTAATATTACTAGGGGAACTAGACAGGGCTGCCCACTCTCCCCCTTGCTCTTCGCCCTTAGTCTTGAACCATTGGCAGCGGCAGTTAGAAATTGTCCAAACATTAAAGGAGTGCAGATTGGCCCTAATGAGCATAAGCTCAACCTTTTTGCAGACGATATCATGCTGTCACTTACAGATCCAATACCAAGCCTGCCTAATTTATTCCAATTGCTCACAGACTTTGGCAGAGTGTCAGGGTTCAAAATCAACACTAACAAGAGCATAGCCCTCAACATTACACTACCCCAAACGGTGAAACAGAACTTAGAAAACAGCTTTCCCATAAAATGGGCACCCAAACAGATAACTTATTTGGGTATTCATATTCCGCGGTCTATAGCGTTGGTATACGAGGCAAATTTTCCTCCTGTCTTTAACAGAATCAAGGCAGATATCTCCAAGTGGTCCTTCCTTAACATCTCATGGTTGGGCAGAATAAATTCCATCAAGATGAATGTGATTCCCAAATTATTATACCTATTTAGGACAATCCCAACCCCGATCAGGTTACCCGACCTTAGAGTGTTGCAAAAAACACTTTTTAAGTTCGCATGGAATAACAAGAAACCAAGAATTAATAGAACCACAATGTGTGCGCCTAAACAGAAAGGGGGGCTAGCCTTCCCTGATCTAATCAAGTATTATAAGGCCACTAGATTAGCTCAAACCACGACCTGGTTTAAAAAAGAGGCCATACCGGTGTGGGCAGACATAGAGAGGCAACTTCTAGAAGACAAGCATTGGGTACTATCGCAGGTTTTATGGCTTAGCTTAGGTCGGGACCTACGAACAGGAGAGTTACCAATTTGTATTAGCCACTCTTTGAAATTATGGAAAGACCTGAACAGAAGGGTGGACCTCCTGAGCGTGGGTTCTGGCTTGATTCCACTATGGCAATCACACAAAGGTCAGCACCTCAATAAATTTACCCAGATGAAATGGTGGATAAAGAACAAAATAACAATTGTGGCAGATACCTGGGTGACCTCACAAAGCAACACATCGTCAATTATCACTGACATAATTCAGGTGCCACATAGAGAGTGGCTTAATCTGATGGCAATAAATGAGACACTAACACACTCTACGAAAATCAACAAATATCACACCAAATCTCCCTTTGAGAAATGCTGTATCAACAATCCCGGAGGTAAGGCCAATATAGCCATCATTTACAATCAGATGGTGTCTCTCACCAACAGGGTTAAACCACATTACCAAACTGCATGGGAGGCTGACTTGCAGGTAACTCTAGACGACAGCCAATGGAATAAGATCCTAAAACAAGCCAATACCTCTTCACTAAACGTGACACTAAAAGAAAACTCTTTTAAGACAATAATGAGGTGGTACCTTACACCAGCAAGACTCCATCTTCTGAACAAAACACACCCTGACACATGTTTTAGGGGCTGCACAGACACTGGTACACTGATTCACATGCTGTGGGAGTGTCCGAAAATAAGACCCATATGGACAGCAACATACGACCTATTAGAAACACTTTTGGGGACAACAGTAACACAAAAGCCTGAGGAAGCTTTCCTAGGCCTTCCAATTACGGGGCTATTCAAATCAGAACAATGTTTAACAACACAGATATTTTTGGCCACGAGATGCATCATAGCTAAACACTGGAAACTTACCTCCCCTACTCACATTGAAGTACTTCACAAAATCAGGTTCATTCGGGCTATGAGCTCACTTTCAGCTGAAATTGATGAAAGATACCGTCGATGGGCCTCCTGCTGGGACTTATGGACTCTACGAGGTCCACAATAAGGTTCGTGTGAACTACTTTTATGGGTTGACCTGATGTTTGATCTATGGTTTCACCTTACTGTACCTCCTAGACCAGTGATGGCGAACCTTTTTGAGCCCGAGTGCCCAAACCGCAATACATGCCAACTTTTTTTCCTCTAAGTGCCAACACGGCAATTAAACCTGAATACTGAGGTTTAAGTTTAGAAAAAACAACTCGTACAGTTGTCCGAACTCATTAACATCTCTTGTTTTAAAAGAAGAACATAACAGAGAGTTCAATGATACAAACTTTTTTATTGAAAAAACTAATTCTAGTCTTAGACGAACGACAGGAACGCAGAACGTTGAAAATAAAACAAATGGCAGTTAGTGCGCGCCACTCAAATGGTGCTCAGAGGAGCAAAAGCCTCACATTATGTGGCAAACAGCATTGCCAGCCTTACAATTGTATTCCTGTCATTTTTGATAAAATTATAGACTGATCATTTCTTTGTCATGGACAAAAAAAATCCGAAGGGGATCAAATACTTTCCCCCCCCCCCACTGTATGTATATATATATATATATACATTTATAGAGAGAGGAAATTAATATTACATGAATAAGCCCATTCACATGTCTAAAAGGCAGGGCCATGCAAATGAGAATACAATGCACCTCACTCTTTCAATCCAAAAATAGCAATTTTATACATTGCTCCCTTAATGCATATGCCCGCTTCCCCTTGTCGCCCCCTTCTCTCTTGACTACCACTCCCTCTTGTCTCCCCACATCATTGTCTCTCCCTCCACTCTTGTCTCTCACTTTCTCACTCCCCCTTGTCTCTTACACCCTTCTCTCTCTCCCAATCTCCCTTGTCTCTCCCCTGCCCCTTATGTCTCCCCTTCCCCCTTGTCTCTCCCCCACCCTTGTATCTCCCCTTCCCCCTTGTCTCTTCCCCCATTTTTCCCTCTCCCCCCACCCTCCTCTCTCGCCTCTTGTCTCTCCCCTCCCCCTTGTCTCTCCCTCCAGCCTTGTCTCTTCCTTTCTCCCTTGTCTCTCCCCCCTTGGATCATACACCCTTCTCTCTCCCCTCCCCTTGTCTCTCCTCTTCCTCCTTGTCTCCCACAACCCCTGTATCTCCCCTTCTCCCTTGTCTCTTCCCTCCATCCTTCTCTCTCTCCCACCCTTATTTCTCCTCTCTTGTACCGCTCACAATTGTCTCTGTTTTCTCCCTTGCCTCTACCCCCCCTTGTCTCTTTCCTTCCCTGTGTCTCTCCCTCCTCCTTTCTTTCCATTCTCTACCTCTCCCTTTTGCCTCTCCCCTCTCTCTCACTCCTCCCTTCTCTCACTCTCCCTTTTGCATCCCCCTCTTCCTTTCTCTCTCCTCTCCCTTCCTCTCATGTGCCTCTACCTTCTCTACCATCTCACTCTCTTACTTCTCCCTTTCCCTTCTGCCTCTCCCTATTTTCTTTCTCTCCATCCTCCCTTCTCTCTGCTCTCCTTTCTTCCTCCCTCCCTCCCTCTTCTCTCCCTCTCTCTCCGCTTATCTCTCCCCCACCCTTGTATCTCCCTCACTCTTGTCTCTACCCCCACCCTTGTCTCTCCTTGTACTTCACTATTGTCTCTCCCACCATTCACCCGCTCTCCCCCTTGTCTCTCCCCTCCCCATTGTCTCCCCCCTTGTCTCTCCCCTTCCCCTTGTGTCTCCCATTACCCTTGTCTCTCCCCCTGGTCTCTCCCACCCTGCTCTCTCTACCCCCTTGTTTCACCCAACCTTGTCTCTCCCATTCTCCCTTGTCTCCCACACCCTTCTATCTCTCCCCCACACTTCTCTTTCCCATTCTCCACTGTCTTCCCCCTTCTCTCTCCCCTTCTCCCTTGTCTCCCCCACCCTTCTCTTTCCCCTCTTGTCTCTCCACTTCCCCTTGTCTCCCCCTTCTCCATTGTCTCTCCCCTTCTCCCTTATCTGTCCAACTCCCCATTGGCTCCCTACACCATTGTCTCTCCCTCCACTCTTGTCTCTCCCCTTCTCCCTCCCCCTTGTCTCAACCCTCTTCTCTCTCCCCCTCTCCCTTGTCTCTCCCCTACCGCTTGTCTCTCCCCTGCCCCATATCTCTTACCTTCCCCTTGCCTCTCCCCCCACCCTTGTCTCTCCCTTTCTACTTTGTCTCCCTGCCGCGCGCGTTGCGGATCTCGAGGAGAGCGCGTGCACGGCGGCAGCACGCGGACACTGTCAACGTCTGTTCGCCTGTGCCACGCGCGCACGCTAGCACAGCCCTCCTTTTTTCAGTGACGGGAGAGTGCTCAGGCGCCGTGCTCGCGCACGATGAGCAGGCCCAGCATGCTGCCGGTGACCTATGGCCGCGTGCCCACAGAAGGGGCACGGCGTGCCACCTGTGGCACGCGTGCCATAGGTTCGCCACCACTGTCCTAGACACATGTCTGCTTTGAGGAATGTATATATGTTCAAGACCTTGTGTGACTTTATATATATGTTTTACATGTTCATGTGTTATTCTAACCAAAAAAGAAAAACTTTGAAAGAAACTTTTTGATATATCTTGTTGATACTTGAGAGATTTGTTATATGATTTGCTGAACTTACGATGTTCTATTTGTTTATTCTTTCAATAAAAAAGTTAATTATAAAAAAAAAAAAATCTATCATAACCAAATGGAAAGAACATGGCACAACAGCAAACCTGCCAAGAGACGGCCCGCCCACCAAAACTCACATACCGGGCAAGGAGGGCATTAATCAGAGAGGCAGCACAGAGACCTAAGGTAACCCTGGAGGAGCTGCAGAGTTCCACAGCAGAGACTGGATTATCTGTACAAAGGATGACAATAAGCCGTACGCTCCATAGAGTTGGGCTTTATGGCAGAGTGGCCAGAAGAAAGCCATTACTTTCAGCAAAAAAACAAAATGGCACATTTTGAGTTTGTGAAAAGGCATGTGGGAGACTCCCAAAATGTATGGAGGAAGGTGCTCTGGTCTGATGAAACTACAATTGAACTTTTTGGCCATCAATGAAAACCCTAGGTCTGGTGCAAACCCAACACATCACATTACATCACCCAAAGAACACAATGTTTTTCAGCAGCCGGAACTGGGAAACTGGTCAGAGAAAGATTGAGAGAAAGATGGATGGTGCTAAATACAGGGATATTCTTCAGCAAAACCTGTACCACTCTGTGCGTGGTTTGAGGCTAGGGCGGAGGTTCACCTTCCAGCAGGACAATGGCCCCAAACACACGGCTAAAGCAACACTTGAGTGGTTTAAGGGGAAACCAGTAAATGTGTTGGAATGGCCTAGTCAAAGCCCAGACCTCAATCTAATAGAAAATCTGTGAGATATAATAGAAACTTTATTGATACTATACTAATAACTATATTAACATTATCAAATTATCTAGTCAATACAATTTTTATTTTATTTTACTTTAATACAATATAGATACGTTTTTCTTATTTATTTTCCTATATCAATTGTATTACAAAAATACTTTAAGCATTTATCTGTTATAATATTTATATATTTTCTCTGTTATCATTACCAATATAGCTAATGACTTATCAAATTGTTATAATCATACTAATGTACATTGTCTTTATTGTGATATACATTTTTACTATTCATATAGCTAGTTAGTACTAAAATATTAGCCCACTATTACCATATAGTATTATTGATATATGCAAATAGATTCTGCCAAATATTGTAAAATTACTATATTGATTGATTTTGTGGTGAACAGCTAAATTAGATATTAATTAAGAGTATCTCATTGTGATCTGAATATTATCCTAGAAAGATTTTTATTGGTATAGACGATAAGATAGCTTATATTCCAAAATAATTAATCGTATTACTATTGCCATATATTTGATTTGGTTACTAATTTTGTGAATAATTATAACACTGCCTAAAGTTTTATTATATTATAATTTGATTGTGTTGTTAAAACGTTATACTAGAACTATAAATTATAGTGATTATTTCTAATATTTACGCAAAGGTTTTTGTGGCTTAGGGAACTGTGAGGGTGGAAAGGGGCAATCCCAGACCTATCCTTGATGAGATCTAAAACAGCATTCATGTCGCCACCCAAAATCCACGTAGATTGTTGCCAGTCAATTAACAAGTCAGAAATCCTGCAGCAGAAGGCTGATTGCCCTAAGTTTGGAGCACAAACATTAAGCAGTGACACCTTTCCCTTGTTAATAGTGGCATGCACCAAGATATAACTCCCATCATTAGCTCTTTGGTTTTTTATATGTTGGAAATTAAGCCCTTATGGATAAGTGTCGAAACACCTCTTTTGTTTTATCAGATGTGGTGGCATAAAAAGTAAAGTGGGTAAAGTGCTTCCCCCAGTATCTTGGAATTACATTCTTTTTTAAAGTGGGTCTCCTGCACTAGGACAATATTCTCACCTAGGCAGCGATAACCAGAGCAATCGCCTGCTTTATCAGTCTATTCAAACCTTGGGCATTATGAGAGGCAATTTTAAGGTACACGACTCACCTTATTCTGCAACAAGAAATCTGATTCGAATGTGCCTGACTGCCAACTGATCTTTGTGGGCAGCAAGCCAAGGGGAGGTACCTGTATGGCATAAGAAGGGTGTGGGAAGGAAAGGGAAGGTGTAGGTGAAGAGTGGGGGAGAAAACAAATATAACAAATTCCAAATTATGTAGGAGCAGAGAATACAAGTAACACCTAAAGATAAAATATGCTATACAAATGACTAACCAGGACAGAGTACTAACAAATTTATGAAGAGTGAACAATAACAATCATTTTGTAGAGGAAAGCAAGGGCAGATCTCTTAATATATATGGTGACCAGTATCTCTGAAACTGGATATAAGGACGGCTCAGCTCACTGTTATCCAAATTATGCAACCCCTTAGAGGCATGCTTAGTGTCACAACCTGTATGTTGAATGGGGTATGATAAGAGCCTATTGCCCAAACCTCTCCCCACAGGTGTGACCGGTTCGCTTTACCTCTGTACAGCAGGAAGAACTTTCAGCCCTTAGGTTAGACTGAGAGGTGTCTGTGGTCTTGTATAGCATACAAATCTTTCTGAAAAGAACCTACTCCTGAACCAGCATCGATAACGAAATTCACACATTAATTATGTGAACCAGTTAACCGCTGTATTACTGAAACCATCAGACATATTTATACCACATTCTAGCAACAACAGATCAATCAATTTAAATGTGCGTCCATGGTTACACCCAATACTTCTAGCTCACGTTATTAGCCCTGCCTGCCAGCCTAAGACAATCCCCCATTGTTTTCCCTTGGCACATCTTGGTAGGGGGCAATTACATACAATAGGCCTTGAGACACCAGTCTGAGACTGGTGATACATAGAGAGAGATACTGGTGTCATGTGACTCCTGGGGGTGAATTATCTCCCTAATCTTGTTAATAAGGGACTAGTCCATTACTATGAAATATTGCGACTTTAAACAGGCATAACAAGAAATAACACATAAATCACAACATCCCCAATGTTAACCCATCTCAGTGGGCCCCTTTCCCCTGGCACAATAAGCCTATCTTATAAGGCTGAGGGCATCAGTCTGTAAGGTATTGCACAGCTGGTGCCTTGGCATGCTTCAGCCATGACACTTAGTTACTAGCATACGAATATGAGTGACACTTAAGCTATTAGATAACAGGAGAAAGTCAACATTTAATACAGCAGTCCGAATCCCCAAACTGTACCTTCGTAATTAACAAATGCAGAAGAACAAAGTTCCACATATTTGGAAATATACATGTTGTTTTTTAACATACTAGGGCTTTGATGTCTTCATGAAGTTAGAAGTCTGTGAATGTGATTGGCAAACACAAGAGGAAGTCACATGGAATCAGGTTGAAGGACACATTTAGCACCTGGGCTGCAGGCTTCCCCGCCCCTGCTCTATGTGGAGATATAGAAAAAGAACTTCTGAAAATGCAGACAAAATGGATAATACAATTGAATACTTTAGTACCTTTCGGTCTCAATGAAAATTGTAACTTTATGGTTTTAACATAGAGGGTCTTAAGAAGAGAGAATAGTTACTAACTTAAGATAATTATAAAATTATTACAATCATATACATCATGAGTCAACCATACTACTATTTCAAATTTATATTTGCCAATATTGTACTAATAGAACTACTTTTTGTATTGACACTCTGACTACAACTTTATGTTATTCAATTGTATGTCATATGTTGTTGAGAACTAAGATGTAACATTAAGGGAACTAAATATATAGTGCTCAATTGAATTAGATAGATCTTTTCATAACGGGGATCCAATGAGATTCTGTTGGTTCTATTTACATATGGACATATACAATTTGGATTTTCCTTTATTATTACAGTTATGCTATTTTAAATCTATTATGAGGTTTCACTGGATAATCTCCTATAATTTGATAAATACATGACAATGCAGTAGAATAAACTACCGTATATACTCGAGTATAAGTCGAGTATAAGCCGAGTTTTTCAGCCCTTTTTTTAAGGCAAAAAAGGGCCCCCTCGGCTTATACTCGAGTCACTCGCCCCCCACCCCCCGTGTGTCTCAAACCCCTCGTGTGTCTCTCTACCCCCCGTGTCTCTTTCCCTCCCCCCTCCTCAACCCCAAGGGAGGGTTGAGGTTGAGAAGGGTTAAGGTTGAGGAGGGTTGAGGTTGAGGAGGAGGTTGAGGATGAGGATGGGGGGTTGAGGAGGGGGTTGAGGATGTGGGGGTTTAGGAGGGAGGTTGAGGATGAGGAGGGAGGATGAGAAGGGAGGTTGAGGATGAGGGATTGAGGAGGGGGTTGAGGATGGGGAGTTGAGGAGAGAGGTTGAGGATGGAGGGGTTGAGGATGGAGGTTGAGGAGGGGGGTTGGGGTTGGGGGGGGATTGAGGGGGGGTTGGGGTTGAGGGGGGATTGAGGGGGGGTTGAGGTTGAGGGGGGGTTGAGGTTGAGGAGGGGGTTGAGGAGGGGGTTGAGGATGAGGATGGGGGGTTGAGGAGGGAGGATGAGGATGGGGGGTTGAGGAAGAAGGTTGAGGAAGGGGTTGAGGAGCTAGGTTGAGGATGAGGAGGGAGGGTTGAGGAGGGGGGTTGAGGTTGAGGATGGGGGGTTGAGGATGGGGGGTTGAGGATGGTGGGTTGAGGAGAGAGGATGAGGATGGGGGGGTTGAGGAGGGGGGCTGAGGATGGAGGGTTGAGGACGGAGGATGAGGAGGGGGTTGAGGATGAGGAGGGAGGTTGAGGATGAGGAAGGAGGATGAGGAGGGAGGTTGAGGAGGGAGGTTGAGGATGAGAAGGGAGGTTGAGGAGTGGGGTTGAGGAGGGTGATAAGGGAGGGGGGAAGAGACACAGGGAAGGGAGAGTTTGGAAGAGACACAGGGAAGGGAGAGGGGAGAAGAGACACAGGGAAGGGAGAGGGGGACACAGAGGGCACAAGAAGGACACAGGGGGCAGCACATTTCCCCCCCTTCTTATACTCGAGTCACTCATTTTACCCAGTATTTTGTGGTAAAATGGGTGCCCTTGTTATACTCGGGTCGGCTTATACTCGAGTATATACGGTATATGTTTTTTGATCACACATATAGTTAAGTTCAATAGCTTCCCTTTCTTTGAGGTGATCTTTAGGGTGTTTATAATTAAACCATAATACTGGTGTTTATAATTAAACCACAATACTGTAAATTTAATAACAAATATATAAATAGATTGATATCTGCGATTAATTTTTAATACATATCTCTGTCTCTCTAGATATAAAGTGAATTTAAGACACTATGTTGGTTCGTTATGGTGTTGCTGTTTATTGGGGCAGATGCTTGATGTGCCAATAAAAGATCCAAATGAAGAAAATTGTTAAATAATGATTGGAAAATATAAAGTGGATAAAGTACACCAAAAGGTTATCAATGAAGAAAATTTATATAAAAGGATTGCAGAGATATTAAATGGATTGAACCAATGAGAAAAGAGAAAAAAATGTATATAGTGAAAGGGCTCATCTCGAGATACTGTATTTGGATATATATGCTATTGCTGCTATTGGAGGAGATGTTTGATGTGCCATTAAAATTAAGAAATAATGATTGGAAAATATAAAGTGGATAAAGTACATCAAAAGGCAATCAAGGATGAAAGTTTTATATAAAAGGATTGCAGAGATATTAAATGGATTGTATTGATGAAAAATAGTAAGCAAGTATCAACATGATGAAATTCAAACTAACCAATGGTAACTTACCTTAGGGTATATAAAGGACATCAGTTCCTACTTGATTAAGCGTTTACTTGCGAAACGTGCGTCGACTTCCCATCAGACAATGTACACTGACATCACACGCCGACTTGCTGTGCTGAGGATCGGTGGCTTGGTTTTCCTGGCGAGTGGATACATATATTGCAACAAAAGCTTACAGCCTGGATACATTCGTTGAACTAAGATATAATGAGATAAGTAATTTTATGACATTTGCAAGGAATCTTTATAGTGATACATTGATTATAACTGTTCATCAATTTGGACAAAAAACAGAAAGGAACATATTTATTGTCTACCAATTGTAATTGTTTTTGTGGAAATCATATAGCGAACTATGTTCATATGATGCACCTATAATAAGGTTATTTTTATAAATGTATATGTACTGATGTTTAATGCTGTGCAATCACATGGCGTTTGTGAATCGAATTGACTGATTCTTATATATACACTTTCACATATAATTGGATTTTTCCAATTACTTAGCAATCACTTTATTTTCTAATAGTAAACACTTAGCACTTTATATTATTTTAATAGGACTATATATCAGTCAGTTTTTTTTGTTTTGCACATACAATGCCTTTGGATGAGTAATTGTATATTTGTACATATCATATTGTTTTCCACATTAGATATCTACCGTATTTATCGGCATATAACACGCACGGGCGTATAACACGCACCTCATTTTAAGAAGGAAATTTCAGGGGGGAAAAAAATTAAAATAAAGAACTTTGAAGCAAAATCCTCAACCTCAACCTCCCTGCACATCCTCCCCCCTCAACCCCCTCCTCAAACCCCCCATCTTCAACCCCCTCCTCCACCCCCCTCCTCATCCTCCACCCCCTCCTCATCCTCAACCCCCCTCCTCATCCTCAACCCCCCTCCTCATCCTCAACCTCCCTCCTCAACCCCCCTCCTCAACCTCCCTCCTCATCCTCCCTCCTCAACCCCCCATCTTCAACCCCCTCCTCAACCCCATCCTCAAACCCCCTCAACCTCCCTCATCCTCCTTCCTCAACCCCCCTATCCTCAACCCCCCCATCCTCAACCTCCCTATCCTCAACCCCCTCCTCAACCTCCCTCCTCAACCCCCCTCCTCAAACCCCCTCCTCAACCCCCCCATCCTCATCCTCCTTCCTCCTCAACCCCCTCCTCAACCCCCCCTCCTCAACCTCAACCCACCTCATTCTAAACCCTCACCTCCCCCTCACTTACCTGCTTCTGTTCCGGCCTCCGCTCCGCTCCTTGACCCGGCGCACATGTGACGTCACATGTGAGCCACGTCATTAGCATATACCGGGTGCACCCTGTATATGCTAATGACGTGGCGCACATGTGACGTCACATGCGCCGGGTCAGGGAGCGGAGGCGGGAAAAGAAGCAGGTAAGTGAGGGGGAGTTATTTAGGGGGGGGTTGAGGAGGGGGGTTTAGGTTGAGGAGGGGGGGTTTAGGTTGAGGAGGGGGGTTAGAATGAGGAGGGAGGTTGAGGATGAGGAGGGGGAGGGAATATCGGCGTATAACACGCACCTATAATTTGCTCCCTATTTTCAGGGAGAAAAAGTGCGTGTTATACGCCGATAAATATGGTATATCTCTATTATCCAGTGCAATTACCACATTTTCTAACTTATGGACGATATGGTGGAACAGTATAAGATAATTATGTTTTAAATATTTTAAGTGCCGTTTGTTAATTTTAACATTGATAATAAATTCATTTTTAATTATTATGATTGTATCTTCCTTAAACTAATAGATAAGGGTTCAACAATTACCGTATTTTTCGCCATATAAGAGGCACCTGCACATAAGACGCACCTAGTTTTTAGAGGAGGAAAACAAGAAAAAAACATTCTGAATCAAACACAAATACACTACACACAAATATATATATATACATACATACATACATATATACATACATACAAATATACATACATAAATACACATATACATATATATACATCCATACACATACATATACATACATACACATTTTGCAGCATTTGGGAGCCTCCAGGAGCTCTTGACCCTCCCTGACCCTCCTGATCCTCACCTTTCTTCTCCCCTCTGCCCATCCATGATCATCCCTTGGCCCATCTTGATCTCACCCCATCACGCAGCGCTTCCTACCAGCACTCTTCCTGTACTGCAGCCTTCCTTTGCATCGTGTGTGTGACGTCACTAGGATGCACCGGCCGACACAATGCAGTTTAGAGGCATGCTGCTGGTTCTGTAGGAAGCGCCAATGGTAAGTGGAGTGTCTATCCTCTTGTTTCTGAAATATATGTTTATTTACACTCACTAATTGATTTATTCCATAAATTATATGATTTGATGATATGCACAAACTGTACCTTTGTAAATAACAAATGCAGAAGAACAAAGTTCCACATATTTGGAAATATGCATGTTGTTTTTTGATATACTAGGAGCTTTGATGTCTTCATGAAGTTAGAAGTCAGTGAATGGCAAACACAAGAGGAAGTCACATGGAATCATGTCAAAGGACACATTTGGCACCTGGGCTGCAGGCTTCCCCACCCCTGCTCTATGTGGATTCATGAAAAAATTTATATTTTGTGCATTTAAAATATCACAGTAAAAAATCCCCACTTTGGTGCCAATACCAAGTGAAATTTAAGAAAAAATATATCAATCAACTGACAAGATTTCATACAAATTAAATTATTTAGTCATAGAGGAGACATAAATGTGTTTCTACATTTTGATGCGTGTATATATATATATATATATATATATATATATATATATATATATACATATATATATATATATATATATATTTATATATTTAATGTGTGCATTAATATGAGCATTTAAAGACATAAAATGTTGTTGTATGAGCACACATCTATCATTATGGACATTGAAATATATTTTTACCTAGACCATCAAGCCTTGCATGACACATTTTGACGCTGCAGTTGTGTTACCATAGCATTGAATGTCCAGATAAAAAATACTTTCAAAATGGCATACTGTATACAGTGATATTTTGATATGTGATTATTTCTGACGTTATGTATATATACATAAAGACACATAGCCATATATTATTATACATATGTCTGTGTACCCAGCCCAAATTAGGAGGGAGCTCCATTATTCTCCTTTGAAGCACCACTAGGTTTGTTTTAATTATTTTATTGAAAATGTTCTAAATTATTTGTATAAATAAAATGTATGTATTCTAATTAACAAAATGTTAAAATATTTGTTTCCTTTAGACAAAATAAAGTTTTATACACATGCTCATTGTCTAAACAGGTTTTTGACTAGTTGTCAGAGAAGTTATAAGTACATTAGGCCATATTAAATTCACCAAATCGCAGTTCCGGAAGCCCGTAAAGGAGCCCGCAAAAGTTACGGCTATTAAA
Source organism: Discoglossus pictus (assembly GCA_027410445.1). Lineage (NCBI taxonomy): Eukaryota > Metazoa > Chordata > Amphibia > Anura > Alytidae > Discoglossus > Discoglossus pictus. The sequence continues at coordinate 320,223,098 of CM050164.1, read as the reverse complement.
TTGGCCTCTTTTAGCTTCCTACAAATGATCTGCGGGTTACAGGCAGAAAAGCCTTATGGGCTGTCGAAATCGAAACCCTGACACAGCTAAGCTTTTGATCTTTCAATCCTGTAGATGTTACATTTGCAAATCGCTATTAAATTGCAAAGTCCTCAAGCCCGCAACTGTTTTCACACCCGGAAATGGCAAATGTAGGCAAAAATCCTACGGCTACTAGAGAGGACCTGCAAGGGAGTTAAACTCCTGTCCGTAGCACTGAGGGAGCAAATATAAAAACACTGCTGTATTTTAAATATGGGTAAAGCGATGAAAGGTATTAAAATTAATAGCACAACATTCTCAATCTCGCAAATCTGCGTTAAAAATATTTATTTTATGTTAAATTCCTGTGTTATATCGATCCCAGCAATCCATGTGTTATACATATAATAGAACTTGCATGGACTAGAATATTATATTTATTGATTTTTTTCATATTGCTTTATTTCTGGAATGCGGGCCCAATCACAACTGGGACTTCAAAACCGTAAGTGATTGATATTTAACCTCCATGTTTTAGTGACGCAATGATGGTGGTCTCTTTTACTATTGGCTCCCTCTAAACCCATAACAACGGGTTTGAATAATTTATTGTGTTAATGCCCGGAAATGCTATGTGCCGAAGCATGGTTTACGACTTTGGATTCCGGCCATTTCCTTGCAGGCTTTTCTAATTTAATCGCTCTGTAACTCCAGCGACTCCAGAATTTAATAGGGCCCATAGACTTATATATAATAGTTTAAATATACTCTTTTGAAGATTGAACTTGAACATAGGCAACATGTTTATAGAATCTAAAAAACATAATACTGACTTTAATTTAATAACTTGTATCTTGCTGTTGAATCTACTATTTTGATTTCTGCGGCTGAACATCTCTAAACTTTGAATGCGCAGGAAGTTTCTGTCTGCATAATGGAACGTTCTTTATGCTGATTTTTACTACTTAAAAGTCATAAAACCTGGACAATTTCAAAAACCCTTTAATGCATGGTTCTCCTTCTTCTGGGACAGTGTCTGCATCATGATCAATTTCCATATGATCAGGGATGCCACTGTAGGCTCTTGAGCTGGACACAGATATTTCACAGCCTAAACTTGTTTATGGCTCTGCAGTAGTTTACCACCCATGAACATGATCTCATCACATTGTTATCGGATCATATCTTATCACTTCTTCAATTGGCCTGTTTGAGACATTTTAAATGTTTTCATGGGAATGTCCAAAGCAGAAAAAACTAGGCCATGTCTGGATAATCAAGGCACACACAGTTCTTTCCAACAGAGATGTTCTTTGGAAGCATATGCCATAGCACCAGTGCATCGAGCATGAGTCTTAAATGGAGCCCAGCATTCACTGTTGCCATTAAAAGGATTTTTTGTTGTTTGGCTAGGCATAAATATACCACTGGATCACAAGCCACAATTTGTTTGAGCTGCAGAGTAGTGAAGATGATGTCCAAATAGGTACCTCCCAGAATGTTAATTGGAGTACAGCCACTGTTATCAAAAATTAAATATTATACTTTAAAGATGTTGAACAGTTAATCAGATCATTTATATAAATTATTGTGATCTCCCTCTATGCTTCTGCACCAGTACCTCATGTCTGGGAGAGTTTTTCTTTTGGTGGTTCAGCTCTGGAAGCTGTACTTTGCACTTTACCGGACACTACCCCATCCTTCCACTTCCCAGGGGGCAATTAGAAAGTGTAGCATTTGAAACCAAGCCCTAATCCACCACATATGAGATACATGCTTGTCACCGCAGGGCCATACGTATCTTATATGAGCTGGGCAGTCAGAGGGTTAAAGTGTAATCTGTGATGTGTGGCCTTCAGCATCTAGTATAAGGTAATCATTTTTCACTAATTTGTAGGGAAAAATAATGCTGTAACTACATGACACTGTCTGTGCTTATTGCTATATTTTTACCTGTTAAGGTAATAAATGAACCATACAGTCTTAATAATTATGAGCTCTGAAATCAATTTCCTGACACATTTAACTCAATTACTTACTCACACACACACTCACTCACCTAACCTCTAACTGATCAATTTACACGTAGGTTAAAGTGTATACATTGAACCTTGACATTACATGTTTTAGTTTATATTGAATTCTCTGGTTATACAGTATGTTTGATTACCCCTATGTGCATTACTATATTGGTAATATTGCCATGAGATTTCATTTTATATATGATTTGTTGATAAATTAAAAAGTAATTATGGGTTAGTTCTAAATTAAAGGGTTCCTGTATGATGAAAAAAAAGTCTGTCTCTGGCAACAGCATAATTGCCTTGCTTTTATAAGAGGGGTATTTACATTTCTGAAGGTGTAAGGCTTATAGTTTACCTTCTAGCTTTTTAGCAAGTGCTGGAGAAGGCGGTAGGTGTAAAATACTAAAGGCTCCAATGATTTAACATATCTATCTTTCCCATCCTCACAGCAAATGGAGCTTACTTCCTGGCTTTGTTATATATTGGAGTCAGAGACAAAGCAGCTCAATCTCCCTTCTTTGAGAAAGCAAGGAAAGGCTGGGGACAGAGGGTGACACCTGCTGGAGAGAGATAAAATCTGCACATTTTTACATTCATGAAAAAAATAGCACATTTGTTTTGACTTTTGGACCTAATTTTAGTTTGCCGTGAGTGGTTTCATATAACACAGTGGTCCTTTGACTTTCTGTAACTGCAATTTAAGAGTATTCAAATAAACAATAAAGTTATTAGGCTTGTTTCATATTTAAGCCTTTTTTCTTAACTTCTCATATTTTGTTATTTTTTTATAACTGGTATTCTTTACTTGTGTGTACAGGTATTATTTTACAAATAAAAATACATTTTTATTGAAGGCGTTCAAATGGACATTGTTGCAACAAATAAAGTATGCAAAGTACGACAAACTGTAGACATCTGATAATGCCTACAATCATCCAAGTCTATCTACAGTGTACTTTGTGTACTATAATTTTGTTACCTTCATTTTTTCTAACCTGAACCATAAAAAGAAAAAAAAATATTAGAAAAATGGCAGAATAAAATAATAAGTAACTAATTTTCATGTGATTTTGGAAATAAATGTTTTCAAAATATACATAGTATAAAGTATAAGTGTGCTTTAACTCCATTATCTTCATGTGTCCTCACTCTCATTGTCAGGGCCTGAACCCGTAGGCCAAACAATTATCAGTGGTAATTAACATAAATGGTGAGCCAGCAACATTTACAATTTGTAGTATACCCAGCAATGTAACCTAATAGCTAAAGCATTGTAGGTCTATGTATGGAATGCATCCACAGATCCCAAAATGTAAACAATTAATGCATTTTGTCAGCTAGCATATGAGTGATCCTTTCATGAATGAGCATGCAGTTAAGTTTGTTAACTGCCAAGTTTCCATTGTTTGTCTATATGGTTTTTACAATCTAACATTAGAAATTGTATAAAGTGATTAGCAGCATGGGAGTAATTTAGAATCCTGGCACCAAGAAGACAAATACACAACTTAGATCGGTGTTCTGACCCCATTATAACTGATGTGAATTGCATAACTCTGTGCCAGAGGCTTGTCACTAGTGTACATTGCCATCATGCATGTAAAACCGTACCATCTTCTACACAGCCTCAGAAGCATGTATGGAAGCAAATACAGCACGTGTCGTGAGCTGGCTTGGTGGTTATATAAAATGACCTGTAGGCATTCTAAAAACATATCAAGCATGGCTGTCATGGGTAAAACGTGTGATTTATCTGACTTCGAAAAAGGGAGATGGTCATTGGCTTTCGGGCCAAGGGTGGTAGCATTTCTGAAACAGAGCAGTTTGTGAACTGTTCATGTGCTGCTGTGGTTAAAGTGTACAGTGACTGGCCAAACAGCACAATTGCGAATAAACGGCGTGCAAACTGAGGAGCATCAAGTGTCATGAAGTCAGAGGTGAACGACGGCTGTGAAGGTGTGTGAGGGCCAACCGATAAGTTACAGTTGAGCAACTCGCCATCCAAACGAACCAGGGGGCTACCAGACGTTTGTCTAAAATGACAGTACAGCCAACCCTATTGCATATGAGGCTCTGACGCAAATGGCTGGTCAATGCACCCATGCTAACTGGGGTTCATCATCAGAAAATCTGCTGATTGGCAAAGGATTGCTTTCTTTGAGTCATGTTTTCTACTCAATCAACTGGACAGGCGTGAAACCTCAGAGAACAAGCACTCTGCAACCAGAACACAGGCTGGTGGTGGCAGTGTTATGATCTAAGGAATGTTTTCTTGGCATTGTCTGCGTCTCTGGAAGGCACTCGCAACATATAATCCATCCTGCAATATCAAGTACACCCGTACATGTTGACTGTCTTCCCTGGAGCGGATAGGATCTTTTAGAAGGAAAATGGAATATGTCATAAGGCCAGAATTGTCGGGGAGTCATCAGATGAGCATGACAAAGGCTTCTAAGTAATTCCCTGGCCTCCAAATTCCCCCGACTTGGGCCCAATCGACTTGTTGGAAGGCATGTGCCCTGGCGGTATCAAGGTAGCTAAATGCCTTTTGTAATATGTGAGAATCATGTTTATAAATTCTCCCATAATACCAAATTTATAAAAATATGGCAATTCCACAGAATCAAAAGCTTTCTCAATGTCTAAAGCTGGATAACAAGCTGGAATTCTGAGTATGTGGATAGGATGAGAAATGTCAACAATTCCTCTGATATTATCCAATACCTGTCTATAGAGCACAAATCCCATCTACTTTCTTTGTATAAGACATGGAAGTAATTTTAGCAGCTATTAATTAGCTATAAAATGTCACTCCATGCAGGAGTGAACTTGGTCTATAGTTTCTTACATCAGTATGTTCTTTACATTCCTTGGGAATGAACACAATTTTGGGCAGATCATTTCAGGAGGAATATATAATTGAACAGATTAGCTAATTGCAGGGTTGAAAGTTCAGCAAATTTGTGATAATACCAATAAGGTCGAGGGGATTTACCCAGTTTTGCTCTTTGAATTGTTAGTTTCACATCTTAGAGTTTAAGTTTTCTAGTTCCTCTCTTTTATGAGATGAAAGCATGCAGGAGTCCAAGAAGGACCCACACAGAATATTGTTTTGCAATTTCATCCCATTAAATTTCCATTCAAGTAATATATTACACAGTAATGGTCATTTTTTCAGAAAGTAAATGATCAATTATAGTAAATGAGCAATTATATGAAATTATTATTTCCTAACTTATCACCTTGGAGTGATCCTTTATCCCAATTTTAATTGATGATCATATCTGCATCAAAAGTCCCATCCAGGTGATTACTCATGTTAGAAAATGTCTGGTTTCACTAAAGCAAAAATGTATATAAGGGGTATTTTATTAACAGTTTAAATAACTTTTGCAGATTCATGTTTCATGTCAGCTTTCAAGGCATAAACATGTTGTGTAACTGATCTTTAGCTGTAGTTAGCCCCTCCCCCCACATTTCTCATATTCTTAACATCCAATTTAATTATGATTTCTGTCAAGAGCAGGACACTCAACACCATGAGCCTCATTCAATTGAGGCTTTCGGGAGATCCGGGCTCGTAAATGGAGCCTGCACGTTATTTTCCTATTCAATTGGCGTCATTTTGCGGGCTCAGATTGAATCACGGGCTCTGGGCTGTGATTCATTGCAATCCTTTGCAATTTTTAAAATCGCAAGTTAATGCCCCTCCAAGCCTTTGATCTTTCACAGGCGCAAGTCTTCCGAACGCTAAAATTGCAAATCGTTATTCAATTGCTCTGATTGCCCCTCGCTAACCACTCCCTCAACCCCCCAAATTGCAAAAGTCGAACCACTAGTTACTGGTACCAAGGAGGTCTTGCAAAGAGCTTCATGACATGTTCGGAGCACTTTAAAAGTAGATAATAAATAAATACTGTACTTATATTAAAAGTTAAGTCTTAGAATTAATAGCACAACATTCTCAAGCTTGCAAATTGGCCCAAAAAAATACTTTATTTCATGTTCAATTTCCGTGTTATATAGATCATGGCAATCAATGTGTTAATACATATAATGGAATATCATATTTTATCGCATATAATAGAATTTCATATTTACAGCTTTATCATTGTTGCATCATATCTGTAATGTGGGTCCGATCTTAACTCGTTATTCAAGCTTGTAAGACTTCAATGAAAAATGGAGGTTGGATTTCCTATGGGCTTTATCCATGAGTCACGATCGGACCCACTTTTTATTGGTTTCTAACCCGGAGTTACGGCCTTGCGTCATCAATCATGTTCAAGCTCACAAATGCTACTTTCTATAGCATGGTTTGCGATGTGAGCTATTTGGCCGGGACTTGCGGGCCCGGCCAATTGAATAGTAACATAGAAGCTGGGGGCTGCATTGAACGTGCTTGAGGCCTGCCGGTTGCCCACCCTACTCCACAAACATAAATACTGGAGTATCTCAAAGTTGTTAGTAGTTTACTATGTGTTATTGCTGCTTGACAGAAACATACTAATCATATAACACTAAAAAAGATAAAAGATCTCCACTTATTGCATATCAATATTATTTAAAATTATTCATTACTGATGGAGTATGAGAATGGTTATCATCATCTTAAAATATATATTTTATTATAATAATAATAACAACAAATAATCATTAAAAGACTACCGTATATACTCGAGTATAAGCTGAGGCACCCATTTTACCACAAAATACTGGGTAAAATGAGTGACTCGAGTATAAGCCGAGGGTGGGAAATGTGCTGCCCCCTTTGTCCCTCTTGTGCCCACTGTGTCCCCCTCTCTCTCCGTGTCTCTTCTCCCCTCTCCCTTCCCTGTGTCTCTCCCCCCCTCCCTTATCACCCCCCTCAACCTCCCTCCGCATCCTTAACCTCCCTCCTCATCCTCAACCTCCCTCCTCATCCTCAACTACCCTCCTCATCCTCAATCCCCTCCTCAACCCCCCTCCTCAACCCCCCATCCTCATCCTCTCTCCTCAACCCCCCATCCTCAACCCCCCTCCTCAACCCCTCCTCCTCATCCTCAACCCCCCATCCTCAACCCCTTCCTCAACCTCCCTCCTCAACCCCCCCATCCTTAACCCCCTCCTCAAGCCCCCATCCTCATCCTCGTTCCTCAACCCCCCATCCTCATCCTCAACCCCCTCCCCAACCTCAACCCCCTCCTTAGCCTCAACCCCCCATCAACCCCAACCCCCCCTAAACCTCCCCGTCAATCCCTCTCAACCCCAACCTCCCTCCTCAACCTAAACCCCCCTCAACCCCCCTCCTTCCCCTAAACACCTCCCCTCCCCTGCACCCGGTATATGCTAATGACGCGGCGCACATGTGACGTCACATGCGCACCGGCGCCGGGTCAAGGAGCGAAGGCCGGAGACACACGGGGGGGACAGAGAGACACACGGGGGGCTAGAGAGACACACGGGGGGGACAGAGAGACACACGGGCGGTAGAGAGACACACGGGGGGGATAGAGAGACACACGGGGGGTTAGAGAGACACGGGGGGGGAGAGCGACTCGAGTATAAGCCGAGGGGGGCCTTTTTTGCCTTAAAAAAAGGGCTGAAAAACTCGGCTTATACTCGAGTATATACAGTAATTAGAAGTTATTTAGAATCAAATTTCCTTCCTAAGTGTGATGATATATTATTACACAGAATATTGAAATATAGAAATACTATAAGTTCTTGTCACGATTCCCCTATGCATCCTTTCGGCGCAGTACTTTTATAGTATGTTTTATAGTTATGTAATATGTTATGTGATTTTGATTACCCAATGTATGTTAATTAATGTATGTTATGTTGCATATTTGGTTCACGAACAGTTAAATAACTGCCAGATAGATTCAGTTATGTAATCAGTCAGTTGGTATCCTGCTGTGTGGAAGAGTCTACTCTGAATAAAGATATATAAAATATGTGTATGCTCCTAAAGAAAAGGGAGGTAACGTCTTGAAGACATAAAGTATGTATAGGCTCTTAAAGAAAAGGGAGGTAACATATCTTGAAGATATATGTATGTGTCAGCATTTCTAGGCAAGGTACTACTGAAGTGGATGTTAAGAAGTTATGCCTCAAACTTCATAAAATGAGGGGAGCAGATATCACAGTCTTTGAATAGGTGAATATGCATATGGAACAATACATGTAGTAGAATATATATATATATATATATATATATATATATATATATATATATATATATGTGTGTATTAAGATCCTTAAAGAAGATAATACTGTAGCGATCACTGTCTGACTGGATTGGATGTTGCGATGTCTTGTATATGAAACATTGTCATGACTGTATTAGCAATCTATACAAAACCCAGAAGACTCACAGACTGTTACAGAATGTTATCAGTTCAAGTTTAAACATTTACCCATTGAACCTGTTATGAAGTTTCCACAGCAATAAAAACAGTTCCTGATTTTTTTTTTTATAATGCTGAGCCTGTGTTCATATTACTAAATATTGCATCTGAGTAAGAGCATTTTAGAAACATCAGTCTTAGTGAAAAGATCAAAAGAACCTGAAAGATCTGCTGGATAGGTTTGGCCACAGCAGCCTTATCAAGCCCGACTGAAGAAAGCAGATCTTCACAAACTGGTGACAGTGGTGGGATTCCTTCATCAATAATCTAAGACCGCAACTGCAGAAGCAAGCAGCAGGATGCATACCTACGAGGACAAGGTGTACAGAAGGTTTCAAAAGTGGATCTCTATTAATCAGTTGGTGGCTCTACGGGCACAGATCAGGCAGAAAGTATACCTGAAGAGAAAAGAGGTGCCCGGGCCAGTCCACCAGCTGCCATCTAGGAGCTCCACCAGTGTTGCTGAAAAATATGCATCCTCTCGCCCTGGGTTCAGGTACCCCCTAAACACTGCAACAGGAACCGGCAGCCGGTTGGTAGGGAAGAATGCGAGATTGGGGACTCAGTGCTATGGATGCCAGCAGCGGGACCATTTGAAGAGGGAATGCCCAAATCAGCCCTGTGGATGTGAGCCTGCCCCAGTTCGCTCTGTATTGTATTTGCGTAACTAAGGGCTTGCAACCGAGGGGTACTGTACAGAGGACTTGCCCTCAGAGGGCCCCAAAATGAGCAAGATCGCTATAATGGAGTAGTTTGACCCAGAGGAGGAAGAGGCTGTTCCCATCGCTTGAGGCCTAAGCCTGGAACTGTTAAAAGTGGGAGTAGATCCAGAGACCCTAACCCTGGAGCAGCTAAGGGAGCTGACCTGCGAAACAGTTTAACAGAAGGAAGATTTTTTGGCTCTGGCACATGCTAATTTTGCAAATAGCGGAGAGGAGCTCACAGCTCTACAGAGAGAAAACATGTCCCTAAAAGCAGACATCAATATGTTCCAGGGTTTGCAAGAACATGTCTCCAGATCATTACATCTGGAGGGACCAACTATGCTAAAGCAGCGAGAAGAGGAGCTGAAGAGAGCCTAAGAGCTAAATTTGTCGAGAGGGAGCAAGACCTTGCTCATACAGCTCAAGAACTACAGGACATACATAATGAAAAGGAAATATTGAAGGTTCAGGCCCAGGAATTGCAGCAGTTCAGGTTTAAACATTCACCCATTGAACCTGTAATGAAGTTTCCACAGCAATAAAAGCAGTTCCTGATCTGCTGGGTAGGTTTAGCCACAACAGCCTTATTAATCCCTACTGAAGAAAGCAGATCTTCATAGTTCTCAAAGACTAAAACGCATTCTAATATAAGGAGATTTTTTTATCAATTTGAGATATAACCTCATAGAATGTGCAGCATTTATTAAAACTAATGTATGGAGTCTCTTTACAATATGCTTTCTTAAACTTCCCATATAACAGAAAATGTAAGGATCTTGCAGGATGAAGTGTTTGTTTTACCCCCATACAGTTGTGCTCAAATGTTTGCATACCCTGGAAAAAATTGTAAAATTTTGGCATTTATTTTGAAAATATGACTGATCATGCAAAAAAATGTCTTTTATTGAAGGATAGTGACCATATGAAGCCATTTATTATCACCTAGTTGTTTGGCTCCTTTTTAAATCATAATGATGACAGAATTCACCCAAATGGTCATGATCAAAAGTTTACACACCCTTAGTTCTTAATACTGTGTATTGACCCCTTTAGCATCAATGACAGTGTGCAGTCTTTTGTAATGGTTGTCTATGAGGAGCCGATTCTTGCAGGTTGCTGCTGCCCATTCGTCTTGGCAAAATACCTCCAGTTCATGCAAAGTCTTTGGTCATCATGCATGAACCGCACATTTGAGATCTCCCCACAGTGGCTTGATGATATTAAGGTCAGGAGACTGTGATGGCCACTCCAGAACCTTCACCTTTTTCTGCTGTAACCACTGGAGGGTCAACTTGGCCTTGTGCTTAGGGTCACTGTCATGCTGGAAAGTCCAAAAGCATCCGATGCACAGCCTTCGTGCAGAAGAATGCAAATTGTCTGCCAGTATTTTCTGATAACATGCTGCATTCATCTTGCCATCAATTTTCACAAGATTCCCGGTGCCTTTAGACCTCACCCCCCCCCAAAAAAAAAACAAAAAAACATCAGTGAGCCAACACCATGCCTCACAGTGAGGATGGTATTCTTTTCACTATAGGCATTGTTGACCCCTCTCCTAACATAGCGCTTATGGCTGTGACCATAAACTTTATTTTGGTCTCGTCACTCCAAATTACAGTGTGCCAGAAGCTGTGAGTCGTGTCAAGGTGTTGTCGAGCATCTTGTAACCGGGCTTTATTGTGTCATTGGCGCAGTAATGGCTTCTTTCTGGCAACTCGACCATGCAGCTCATTTGTGTTCAAGTATCATCGTATCGTGCTCCTTGAAACAACCACACTGTATTTTTCCAGAGCAGTCTGTATTTCTCCCGAGGTTACCTGTGGGTTTTTCTTTGTATTCCGAACAATTCTTCTGGCAGTTGTGGCTGAAATCTTTCTGGGTCTACCTGACCTTGGATCCCAACAGATCCCAGAAGTTTCCACTTCTTAATGCATCCACGTGAGAGCTAACAAACTCATTGACTATTTATACACAGACACTAATTGCAATTTAAAAAGCCACAGGTGTGGGAAAATAACCTTTAATTGCCATTTTAACCTGTGTGTGTCACCTTGTGTGTCTGTAACAAGGCCAAACATTCAAGGGTATATAAACTTTTGATCAGGGCCATTTGGGTGATTTCTGTAATCATTATGATTTAAAAAGAAGCCAAACAACAATGTAATAATAAATGGCTTAATATGATCACTATCCTTCAATAAAATATTTTTTTGCATGATCAGTCATATTTTCAAAATAAATGCCAAAATTTCACAATTTCTGCAAACTTTTGAGCACAACTGTACATTGTAACTGGTATTCAGCTGTGGTCTGCAGCATATTTGCATCTTTCTTGAGTTTGCTGGACTGACTGCTGCAGGACATTAACACTATAAACTAATATTTGATACAGTCAGCAACATGAGGAATTGATGAAAACTGTGATTGATTTGAGAGGAACATAAGAGTGAAAAGCATAGCTGTTGAAGAATGTGAAAGTGCCCATAGATGTATTGTTAAATGTAAAATCATCCATGAGAATAAATTGCACTCGCTCATCTGTGAGGCCATTCTTTGGATTTGATCATTTGAATGGGGTGAATGGGGCCTATGTCAAAGAAATGATGGAGCAAATGTATTTCTAGAATGTGCAATGAAATGGAATTGGGTATTTCCTGGCCACTAGAGACTAGGGTCACTAAGGAACAAAATGGGACTGAAAAAGGCCAGTAGATTGGCTATTTATCTGGTACAGGCAGGACGGACATAAAAAATAACAGACTGAAACAGAGAAGGTCATCAGAAAAAAATATTTACTGCTAGGAGGCCAAAATTTGAGCATTTACAGACAAAGCTGCTCAGGGAAATATAATTTTGGTTAATGATAGTACTGTCCAAATATTTATATTTAAACTATAGAAAAAAAATAACTTTGACACCGGATCAGAAGGTTCTTGGACACTCCATAATCAAACATTCAGAACACCATGAAACTAGCATTAGATTGTAAGTTTGTGAGTTTTCAGTCTTGTAAGGTGCTTTAGCGCAAGCTCTACTCATACTAGATTCTAAAATCAAAGACAGGTCTCTCGACTCTTTGCAATACATCAATTTTGTTTTACCTTGTACTTAACCCTTAGTCAGCGCTACAGAATATGTTGGCATGTTACAAATAAAGATAATAATAATAATAACTATGACAATGAAACAATGCTGAAAAGTTATTTACTCTTTTTAGGAATAATTTAGGAAAGAGGGTAGTGGATAATGATTTTTAATAGTCTATGCATGAACATAGTGTGGCATTTGTCTTTTTCACAAAAATAATACCTATAATTGGTAGGAGTGGTCTGGCTATCAAATGGGACAGAGACACACTGCTTTTCTAGTGCAAATTTATGCCTCACAAGTTATCTTTAGCTAACTAGACTTGCACTGGGCAAGACAAGAGGCATAGCCGCATATTAAATAAAATATAATTTGCACCTGGAATGTTAGCTGGCTACTGCGATCTGGATGGTACCTATGTGGTCCAATCTGGACCATGTGCAGTGGAGCGAGCGATTCTGGCAATCCAGGAAATCTGAGGGTGTCGCTGAGGGACTTGAGTGTAGGTGCAACAGAGTAGATCAAGAGGCAGAAAAGGAGCCCTGCTGCAGACACTGCTCTACAAGGTCATGCTAGGTCACTGTGTAGAAGTGATGGGTCTTCTGAACTTGGTGAGGTGAGCGCAGAGGTGGAGAAGCTGCATAGGAGCCGATCAGGGGCAGTGGACTGACATGGCAGGGGCTGAGCACTAGCCATAAGGCAGAAAAAAAGAAGGGCATCTTGTGGGACAGGCCTGTAGGGAGGTCAGGGATTGGCAGAGGATGGAAGAAGGAGAAGTTTGCCATTTCTGGTATTTAGAGGATGGGGGTGTAGTAATGCCCCTTAATCTTCCTGCATAGATGATCTAATCCAAGACGCTGTTAGAAGGAGACTCTCTGAAGAATTTTGCCATTGTGCTCTGAGTACAAGACAGTAATAAGGTTAACTGAGTGTCCTGGCACAAAGCTAGCAAACAAGAGAGGGTGAGTGGAAATAGCAGGAAGTGTGAGTGAAAGAGAGGAAGAGCACAGTTCAGACCCTGGAAGGGTTAAGGCAAACAGTACCAGATTTAAGTTTTCTATTACTATTATTAATATTATTATAATTTATTTGTAATCCATCAACAAAATGCATCAACACACAGCGGTTAAATACAAATCAAAACAATCTTAACAATTTTTGGAGCCTCATTCAATTGGAAGGGCGCATCTCGCGGTATATAGGCCATATATCTACAGGCCTGCTGTGGGTGCGCACTCTGCTACAATTACAATGCTATTCAATTGATCAAGCCCGCAAGTTATGGGCCGAAAGCCGAAACCGTGCACTGATACGTAGCAGTTCAGGGCGGGAACATGATCAATTAAGCAAGGCCGTAACTACCCATTTTGAAACAGCCATTAGAAATCCGCAAAACATGGTGGTTTCATGTCAATCAATTAGTGTTTAGAGGTCCAATATGTGATTGGACTCACAAAACCGCAACATACAAAATAATAAAAATGAATACCAATACTGTTTTAGTCCATGTGGGTGGCCTGATATCGATATAACCCCGAACTGAAACATAAAAAAAAGATTTTTGATTGTCGATTTGCGAGCTTGAGACTGTTGTGCAATCAATTCAAATGTCTTTCATCACTTTCCCCATATTTTAAAGTACAGTATTGATTATGTATTTGCATTTACAGTGCTACAGACATGTAGCACATCTCGTAGTATTTTTTCCTACATTTGCCGTTTACGGGTCTGAAAATATTTGCAGGCTTGGGGAATTGTAGCAATTGAATAGCGGTTTGCGATTTTAGCGATCGTAAAGCTTGCAGACGTGAAAGATCAAAGGCTTAGATGGGGCGTAAGTTACGGTTGTCACAGCCGCAAGGATTTCAAGCCCGTAACACGTAGAACTTTGCAGCTTGCAAAAAGACGCTAATTGAATAGCAAATTATCTTATGGGCTCCATTATGAACTCCCGTAACTTACAATTGCTCAACTGAACAAGGCTCTTGGTCTGATTAAGGGCCTGGTATCGTGGCAATTTTGTAACAAGATAACACAATAGATTAATTTGTACTTTAGTGCCAATAATACCACTGATTCTAACAAAGGATGAGTGTGGGCAGTGCATAATGTGTGTATCAGAGGTTCTTGCATTAAGATAGCCTCCAATCACAAAAAAAGACAAATGCTTAGACAGGGGGAGTCACAGTCGAAGCAGCTAGGCCTTGGGAAAAATAATTAAAATACACCTCAGAGGATTGATAAGGCCAGGGCAGAGTTTGATTTGGTTCTATCTAGTTGCACTGAAAAAGCCATGAGGTGGACACAGCATATTTGTTTTTCTAAAGCTAATAAACTGGACTCCCTTCTGGCCGTAGACTGCAATCTAAGATTTCTCAAAAGTATTTCAACTATGAACCAGATTAAGCTCTGTAACAAAGAGTGCAAATAAAATCCAGCAGTTTTTTTATTAGTTATTATCAAAAATTATACTTCTCTTCAAGGCAGAACATGTATCATATCATGCACTTTTTTCCAGACTCTTGTGATCTCCTAAGTAATCAGAAGATGATATTTGTGTACCTAATTCAGAGGTAACTGAAAAATAGGTTAAATATATAATTTAAGGACTAAAGGCAGGAAAATCCTTAGGCCTGGGTTTCCTAAATAATTTCTAATATAAAAAATGTCTTCTTGCTCCACGTTTCATTTACAGTGCCTTGCAGAAGTATTCACCCCTTTGACTTTTTAACTAATTTGTTACATTACAGCCTTAAGTTCAATGTTTTGTTAATCTGAATTTTATGTGATGGATCAGACCACAATAGTCTAAGTTGGTGAAGTGAAATGAGAAAAATATATACAAAACTATTTTTTAGAAATAGAAAACAGAAAATTGGCATGTGTGTATGTATTCACCTCCTTTGTTATGAAGCCCATAACAAGCTCTGGTGCAACCAATTACCTTCAGAAGTCACATAATTAGTGAAATGATGTCCACCTGTGTGCAATCTAAGTGTCACATGATCTGTCATTACATATACACACCTTTTTTGAAAGGCCCCAGAGGCTGAAACACCTAAGCAAAAGGCACCACTAACCAAATACAGCCATGAAGACCAAGGAACTTTCCAAAAAAGTAAGGGACAATGTTGTTGAGAAGTACAAGTCAGGGTTAGGTTCTAAAAAATATCCAAATCTTTGATGATCCCCAGGAGCACCATCAAATCTATCATAACCAAATGCAAAGAACATGGCACTACAACGAACCTGCCAAGAGACGTCCGCCTACCAAAACTCACGGACCGGGCAAGGAGGGCATTAATCAGAGAGGCAGCATAGAGACCTAAGGTAACCCTGGAGGAGCTGCAGAGTTCCAGCAGAGACTGGAGTATCTGTACAAAGGACGACAATAAGCTGTACGCTCCATAGAGTTGGGCTTTATGGCAGAGTGGCCAGAAGAAAACCATTACTTTCAGCAAAAAACAAAATGGCACGTTTTGAGTTTGCGAAAAGGCATGTGGGAGACTCACAAAATGTATGGAGGAAGGTGCTCTGGTCTGATGAGACTAAAATTGAACTTTTCGGCCATCAAAGAAAACGCTACGTCTGGCGCAAACACATCACATCACCCAAAGAACACCATCCCCACAGTTTAACATGGTGGTGGCAGCATCATGCTGTTGGGATGTTTTTCAGCAGCCGGGACTGGGAAATTGGTCAGAGTTGAGGGAAAGATGGATGGTGCTATATACAGGGATATTCTTGAGCAAAACCTGTACCACTCTGTGTGTGATTTGAGGCTAGGGCGGAGGTTCACCTTCCAGCAGGACAATGACCCCAAACACACTGCTAAAGCAACACTTGAGTGGTTTAAGGGGAAACATGTAAATGTGTTGGAATGGCCTAGTCAAAGCCCAGACCTCAATCCAATAGAAAATCTGTGGTCAGACTTAAAGATTGCTGTTCACAAGCGCAAACCATCCAACTTGAAGGGGCTGGAACAGTTTTGCAAGGAGGAATGGGAAAAAATCCCAGTGGTAAGATGTGGTAAGTTCATAGCGACTTATCCAAAGCGACTTGGAGCTGGGATTGCCGCAAAAGGTGGCTCTACAAAGTATTGACTTTAGGGGGGTGAATAGTTATACAAATAGACTTTTTTATTCACTGTTATTTTGTCCTTGTTGTTGTTTGCTACACAATAAAAAAAAAACATCTTCAAAGTTGTGGGCATGTTCTGTAAATTAAATGACGCAAATCCTCAAACAATCCATGTTATTTCCAGGTTGCGAGGCAACAAAACATGAAAAATTCCAAGGGGGTGAATACTTTTGCAAGGCATTGTATCTATTTAGCTGAATATTGGAGGGAGGCCAAATCCTCCAGAAATGAACCAAGCTATGATAGTGTTTTTTTCCAAGGATGGCTGAGATCCGTTATATGCCAAAAACTATAGACCCATAACAATACTCAACAGGGATTTTAAGATCCTAGAGAAGATCATGGCCAATAGAGTGGCTCAATTCCTGTAAATACACAAAAAACAAGTAAGATTTGTCAATCATAGCCAAGCTGGAGACAACATTAGACACATTTTTAACATCTCACATTTAATTCATACACCAAAAACTCTGGCCTATTTCCTGGCCCTAGATATAGAAAAGGCTTATGACTCCTTAGAATGGCCCTATCCATTTAAAGTCTTGACAAAGTTTGGGATTAAGCGAGAATATCTTAATTTACTATGATCCTTCTACTGCACTTCACAGGTCCCTTACTACTGCACTCCAAATGTCACTTTGAAGCTCCTGGATTGGGAGTCTCCTAGTATTTATATTAGAGGGGGGTTTGACAGGGTTACCCATTTTCTCTCCTTCTCTTCGCTCTAGCTTTGGAACCTTTTGCTCAGGCTATAAGGGCTGACTCTAGCATTTACAGGGTGCAACTAGGGTTATAAAAATGTA
Organism: Discoglossus pictus; assembly: GCA_027410445.1. Classification (NCBI taxonomy): domain Eukaryota; kingdom Metazoa; phylum Chordata; class Amphibia; order Anura; family Alytidae; genus Discoglossus; species Discoglossus pictus. The sequence continues at coordinate 320,205,927 of CM050164.1, read as the reverse complement.
AGTGCATCTTTTTGCGGATGATTTACTATGCACTCTTACTAAAATCACTTCCATTCCTCTACTTATGAATATCTTATACACTTTTGAAAATTGAGGCCTTGAATCTCACCGTATCCTTCTTGGGTGTCAAATTACTTCAGCTTAATTATAATTTTTCTTGGCCTAAATCATATATAAGTTATTTAGGAGTAATTTCACCCCTCACTGGAGTGGTCTATATCAAGCAAACTATACCCCCATACACAAGAAATTACTGGTTGATCTTAAAATGTATATACTCCCACACTTATTATATCTGTTTCTTACTTTGCCTATTTCTATTAAGTTTAAAGAGTTAGAAAAGTTTTAGACACATGTTTTTAGACACTTTTTTTATTTTTGATGGAATAGACCCCTAGAGTTGCTAAGTCTTCTATGCTCCACCATAAATCTAAAGGGGTATGTGTTGTGCTAACGTTAAACTTTTTTTTTAAAGCTGCCCAGTTACCTTTTTTGCCATTAGCCCATTATTTAACTCACCAACTAATTTAGACTCCATTGAAAGCTCTTTAATGTTCCTTTATTCCTGGGATACTGTCGTTCGGTTATCTAAACCTTCTCTCTTATTACGTGCCACATCTAGTCCCTTGACCAGACAGACACTAAGACACTAGACTTGGGCCTCCAGACACCATCAACGAAACCCTACTCCTTCTTCTTTAATCACCATAATGCCTCATCCTCATCTTTCCACTGGGGTTAAACAAAGAAATCTCTGAACTGATGGAGGGTTCATAAACCTACCAGACTTGGGGCCTTATTCAATTTCATGATTTACGGTTTCAGCTTTCGGCCCATAAGTTGCGGACTTGTTCAATTGAATCGCTCTGTAATTGTAGCAAATCTCAAGCCTGCAGACATAGCGCAAACTGCGGGCTTGAGATTTGCTACAATTACAGAGTGATTCAATTGAACAAGTCCGCAACTTATGGGCCGAAAGCTGAAACCGTAAACCATGCAATCGTATGTAGCATTTCAGAGTGTCAACTTGATCATTTAAGCAAGGCCATAACTGGCAATTTATAAACAGCCAATAGAAAATGAGACCATCATGATTATGTCAGAAAAACATGGAGGTTACATGTCAATCAAATAGCGTTTAGGGGTCCCATATGCGATCAGACTCGCAATCCCGCAATGTACAAAATAATACAAATGAATGAAGGAAATGTTCTAGTCCATGTGTGTGGCCTGATATGTATTAACTCATTGATTACTGAAATTGATAAAACAGCGAAATGAAACATAAAAAAAAATATTTTTGATTGCAGATGTACGAGCTTGAGACTGTTGTGCAATTCATTTGAATGATTTTCATCGCTTTCCCTCTCTTTTAAAGTGCAGTATTGATTTGTTATTTGACTTTACAGTGCTACAAACAGGTGTTTAACCCTGTAACAGAGTCAAACAAGGAGTGTATATAAGCCTGAGATTGAGCAGAGCTATATATCCAGACGTGGTAAGCAAGGGTTAATTGGAACTGCAGCTCAATCAAGCCAGTGCACCTGATCCTCGTCAGGATGATTTAAAAGCCCTACAGACAGAACCAAGTGTTGTGGCTTTTGGTATAAGGACCTAGATCCCACTTCTGACACCAGTTTTTATAGATTAGCCTGTTACCTTTTAAATGAACAGCCAGGAATTCAGTTAATAAAAGTCCAATATTTGCACCAAAATAATACATAGTTCTTTTCAATATCTTCATCTGTAGAAAAAGGGGAGCATTCGGCCCGCCCGCCTCTCTAAAATGCTCCACCTCCAGGGACCCTTTAAATAGTCTTTTGAAAAACTAACACTTGCAGTTATACTGCTGCATTCTCCCTGGGGCTAATGACCACAGTGTCTCAACAGGAAAACTGCTTTCTCTCAGCAGACTAACCTGCCTTGTAGACCTGCGTTGCTCCTGCAGACAGCTCTGCTCTGGAAATCCCTGTTGCTTTGCACTGCAGACTGATTCTCCTTGTAGACCAGCTTTGCTCCTGCTGACAGCTCTGTTCTGGAAACCACTGTTGCCTTGCACTGCAGACTGATTCTCCTTGTAGACCAGCTTTGCTCCTGCAGACAGCTCTGTTCTGGAAACCAATGTGTCTTTGCACTCCATACTGACTCTAATTGCAGACAAACAGTCTTTACTCTCACTCCAAAAGCCACACCCCTTGGTTCTGTCTGTAGGGCATTTAAATCATCCTGACGAGGATCGGGTGCACTGGCTTGATTGAGCTGCAGTTCCAATTAACCCTTGCTTATCATGCCTGGATATAGAGCTCTGCTCAATCTCAGGCTTATATACACTCCTTGCTTGACTCTGTTACACCCCCTTGCGAGTCCTATCTGGTACCCATAAGATTTTTTACTACATTTGACATTTAGTGGAATGAAAATATTTGTGGGCTTGAGGAATTGTAGCAATTGCATAGCAATTTGCAGGCTTGAAAGATCAAAGAGTAAGATGGGTTTTAAGTTACAATTTTGACAACCCCAGGGATTTTTTAGCCTGTAACCGTAGATTGTTTGCGGCTCGCAAAAAGACGTCAATTGAATAGCAAATTAGTTTATGGGCTACATTACGGGATCCCGTAAACAACAATAGCTCAGTTGAATTGAGGCCTTGGTGCCTGGAGTGAGGGGGAAGCCATTTTATCATTTGAAACTTTAAGGGACAGGTATCGTCTCCCTTTATATGAGCATTTTCACTTATATTACGCAAAGGGTGGGATATCCACAAGTTAATTGGTTCTCACATATTTGCGGGAAAGCTCCCTTGACACAGTGCATAAAAGGAATACTGTACAATACTTTTAATTTGATCCCTGAATTGTACAAATTTAAATATATAACTTTGCGAGAAAGTGTTTTTTCTCAGATATGGAATCGAGACACCCGGCTTTAATTGTGGGCAAATCTCTCTAGGGGTTCTCTTTATTACAGCACTAGTAACTTGCGAGTCCTAAATGACGGTGTCATATGTTATATTCAATTGTCTGTGATGTCTCTCTCTGTGCTGTCTCTGTGTGCCCTCTGTCTCTCCCTGTATAACCGCTCCCTTTCCCTCTCTCTGTGCCCTCTTTCTCTCTGTGTGCCCTCTGTCTCTCTCTCTCTCTGTGCCCTTTCTGTGTGTGTGCTCTCTCTATCTGAGCTGTCTCTCTGCGCTCTGTGTGATCTCTGTCTCTCTCCCTCCTCTCTTTCCCTTTCTTTCTCTCCATGCCCCTCTCTCTCTGCCTACCTGCCTCCCTCTCTCTCTGCCTCCCACCCTCTCTCTCTCTCTCCCTCTCCCTCTGCCTCCCTCTCTCTCCCTCTGCCTCCCTCTCTCTCCCTTTCTCTCTCCCTCGCTCTCTCTTCCTTCCTCTGCCCCCTCCCCCTCTCTCTCTGTCTCCCTTCCTGGAGGCTTCTCTAAAGGTACTCCATTGGGTATATACTACCCCAGATAAACTTTTTTCATGGGAACCCTTAGTGAGTCTCTTGTGCCTCAGAGGATGCCCAAACACGGGATTGTCCATGCATATCTAGTGGTCTTGCCAAGTACAAAAACTTTGGGGTGATGTAATGGGTCTTGCCTCAGAAATCTTAGACTTAGATTTGAGCCCAGACATAGTGACATGTGTTTTGGGCTTATTGGTACTGGGTCTTTTTAGTGCCCACAATAAATTCTTATCATTTTGGATGCTGGCTGCCAAGATCCATATTGAGAGACAGTGGAAATATGACATACTGAATATCTTGGCGATTAAAAATGAATTTCTAAATGATAAACTTTCGCATTTATTAGAAGATTCCATGGCAATATTATACAAAACATAGGAACCATGTCTGTGTACTACTCACAGACCTTCTCTTGTGTAAGGCTTTGGGGGCCTTATAGGGAGCTGAAAAAAGGGTGGAGATGGATAGAGTAGGGATGTTTGTCCTTTCACTCATAGTAAATTTGCTCTGGTTGATGGTAGGGGGCTATGCTTCCATTTGTAATCTGGCTTGAGTGCTGGAAGGAATTTTTGAAGTCCTGGAACTAAGTTGTATGTCCTTCACAATTTTCAGTAAGGGCAATTGTGCAGTAGGGGCAGATAATGAATGGACCAATGGACCCGGTTTGCAGCCCTAATAAATTCCAACCTCGTAAACCCAACGTGAAGCTCTTAAACCCAAAGTGCTTCAAAAGCTCAAAAGTTACGATGCTATTAAATTAGAAGTGCTGCGAGCTACGAGCAAGACAAGCCAAATCTCAGCCCAGTCTCTCCTATGTTGCATGCACGCCCCTGCTAAGATCAAGTAGTCAAACACATAGCAATGTGTTTGACTCAGCCAATGGCTGAACAGATTGCCATCATGGCAAGTGAAAGCCTGAGAGATCACTCACAGGGATCTTGCAGGCTCCCTACATCATCACTTGCTGTGGGAGTCCCGAACCGGACTCCCGCGGCAGTTCCAAACACAAGCCCTGCCACGGGAGGTACTCCAAGTACCCAACCCGGCACCTAAACTTGACCCCTCCCGCCTCCACCCGCTGCACTTAAAAATTCAAAATTTCCCACTGCAGGTCCTTAAAGGGCCCGCAACACACTTTTGTCAATCCTAGCCACGCAATAAATAAAAAAAAATAAAAAAAATATTAACCCCTGCCACTGGGTTACTATAGGTATCCCCCCAGACACCTAAAATTAACCCCATCACTTATGGGACTCTATACAGAGCCCCATAAGCCTCTAATTAACCCCATCACTCATTGGGCTCTATACAGGGCCCCATAAGCCCCTATTTAACCCCTACACTTATGTGGGTCTATACATCCACCCACAAGCCTCTATTTAACCCCATCAGTCCAATAGGAGTCTATAAAGAGCACTATAGGACACTAATGAACCCCTATAATTAGGACCCTCATGACACAAAGTCTAATCACTACACTACACTATTAACCCTAACTATACCTCATTTACCCATTAACCCTAACTATACCGCACTAACCCATTCTAAACTCTATTAGCCTATGTGGACCCAATAACCCTATCTAGGCCTATTTAACCATATCTGGACTCAATAGCTCTATCTAGGCCTATTTAAGCCTAGTTGTACCTATTTAAACCTATCTGGAACCAATAACCCTGTCTAGCCCTATCTAACCCTAATTGTACCTATTTAACCCTACCTGGACCCAATAGTCCTATCTAAGACTATTTGTCCCCATCTAGCCCTATGTAAGCCTATCTAGTCCTATTTAACCCTAACTGGGCCTATTTAACCCCAAATGTACCCAGTAAACCCCTCCTACCCTACCCTATTAACCTTTACACTACATACCCAACTCCTACCCTACACTATTAACCCCACCCTACCCCATTACCCTCCTCTACCGCCTTAAACCCCACGTCGACCCTGTTAAAACCCTACACTACCTACCACCATAATAAAATCCCTATTACCCCACTAATTACAGGGTATAAAAACACCTAATTACAGAAAATAAAAAAACTAGAATTGTACAAAATAAAAAAGGACATTACTGAAAATAAAAAAAGGACATTACCAAAATTAAAAAAAAGTTAACAAAAATAAAAAAAGCATACATTACAGAAAATAAAACATACAATAAAACATACAATACATTCAATTAGACCCCTAACTACATTCAATTTAACCCCTAACTACATTCAATTAAACCCCTAAATACAATCAAATTAACCCCTAAATACATTGAATTTAACCCCTAAATACATACACTAAAAATCCCTAAATCTGACCTAAAACCACCTCCTCACTAAACTTAGAATAGGGTAAAAAAAGGCCACTTACCTTGCCCAAATGCGACAACGGGTTTCTGGCCTTCGTAGGGCCCATCCTTCATTGCCGCAGGTCCGGCGTCCGGCACCCCTAGGAAAAAAAAAACATAAAATGAATAAAAAAATAAACACAACATATAAAAATAAACATTATCAATAGTCCACTTACATTTCTGCGATGCCCCCGTCCCTGGAGGAGCTCCCCACCGCAAATGAGGCTTGTATCGCTTGTTCCGGAAAAAATGGAAATGGCACCTTCTGATTGACTGAAAACGCTGTCAATCAAATTACAGCCAATCAGAAGGCGACAAGGTGTGAGACAATCAGAATGGGATGCAGCCCTATATCCCATTCTGATTGGCTGATGGATCTGTCATTCTTTTATAAACCAATCAGAAGGCACTATTGCCTTTAGGCAATCAGAATGGGATCCACCCCACAGGGTGTATCCCATTGTGATTGGCTGAAGGCATCTGTGCCTTCTGATTGTCAATCAGATTGCAGACAATCCTCTTGGCACTTATGGTGTTAATATAGGTGTTAATAGTGTCCTATAGGGGTCTATATTGACCCTTATGGGACAGAGGGGGTTAATTAGAGGTTCATGGGAGTCTGTATAGAACCCCGTGACTGATGGGGTTAATTTTAGGTGCCTGGGGGCTACTTATAGTTTCCCCATGGCAGGGGTTAATTTTTTTTATTTATCTTGGGTCCTTTAAGGACCTTTAAGGTCCTTTCAGGACCCGTGGCAGGGAATTTGATTATTTTAAATGCAGCGGGGGTCCCGATTAGGACCTCCTCTGCAAAGGTTAATATAGTGACACTGCGGGGCTCCCGATGGGGACCCCCAGCATGGGGGTGTTAATTTTAGGTGCCGGGGAGGTACTTGGAGGGGATAACTATATAACACTTTAACTGCTGCTGCGGGGGTTCCGATCGGGACCCCTGCAGCATGGGGATGTATTTGGGGAGCAGGGAGAAGCTTTAGAGGCCAGAGTCGGGGCTGCTCCGAGGACATGTATTATTATTATTATTATTATTATTATTATTATCTTTATTTATATCGCGCCAACATATTCCATAGCGCTGTACAGGGGTTTAGTACTTGGCAAAAAAACAAACTTAACACCTTATAAAGAATTGAGGGCCCTGTTTTTAAGCATATAATCAAATGCATAGTGCTTGTTTCCAAGACACAGACACACAATTGAAAACTCGCAAACGTACAACCTCACCTAATCTTCCGCTCACCACCCTTCTTAAAATCCTGCCACCAGAACACGCAGAAACCTGCAAGCACTCAACCCACAACATTCAGATGGACTTCTATGGGATATGTTGGCCTACAGTATGCTTTAAAAGTATCTTAGATTGCTTTAAACTGCATGTATGGGCTTTTGTAGCCTGTGTGGGTGCTTTTTTGTACCTGTAGGGATCCTCGCTCCATTTGTGAGGTACGAGCTTGCACGCCATGGATTTATGTGTACATGTTAATACATTGCTCTCTGAGACGTTTTTGTGTGTTAGCACGGATTCGCGGCTGCAAGCAAAGTAATGACGAATCGTTCCTCGCAAATAGAACTAAGAAGACTTTTGCAAGGAACGTGTTAACACAGACATCTAATTTAATATGGCCCTTAATCTCCAGTGTAGGAGTAACTGATTACTTTGCCTCAGCAGTATGCAACTCAGATATCTGGCTTGCAGGGTTTGCCATGTGACCAAGTACAGCATGCCTTCCAGATTACAGATGAAAAAATGTGTTGTGCAAAGTTGCTGATTATCTGTGTCCTGATAGGGCAGACTTGCTGTTTGGTACACAGCATTGATAGGTAAAACCTGTGAAGTGGAAAATAAGATAAAAAGGTACAACAACAAAAACACAAACTTTGAGACATGCTACTTTAAATGCTTTCTAGACAATCTGTGACTTCAGTGTAATTTGAATTATTGTTGACTTTTATTGAAACTGAGCATGAATCATTTACTAACAGCTTCCTGTATGATGATGATTTCACAGTCCAGGGCATAGAATCTGCTAATTTTCATGTGCTTGACACATGCATAGCAATTTCCTCTGAAAAGGGAAATAATGTATATGTCCTGTTACAACAGTCAGAAGATATCACACAAAATAATGTTAATACTACACAAATGAACTGAGCAATGCATGTATATGTAAATACCTTGGTATAATGGACTACAAAAAGTGATAACTATTTAATAATCAATTATAAGATAAGCATTATAAGCATGGTCAGCCAAACATAAATATTTGAGCTAGGCATTTGCATTAGTTTAAGCGATACATTAGTTTAAACATATATCAACATGTTGTAGCATTAAAAGAATATAACTTAGTTTGATAAGTTTGTTCTTTTGCTTTATGGATTTTTTATTTAAATTTCCTTTATTTTGATAATTATTTTTTTCCTGAAAAATAAAAATAAAATGGAAAAATTGAAATCCTCAAGATATATAAATAGACACACATATATATATATATATATATATATATATATATATATATATATATATATATAATGACTTTCAGCCTTATTACATTTTGATTTGGCCAATTGAAAAGGCCTCTATATAAGCACATAGCATATTTTTTTACAGAAGTTTTTAGTTACTGAACACCTTGCTGTTGGTTTGCAGGATGGGTGCATGCTCTCCACTCAGTGGTCTGGATATACCACACAGTCTCTTATTGTGGTATTCCTTCCTGTTGTGAAATTCATATTTGAAAGTTTATGAACATTTTAGTGGATAATGATTAAGGTACTACTTTTGAAAATACATTATTATTTCTTGAAATTATCAATACTGGAACCTTCTTTTAGAATGTTTGAGTGCAGGAGCCTTCTGTGGTTCTTTCACTGATTAGTTATTGCTATATAATACGGGTATTGCTAGTCACCTTGTCTTTGCATGATCTCATAAAAAGGTTATTTCATATTTTTTTATATTGACAGAGGATTATTTAAGTATGTAATATATAAAGTTTATGTTTTGTGTAAACTGGGAAACAGTCCAATAGTTAGGGGAAACAGCAGACAAAGGATGGTCACAAACACAAGTCAAGGTGTCAGGGAGCCAGAGATCAGATTGTCCAGAAAACAGAAACGGATTTGGATACCAGGCTGGAGAGTAGTCAGACAATGCCAGAAGCTAGGAACCAAAGAGAAGAGAAATATGTATGACAAAGCCAGGGGTCAGGGAGCCAAGAGTTAATATTCTCAAGAACAAGCCAATCATCAGAACAAGTAATCACATTCAGGAATGACTAAGAATGCCTAGGTGCAACATTGGCCAAAACAAATGAGCACTAGGACTCACTCATTAGCATATAGCATCACCCAGCAACAGCACGTCAGCAGTCATGCCAAGACTGGTGTGTTTGCGAGTGATGGATAGTGTCAAATAAAGAACTTTGAACCATGTGGAATAGACCCATGATTGCTCTTGGGTGCAGAGACATGTGCAGCTTAGAAACAGGGATGTGGTGCAAGTGCCCACAAAACAGAAGCACTTACTACTGAACTTAAGGCCTAGAGAGTGACTAGGCTCATAGTGGGTAACGTAACATATTGTGTTTGTCATGCAGAGAAGTGTAGGGGAAAGTTAGCGGGATCAAGGAATAAGGAAGGAAGTGTAGAAGGGATGAATACTTAACCCATGATTGAAAGATGATTGAAAGATAACCTCTGTTTACAAATCTTTGCAAGTTTAAGTGATTACTGCTATTAATTTGCTACTTTACCATCACGTCCCAAACATTATATTACATTATGTTTAACCACTTTATACTATCCCAGGAAGCATGTTCTTAAGATTTGGGTATAGTCTCTATATGATACTTATCTATCACTAAATTAACAGTAACTGTTGAGTCACTGAAATTGCTACAGGTTACTCAAAGTGGTAAGATTCACTTCTACACAACACTCCCTAATGTTTATCAAAACAGTATTTCATTTAATCCACCAGTGGGAAAACAGCTGCATTTTAGGGAACAGTCCAAATGAAAGCATGGGAACATGTTCACCAGGACACGCATATTACAAGCTACTCCAAACTGGAATAAATGGATACTGGAAAATATTTACTGATTCACATGGCCATGATGTACCTAGCATACATATCAGTTGCTTCTGCTCACACAATCAATTCTTCTGAAAAGGACTTTGCATGTGCATTTAAAACATTAACATTGTGGATGCTGAATTCCCACAGCAAGATATTTAAATGTTTTAAGAAAACTACTTTTGCAGTACTGCCTGAGGATAGGAAACTAATAATAGCTGTATTTGTTTTATATACAAAGAACAGGAAATTACATCTTAAAACCATTTAAAGAATTGAATTGGCATTAACAAAATAATTCATCTCATACTGCAGCTATAGCCATTTTTTTCACTTATAATTGTATTATGTTAGCTCCACTGGTCAGTATCAAGAAACTGGTGGTAGAACATGTTCATCCCTTAGATATGAAAAAAAGAGTTAATCTCTGGACTAAATATATTTACATATATATTGGCAAAATGCTGCATTGAAGCATTAACATACTGGGGGCCTCATTCAAATGCGATTTGGCAAATTGAATAGGGCTCTATATAGGCACATATCATATTTTTTTCCAGCAGTTTTTAGTTAGTGCAGACCTTGCTTTTGGATAGATGATTACTAACTAAAAACTTCTGTAAAAAATATGCTATGTGCTTATATAGAGCCCTATTCAATTGGCCAAATTGCATTTGAATGAGGCCCCATGTTTTACTGATATCATGATGAAGGTCTCATTTACTATTGGCTCTGTCTAAATTTTAGCTTACGGGCTTGCTTAAATAATCATGATAATGCCCTAAAAATGCTATGTACAGGTTCATAGTTTGCATGTTGGGGCTGTGAGCCTGTACTTGCGGGCTTGAGTCAATTAAATACATCTTTAACTGTAATACATTTCTAATCGCAGACATACGGGCAGTGTGAAGGTAATTATGGCCTAAATAAAAAAAATACACAACTAGTGTTTATCAATGTATTAGTACATTTTTTGAAGTCAAAAGAAAATAGCAAATCCAAAGTGGGGAAAATTGTACAGATGTAAAGAACACCAATGTAAACAGTGGTACCAAACCGGCTCTCTTAAACTTTTTTCGTTGCAACATAAACATTTCATCAATGTTGCAATAGGATAATATACCCACCAGAGGGACAGTTACTGGAGTATTAAGGGGCTACCTTTTTTTAATCTAACATACCGGTATTTTAGAAACACACATTACATTGAGTCATTCTATACACATACAGATTTGTTTTATTTAAACATAAAACATGTTTTCCACACCTCAGAGGTGCTTTCATAGGCACTGTGTACCTTCCAATAGGAACACTGTAGTTGGCAATGGATTTTAACCCGTTACTAACCTTCAAGCCAGCAATGTAGAGATCTACAAATCGGTGTCTGGCTCCTCCTGTTACATTCTACAGGGGGACTACACATCCCATTATTACTTTCTGCAGAAACTGCAATCACTGATTGTTACAATGTACTAAAATTATTACCTGCCTGTCTTTGACCAAATTAATTATGACATTTATGCTAATTTTAGCAGAGATATCCAGGGGTGTTAACTCATAAAAGCAACTGTTTATTAATGTTTATTTTAATATTCTTTTAATGCAAAAATATTTTCATACACTTGTGACTCTGATGCATTCATAATCAAGGAAACATAAATATGCCTTTAAATAATCACACCGCACTGCAGGGTAACCTACTATATATGACTGACAGAAGCAGAGGAAATCTAGAAGAAGAATGGTTATAGATTCAGAAAAACATGCAAGAGTATTTTCATGTTTAGAAATGATAGTGGGAACAGCTTCCTAGCATAGGTAATAGGGAAAATAGAGTAAAGGAATTCCAGAATGCTTGGGCTCATTGCCAGGCTCCCGATCAGCCCGAGGCATGCAATATGACTTTAACAGCCTACATTTTTTTCAAGCCGTACCTCGGAAGCCATCGAAAATGACTTCAAAAATTACAATCTCACACACAGCACAAGAGGAGAGGCAATGAGCCTGTGAGTGGGGTTGCAGGCTAATTTGAGGTTTAATTAGCGTCTTTAGGAGATCGAAAATTGGCTAAGCGAGGAAAAAAATTGCGGCCGTAAACTAGTTAATGTTTTGAAAAAGGCTCCAAATGAGGCCGAAGGCAGTAAGACTTAGCCGATCATCGCGTGTCCTGCAAGACTTTAAAATACGGCGCTCATCGCAAGACACACAAGTACAGGGAGAGAGAGGAGAAAGACACAGGGGAGGAAGAGTGGGAAGGGAGAGGGTGGAAAGAGACACAGGGTTAGAGAGGGGGGAAAAGAGACACAGGGGAGGGAAATAAGGGGAAAAAATACAGGGCATGGAGAGGGGGGGAGGGAGAGAGGGGGAAACGCACACATGGAAGGAGCGGGGAAACAGACACAGGGGTCAGAGAGTGGGGAGAGGCTTGCAATAAGCGCCGAAGGCACGAAAGTGGCGGGTTGGACGACATCTGCAATGACCGCTCATTGCATGGCTCTCAATGAACGCCAAAGGCGCTCATCACAAGGCTTGTAAAGTAGAGGGAGGGAGAAGCTCGCAATGAGCTCCCAAGGTGTTAGTGAGGGAGAAAGAAGCCACACGTCATAAATGCATTGCTTCCTCAGAAGTTTGAGGTAGGAACTGGCAGAGCTGAAAGTAGAGTGTGAGAGCAGATATTCAAAAGAACAAGTCAAGGTGCAGAAGCTTTACAGCACTGTAGTGAACCAGGAGGCCACTATCACTAGTTTAACACCAGAGTTGCAGAAGAATACCTCTGAACAGAATTCTTTAGCCAAAAACTTCACAGAGAGCCACAAAGACATGAGTGCCTGAGACTCTCCTGAAATGGTCAGGAAGCAGAAGGCTAATTCCTGAATTGAGAATGGACATTCAGTAAAGTTACAGAACAAGTTACAGAGGGTCCATAAGAAGAGCTGTAAGATTATGGCTATGTCTGAGCAAACTGCGGATAATAAGGCATCTTCCCAAGAATATCAGCAGAGGCTGGACATTCAGCAAAAATAGAAGATAAATCTTCAAGATGCCATCCAGACACAATAAAATGCTTAATGCCAATGGCACAGAAGACGAAGGGTGTGCATAACAATGGAGAGCACTAGAGATAGAGCTGTTAGACAGTGTGCAGAGGTTTCTACACCAGATCTTGGAGACCAAAGCTGCTTTCTGAAAAGAATGGGGAAGGTAGTAAAAGAACAGGGAGAGCATACAATTCAGCAACTACAAGTCTCACAAGTGCAAAGGAGAAAGGATTGATTCACGGAGATAGCCATCAGGGGAGTGGAATGTGTGACAGAGTGATGTGAGCGATTTGTATGAGCAACAGATTTTACAAAGCTCCCTTTTCCCCAGGAGGTGTGAAAGAGTTACCTCCTGAAGCAAATTGTTTAGCTCCAGCTGAGTATAGTTCTCAAAAGTCTGAAGCTGGGAACTGAGTGGGACAGTTTATGCACTGCTGCTAGCAGTGTGAAGAGCTTGTGTTTGGGCCTAAAGGCTGGGAAAGGTTGTGAAGCAAACTGGGAAAAGCATTGAAGTGTGTTCAGCTGGTTGGAGTTGGGAAAAGGGACATGAGAGAGGAGTGTCTGAAAATAAAGAAAGGCAAAGACAGAGATGCAGAAGCGTGGAAACTCAGACTCAAAGGATAGGGCCAGTAATTGAAAACAATGTATTGGGCTGCTTGTTTTGTTTTTGCTTCAGGGTTTAGATGATTGAGAGCTCTGATAGTTAGGGAACTATCACAGTATATGACGTGCTCTGGTGGGAGCTAGACCTATTGTTTTTTTTCTTATTTGTTTTGGTTTATATTTTGTAACACTGGTGAATACATTTTATAGTAAAATTAGAAAAAGCAGTAAGGCCTCCTGTAACTTTGTTCCTCCATCAAAAATGCAGGAAATGAGAGCACAAAGCCAGTGGAGACTGATAGCTTGTCACAGTATGTAATCTTTATTTATATATGAATTCACAGTATAATGAATATAATTTATTTTATCACTGGCCCTCTCCTAAGACACCCATGATCCAGTGCTTACACATTATTTCTTTATATAATATATGGAAAGCATGCAGGTGTTACAGTTTGGAAATAAACCAAATGTTCTAATAGTACACATTTCTCATTTTGATGGATTGGTTAGATGCAGCTAATGCTGGTTACATAAGTTACATTTGCTGATGGTCTTAGCTCCCTATCATACAAAATGCTTTTCTGTAGCAGATGTTAGATGATTTTTATAGCCTTTGATGTACCAGCATATTTTTCTATGTTGAGCGAAAATGAAGGAGAACAGCTTTTGATTGCTCAGCTCATCCTTTTAATGATAAAATCTTTCAAGCAGCTCATCACATTAAATAACATAAACATAATTATTAAAGCAATTAATCCAGTTCTGCCTCTGCATTAACTAAAAATAGATAATGCTTTATTATTGTCCTTCAGGGAAATAACAAAATTGTTGTGCTCTCTTAAAAATATTATTCACATTCATGGTTAAAATGGACGGTACCAATGTAGTTAGCTGCCCTATAATGCATCAAATCATAGAATTTAATGCATCACATCCTAGGCTTTCAGAATGTGAAAGTGATTTGTAATTTGTACTAGATAAGTGTAGTACCATTACTGGCATCTGATATACAATGATGAGCTGTAACATAATTAAGTAGAAGTAGAAATAAGACCCATGGGCTATTAGCAGAACAGTGAAAGTGTCAAAGTTATTATTTACTCCGTGGAAGAACTTAAAAAGAAATGGAACATAATTCCTTTTCTTCATGTATTGAAAAAGGGCATACAACATTACCAAAGTTGTATTTCTACTAAAAAATATTAGGTAAAACATGTTTAAAATTCAGGAATTGCACAGAGCATATTGAGCAGACTTTACAAAGCTCCCTTTCACCCGGAGGTCTGAAAAAGTTAACTTACCTGAGCAGTTTGATTAGCTACAGCTGAGTACAGCTGATTTAAGACTGACTCTGGAATTTGGATGTGGTTGTGTTTGCACTGCAGCGTGTATCATGAGAGGCTATGTTGGAGGCCTTCAGCCTGTGACAGGCTGGGAAGGAACTGTGTGCACAGTTTGCTTGAAGCAGAAGACAGGCACGCATGAGTGGGTGCTGTTTATTGGAGCTGGAAAGAGAGGAACACAGGGATAAGTGATTTTGTCTAAAAGCTAGAAGAAAAGACACAGAAGTGTGTACAGCTGGTCTGAGTTGGGAAAAGACAGCCAGAGAGAAGTGTCCATACAGGTGTATGAGACTGAAGAAAGAGACTGAGATACAGAAACTTGGCTGATGTTCCTTTGGAAGAAGAGTGGAAACTTGGACTTCTAAAGGATACATGCCAGTAATTGGGAATTAATTGTGACTGCTTTTGTTTTGTTTTGCTCCATTTATGTTTAGCTAGATTAGAGATAATTAGGTGCTGTCTAGGTAGTGCTCCAGTTATCTCAATAGAGAATAATTCCTCTGTTAAATTCCTCCCATTACCACTTCCACCCATAGGAAAATCACTGCCACTAACAACCTCTTGCAAGCTGAAAGTAGTCACCCTAAATCCTTGATATGAGTTATACCAGTGGCACAATACCGGAGGATTAAAAGGAACTGCTTTACAGAATTTGAGTTTGAAAAAGAGGCCAAGGAACTCCAATAAGCTTTTAAGAGAGAGGTTATAAGAAAAAAAACACTTAAAAAAGCATATTTTAAAGCCAAATCACAGGATAGAGAATCCCTTTTGATGGATAAACCTAAACATTCAGATAATTTGGTAAGATGCATTGGTACTTACAATGTTACAATGGCAAATGGTAGGAGATCAAAAAGATCTTTACTCAGTACTGGAATACACTGTTGGAAGACAAGGATTTAAATCCTTATCTTACTGATAGAGCACAGATCACTAGCAGAAGATCCACCAACTTAAGAGACACCCTATCTTCTAGTCACTTAAAAGATCCTAAAAAAACATTGTGGCTTCATAAAACAAAAGGGTGCTTCAAATGTCAAAATTCTAAAAATTGCAAATATGTAAAAACTACCAAAGCCTTCCTATCTGCGGATGGAAAGAAGGAATTTAAGATAAATTACCTACTAAACTGTAAATCTGAAGGAGTGATTTATCTATTAATTTGCAAATGTGGACTCAGATATGTAGGTAAACAGCCTTATTAAATTGTGATTCGGACAATTGAATAGGGCTCTATATAAGCACAAAGCATATTTTTTTACAGAAGTTTTTAGTTCGTGAAGACCTTGCTTTTGGATAGAAGTTTACGAACTAAAAACTTCTGTAAAGAAAATATGCTATGTGCTTATATCAGTGGCGACCCGTCCATTGGGGCGTCGGGGCAAGCGCCCCCCAAAATATTTTCGTGACCCTGCAATAAAAAAACACAATAATTTATTAGTAATAACCAAAAAACAATTAAATATAATGTGTACATCAGCATTCAAGTGTTATTACAGTAATAAATGAAGCAAACTATTCAATGGGACACTGTCACTTTAAGATAACCCCTTGCCCTTGTGTGTATATATTAACTGCTGTGTGTATCCATTGTAGCTTTCCCTGCATCCCTGTGTGATCACACTACACTAGTAACCTTTAGACTCTATGAATGAGGCCTGACCGTTAATGCATTCCGCCCACCAGCACAATGACGCTATGCATGGGCAGTGATAATGTATCCATTTCAATGACTGACAGTCTTCCATCATTGACCAATCAATGATGGAAGGCTGTACAGTTGTCAGGAGAACCACCTAAACCCACCCAGACTGCTCCAAGCACCCACCAGCTAATAGGGCCTCGAGTTTACTTTTTGATTGACAGCCGCTGTTAATAAAACCACCATAAGCCAGTCCCATCCCTCTTTTCGTTTCCTGACCTGCTCCCGCTGAGACTGACTGAGAGACCTCCCTGGCTGAAAATACTCACTCATCTGCCCAACCTAACGGTAAGTCCTAACTGCCCTTGCCAAACCCCTAGTCCCCCTAATAAAAGGAAGGGTACCCCAGTTACCCCACTATGCCTGCCTGCCACCCACCCACCCACCCACCCAACTTATCTACCACCTAGGCCTGCAATGCCTGGGCAACCCCCAATCACCCCTGCAGTGCCAGTAGCCCCAAAAGACCTGACCTGTGCCACCCCCGATCACCCCCATGTGCCCTGTGCCACCCCATGATCACCCCGATCA
The DNA here is from genome assembly GCA_027410445.1 of Discoglossus pictus. Classification (NCBI taxonomy): domain Eukaryota; kingdom Metazoa; phylum Chordata; class Amphibia; order Anura; family Alytidae; genus Discoglossus; species Discoglossus pictus. The sequence goes on along the minus strand of CM050164.1, from coordinate 320,188,808 downwards.
CCCCCATGTGGCCTATGCCACCGCCCGATTACCCCGATCACGGTGATCGGGGTAATCGGGCGGTGGCATAGGTCACATGGGGGTGATCGGGGGGATCATGGGGTGGCACAGGCAACATGGGGGTGATCGGATCACCCCCATGGGGCCTGTGCCACCCCCGATCACCCCGATCACCTCCATGTGGCCTACGCCACCGCCTGATTACCCCGATCACCCCCATGGGGCCTGTGCTACCCATATAACCCCCGATCACCCCCCCTGTAGGCACATCGGGGCCTGGCCAACCCCCACCCCAACCTACCTAACTACCAAACCACCTACCTACCTACCCCCCTGACCCAGTGACCACACCCTGACCCAACTACCTAGTACAAACCCACCTACCCCCCTGACCCAGTGACCACACCTGACCCCACCCTGACCCAACTACCAACCCACCTACCTACCCCCCTGACCCAGTGACCACACCTGACCCCACCCTGACCTAACTACCAATCTACCTGCCTATGTTAACACTACAGTTAAACACAAAGCACAACCTATTTTTATTCCACTTTTAGAAGTAACAGGCAATGTATATTTAAGATAAAATAAAAATAAGGGAAGGGAAAAAAAAAACAATAATAAAGTAAACAACAGCACATACTTGCCTGTCAAATTGACCCCTCCAGCGGTGGCCTTCTGCCCTGGATAGTCGGGCATTCCCATCAATTTTGAATGAAGCCCATGTCATTCCATAATCCATCTTGATAGAAGCCCTTGTCTCCTCATCTTGATTGAAGCCATTGTCCATCCATTCTGGCCCATTGCAAGAGGCCTCCACCTAAAAAAAACGACGCTCTAAAAAAAAAAAAAAACACAACAATCTAACGGAGCTCCTCCTACAAGGAGCTCCCCCCGCGACTAATTGATTTTTTCTAACGCTCCGCCTTTTATACTATTTTTGAAGGACTCTGATTGGCTGAAATTTTTTGATTGACTTGATTGATTGATTTCAACCAATCAGAGTCTTTAAAAAATTAGCAAAGCAGGTATGGAAGCCTGTAAGGGCAAAAAAGGTTTGTGTGAACTTGTGTGACCCTGTATGTATTATACATATCACAGGGCTATTTATGTGATATACATGTTACAGGATAATATCCTGTAACATGTATAGCAAATAAATAGCACTGTAATATGTATAATAAATAATGTATAATACAAATACATGAGCAATATAATCAAATAATTAATGAAGTACATCAATTAATCAATTAATAAATATCAATTAATATATTTTTTTGTTATGTATATTGCTTTATATGTGTGTGTGTGCGTATATATATATATATATATATATATATATATATATATTGAGATATATATATATATATATATATATATATATATATATTGATATACAGATATATATTGATATATAGATATTGATATATATATATCTATATATATATATATATATATATATATATATATATATATAATTAATTATATATCTCAATATATATATATATATTTTTTTTTTGTATTTTTATTTCATTTTTTTTTATGTACAGTTTGGGCCTATATGGTTTTGATTGGTTATTTAATGTTTTTAAGGTGCGGTTGGGGCCTTTATGGTCACACTTGGTTATTTAATGTTTATAAGGTGCGGATGGGGCCTATATGGTCACACTTGGTCTTTTAATGTTTTTAAGGTGCGGTTGGGGCCTATATGGTCACACTTGGTCTTTTAATGTTTTTAAGGTGCTGTTGGGGCCTATATGGTCACACTTGGTCTTTTAATGTTTTTAAGGTGCGGTTGGGGCCTATATGGTCACACTTGGTCTTTTTTTTTTTTTTAAATAGTCTTTTATTAGAAGGCAATGCACAATAAAACTTTTAACACAACTGTATTTAGTCAGTTAAGATACGCTAACATGTACAGCACAATAGTTTCCCATCATAAACTGACTAGGCCTTCCATTTTTCCTTTTTTAGTTATTAAGGTAACATGAGTCACAGTTAACATGTCAATTGAAATAACATAACAGAAAGAAAAGAAAAGAAATAATAAAAATAAAAAATTAGAAAAGGGAAAAAGAACAACAAGGTAAAATGTCCAATGAGAACAAATTAAAGAGAGAATGCTACAAATATCAAGTTAATTGGCTAGACCATTACACTACTATCTTCGCATAAAGTACAGAGCTAATCCAGTGTATCCGCCCCTAAGAGCACTCAACACATACCTCGTTAAAGACATCCCAATACAACTGACACCTACCTCCATCGCTCCGTCGGTAGATTTCCGGACCCCCCCCTCGCTGCCTCCAGCTCCTCCACCAGGTCTCCTTTGCCAAAGTGTAGAGATTGTATGATGTGATATGTTATCATACTAAGGGAATACTGAATGAAGAAGCCAACCAGGGTTCCCAAATTGCCTGAAATTGGGTAATGTCGTCTAGTATGATATAAGTTAATCGCTCATTTATAAGTAAGTGATTGATCTTACTAATCACCTCTGTAAAGTTAAGAGTCTCTTTCTTCCAACTCCTGGCTATGTGTGTCTTAGTGGCTACTGCCATTAATTGGTATAGTTTATTCTGCATTTTAGATAAATCCGTAACACGAATCCCCAGCAGGCAAGATTCCATCGAGGGCGTAACTGCCTTGCGGAAAAGTGTGGAGGCTAATTGGGCTAATTGCCCCAAAATTTTCTGAGCGGATGGACATGACCACCATGTGTGTACATGATCCCCTATGTTTTGGCACCCCCTAAAGCATTTATTGCTTTCTGATGGTTTAAATTTCTGTAGTTTGTCAGGTGTACAGTAAACTCTATGCAAAACTTTGATGGACGTCTCCAATAAAGCCGAATTAAGAGAGCCTCTAGAGAGATTGGAACAGGATTCTGACCATCTACCCCAATCCCACTCCACCCCAAGATCCCTCTCCCACTGTGCAAAATACATGGGTTTTTGTTCGCTTGTGAAGTTAAGAAGGGTGTCGTATAGTGAACCCAGAATCCCCTTGGTGAGGGGTAGGCTTTTGCATATAACGGACATCCAGGAGGCCCTAGGATGCCCAAGTTCTCTTGAACTCTTACTGACCCAGCTCTTAATTTTTAAGTAGTTATAGAATTCTGTGACAGGTAGGTCGTGGGTTGCACAGAATTGGTCGTATGTCAGCAAGCTATCGTTCAGAAACCAGCTCCCTACGTGGTCCAAGTTTCTAGAAGTGCACCAGAATTTAGAGATGTCATTTAAGTCTGCCAAAATTTGTGGGAAAGACATGACTGACATCATCGGGGATAGTCCTGTAGGAAGTAACCGCCTGGATTTAGAGTTGGCCCACCCCCATGCACGAAGGGTTTGTGAAATCATGGGATTTTGATGAGTTGTGAATGGGGCTAGTTCTTTTGGGATCCATATCAGCTTATCCCAACTGTGTGGGAACATTTGCTGATTTTCCATAAAAACCCAGGCTGGTTGATGTGTTCTAGAGTGTGCCCTGGGAAGGTGGGCCAATTGAGCGGCTTTAAGATAGAGCTTTAAATTTGGGCAAGCAAGTCCACCTCTATGTTTCTGCCTAAACATCACCTGTCTAGAGATACATGGGCGCTTATTTCCCCATATAAACCTAAACATATTATTCTGGAACCTGTCAAGGTCTGTAGGTGAAATTGAGATGGGAATGGTTCGAAAGAGATACAGAACTTTGGGTAGAATGCTCATTTTAGCCGCCGCTATGCGACCCGTCCAAGAAATGTTATAGTTCGTCCATCTCTGCATGTCATCAGTCAAAGATTTGTATATAGGTGGGAAATTAGCCTTATATAGGTCAGCTATATTAGATGTAAGTTTGACTCCTAGATATTTTATATGACGTGCGGGCCAGACAAAATTATAGTCAGATTTGAGAGAGCCAATCTCCGATTGTACCATACCTAACCCCATCGCCTCCGTTTTCTCTACATTTAGTTTAAGACCTGAGATATTACTAAATTTGGTTATAGTTGACATAAGAGCTGGGATCCATTGAAGGGGCTTGGTCAAGGTGCACAATATATCATCAGCAAAAAGAGAGCATTTAAAGTGCTGGTGGCCCACTGGAATCCCAAATATGCCTGCATGAGATCTAATCGCCTGTGCAAGAGGTTCCATGGCAAGCGCGAATAGCAGTGGTGAGAGTGGGCACCCCTGCCTGGTCCCTCTTTGAATTTGGATATTTGCCCTGCGCTCTCCTGGCAGCTTCAAGTTGGCTGTTGGGGAGTTATAGTCGCTCCTTAGTAAGTTAATGAAGCGTCCCCTGAATCCAAACTTGTCAAGTATTTTGTATAAATACGGCCATTCAACCGTATCAAAAGCCTTTTCAATGTCCAGAGCTAGAAGACACATTGGAGTATGAGATTTATGTGCTATATACTGAGAATTTAAAAAACCCTCCTGACAGTGTCCCCTGCTTCTCTGAAAGGGATAAACCCAGCCTGATCCTTATGAATTAAGTCTGGTAAAAATTTAGATATACGGTTAGCCATAATTTTGGCTAAGATCTTGACATCTCCATTAATCAGCGAGATAGGACGATAGTTTTTAATCTCTAGATTATCCCTACCCTCTTTAGGAAACACGACTAGATCAGCATGATTTAGTTTAGGGGGCATAGATTCCCCATTCAATATGGCATTGAAGAGGAGCGTTAAATAGGGGGTAAGCAGGTGTTCAAATTTTTTGTAATATAGGTTTGTGAGGCCATCCGGCCCTGGAGATTTACCTAATTTAAGACCTTGGATAGTAGATCTAACCTCCTCGTGAGAAACCTCCGCATTCAAGTCAGCCAGATGGTGGTCTAATATCACGGGAAGGTCCTGAGTGCTAAGAAACGAGTGTATGTCTGCCTCACTGCATTGAGACTGGGAGGGGTAAATTTGTTGATAAAAATTTTGAAATGCCTTTTGAATGTCATTAGGACTATATGAGATTTGACCATCAGCCATCCTAATCTGAGGGGTTCTATGTTGTGAAAATGTATTGCTAAGCCTTCTAGCTAGAAGAGAGTCTGGCTTATTTGCCTTCCAATAATAGAGATGTTTTGTCCTTCTCATCACCTGTTCAGTACGATGTGACAGTATGCCGTCTAGCTCTAACCTGGTTTTATCTATTAGCTTACGTCCCGTGGGAGAAGGATTTTGTTGGTTTTATCCCTCCAGTCTCTTTAATGTCGCTGTTAAGTCTGCCTCCTTCTGCCTAAGAGCTTTTCTCTGGGAGGAGGCCAGCTTAATACAGGTTCCCCTGATATAGGCCTTATGGGTGACCCAAAGCCATCTGACTCCAGTCTCCCGGCAGACGTTAGTCTCAAAAAAGACCCTTAAGTCTTTGGCTATTGTTTCCCTTCTACTTGTGTTGGATAACAGGGACTCGTTCATTCTCCAAGTATAGGGGAGTCATAAATTAGGGCCCAAGTCCACCTCAATAAGTACCAGGGAGTGATCCAACCAGGGGCAGGGGACAATTTCAGATTTTAAGATCGAGTTGTATAAAGATGAACTAGTAAGGAAAGTGTCGATCCGAGAGTAAGTCAAATGGGTTGGAGAAAAAAATGTATATTCTCTATCCCCTGGGTGAAGCCCCCTCCAGGCATCAACCAACCCCAATCTGTTAAGTAGAAGCTTAATCCTTTTTATTTTGTTGGAAAATCTACAACTAGCAGGGGTCCCCGACCTGTCTAAAGTCGGATCTAAAGTAAGATTTAGATCCCCCTAAATTATCAGTCTTCCCAGGTCTTGAGACTCAATTCTTTTTAATAAGGAGATCAGAACCGCGTAGGGAGAGGTTGTAGGAGAGTACAGGGAGACTAGTGTAGTTCTAACCCCCCCAATCGTGCCAGTCACCATAACATAGTTACCCTCCCCATCTATCTTTGTGTTCTCTACCTGAAAAGGAAAGTTTTTATGTAGCAGAATTGCACACCCCGCTCTATTAGTGGGGAGAGTAGCCAGGAAATAGGTGGGATATTCCTTGTGCAAGAATGTAGGCTTGTTGTCCTGGGAGAAGTGAGTTTCCTGCATGAAGATGACTGCGGGTTTGTGTTTTTTATAAAATGTGAAGGCTTTCCTCCTCTTAAAGGGGGAGTTAAATCCCTTCACGTTATGGGTTAGCAGAGTATACTTAGAGGTAGCTAATGCAAGATAAGAGTAAGACCCTAGCTGTGTGTGTCGTTACCTGATAGCTGGTGCCATACGAAGCAAGGCGGAAGGGAGCCCGGAAAGCCAGCCTCTGCCAAGGGAACCGGTTAGCAGTTGTCTGGGTTGTCGTCCTGCCATTAAACAGAGATTTAAATGCAGAAGAGAAGAGGGTTAGCTTTAGGCCATTAAGGTAAAAACATTTAAATAAGCAGATAAACAGTGTCAAGTTCACAATTAGCAGTTCTCTAAGGCTATAACTACGAAGTTGTTGAACTAAAAACATGAAATAACAATCACTTTTTACTAGTACTCCTCCTCCAAGATTCTAAGCAAGGAGAAGAAATCGTCCACTTAAGGTGGGAACACAATCCAACAGGCTGTACAATCAATAATGAACTTATATCCTAAACTACACAACCTTGTGAATCAAGGCTTAAGGCAAAAATAGGTTTACATCTAACATTCTATTTGGCATTAAAAATGTTGTTATGAAAGTCTGCTCTAGGTAGGATCTAATCCGGACGTGAGCTCGCCCTTGAGTCAGCCATTTGACTAGCATCCCCTGTGCAGGCCTTGTGTCCAGCACCTTGACCCCTTGCACTGTCCAGAGTAAGTTTTATTCCCCCCTGAGGAGAGACTTGTTTACTGTGGACTTGGGCTGCCACCAGCGTCCACTGTCTCTTAGGGATAGGCGGTTGAGATTGCTCTTGCCGTGTTTCCTGCATTTCCCCAGAGTAAAGCTGCAAGCGATGTAGCACCGATAAGCAGTCCTCCAGTGTACGCGTAGTGTAAGTCGTGCCCTTAAAATTGAAGGAAAGGGCAAATGGAAAGTTCCATCGGTACTGAATTTTGTGGTGAAGCAAAATTTAAGAGCCGGTTTCATTAGCCTCCTTTTGTTAAGGGTGTCAGGAGACAGGTCAGCATAGATCTGCAAAGGGGAGTTGTCCGGGCCCTTAACAGCGTGCAGCTTCCTTGTAGCCGAGAGTAGAGTGTCTCTAGCTTGCTGCCTCAGAAATCTGACAATGACATCTTTCGGAGCATCCGGACTCCTCATGCCTCCTAAAGCTCTATGAGCTCGCTCAATTTCCCACATGCTTTCATCCTGATCAGGAAGAATTGCAGCCATAGTGTCTCTTAGGTATTGGGTTAGATCTTGTATGGCTCTTGGTATGCCGCGGATGCGTATGTTGTGGCGGCGAGAGCGGTTTTCCAGATCCTCTATCTTATCTGCGAGTTCAGAAACCTGGTAAGTGTTTTGAGCTATCGATGTCCTGTCCTTTTCCTGAGCCTCCGCCAATTGGTCCGTCATATCTTCCAAAAGTTGGGTACGCTGACCCAATTCCCTCAGATCCTGTCTTAGGGGATCAATCGCCTTAGCCAAGAGTCTTTCAATCGTAGCCACAGCCTTGGCTGATAGATCTAGTTGCTGGTAGGATCCCTTGGACCGCCCTTCCTGATCCGAGTCTTCAGAGCGTTCAGAAAGAGAGTCTGCCAGGGGTGGGCGCTGAGTTGCTCTTGGCAGAAAATGATCTTGTATACCCTTGGCCGGGGTGGCCCGTTTGGGTTTCGGCATCTTGGCCGTGAGGTTAAATGTGTCGGCAAGATTCCCACTGTTAAATCAATAGGGAGGATGCAAAGAGTCAATGCGGTGAATGCTGGGCCCGACCAACTACTGCCTCCGCTAGGGAAGGTATGCCAGTTCCATAGATGTAGTTAAGATGTCTGCTAGAAGCATTGCTGAATTATGTCCCCATTTAGCTCTTAGCCCATGGTAGGGGCGTGCCCCTAAGTTAGGTCCAGCAGTTGTCAGGAACTCCTCAAGCGATCTCTATATAGCGATGAGAGTCAGAGTTGCCAAGAAATTCCAGGGATACTGTAATAACTTATAGGAACCAGCTTGATGATCGTAGCTTCTCAAGTGCTGATTGGAATAAGGCAAGACAATGTTGAACCCCGCATGAAGCATGCGCCGGCTTGTATACCAGCTCTGCTCCCAATGAGAGCACTGTATTCACCTGTTTGTTATTCACAGATAGCCAAAGTCTTGCTGCAGTATTCCAAGTGGCCACCAGGTGGCAGTGCAGTTATAGATATGCAAACAGTTCAACACAGTCCTTGTATCTGCTACATTGCCAGAATGCATTTATAAAATAATCTCACAAGCACTTATGAATTCAACAATCCTGTGTATTCACTTGGATATATGTAAAGATAGTATTCAGCAATATACCAATTAACTCTTGCACAGTCCACTTGCACAGAACACTAAAGGGGGCAGGGTAGTAGGATAGCAGGGTAGCAGGGTAGCAGGGTAGGGAGGGAGCACTTGCCTTGATGCCCCTGTGCTGGGTCTGTTATGGCTTCTCTCTCCCCTCCTGGGCAAAAAGGGGCACAGTAGTATGATGTTTGCAGGGGTGTCTGTTGCTAGGAGGCTAGATTGCCCTCCCTATACTGGTTAAAGGGCTGCCACGGGTAGTGCCTGGGCCAGCGCCTCAAGATGGCGGCTCCACCAAGTATCTGCCGCGGCTGTGCTTGCCTCCCCCTCTATCACCCCGCTCCTACCTTCCACAGGGTCTCCCCAGCCGAGCACTGGGCCTCCAGGCCACTCCAGGCACATAGGGATCAATATAATGTCCTGGTCCCCTCCGGACCGCGGGGGGCAGCTCCCGCCGCCTCGCCCCATCACTCCACCTCCTCCGGTAACCCTCTTGCTGCTGCGGTCGGAGTAGGGCTGAAATAGGCTGCCAGGGCCTTCCTGCTCCTCCTTGGCCCGAGTGCTCCGGATCGGGTGTTCGCAATGTTGCGGCGGCCTCCTAGGCCCTTGTAGGCCCTAAGCCTCGTAGCTCCCGGATTCATGCCGGAACCCCCGCTTGCAGCATATCAAACTGCTCCCTTATAAGAGCAGATGGTGAAAAGTCCCATATGGGTCGATTGGGGCACTATTTCGTCCAAAAATCAGGCGTTTCAGAGCTCTTTCTTGGCAGAGCTCCTGCGTGGCACAACTGCACAGTATGGCCAGTAGCCACCCCCCCCCCCCCCCCCACACTTGGTCTTTTAATGTTTTTAAGGTGCCTATTGGTCACACTTGGTCTTTTAAGGTTTTTAAGGTGCGTTGGGGCCTATATGGTCACACTTGGTCTTTTAAGGTTTTTAAGATGCGGTTGGGGCCTATATGGTCACACTTGGTCTTTTAAGGTTTTTAAGGTGCGGTTGGGGCCTATATGGTCACACTTGGTTATTTAAGGTTTTTAAGGTGCGGTTGGGGCCTATATGGTCACACTTGGTCTTTTAATGTTTTTAAGGTGCGGTTGGGGCCTATATGGTCACACTTGGTCTTTTAATGTTTTTAAGGTGCGGTTGGGGCCTATATGGTCACACTTGGTCTTTTAAGGTTTTTAAGGTGCGGTTGGGGCCTATATGGTCACACTTGGTTATTTAAGGTTTTTAAGGTGCGGTTGGGGCCTATATGGTCACACTTGGTCTTTTAATGTTTTTAAGGTGCGGTTGGGGCCTATATGGTCACACTTGGTCTTTTAAGGTTTTAAAAGTTACAGTTTGGGTCTTGAACGTTCTAATTTTTTTTTGGTTTTTTTTCTATCACCCCCCAGGGGCAAACTATCTGTGGAAGCAGATTTGTTTGGACTCGTTGGTTGACTTACTGAACGTGAATACCCCGAGAAGGAGAGTCAACTGTTGGTGAGTATGATTGCTTTTAATTTTCTGTCCATGCGTATAGGTGCAAATTTGATGTTGATGTAGTCTTGTCACATGAGGGTTTGCAATCTGTAATGTATACCAATGAATTCAACACACTGTTATTTTAAAGTAATTTTGTGACATAATATAAATTAATATACCGTGATCTCTTTCTTCTATTGGTATCAGAAATGAATACTATTGACTCTCTACTTGTGAAGCCTTTCGGCACCCTAACCTATGAGGAGAAGGTGGAAGTAAAACGGTTAGGACCTGACCAACAAGAGATAAATCTGCAGCAAATCGCAAGAGATAGAGGGAAGCAATATATCTGTACTTTCAATACTGAATGGTACAAGAAGAACAACTGGCTTTGTGGAAGCGTTTCTAGGAAGTCCTTATATTGTTTCCCATGCATCCTATTTGGTGGTGACGCTGCTTGGACCAAAACTGGAGTGACTGACGTCAAACATCTAGCTGATAAATTGGCGAAACACAAAAGTTCTAAAGCTCACTTGGATAACAGGATCAAGTTTGAGATGCTTGGACAGGCGAACATTGCAGTTCAACTGGACCAAGGATACCAAGTCAGTATTCAAAAACACAACAAAGAAGTGGCTAAGAACCGGTACATCCTTTCGAAGATAATTGATTGTGTTCGCTTTTGTGGTGCTTTTGAACTGGCATTAAGAGGACACGACGAAAGTGAAACATCGCTAAATCCAGGATTGTTTCGAGGCCTGGTGGATTTGGTTGGCAGTATCGATAGTGCAATGGAACAGCATTTGAAGACTGCAACTGTGTTTAAGGGCACGTCCAAAACCGTTCAGAATGAGCTACTGGACTGCATGCTGGAAGTTATTAAGGAAGTGATTCACCAAGAGCTTAAGGAAGCCCAGTTTGTGGCAATCCAAGCGGATGAAACAACCAATATTTCCGCTAGGACACAGTGCGTTGTAGTCTATCGCTACATTGACAAGAAGCATCAAGTGGTGGAAAGATTTGATGGCTTCACGGAAATGAAAGCAACGGATGCAGACTCGATTGCTGCTGTTGTGCTGGAAAGTCTGAATACTGTTCTCCCAGAGCCAGAAGACAAGATGAAACCAGTGTGATGCGTGGAGATCAAGGAGGAGTTCAAAGAAAAATAAAAGACGTGTACCCGAACTCACACTACGTCCATTGCTATGCTCACCAACTGAACCTAATAATGGAGAAAGCATAGGCGGCACACCATCTTTTTTTTCACGCTCTCCAAAAAGGACTGGAGTTCTGGATGAGGTAGTTGGTAGAAGACTTCCAAGAGGTGCACCGACACGATGGAACTTCAACGTTAGGACCGTGAACGTCATCTACGAGAACAGAGATGCACTACTTGAGTGTTTCCAGACAATTGAAGCATGTCTAAACTTTGATCAAACATCTATACGTGAAGCCGCAGGTTTCATTGGATTGCTGGAAGACAGGGAGTTCCTTTACTTCCTTAAATTATTTCATTTAATAATGCCACATGTTGACATCCTCTATAGTCAGCTTCAGAAGCGAGACACGGATACTGTTTATATTCACAAAGTCACAGAAGACTTTGTCAGCAGCATCCAGAAAATCCGTAATTCTGTTGACGAGATAGAAGCAAGTTTGCCTAGCGATGTAACATTCCACAGACGGAGTACGGAGATCTCAACCTTGAGATAACTTTCAAGAGAGGTATGTGACATAGTAGTAGTTCATGCAAAAGAACGTTTTTCATTTTCAAATCACCTAGTCAGTGCCAAACTTGTTCAAAGTGACTTGTATACAACCCATGACACGTGCTTTCCAACCCAAGCTCTGGAAGACACAGTGCAAGCATATCCAATACTGAAGAAGGAACAATTACGCACTGAGCTGTCACTTCTGTATGGGAAGACAGATTTTCATGCTTGTACAAGTGCTGTTGCTCTGCACAAACGTTTACATCAATTTAATCTGCAGAATGATTTCACAGAGACAGTGAAATTATTAAGAATCCTGATTACAACACTGATGACCACTGCAGAATCAGAAAGATGCTTCTCCACATTGAAGAGGATAAAAACCTTTTTAAGAAGCACCATGTCCCTGGAGCGGTTGAATGCATTCGCAATGCTCTCAATGGAAAAGCAACTGATTTCCGAGATCCCAGACTTCAATGAAAAAAACATTGAGAAGTTTTGTTCTTTGAAAGATCGCCGTGCAAAATTTAAATACAAGTGATTGAAGCAAAGAAGAATGCATACCCCCAGGGTGTGCAACGATAAACTGCGTTAAGCAGCACCACCTCACTACCAAACATAACTAGTGGTAAGTAAAGTATGAACGGTGTGTGGGTGTGCATATGGAAGGAGCTATGAAAGGTGTGTGCATGGTCAGTAACAATTGTTGAAGCCTTGGCGTGGTTTGAAGGAATTGGAGGCACTTCCAAGGGTAGCTGTCACTTCTGTACGGGAAGCCAGAATTTCATGTCTGTACGAGTGCTGTTGCTCTGCACCAACTTTACCATCAATTTAATCTGCATAATGATTTCACAGAGACAGTGAAGCTATAAGGAATCCAACTTACAACACCGAAGATTACTGCAGAATCAGAAAGATGCTTCTCCACATTGAAGAGGATAAAAAGGTATTTAAGAAGCACCATGGCCCTGGAGCAGTTGAATGCATTGGTTTGAAGGAATTGGAGGCACTTCCAAGGGTAGCTGTCACTTCTGTACGGTAAGCAAGAATTTCATGACTGTACAGGAGCTGTTGCTCTGCACCAACTTTACCATCAATTTAATCTGCATAATGATTTCACAGAGACAGTAAAGCTATAAGGAATCCTCCTTACAACACCGAAGACTACTGCAGAATCAGAAAGATGCTTCTCCACATTGAAGAGGATAAAAAGGTATTTAAGAAGCACCATGGCCCTGGAGCGGTTGAATGCATTGGTTTGAAGGAATTGGAGGCACTACCAAGGGTAGCTGTCACTTCTGTACGGGAAGCCAGAATTTCATGTCTGTACCAGTGCTGTTGCTCTGCACCAACTTTACCATCAATTTAATCTGAATAATGATTTCACAGAGACAGTGAAGCTATAAGGAATCCTCCTTACAACATCGAAGACTACTGCAGAATCAGAAAGATGCTTCTCCACATTGAAGAGGATAAAAAGGTATTTAAGAAGCACCATGGCCCTGGAGCGGTTGAATGCATTGGTTTGAAGGAATTGGAGGCACCTTCAAGGGTAAGTAAAGTTCTCAGAAATGGCACCACCGAACTACCAAAAATAACTAGTGGTAAGTAAAGTATGAATGGTGTGTGGGTGTGCATATGGAAGGAGCTATGAAAGGTGTGTGAATGGTCAGTAAAAATTGTTGAAGCCTTGGCATGGCGTTACTGCTCATATGGTTATCCATATGCTAATTCAATGTGTTTGTTTGACATTGATTATTGTGTTGTCTAAACAGAAGTGAAATGTTGTTGTTTTCTTGAATCCCAAGATCCACTGGTTTGGGCCTATACAGTCCTGATTGGTCTTTTAAGGTATGTTTGGGGCCTATATGGTCACACTTGGTCTTCTAAGGTATGTTTGGGGCCTATATGGCCACACTTGGTCTTCCAAGGTATGTTTGGGGCCTATATGGTTCCACTTGGTCTTCTAAGGTCTGTTTGGGGCCTATATGGTTCCACTTGGTCTTCTAAGGTATGTTTGGGGCCTATATGGTCACACTTGGTCTTCTAAGGTATGTTTGGAGCCTATATCGTCACACTTGGTCTTCTAAGGTATGTTTGGGGCCTATATGGTTCCACTTGGTCTTTCAAGGTTTTTAAGGTATGGTTTTGTTCTTGAATGGTCTGATTGATTTGCTTGTTTTCTTTCAACCCCAGGTGCAAACCCTATGTGGCAGCAGATTTGTTTGTACTCGTTGGTCAACTTACTGAACGTGAATACCCTGAGAAGAAGAGCCGACTAATGGTAAGTGTCACTGCTTTAATTTTTCTGTTAATGCGTATAGGTGCAATTATGATATTTCTGTAGTCTTGTCACATGAGTTTTTTCAATCTATATTGTATACCAATGAATTTAACACATTGTTACTTTACTTCTTGACATTGCTGCATTGCTGATCATGTATTTCAATGGGCTTTACAAGTATAAGGTCATTGGGCGGGGCTTATAAAGGTCATTATGACATCAGGGGGAGGAGTTATAAAAATAGGTGTGGTTTGAAAAAAGGGGAGGGTCTCTGTTTCGCCCTGGCGCCCCTCCAACTTGAACGTTCACCAGCCGCCACTGGCTTATATAGAGCCCAATTTAATAAGTCTGTAAACAAGCAGACTGTTAAGACAGCGAATCTGGGAACATGTACAGTATCAAAAAGGAATTTGATACTCCAATAGCTTTACACATAAACTAAGAGCATAATGGTGACCTGAATGCCATATAGTTTATAGCCATTGATAGTATCACAAAGACCATAAGAAGAGGTGATATAAATAAGGAGCTACTCAAAAAAGAAGCAAAGTGGATTTATACCTTACAAACTAAAAAACCACTAGGACTCAATAAGGGCTTCACGTTTTTACCATTCATTTAAAAATATTATTTATATGTAAGATCTCTATTCAGTATGATTGAGAGCAGACTCAAAATGATACCAATTATTGTCTCTTACAATCTAGGTGTTTTCTGTTACATACTAATATTGCTCTCTGTAAATATACAGTTACAATGGAAATAATATCAGCCTTATTAAATTTCAATTCAGTAAATTTAAAAGCGCTCTATTTAAGCACACAATTTTTTTTACAGAAATGTTTAGTTATTGAAGACCTTGCTTTTGGAAAGAAGTTCACTAACTAAAAACTTCTGTAAAAACAATATGCTGTGTGCTTAAATAGAGCCCTTTTAAATTTACCAAATCGCAATTTAATAAGGCTATATATTTGTAAGATCTCTATTCAATATGATTAAGAGCGGATTAAAAATGACACAAATTATTGTTTTTTTACAATTTAGGTGTTTTTTTCAGTTACTAAACATACTGCTCTTTTGAAATATACAGTCATAATAGAAAAAAAAAGAGATTATATATCTGCAGATCTTTATTCGATATAATGGAGAGCAAATTCAAAATTATACCAATTACAGTTTTTTACAATTTAGATGTTTTCTGTCATAAACAAACATTGCTCTCTATAAATATATATTTAGGATGGGAATTACATATGTGTAAGATCTCTATTCAGTATGTTTGAGAGTGGATTTTAAATGACACCAATTATTGGGTTCTTTACCACAAACGTTGCTCTTTATAGATACATAGCCACAGTGGATGGAGGAATAATTGTAAACCTCTTGGAATTATTATCCCTGACAGTAAGGCCTTTAAATAGGGTGGCTGTATAGAGCCACGTAACCCCTGAGGAAATCAAAAAATGTTGTCGGGTGATGCAGTACGCTGGACGCTATCTGATGACGTCACTAGCTAGCATCTAGGCAGCGTTCCACATGGACCTAAGCCCATAGCTTAATGCCCATAGCCATCCACTGCTGAATATGCCAAATAGCTGAATGGTGCAGCTTCTAATAGAATTTAGGGGGGGGGTTTGGTAATGGGAGGAATTTAACAGAGGAATTATTCTCTATTGAGAAAACTTTTTATACAGCGTTTCAATAAAAGCAATATAGGTCATATTTATACCAATGCTGACATTAGTATTGGTATAGACCTTTGAAACAATTTATGTTGCCAATTAAGAGCAACTCTTCAGCACCTTATTAATTGCACTTTATATCGCATGATAGTGCAATATTTCACTGCAGCACCTTACTGCAGCACTTTTAGCACTCAGCACCTTCACTTTTGCACCAGTCACTTTTTACTGGTACATATATATTTTTGTTTTAGTCACTCTCTATATAGTCTGCACCAATACTTTTAGGTGTTTATAATATATGCTGATCATTTTTCATACCATATTATATTCCATTAGTAGGTCCGACTGTGTCTCTCTTTATTTTTATCAACAAGGATTTTAAGAAATTATTTAATAAAAGTTAGATTTTAATTTGCCTATTTAATTGAGATCAGAACAGGGTGTGTCCCAGTACAAATAAGATCTGTTCTATCCTACCCTTTTCTATTTACAGATTGTATTACAAGGTTGTGAATTGCTTTATATTATTGGGCGAGTGCTGCCATCTAAAGGAAAATAATTGTAAAGCCACATTACACTTTAAAGCAAAAAATACACAAATAAATATAAGAAACACTCCATACATTGCATATTTTATATATTTTATATGCAACAATTTGAGTTTTGAATGTATTCTGCACCCTACTTTCTCAAGGTGGTGTGTCCTTGTAGATAAATTAGATTTCCATTAGTTATGTTGAAAATTTTGACTGTTGTAGCTGCTATTTCCCTATTGTGCTGCTAGAAGCCTCCTTTGCATTCAAAGTCACCAACACCTCAGGAAGTAGATTTGTAGAAACCCAAATGTAAGATTCCACTGCAGATTAATTGCATATACTAAATGATAAATGTAGAAAAAAAAACACTAAACTTTCATGGCCGTATTTTTTTTTTTTTTATATTTTAGAATATGATTTATTTTCAATATATAAAAATATGGTGGTCGTGAAAGATACTATAATGAACTTCTTCACCTGGCCTTTCAAGTTGGGTTACTAAATGTTTATATATTTTAAGTACTGTCCTTTTTATTTGACTAATTATATTATATTCTAACTGATAAGTTCATAAAACCATCATTTTGATTGAGATATTCAAGATTTGTAATATCTTGTTACAGTGAAACCTCTCAAGATGTCATGATAGAAGAAATATAAAACACAAATAAATATTTACTGTATGAACCTAGAGGCATACTTAAAATCAATAATACAATTATAAAAGCAATATCTCCAACCTAATTTGTGTCTCCACTATATTGAGCATGGACATGTCCTGTGTGTGCAATTGTGCTACATTTAATGCTCTTTTCAAAAAAACATTTTAAAGGTTCTTTGTAAATTACAGCAACTATCCTGCGCTAGCAACCTCTGGTCACTATGGATCCTCTAGATAGTCGGTGCAGGTCTTGTGAACTATTAAAATTAAAGTTAATATAAACCACTGTTGATATTACTACTGTGTTGTGCATGGACATGGCAAATGCTGTAAAACAATGTTATGTGGAACAATCTCAGACTTCCTAAATGTCACTGACTCGGATAGCAATGATGGTTAATATTACAAGCGTGTTTTTGCTAATTAACTAAGATATATGTTTAACAACAGAGATTTAGACTGTGTTGAAGGGGTGATTAAATTTGATGGATGCCCCCCTAACGGGGCATTAAGTCCTCTTTTTGAGACATCTATATACATTGCCCACTTCTGGATCACTACCTTGTTGTGGTGAAAGGGCATGTATACTTCAATGAAGTTGTGAGCTATATCATGTAGAGTAACTAAAGATGAGCAAGTCACAGTAGAGAGGTCAAACAAATTGTGGCCCACTGGAGAAGGAAATAACAGCCCACTCTAGTATCTTTGCCAAGATAATCTAATGCATAAGCACAACCAGAGACATACCGATTTTGCTCCAGAAGATGAGCCCCTCAGGAGACTACTACATTGCTGGGGAAGAGCAGAGGGTGAGTACAAGAAGCACCAAATCGAATTAAGTGGTTGGTCCAAGGTCGAGAGGACGCCCTGCTACTTATTTGTCTGGAGAGGAAAGTCATCTGCTGCAGAGAACAATTTAACATAGGAACCAGGAACTATTAACTATGAAGGCAAACCGAACATGGCCAAACATGAGATGACAAGTTTAAATATTTATATCCTGGGAATAAGTGAACTCAAATGCACTGAAATGGAACATTTCAATAACTTCTATAGTTTGTCCAATGAGCTGGATTCAGACATCTTTCAGAGTGAAGGGAAATGGGCAATAGAAAGCCTTGCTGATAACAAGGCTGTACGAGTTGATGGAACCCCAGCTGAACTGCTAGAAATCCTACAAGATGGTGCTGCGAAAGGGTTGCTTGTATGTAAGATTGAAGACACACAAAGAAGGGGAAGGCAGAGGCGGAGATGGATAGATGAGGTTATTAAAACAATGAACATTGTGGGAGCTCAGAGGGGAAATGGCTGACAGATGTGCCTGGTGTGCTGCGGTCTATAGGGTCACAGAGTCAGACATGACTGAACAACAAATCTACATTGCAATTAAAATGGAGAAAAAATGGAGACAAGATGAAAATAGGGATGGTAAGAGAGAGAAAGCAAAATGTGATGTAACAAACACAAGTTGTATTCTTGTACTCGGGGTCTTCATAAATTCAGATGTTTTATCGTTTACTCAGGTGCTAATATTAACATAGTGCTGATATTAACTTAGTGCAACTAAGTGTCTTTTTTCTTGAACTGTAGCTGTCCTTTAAATTGTCAATATTGCGTTATGGAGAAGTGTGTTCATATACACAGAAATGTCTTTGTACCATGCAGTTTCTGTCTATCAGCCCACACTTTATATATGTGGTAATCTTAAGGTAAGGTCATAGCAAGGAGCCAAAAGGAGTAATACAAAAACTAAATATGACATTGAGTTCTGTGAGTTCCATTTTAATAATTTTATAGATATCTGTATAAGTGAAAATAGCAAATGTTCTTTCTTTCATTTCAGGCAATGACCTTACACATGATATTCAATAAAGGTCACAAAGGCCCCTATTCAATTGAGCAATTGCTAGTTACTAATTTGCTATTCCATTGGCGTCTTTTCACTACCTGCAAATGATTTGGGGGTTACAGGCGGAAAATTCCTGCAGTTGTCAACATTGTAACTGCAACCCATCTAAACCTTTGTTACAATCGCAAATCTCTATTCAATTGCTACAATTCTTCAAGCCCCCAATTGTTTTCCCACCCGTAAATGGCAAATGTAGAAGAAAATCCTACGAGTACCAGATAGGACTCGCAAAGGGGTTAAACACCTGATCGTAGCCCTGTAAATGCAAATAAAAATTCAATACTGCACTTTAAAAGATGGGGAAAGCGATGAAAGACATTAGAAATAATTGCACAACAGTCTCAAGCTCGTAAATCTGCAATAACAAATATTTTGTTTATGTTTCATTTCCGTGTTATATCAATCTCTGTAATCAAGGAGTTAATACTTATCAGACCACCCACATGGACTAGAACTGTATCGTCATTCATTTTTATTATTATACTAGCGACTTGCCCGTCAAACATGACAGCAATAAAATTTGAAGCCTGGCAATGGTGCTTGACACACATTGTGAGGCTCTCCCCCCCTAACCTGCCTGCCTCGCGATGAACACCTTTGGTGCTCATCACAGGCCTCGCAATGAGCACCATTGGCGCTCATCACGGGCATGTCTCTCCTTCAGTTAATCTGCTTTTTACACCCCCCTGTGTGTCTCTTCCCCCCTCTCCCCCCCTCTGCTGTGTCTCTCCCTCCTGTGATTCTTCCTCCTGTGTTTCTCACCCCCTCCTTCCTCCCGTGTCTATCAAACCCCTCAAGAGTGGCCATTTCCCCAATTATACTAGGAGGGACAGGGAGGCCCTTGCTAACACCCGGCAGCAGGAACAAGAGACTGCGATTATTGAAGTGAGCCTGATTTCTCTGCAATCCTTATACTCTATACCTGGCTGAGACAGTGCAAGGCCCATAGACATTACTACAACTGCTATCAAAAACCTCTTATCTTTAATTAATTCAACAAATTGACAATTCACTACAGCCACACTGCAGGGTGATTCCCGTGTCCCTAGCCATAGATGATCCTGGCTACATCAGTCTACACCCAATTCTCCAGTGTATTGGTGCTGTACTACTGAAACTGTTTGCTTGATAGCTGCATCTGGAAGGTGGCTTCCCCTTAAAACAAAGTGAAAATCTGTATAACACAAATACTAAGGCAGACTACAAAATCACCAAAGTGACATAGATTTAATAATCCTGCTTTGAGCTGGGACTGTATAACCAGTATATAATATCATTATTTTGCAGAATATAAGCCCTTGCTTGTTGGAGGTAACCTAATCAATCCCAGGGAGAACTGCTAAGTAAACATTTACCATTTGGAGGTTTGCCGCCTCGCCTGCTTCCCATGAGATCTCACAGAGACCTTTGTTACAAATTAAAAGCTACAGGAAGTCTATCCTTTTGGGTCTCTAAAAGTTGTGCTCTCTGCACAGATACCTCAAACATGTCTGCTACTCAAGAAACTCTAAATCAAAAGATGTAAACATATGTCCTATGGGGGCTCTGACTAGCACCATCATTGCCACTAGTCTTCTCTTCGAATAAAGCCATCGAACTCTAATGCAAGTCAAGACACAGTATTTCTGCTCTCAAAACATTTTTGCCTGCCTCAAAGAAGCAAAAATTAAAGGAGGAACTGTCAGCTTCCCTGACCAGGAAAGTCCCTAATCTCAAGCATGAAGAAAGGCAAAAAAGATACCTCTACGAGAAGCATCCGGGAACACTTTTCACCTAAGGTGGCTAAGCCTACGTCTCAGATGGACTCTGCCTCTGATCACTCAGACTCTTCAGATCAGGAGGACATTCCAAAACTATCTAACCAACAAATTGACCTTTCAGCTAGATCAATAGCCACAATTGAGCAACTCCTAGCCAGGGCGATAAAACCGCTAAGGAAAGATTTAAAGGAGTTTGGGCAAAGAACTCAACTACTGGAAGAAATAACAGATCAGTTGGAGGAAGCTCAAGAGCGAGACAGGTTTTCAATTGACCAGAACACTTTCCACATCATGGATCTTACAGACAAGATAGAAGATTTAGAGACGAGGTATCGCCGTCATAACATCAGAGTACGTGGAATACCAAGAGCTGTCCAAGACTTAACAGCATACCTGAAAGAGTCCTTTGCTGCTATCCTCCCAGATCAAGAGGAAAATTTACTGGAGATTGAATGGGATCACAGAGCTCTTGGAGGTACAAGAAATCGCAAGGTACCTAAGGATGTCATTGTGAGATTTTTGAGACCGCAATCCAGGGACCTTCTGCTTTCAGAGACCAGAAAACTGCCGAAAATCAAGGGCCCTGTCAGCTCCAACCTACAATTTTATGTTGATTTGTCCCCTAACACGCTGGTCAGACGTAGGCAGATGAAACCTGCTTTGGCTATTCTTCAGCAGCACAAAATACAGTATTGATGGAACTTCCCCTTCGCCCTCACTTTCAATTATCAGGGTACGGCACATATCACTCGCACATTGGAGGACTGTCTAGCTGTATTACGTCATTTGCATCTATGCTCTACAGAAATAATGGTAAGGGACCAGGATCACCCTCCCCCTCCCATTCCCAAGAGACAATGGACTTTGGTTGTCCCACAACCCCAAAACAAGCATCCACTGCCACCTAGAGGCCCCAGAGACTTGATCACCAGCCTTAAAGGCAAGAGTACTTGCATCTCTCCTCGCAAGGGGAAATCCAGACTTACTGTTGACCTGGCATCCGCTGCGAGATCTGATTAAACCAAAAAAGTACCTTGAATCTCTTAAAGCATAGTAGTCTGTCTGAAAAGTGCAGGATGCTTGCTGACTTGCTACCTACTGCTTAGAATCAAGATTTAGCAAGCTAGAAGAGTGCTAGTTAGGCCCCAGGATTCTTAGAAAAACAGATTCTACTTTTTGGAATCTGGTATAAGTCTTTGTAGTTAAAATTTTAAAACGTTAGAATGCTTTACAGTCTGTTAATTGCTGAATATAGAGAGAGAGAAATGCTATTTTTTTTATTGCTGCTATGTAGCTACCTTATAAGTGTAGTCAGTATGGAAATGTCAGAATTACTGTTTAAGAAAAATATTGCTCTCACTGTTTACTTATATGAGAGATGTCTAAGGGTAGTCCCTTTAAATGCTGCAGCGTTACTGCCCATGAGTGACATTGTTTAATCTGACTTTTTATATAATGGAGGTCTAGGTAATATAACACTAATGTTTTATATCTCTGTTCTAATCTCAGTCTATGCCGATGATAGGCTGACACTCCTGAGTTCTTAGAGGATCTTCGAGCCTTCCTCAGCCTCAACCACTCCCAGGGGCTTCAAAAAGGATGAGAAAACAGGTAATGGACAACAGATCACACACACTGGGCCGAACCTAGAAGGAGTGCATCAGACTACACTTTTAGAACCCACAATGTGAAAGGGTTCAACTCCCCCTTCAAGAGGCGGAAGGCCTTTAAATTCTATAAACAATTTAAGTCCTCGGTTATTTTTATGCAAGAAAGCCACTTTTCACATGAGAAAAAGCCAGCCTTCCTATATAAAGACTACCCCATATTCTTTACGGCCACCCAATCCACGAAGAAGGCTGGAGCAGCAGTTCTTATTCATAAGAATTTTCCATTTAAACTACAACATGGCACTATAGATAAAGATGGACACTATATAATAGTTACTGGCACAGGTTTGGGTATAAAAATCTCACTAGTCTCTCTATATGCTCCCACAACCTCACCCATAAAACTCTTATTAATTTACTGAGGGATCTGGAATCAAGGGAAGTAGGAAGACGTATATGTAGCGGAACCCATCACTGTTTTACCCTGTTTTATGATTATTCTTGGTTAAAATATGATCCTACAATATGTATGCTGGTTGATGCTCTGCAGAATATTAGCCAGACTTTTGCAGACCTAGGCTAATAGATAATCCTATTACAGAGATTCAAGAGATAAGAAAGTTGTAAAGGATCCTTGCATTTTCCAAAGTGTTTTAATTCTCTGATAAGAACAAAGAGGTGTAATTGAATCAGTGTCTGATTGTATCAAAGTTGCCAGGGAGGTGTGACCTCCCTATTGTTCTCTTTGTGTGTATTGTGTGTAGCCAAATATGGGCATGTGTATTGCCTGTGGCCAAAGAGATGTATATATAGTTCTGCAATAACAAAATAAAGTCAGTATTCATTTGACTCCCAAATTGTGTGTCGTCCAATATGGGAGGTCGGGAATGGTGAAACTGTAGTGCGTCGTGGGTATTTTATCGTATACCAGCGGAGATTTTGGACTGCGTGTTCCTGCTCCGTTACATTTGTTGGCAAGTGGTGGAATTGTTCCCACGGTCAGAAGGACAGCTACAGGAGACACCATTCCGTGGAGTACAAATTGAGGGCAACGCTAGTATCCGTACAGCGCCCCTGGCTACAGCAGGATGGAACCGGCTAGTTTTCGGACAGCGTTCCATGATGAGGATGAGAAGGAGGCCGCAGACTACAGGGAAACAGACAGAAAGGAAATCTGGTATGATGCCCTGCAAGATGCCCAATGGCAGCGAGGTGAGAGTCTCCCCAGTGATGAGCAGCGGCTACAGAAGCGTGTGGCGATGCGGATGTATCTATTGGGAGAGCAGCCCCTGGATGAGTGGGTGACAAGACTAGAGACCCTGGTATGGCGAGAGATCTGGCTAGACAACGCATACCAGGCCCTCTGGTGGTATACCGTTCGACTTACCCCCTGGACGGCTGAACACGACTTACCGGAGGGGGATGATTATGATGGCCCGGGTTTATTATGGGATGCATTGGAGGACGATATTGATCTTGGCAGCATGGAGGGGTCTAGGTTTTGGGACATCTACGACTACCGGATGGGCATGTATGTCTGGGATGACGAAGGCGAGGTGAGCAAAGACATGACCCACCTGGTAACGAGAGAGTGGGAGCTGGAGCAGGACTACCAACACCTGCTCAGCCTTGTGCAGCCCCAACCTACTCGACAAGCAGAACCAGACTTCATTGACTGGTCCTGGGATGACCTCCAGATGGCAGGTAGAGATGGGACCGAGGTCTCTCTACCGGCCCTACAGGGGGCAGATGGTGTCGTCCTTTCCCCCCAGCGGCAGTGTGAACCCCAGGGGGCAGAAGGTGTCGTCCTTTCCCCTCAGCGGCAGTGTGAACCCCAGGGGGCAGAAGGTGTCGTCCTTTCCCCCCAGCGGCAGTGTGAACCCCAGGGGGCAGAAGGTGTCGTCCTTCCCCCTCAGCGGCAGTGTGAACCCCAGGGGGCAGAAGGTGTCGTCCTTTCCCCCCAGCGGCAGTGTGAACCCCAGGGGGCAGAAGGTGTCGTCCTTTCCCCCCAGCGGCAGTGTGAACCCCAGGGGGCAGAAGGTGTCGTCCTTCCCCCTCAGCGGCAGTGTGAACCCCAGGGGGCAGAAGGTGCCGTCCTTTCCCCCCCAGTGGCAGTGGGAACCCCAGGGGGCAGAAGGTGTCGTCCTTCCCCCTCAGCGGCAGTGTGAACCCCAGGGGGCAGAAGGTGTCGTCCTTTCCCCCCAGCGGCAGTGTGAACCCCAGGGGGCAGAAGGTGTCGTCCTTTCCCCCCAGCGGCAGTGTGAACCCCAGGGGGCAGAAGGTGTCGTCCTTCCCCCCCAGCGACAGTTTACCCTAACCAGGGGAGACACCAATCTCCCAGACGGCGCAGATGGGACCGTGGTCTCTGCGCCCACAGCTTGTCCAGATCCCCAACTACCGTCACTGGGACAACCAGAGGAGGGGGTAAGTACAAACTCCCCTCCCCAGCTAACTTCTAATGTGGCCCCAGGGTTAACAGAGGAAATGTTAACCCCCACTGACCCCCACGTTTCCCTGGCTACTGAGCCGGAATATGTCCCAAGTACCCCAGCAGAAGAGCTGACAGCGGGGCAGAGTGCAGTCGGCCTCTGCCCTCCCTTTGTCCCTGGTACAGAGCAGGAGGTCCTGCAGGTTATACCAGCAGAAGAGCTGGCATCAGGGCAGAGTGCCGCGGGCCTCTGCCCCTCAAGTCCCCTCAGCGTGTTGCATTATCACCCCAGCGAAATATCCAGGTGCCTGGTTAGACTTCCCCCCAAAGGGGAGATGTGTGACGAAGTGCCCTTCGCCACTTTGGCTTGGAGAGGACTGTTTGCCAGCCTCCTGCCCTGCGACTATGGCCCTGGTACATATTGCCCTTTGGAACCAGTGTTCGGCCATACCAGAGTGTAAGTCACTCATTCTGGCCCTTTACATACAGGGGGGTCATTCTGTACTTGCCCTGTGGGAGCGGTGATACCCCAGATAGCTATGCCATGGAGCCCATTCATATGATGAAAGACTATGGGAAAGACTTTAGCTACATGGCAATTGAACTGTGTGAAGAGGATCTGAGCGCTATTCGGTGGTTTTGTGCGCTCAGATCCCAGCTATCTGGGGATATGGGAAATGTGAGTAAATGTGAATTGCAGTAATGCTGATGGGTTGTCAAACTAGAGAATTGACCAACAAATACTTTTGTCCGGACATCCCCAGGCCGATCCGTTGGGATCAGACCGTGTATGCCGGCTTATGGTCACGGGGGAGGTGTGTAGCGGAACCCATCACTGTTTTACCCTGTTTTATGATTATTCTTGGTTAAAATATGATCCTACAATATGTATGCTGGTTGATGCTCTGCAGAATATTAGCCAGACTTTTGCAGACCTAGGCTAATAGATAATCCTATTACAGAGATTCAAGAGATAAGAAAGTTGTAAAGGATCCTTGCATTTTCCAAAGTGTTTTAATTCTCTGATAAGAACAAAGAGGTGTAATTGAATCAGTGTCTGATTGTATCAAAGTTGCCAGGGAGGTGTGACCTCCCTATTGTTCTCTTTGTGTGTATTGTGTGTAGCCAAATATGGGCATGTGTATTGCCTGTGGCCAAAGAGATGTATATATAGTTCTGCAATAACAAAATAAAGTCAGTATTCATTTGACTCCCAAATTGTGTGTCGTCCAATATGGGAGGTCGGGAATGGTGAAACTGTAGTGCGTCGTGGGTATTTTATCGTATACCAGCGGAGATTTTTGGACTGCGTGTTCCTGCTCCGTTACAGTATAATTGGAGGGGACTTCAACCTCACCTTTAACTCAGCGATAGTCAGATCACGGAAGACCTTGGAGAATAAATTCTCAAAAAAACGAAGTCAAATTAACCAACTATTAAAGAGAATGGGACCGGTAGATGCCTGGAAGGGTCTCCATCCAGACCAGAGAGAATACACTTAATACTCCCCCACCCATGCAACATACTCGAGGATTGATACCTTGTTATTAGACTCCCTTGTCTATGACTCCACTCAGAATTCTGACATTGCCCCCTGCCCCTGGTCTGACCACGCCGTAGTATCTATTAGGTTGACACTTGGCCCTAGCCATTCCCTATTTAATAACTGGAAAATTTATGAACATCTACTATCTGACCCTAATAGTGTGGCACTGTTAGCAGAGGATATTAAAATGTATTTTGACTGCAATGACTCTCTGGAAATGGGGGCTGGTTGGCTCTTGGTGGCCCATAAGGCTTATGTAAAGGGCTCCTGTATTAAGCTTGCTTCTCTACATAAAAAATCCCTTAAGCAAAAAGAGACAGAGTTGACAAGGACCCTTAGCAGTTTGGAGAAGACCAATCAGCAGAATCCATCCACTAAACTATGCAAACAAATTGACAAGATTAGGCTAGAACTTGATGGGGTACTCTCTCATTACACTGAAAGAGCTATGAGGAGGACAAAACCAAAGAAACTCAGTCTAAAGTTACTCAGATCAGAATGTCCACTGGTAAGATTTCATTTAGTCCAAACCACATTCAAAAAACATTTCAGTCTTTCTATCAGCATATATATTTATCTCAGACCCAAGCTTGGGTATCAGACCTTGACTCTTTTCTAGGGTCACTCGATCTTCCCTTAATAACGGAACAACAATTATCTAGCCTGAATTTAGACGTTTCCGGGGAGGAGGTGAAAGCAGCCGTCCAAAGCCTTAAAGTGGGCAAATCCCCAGGGCCGGATGGTTTTACGAATCTATATTACAAGAAATTTGAATCTTTGCATACACCTCACCTCACGTCTCTTTTCAACTCAATCCTGAGGGGGGACTGTATACCTCCGGAGTTAAAACAAGCCGATCTGGTAGTGTTCTCTAAGGAGGGAAGGGATAATCTTGAAGTCAAAAATTATCAGCCCAGCTCATTATTGAATGGCGATGTGAAAATACTGGCTAAAATCATGGCATCCCGGATTTCCAAATTTCTACCCAAAATCATAAATAAGGACCAGGCAGGATTTATACCATACAGCCAGGCAGGGGACAATGTCAGTAGAATCCTGAATGTTCAACAACTAGCAAGTAAAGCAAAATCCCTGATGTGTTTTCTGGCCTTAGAAATTGAAAAGGCTTTTGATACTGTAGAGTGGCCTTTTCTTTATAAAAGCTAGAAAAATTTGGATTTAAAGGACGCTTTATTACCTTATTTAAAAACTACTACGACTCCCCACTCGCCAATCTGAAATTGCCAGGTGAACATAGAGCTCAGATTCAAAGGGGTACTAGGCAGGGATGCCCACTCTCGCCCCTGTTGTTTGCCCTTGTTATAGAACCATTGGCACAGGCAATTTGGTTAGCATAAGGAGATTCAAGGCCCTCAGGTGGGGCTGCAGCATTATAAATGCTCTCTTTTTGCAGATAATATCCTGTGCACCCTGACTAAGCACGTATCCTCGATTCCAGCACTTATGTCTGTTATAGATACATTTAGTAGAGTGTCAGGACTTAAACTTAACCTAGAGAAGACCGAAGCTCTAAGTTTAAGCATAACCCAATCTGACTTAGAACTCCTAAAATCCTAATACAACTTTACCTGGCCTGGGCAATATATAAAATATTTGGGAGTAAACATTACATCTAAATTTTCAGATCTATACAAGGCAAACTACCCTCCCATGTATAAAAGGCTAGGTGAAGGCATGCTGAAGTGGATGAAGTACCCGCTTTCTTGGACTGGGCGTATAGCAGCCACTAAAATGAATATTTAACCCAAGATCTTATATATTTTCAGAACTCTCCCTATTCCAATTCCCTTGAAAGAATTAGACAGGTTTCAGAATAATATGTTCTGATTTATATGGAAAAATAACCCCCCCCCCCCCCCCCCCCCCGTATCTCCAAAAGAAAAGAATAATGTATAGACATAAAAATAGATAAATATCAACTGAGTTGGGTATTCCTAGAGAATCAACAAATGTTCTCTCACAACTGGGAAACAATAATCTGGGTCCCAGAAAGACTATGCCCTCTTAGATCACACCAAAATCCAATAATACACCTAACCCTAACTTCCTGGAAATTGGCTAGAACTAAAAATAGACTGGGCATAAATACATCTCCTTTGCTGTCGGTTCTTTCCTTCTCTCAAACATTAGCAGACTCTAGCGCAGTATCCAAACACTGGTGGATCTCTAGAGGTCTAGATAGGTTTGGCTCAGGGTTTACTGAAGACCGCCTAATAACCTACGATTAATTTTGCATGATGCATAATCTGCCTCAAGAGGAATTCTATAATTATCTAAAAATAAAAAGTTGGGTCAACAAAATGTTCAAAAACCTTGGGCCCCCTAAGTCCACCTGGATTTAATTAAAATGTAAAAATCTCCTACTCTCTAGGGGGATGGTAGGATCATTGTATGATATATTTTACAAATACAACCACAGACAAGAAGCCCACATTTATATGTAGATGGGAGGAGGACTTGTAAGTAGAATGGGAGTGGAAGAAATGGGGGGAGTCCTGTACAAACTTAAGCAGAGGATCATTTAACTATGCTTGCTTAGAAACATCTCTCAAGGTCCTTCAGAGGGTTTACTGAACGCCTGAAAAGTTTTGGAAGATCAATCCCCAGGAAAGCAACATATGCTTTAGGGGGTGCCAACTGATAGGGGACCAAATCCACACTTGGTGGTCCTGTCCAGTGGCTCATAACTTATGGGGAGATCTAACTCAACTTGCCAAATCACTATTTAAGAAGGAGATCCCGGTCAGGATGGAATCCTGCCTATTAGGAATTGGGATACAAAACTTGTCCTTGACTCAAAACAAATTGTTTGAAATAATGGCTGTCACTGTTAAATTGCATATAGTATCTCTATATATCACTATATAACAGTTCCCTGGTGCATAACACCTAATAATCCATATAGCTATTCTAAGCTTTCAAGAGGTAATCAAAAAAATATAAAAAAAACTATATATTAATAAAGGAGAAACTAACTTGCATTATTCTGGACAAGATGTCTCAATTTCACAAGATTTGGGAGCCTTGGTTAGAGTCCCAACCTAGCAACCCATTGACTTGACATGATTCTAGAGTTTTAATACAACCCAGCAAAAGGAGGACTCGGGGCGGAGGAGACTTGAGGCTTGACTCTGGATATACCCTATAACATAGGTGGCTGGACAAGAGGTAAATATTTAAATATTTTGTCAGATAAACCCAAAGCTATTTCTTCAATGTACAAACCCAGGTTTTAATAGATGAGCTGAAGACCTCATATAAAAAATATATACTGGAGCAATGTTAGAAATTTCTAGACATAGATTAGTTCTTCTCTCTTGTAATTAGCTATGTTTATTTGCCGAGTTTATATGACTGTTTGATTTATGAATATATATATATATATATATATATATATATATATGTTTATTTTAATTTTCCTTTTTTTTTATTTTTCTATTTTGTTTTTCTCTTTATTGATACTGTTATTGTTTAATAATAATCGAAAATATAAAATGAAAGCGCTCAATCAGCTTAGAAAGTGGAACACTTTACTGTTAAAAATGAAGCGTGTCTGATGTAAACACTGTTCAATATGTTATAATATTGCATATGCCTTTTAATAAAATTATTTCAACAAATACAAAAGGTATACGCTGATTTGCAGGTCAATGAGGGAAATAAGTATTTGATCCCCTATAAATCAGCAAGATTTCTGGCTCCCAGGTGTCTTTTATACAGATAACGAGCTGAGATTAGCAGCACTCTCTTTAAGGGAGTGCTCCTAATCTCAGCTTGTTACCTGTATAAAAGACACCTGTCCTAGAAGCAATGAATCAATCATATTCCAAACTCTCCACCATGGCCAAGACCAAAGAGCTGTCCAAGGATGTTAGGAACAAGACTGTAGATCTACACAAGGCTGCAATGAGCTACAAGACCATCGCCAAGCAGCTTGGTGTGAAGGTGACAACAGTTGGTGCGATTATTCGCAAATGGAAGAAACACATAATAACTGTAAATCTCCGTCGGTCTGGTGCTCTATGCAAGACCTCACCTCGTGGAGTTTCAATGAATGTGAGAACGGTGAGGAATCAGCCCAGAACTACACGGGAGGATCTTGTTAATGATCTCAAAGCAGCTGGGACCATAATCACCAAGACAACAATTTGTAACACACTATGCCATGTAGGACTGAAATCCTGCAGTGCCCACAAAGTTCCCCTGCTCAAGAAAGCACATGTACAGGCTGTCTGAAGTTTTCCAATGAACATCTGAATGATTCAGATGAAAACTGGGTAAAAGTGTTGTGGTCAGATGAGACTAAAATCAAGCTCTTTGGCATCAACTTAACTTGCCGTTTTTGGAGGAGGTGGAATGCTGCCTATGACCCCAAGAACACCATCCCCACCGTCAAACATGGAGGTGGAAACATTATGCTTTGGGCGTGTTTTTCTGCTAAGGGGATAGGACAACTGCACCGCATCAAAGGGACGATGTTCGGGGCCATGTACCGTCAAATGTTGGGTGAGAACCTCCTTCTCTCAGCCAGGGCATTGAAAATGGATGATGGATGGGTATTCCAGAATGATAATGACAAAAAACACACAGTCAACGCAACAAAGGAGTGGCTCAAGAAGAAGCACATTAAGGTCCTGGAGTGGCCTAGCCAGTCTCCAGACCTTAATCCCATAGAAAATCTGTGGGAGCTGAAGGTTCGAATTGCCAAACATCAGACGCTTAACCTTAATGACTTGGAGAGGATCTATAAAGAGTAGTGGGACAAAATCCGTCCTGAGATGTGTGCAAACCTGCTGGCCAACTACGAGAAACGTCTGACCTCTGTGATTGACAACAAGGACATCTGGGAGGGAGTTTACCGAAAAGCGAGACTTAGAAAAAAAACAAAACGCGTGATGAGGAAATCGGGACTTAGAAAAAAAGAGATATGACCACTGGGACTTAGAAAAAATAAATAAATATGAGGTCGGAAAAATACGAAGTTAACGGCCGAAACCCAAACAACAAAAAAAACATTACACAGAGCACGGGGGGACATCTGGGAGTGAGGTTGCATGCGCATTTAAGTAGAGAAAAAAATGGCGGCCGAAAAAACCAAAAACGTGGCTACAAGACCCCGAAGCGCACAAAACACCGCCAGGGATGTATGACTTTTACCCAGGCACGTACAAGGTACAAAATACACTATTATGAAGGACACAAAATGCTCGCAAGGCGCGTAAGACATACAATATCACCGCCATTTTACACCACTAACTTGCAAATCAACACATTATGATTCTGAAATGGTGGCTTTCCCGTCTAAACCAACAGTTTTGTCTCATGCAGGCAGTCTATATATAGGGCACACTTGCCACAGTGTTGAGACTTTCACCTCAGGTGATGACAGTCTGACTGGACATTTTCTGCTGCCAGAAAATCCAAAGAGATTGTTAGCTCTTCAGGATATTGATTACTGGATATTAATTACAAATAGGTAAAGTATATTGATTTATGTTACTAATCATACTAACCCCTGATGACATTTTCAGAAACGTGTGTCGAGTTGCACACACTACGCCGCGACATCGCTCTATGACGTCAAACGCAGACGCATAGGTGACACGCTGGTAGTTTGGAGCTTAGGCGTTGTATAATTACATAGATTAACCATCTAAATCACAAAGATAGACAAATACTACCCATACCAATCTCAAATCTATGAGAAAATATAAGAGTGTGGAATTTGATAGTATATGCCCTAGCTCCATAGTTCGAGTAGTGGAAGATATAATCATATTATTATTTCAGCAATGGACCTTATAACGTATGACTGTATATAAACCCCTATACCCTCACTTAGCCCTAGCACTTTATTTATACTGTAATTTATAATCAATACTATTATATATCATCATTCACTTTTTTACTATTAGCACTAGACACTTTATTAAAGTGCAATATATATAAGTGCAAACACATAGGTCTAGCATTCAGACTTATGTTTCTGCTACTCATTAATATTACACCAAAACCTTATGCACTACTTTACTTCAGATGATTTATCACCTTAAGAGGATATAGGAATTATTTAAATAATTTCAGTCAATTCCAGTCAATATATAAGGGAGCCCTTCAAAATTTCTGACCTACTCTCTTTATCTCGTCAGAATTTCAATATTTTAATAACAAGTTTTAACAATAGTAAAAAAAGTTAAGTTTTATATTTTTGCTGTTCTATATTGTCATTTTAGCAGAGGGTGTGCACTTTAATCCCAAAGGATACTTGTTCTGTCCTTTTCTTTTTTGTTATATATTACTAATCATTAATAAAAAATGTATAAATTAATTATTATTAAAAAAATATATATATCATTAGTTTAAAAAAATTAGGCACAAACTTTTAATTTATACTGCCTTAACTTTATGAATACAATCACGCTTAGCTCTTTGTAATATATTTAATCATTGATCAATTAATTTTTAATGTACATTAATTTATTAATTATTAATTAGTAATCATTATCAAAAAAAATTGTGTACATTTTAAACTGCTTTTAGTTTATGAATATAATAATGCTTACCTCTTTCTAATATATTTATTCATTGATTAATTAATTATTAATGTACATTAAATTATTAATTAGTCATCATCATCCCAAAAAATGTGTATTTTACAATGTAATAAAAAATATATAGATTTCAGATTGCACTTATATATCTGCATTGCTGATCATTAACCTACATTACTTTATTAACTATTAATTAGTAATACTTAAAAAATACAAATAAATGTAAACTGACCACAAACAATATGTATATTTTACTATGCACTGACATATCCGTGTTGCTGCTGATTGCCTGATAGGGATAGGACCCTCAAACAGTTAAAGATTTAAATCACTTTATTAGATTTTGACACCTGCTACATTTCATATTTTATACTGCATTTCTTTATGGATATATCCATGCTTAGGCCTTTATGTTTTACATGTATGCCAATTAAACATGATACTCTTAATGATTAATTATTTAATTGAATCCAAACAATACAAATGCTTTTTATGTCATTTGACAGTTTCATTATCTGTGCAGCTGACTGAACACAGAGAGTGACATTTGCAGCCTTTGAACAGCATAAAGATCACCTTTACTGGTATATCATTTTATTGTGTTCTTATGGAGGAAAAAGGATTAAGGGCCTCATTAAATTAGCCCTTGTAGTTCCCTCGGTCCTCGCAAAAGACAGTTTTTAGCCGAGATGACACAGAAAACGTCCGAATAGGATCCCTACGGGCACAAAAAAGTGCCAGCAAGGGATCCTAAAGCCTATACATGCTGCCTCGGAGTAGCCCGACACCGCCGTCTGATGTTCCCCCCTGCTCCCTAAAACACATCCCCATGCTGCAGGGGTCCCTATACAGACACCTGCAGCCTCCCCACATTAACACCTTGAAGGGGGGGTCCCCTTTCGGCATCGATCAGGCCCCTGCTGCATTTAAATTTTTTTAATTTCCCGCCGCTGGTCCTTAAAAGGGCCTGCGGCACACTATTAACCAATCCTGGCTGCGGGGCTACTGCAAGTACCGCGGCACCTAACACTAACCCCCTCAATTCTGGAGGTCCCCATCAGGATCCCCAAAGTCTCTCCAATATTAACCCCTTGCTGCAGGGGTCCTTAGGGCCCCCAGCAGCCCCCCCACAATAACCCCTTGCAGCGGGGGTCCCTGATCAGCATCAATCAGTCCCCCGCTGCATATAAAAAAAATTGAATTTCCAGCTGCGGGTCCTTAAAGGGCCCGCAGCACACTATAAACTATTCCCGGCCGCGGCACCTAAATTTAACCCCTCTCTATGCTGGGGGTCCCCATCGGGACCCCCAAAGTGTCCCCACATTAACCCCTTCCTGCAAGAGTCCATAGGGTCCCCCGCAGCCCCCCACATTAACCCCTTGCAGCGGGGGTCCCCGATTAGCACTGATCATGACCCCGCTGCATTTACAAATTCAAATTTCCCGCCTCGCAAGGTCTTTAAAGGACCCGTGCTAAAAAGTATTAACCTCCGTCACAAAAGGTACTTCCCAGGCAACTAAAATGAACCCCATCACTCATGGGGCTCTAAACAGAGCCCCATGAGCACAAGCCCTTAATTAACCCTGTCACTCATGGGGTGATTGACAGTGACAACAGCCATTCAGAAGGCTCAGATGCCTTCAGCCAATCACCCTGTAGGGGTGTATCCATTGTGATTGGCTGAAAGCAATAGTGCCTTCTGATTGGTTTAAAAAAGATTGACAGTTCCTTCAGCCAATCAGAATGGGATATAGGGGTATATCCCATTCTGATCGGTTCACACCTTGGCACCTGCTGATTGGCTGAAATGTGATTGAAAGCCTTTTCAGCCAATCGGAAGGTGCCATTGCCAAATTTATACCGGAAGAGGCTCTGGTGGCCTCATAATCGTCGGGGTGCTCCACGAGTGTGGAGCTCCGTTAGTTTTTTGTAATTTTTATTTTTTAGAGCGCAGATTTATCAAGGGCCCAGCCAGGGCAGAAGAGGAGAAGGCCGGGGACAGGTAAGTTTTCAATTTATAATGTTTATTTTGTATTTATTTGTTGTGTTTGATGTGTTATACTAATGGTATGTATCTTTTTGTCCAGGGGCCGAGCCGGAGAACAGAAGAAGATGGACGGGACATGCTGGAAAGGTTTAATACTGTATTTGTACTATTTATTTATTCTATGTAATGTTTAATTTTTTAATAATCTGATGTTTCTTTTTTTCCTAGGGGGTGCGATCTGAAGGGACATCTGCAAAGGTAAGTGGTTTTATTTATTCTATTTTAGCTTAGATTTAGGGGGTATTGTATAGATAGGGGATGATGTTTAGATTGGGGGTTAAGTATAGACAGGGGTGATGCCTAGATAGGGAAAATGTATTGTAGTTAGCTGTATATTTATAATGTATTTATTACTGTACTGTTATGAATATTTGTGTATGCCTTTTTCTTTGCAGGTGTGTACTTATTTTTTTAATTTATGTAATGGTTTGTGATGTTTTATTTTTTTTTGTAGTGAGGGGAGGTTTGTAATGTTTTTTTTTGTTTTGTGTACCTTAGATTTCTTTTTTTATGTACCTTATTTTTTTTTTTTTTTGTGTATTATTATTATTATTATTATTATTATTATTATTATTATTATTATAGTTCATTTATAACACGCCGACATATTCTGTAGCGTTGTACATTAATTAAGTTCAGACAAAGATAAATACAAATGAACTTATAGCAAAGCAAGGAGGGCCCTGTCTTTGAGCTAGGAATCCAATGTCCATGGCGAATTCCCAAAGTACTTAGGATAGAAACTCACAGACTTACAATCTAAGGTATAGTAAGTGGTAAAAGAGGGAGAGAGGGGTGATAAGCGTGTTAGTGTGGAAGGTGATATGCTAATTTACAGAGATGTGTTTCATTTTTTTTTACTTTGTGTAATTAGTAGGGTGGGGGGTTTAATAGGGGGTTAGGTAGGTGGTGTTAGGTTGGTAGGGGTTAATAGGTTAGGGTAGAAGGGGATTTGTTTAGATTTGGTGGTTTATGGGGGGGGGGAATAGTGTAGAGTAGTGTTTGTACTTAGTGTCATGAGGGTCCTGGAGGGTTAGATAGGGTTTAATATGGGTTAATGGGGTATAGTTAGGGTTAATAGTGTAGAGCATAGCTTAGACTTTGTCATGAGGGTCCTGGAGGACTTCTCATGGCACTTGTAGGGTTAACCTAGGGGTTAATAGTGTCCTATAGGGGTTATTGTTGTTTTTGTATGTGTGCGGTTCGGCCGTTAACTTTGTTTTTTTTTGGACGGGTCGTATTTTTTTTTCTAAGTCCAGCTTTTCTTTTTGCAAGTGTTACGGGCCGTAATTTTTCTCACATTTTTTTTCAAACTGCTACGGGTCTTGCATTCTGAATTGTGTAATTGAGATTTGTGTTGATGTGAAGTTCCACGGGTCATAGGGATGAGCGCCTACGGCGCTCATCTCCACCAGTGCAATGAGCCCAAGTCATACGGAGTCGTAGGGATGAGCATCTATGGCACTCATCTCCACCAGCGCAAGATGCGCCTTTGGCTGCGGCTCTCGCTTCGCGTTAGCAACAACTCGTATTGCTCACAACTATATATGTGATTAGTTTCAAGTTCATTCTTCAAGCTCTAACGTGGAAGTAGCACCCTCTGACCTCAATGTTTGGAAAGGCAATCCTCACTGCATTCATGCAAGACAATAAAATCTACTAAAACCTTTTGAGGCACCATATTTTGAACAAAAAGAATCATGATTTCAAACATTCTATCAAAAGGTTCAGTTTTTTTTTTCTGTGACAAAATGCACATACATGCGAATGTAAGTTACCCACTTTGGCAGGCAATGTATACAGTTAGTAAAACATATTTGGATTGTATCTTTGTTCAATTTAACCATTTTTATCACAACCAGAATTTTTTTTCTGGATCAATCACAACTGAATTATGGAGTACTTGTTAACCATACTTGTCAGGAATGTGAAAACTTATTGTTGTTGGATTAGGCAAAGTATATATGGGCCAGTACATTGTTACTCAACTCTAACAATATACCCCTACCAAATTGGAAGTGTTAGCACTAACTACTCTTATGTCTTGTCTTATTTTGCTTCCACTTTTTGAGGACAGGAATCATCACAATGTTCGGTTGGTTGATAGACTATGTTTCCATCTTTTGTCTTGATAATTGAATGACACCTTATAGAGCAACTTTGCCTGCATATCTACGTCAGCACTACATTTATAGTGAGAAAAAACCAAAGTACAGTAAGTAAAAACTTGGTTGCCCGTCAGTGTGCGAACAATGGAGTTTTTAAGTAGTCAGTCTCTCACAGAGCCTTTCTCTCTCTGTGTTTCTCTCACAGACTCTCTCGCTCTATCCACCTGTCTCTCCAAGTCTCTAACCTCTCCTCCCCTTCCCCAATCTCCACCCCCCACCGGTGCCTTTTATACTGTACACTATTAGTGCAAGCTGCAGCTCTGCTCTGCCTGGTATTCAGCCTGACAGCCTAGCCTGCCTCCTCCCAGGGGGGTTGGAATAGTTAATGTCACATGAGATTGATATAACAACCTCGGATATGCTGATGATACTACCTTGATGGCTGAAACGGAGGAGGAACTAAAGGACTTATTGATGAGGGTAAAAGAAGAAAGTGTAAAAGTTGCTCAAAATTAAAAAGACGAAGATCATGGCAAACTGCAATCTCAATTCCTGGCAAATAGACGGGGAAGAAATCGAGGCAGTGACAGCATTTATTTTCCTGGGATCCAAGATCTCTGCAGATGGTGACTGTACTCATGAAATTAAAAGAAGTTTGCTTCTGAGGAGGAAAGCTATGGCAAGCTTGGACAAGCTAGTAAAAAGTAAAGATATTAAACTATCAACAAAAGTCTGCATAGTTTGAACTATGCAATTCCCAGTAGTAACATAAGGATGTGAGAGCTGGAGCATAAAGACGTCTGAGCATTGTAGAATTGACGCCTTTGAATTGTGGTGTTGGAGAAGACTGCTTAGAGTACTTGGACTGCAAGAGGGTCCAACAAATCAGTGCTTCAGGAAATCTAGACAAACTGTTCACTAGAAGGTATGATCATGAGGCTGAAGCTAAAACATTTTGGCCATATCATGAGACGACAGGATTCCCTAGCAAAGACTCTGATGCTGAGAAAGATTGAAGGCACAAGAAGAA
Source organism: Discoglossus pictus (assembly GCA_027410445.1). Classification (NCBI taxonomy): domain Eukaryota; kingdom Metazoa; phylum Chordata; class Amphibia; order Anura; family Alytidae; genus Discoglossus; species Discoglossus pictus. Next base: position 320,151,079 of record CM050164.1, on the reverse strand, counting down.
GGGGACAACAGAGGTGGCGATGGATAGATGATGTCACTGACGCAATGAATATGAACTTGATGGAGCTCAGAGGGGCAGTGACTGAGAGATGCACCTGGCGTGCTGTGGTCCATAGAGTCACGGAGAGTAGAAAGCGACTGAACATCCAAACAACAATATATATATATATATATATATACATATATATATATATATATATACATATACACAGTATATACATCATATGAAATCATAGCCTAAATTCAAAATTGTGGTAGGACTGATAGAATTATTTAAAATATAAATACTTTTTTATCACTATAACCACCTGTCAATGTTACTCTGACAGAACGGAATTTGAGGTTTAAAACGAATATGTCTAACAATACATTTTCTTGAAACTGGCATTTCCAGAAAAGTTTTTAAAATACTTTACCAGATGCAGTAGTAGTAATTTGTGAAAACCGGGAGGTAACTTCTGTGCTGATTGTGGTATATATGAATCCTGGACTGTGTAATCTAATTAACTTTTTGCTTTCCTAATCAATCAGACTAATGAGTAATTCAAATCACTTACAGTTAATTAATTTTGTGGTCGGCAGGTCACATCTCTTTAAACATACACACACTTTTTATTACAATAAAATGAAAGTTCTGTAGCTTTTACGTACATATTTCAACTTATCTTTGAGTACTATTTAATGTAAATCTAGCTAATGTCTCCTTTAAGTAAATATCTGTCGTTCGGTGCAATGTAAAGCACAGTCTCATTTTGTTTCTCTCTGGATAAACTAAATTTTCTTTTCTAATGAGAATTGCATTTAATTTAAAAGCCTGTAGTAAAGAAGACTGCTATACATCAAAATCTGCTTTTGGTGAGTAAATTATTAACAGCTATCTACAGTGGATATAAAAAGTCTACACACCCCTGTTAAAATGTCAGGTTTCTGTGCTGTAAAAAAATGAGACAAAGATAAATCATTTCAGAACTTTTTCCACCTTTAATGTGACCTATAAACTGTACAACTCAATTGAAAAACAAACTGAAATGTTTTAGGTGTCGGGAAGAAAAGAAAAAAAAGAAAAAGAATGTGGTTGCATAAGTCTGCACACCCTCTTATAATTGGGGATGTAGCTGTGTTCAGAATTAAGCAATCACATTCCAAATCATGTTAAATAGGAGTCAGCATACACCTGCCATCATTTAAAGTGCTTCTGATTAATCTCTAATAAAGTGCAGCTGCTCTAGTTGGTCTTTCCTGAAATTTTCTTAGTCACATCCCACAGCAAAAGCCATGGTCCACAGAGAGTTTCCAAAGCATCAGAGGGATCTCATTGTTAAAAGGTATCAGTCAGAAGAAGGGTACAAAAGAATTTCCAAGGCATTAGATATACCATGGAACACAGTGAAGACAGTCATCATCAAGTGGAGAAAATATGGCACAACAGTGATATTACCAAGAACTGTAGCTCCCTCCAAAATTGAAAGACGAGAAGAAAACTGGTCTGGGAGGCTACCAAGAGGCCTACAGCAACATTAAAGGAGCTGCAGGAATATCTGGCAAGTACTGGCTGTGTGGTACATGTGACAACAATCTCACGTATTCCTCATATGTCTGGGCTATGGGGTAGAGTGGCAAGACGAAAGCCTTTTCTTACGAAGAAAAACATCCAAGCCAGGCTACATTTTGCAAAAACACATCTGAAGTCTCACAAAAGCATGTGGGAAAAGGTGTTATGGTCTGATGAAATAAAGGTTGAACTTTTTGGCCATAATTCCAAAAGATATGTTTGGCGCAAAAACAACACTGCACATCACCAAAAGAACACCATACCCACAGTGAAGCATGGTGGTGGCAGCATCATGATTTGGGGCTGTTTCTCTTCAGCTGGAACTGGGGCCTTAGTTAAGATAGAGGGAATTATAAACAGTTCCAAATACCAGTCAATATTGGCACAAAACCTTCAGGCTTCTGCTAGAAAGTTGAACATGAAGAGGAACTTGTTCTTTCAGCATGACAACGACCCAAAGCATACATCCAAATCAACAAAGGAATGGCTTCACCAGAAGAAGATTAAAGTTTTGGAATCGCCCAGCCAGAGCCCTGACCTGAATCTGATTGAAAATCTGTGGGGTGATCTGAAGAGGGCTGTGCACAAGAGATGCTCTCGCAATCTGACAGATTTGGAGCGTTTTTGCAAAGAAGAGTGGGCAAATCTTGCCAAGTCAAAAATGTGCCATGCTGATAGACTCATACCCAAAAAGACTGAGTGCTGTAAGTATTAGTTTAAGGGTGTGCATACTTATGCAACCATATTATTTTATTTTGATATTTTTTCTTCCCTCTACCTAAAATATTTCAGTTTGTTTTTCAATTGAGTTGTACAGTTTATAGGTCACATTAAAGGTGGAAAAAGTTCTGAAATGATTTATCTTTGTCTCATTTTTTTACAGCACAGAAACCTGACATTTTAACAGGGGTGTGTAGACTTTTTATATCCACTGTATTAGTATCATGTAATGCATTTAACCCCGTCTCGGTCGCTACCTTGTTGTGGTGAAGGGGCACCTCAATGAAGCTGTGAGCTATACCATATAGGGTCACCCAAGGGGTGGGCAGATTATAGCAGAGAGGTCAGACAAACTGTAGCCCACTGGAGAAGGAACTGGCAACCCATTCCAGTATATTTGCCATGAATTTGTATGGATTAGCACAAATAGACACAAGATGTGCCTGCCATGCTGCAGTCCATAGAGTCATGTAGAGTCAGACACCACTGAACGACTAAACTACACAATGCATTTAAGCCCTGGTAAACTGTGGTTACAGGGCTCCTTTCCGATACTGGTAAGACAATACTGCTTCCTTCAACTCAACACTCCATATAATCATATGTTTGTAGCAACCCCTGTCAAAGTAATTGTAAATTATATATCCCATTCTACCACAAAAGTAAGAAGGGCTATTCCCAGCTTGTGGAAGTAAAGTTCAGAGGTGGTAGTCTTTATAGAATAAAGTATCTGTTCTTAAAGAAAAAATATAATTTGTGACAAACATGGAATATCTGCAAAACAGCCTACATGGCACGTCACAAAATGACTTGGACATTTGGCAATTATAATGCTCAATAAATGAAAGCTTTAAGTGATCAGTAATATTTATAGGTAAGACTTAGGTTGAGATAAGAAATAGTATGACATTTGAGAACTGACTCATCTCATATAATAATGTATTATTGTTAAAAAATGTATTTTATGTTGTTATTAATAGTGAATAAAATAAAGTGGAAAAAAAGGTTTTGGCCCATGTACTACCATGTACACTTACTTTATATTTAGTAGATGAGAACAAGCGATGCTAGAATCAAATCTGTGTGCTATATTCATTAAAGGAAGGTTCCCTGTTGCTAATATTAAAATAAACCACAACAAGTGTTTGTTTGCATATCTAAATATAATTGTATTAACAATTGCTCTGTTTTTACTCATTGAAACCTTCCAAACAAAGGTCTGCCCCAGCAGCATTTCAAAACATGCTATGAGAAACAGTCTGTGATTGGTTAGTACATCTGCTGGGGTGGGCCTTTGCAAGGACTGTTTGGAAGGTTTCAGTCAGTAAAAACAGAGCTTTTAAGCAATTGGTAAAAAAAAGTATGTCTAGATATGCAAAGAAACACCTTGTAGTTTATTTTAACATTAATTACATGTCCCCTTAAATGTAAGAAATTGTTAAATGCAGGAAACTTCTTAAAATGTTCACATTATTCAGTTAAGCCTGTATTTTAAAGTGTAAAGAGACTTTTCCACCTTGAAAAATAATCTGTTTTAATAACATTATAAGTGGAGAGGGTTATCTTTCTACTGACAAAGCTTTCACCCCAGTGAATACAACCCTTGTCTCAATGAAGATACCATCATATTTGCACAATAGGAAAGCATCACATTTCTCTATCCACTCTATATTAATACAAACAAATGAACATAGTATTATTTTATGTTGTTTATGAATACAATTGTATTAGGGTTTTCATTTCTAAAAGCAGCATATTTCACAGGTGCAACAATATTGAACACTTATAGTAAGGGAGGTTCCTTGTCCTGTTATAAAGTTCATGCTTCTGCGGATAGTATTCTCTGCAACCACTGTCCACCATGCAGATACTTTTTTTCTGTGACAAATACAATATTTACATATTTAATCTGGCATCTTTTCATATTACATTTTGGTTTGTGAATAAGGTCCATTTCCATTATCCAGACCCAGGGCCTCTTTTTCCTTTTCATACTGTTTATCCTTTTTGTTCTTTTCTTTTTCATCAAATTCAGCTTCAATCTCTGCAGGATCAACGTAGGTGTAAAAGTATGCCATGACGGCAAAGATGACACAGACAGCGAACAGCAGAGCGGCAAACAGCACGTATTCCGCCCACTGTGGAAACATTCAGGAGTAAAACGTATTAAAGCGACAATGTACTTCCACAATATTTACCATATATTTCATGCTTTAAAGATTACATTTTTTATATGAAACATGAATGGTGTATTGGGTAAAAAAAAATCTCTAAGGAATGTTGTTGTTTTTTTCGTCTTCTGTCTTAGCCTTTATTTCTTATCATCTTCCCTTTACTTTTTTTTTTCTCTTTCTTTTATAATCTGTGCATTCCTCCCTTTACCCGTTTTGCAAGGGTTATTAAACAAAATCATCAATATGTATAGCTCTTCTATTTTTTTTTATCATTTCTTCCTCCTTGACTTATATAGACTTGTTGATAATACAAAAATAATTATTCTCATGAAAAGTTGTATTTCTAATTGTGTTAACTTTAAGAGAATAAAAAAAAAGCCTCTGATATCAGAGGTTTTGTGTCTGAATACTACAACAAAAAGTAAGACAGGAGTTTATATATATATATATATATATATATATATATATATATATATATATATATATATATATATATATATACAGCCTTACTAAATTGCAATTCGGCAAATTCTAAAGGGCTCTATATAAGCACATAGCATATATTTTTTTGAAACGTCTGTAAAAAACATTTTCTATGTGCTTATATAGAGCCCTTAAGAATTTGCCAAATTGCAATTTAATAAGGCTGTTAGTAAATAAATAGTACATTTATGTTCACATTTCAACATCTAAAACTTCCTGCTCAGAATTCAGAGAAATACAATTATTAACCTGGGCAGACACATGCATATGTGCCGACAAAGGCTTCGCTCTTGTAATCCATTACCATTTCAAACACGGCTTCCTTTAAGAATATGCCTGCTGTATTACACAGCTTCAAGCAAAGCTCAGGATGGATTATACACAAGTCAGGGAACCCACCCACGTACAGCTGTTTCAAGGTTACTGCCTCTCATCAGCGTGGGCCCAGTTTTATATATAACTTTTTAGGTTGAGTTTGGCCAGTATTTACAAAAACAAAAGTGCAAAAGTGATGGACTTTTTGCACAGTTGTGCTAATACAAAGGAACAATCTCATGAAGTCTCTACATGGCTGTAAGGGTAGGCTAGAACTGAAATGCCTGGTAAGTTTACTCTGCACAGAAGAAACATCAACTCCCAGACATACTTTTCAGCCATAACTGGTTTTCTTCAGTGGAAAGCTACTGATCAACATAGGCACAGTGAGCAAAGGGTTCATGCCCTCTATACTCCATACCCTCTATACCTCAAGGAGATCTAAATCAATGGTTTCCAAACATGTACTCAGGGTCCATATGCCTGTGGATATCCACACCTAAGAACAGGCATTTCAATCAAATGATTAATCACTAATAAGCATACCAGCTTTAAGAAGGAAAATGCGCAAATCCTGGCTTGTTGGTGACCTCTGTGGATAAGATTGGGAACCACTGCTTTGCATCCAACAAAAACACAAGTGGGAGACACACTGTAGAACAGACACTACTAACCTATGGTAAGGTGCACACTCAGGGTACAGTTTATTGCACTTTTGCTCACTTGTGCCATTAGAGGAGAAATCTCCTAATACCTCAATGCGTAACCACCCCTAAGGACAGGCCATAGTAAACCCATGATGTAAATATCAATCATAATTGGCTTTTGTCAGTGAGAAGCTACTGATGTCTTTACCAGTGTGAGTAAGGAACCCATGTCTAGGTTACGCTCTATCTCCTAACATTTTTACTAAGCTAGATTTTATCAGAGTTGAACCAAGACATATTTCTAAATGAGAAACGTTTGCTTACCTGTTGAGAAATATGTGATGCACCAGCAACAATTAGGACAATGATGTTACCAACAGCAACAGTCAGCAGCCAACCAGCCTGAAGTACTGATTTCATGTTGGAAGGGGCCTGCAATTATAGATAATTACTTAAATGAAACATGTGCTCTTTAAATTAAAGTAAGACAGTTGAGAGAATTATTAGACAGTATATATAATGGTTTCAAATCAAAACAATCACTACCGTTTTAAGCAATCAAGCAAGACCTTCTTCTTTCATCAGATACACTGGACATAATCGTTTTTATTTAATTTATTTATTTATTCCAACCTTGGCTTTGCATTAAAGCTGTGTAATACAGCATGCATAAGCTTAAAGGAAGCCATGATTGATAATGGCTAAGGAATGAAGAGTGAGGCATTTGTGGCCATGTTTGTGTGTCCCAGGTCAACTTCCCAGAATGCAGTGTAATAACTGTTTTTCTCAGAACTCTGAGCTGGAAGCAGGTTTTTTAACTTGCTTTAGACATTCAGATGTGAACACAGATGTACTTTTTATTTACTGTACTACTGTACGGTGGAGGGCTTCTATCACTCTTTTGCCCACCATATTATAAATGATTGTTGTGGTGAACTACCTACTCATAATTTCCACAACACAGGCTGAGATCCCGCTCCATGCTGATGATAGCCAGTAAGCTTGAAACAGCTGTACATGGATTGGATACTCAGCCTGTGTTTATTCCAACCTTGGCTTTGCATTAAAGCTGTGTAATACAGCATGCATAAGCTTAAAGGAAGCCATGATTGATAATGGCTAAGGAATGAAGAGTGAGGCATTTGTGGCCATGTTTGTGTGTCCCAGGTCAACTTCCCAGAATGCAGTGTAATAACTGTTTTTCTTGGAACTCTGAGCTGGAAGCAGGTTTTTCAACTTGCTTTAGACATTCAGATGTGAACACAGATGTACTTTTTATTTACTGTACTACTGTACGGTGGAGGGCTTCTATCACTCTTTTGCCCACCATATTATAAATGATTGTTGTGGTGAACTACCTACTCATAATTTCCACAACACAGGCTGAGATCCCGCTCCATGCTGATGATAGCCAGTAAGCTTGAAACAGCTGTACATGGATTGGATACTCAGCCTGTGTTTATTCCAACCTTGGCTTTGCATTAAAGCTGTGTAATACAGCATGCATAAGCTTAAAGGAAGCCATGATTGATAATGGCTAAGGAATGAAGAGTGAGGCATTTGTGGCCATGTTTGTGTGTCCCAGGTCAACTTCCCAGAATGCAGTGTAATAACTGTTTTTCTTGGAACTCTGAGCTGGAAGCAGGTTTTTTAACTTGCTTTAGACATTCAGATGTGAACACAGATGTACTTTTTATTTACTATATATATATATATATATATATATATATAATTTCACATATATAGTTGTCGTACTGCGAGTTGTCTTCACGCTTTGCGAGCCTCGAGAAATGAAGCAAGCAGCAGAGGCACGCAGGACTTAGGCTGCAATGAGCTCCAAAGGCGCTTATTGCACTGCGAGCCTCGCAAAGCGAGGCGGGCAGTTGAAGCACGCGGGACTTACACTGCGAGCCTTGCAAAGCGAGGAGGACAGTTGAAGCACGCACGACTTAGGCTGCAATGAGCAGCAAAGGCGCTCATTGCAGGGGTGGACACGCAGGACTTAGCTGCAATGAGGTCTTATCGTGAGGCCCCTGGACTTTGCGATGGACGCAAAATTACAGCCCATATGACTTAAGACCCGAAGCACGTAGATGGACTGCGGAGCTCGCAAAAATACGACTTTAGCGGCCGAACCACCGAACTGGAAAAGCCTGCAAAAACACACAAATATGCCTCAAATTAACTTACACACAGCACAGGGGGAGAGCCAGGGAGCCTGTGAGTGAGGTTGAAAGTTAATTTGGGCATATTTTGTCTTTTTTAACATTCGAAAATCACTAAAGCGGTAAAAAAAATTGGGGCCGAAAAAACATAGAAAATACACGACACCGAAGACAGCAACACTTAGACGAACAATGCCAGGCACGCAGGACTTAGAAAATACACAACAGCGATGACAGTAACACTTACACAAGCATCGCCAGGCACACAGGACTTTGAAAATAAAACCAACGTCAGTCAGCACGCATGGGCGCTAACGGTGCTCAGAGGAGCAAAGACGCCTCACATTGTGTGCCAAACAGCATTGTACCCCGTACAATTTTATTGCGGTCATTTTTGACGGGCAATTTCCTAGTATATTTATATTCAGTGATGAGTCCTAAAAAATTTTGCACAGTATAATGTATCTCTATGAAAGCCTGTCTGACTCCTAAATAATCTCCATGGTCCGTACCTTTTATATATTTTGTTATTATTACTACTATTACTATTATTATTATTGTAATAAAAATACAAATACAAAAGGCATTGAGGGCTTTATTGGATATTCTATTGTATTACATTTCTGTAATATAATATATAGTTAGAATATTTTATAAGAAATTGCACCTGTCACTATATTTTTCTTCATATAATGATTTCATTAGCCATTTCTCTTACTTATGCCATTTCTCTTACTATGATATGCATGCCCAAAAGCTTATATTACATGGATTACAATAGAAATACCATAATGCAGTTGGGATCAATACAATTATTCAAATTTGAATTCACAAGAAAAATAGTCAAATAACTGTTTTAGTATTTTTAAACATACTTCTGAATTATAGAATCAATTTGTATGTTTTTGATTTTATAACAGAATTAATAATATGTATATCTGCAACTCAATTGCAGTCTGGTGCAAAATTATGAGATTAATTTGTTCTGTCTCATTGAGAGAACCATCTTGCTACACACTATGGGCCTCATTCTATTATCGGCCGTAGGAGATGCGGCCGCAAGCTATTCGGCTATTCTATTCCCCTCCGGCCAGGGATTCCGGCAGGCTTGCGGCCGGCAGCCTTGCTATCCCTTGCGGCCGCTCGTGCTGGAGGAAAGCCTTTGATCTAAAACGGCCGCAAGATAATAGAATGAGGCCCTATATGTATAAGAATATAACATTGGAGATAGCATTTATCTATATTATGTTAATAATAATGGATTGTGTGATTACACGATAACTTCACTTAAATATTAACCAACTACAACTACAGTTATAAACTGTATCAATATATAATATCTAAACTATATCAGTAAATAGTTACATTATCATATAATATTATTATAAACTAGCTACTTGTCCGTCAAAAATGATGGGATTAAAATTGTAAGGCTGGCAATGCTGTTTGCCACACAATGTGAGGATTTTGCTGCTCTGAGCACCTTTGGTGCTCATTGCGAGTCTCTCCCCCATGTACTTGAACTTTCCTGCTTTGCAATGATCACCTTCGGTGCTCATTCCGAGTCCCATGCTGAGCGCCTTCGGTGCTTATCATGGGTCTCGCAATGAGCGCCTTCAGAGCTCTTTGCAAGACTCTCCGCTTGCGGTGCTCATTGTGAGCTCAACGATAAGCGCCTTCGGACCTCATTGCAAGCCTTTCCTCCCGCCTACTGTACTGGCCGCTTATTGCAGGTTTCATTAACCTGCAAGTTTTGTGCTTGGGAATGCCATGTGTCTCTTTCCACCATCTCCCCCCTGTTCCTTCCCTGTGTCTTTCTCCGCTGTGTGTTTGCGTGTTACCCGTTGAAGGCCGATTGTGTTATTTTCCTGCGTGCCTGGCGTTGTTGGTGTAAGTGTTACTGTGTTTGCTGTCATGTATTTTCAAAGTCCCGTGTGTCTGGCTTTGCTCAGCCTCGTTTTCATTCAGTTTTAGAAATGTTTAAGTTTTTCGTCCTCCTTTTTTTATTCCTCGCTTAGTCGATTTTGGTTTGACGAAAACATTGATAATATTACAACTTACCTGTGAATATGAGAACTCCAGTCCAGTAACTGAGAACACAACTTCACCAGCAGTAATGAGGAAGTACTGAGGAATCTGCCATGCCATATGGAGTGTGTTGGGTTTAATATCTTCAATATTTTCCACAGCTAGTACAGATGAACACTGGCAATAAAGATATTGTTATGTCAAATACTTTGATTCTTAAAGATTTTGTGTGGAATATTATGTATGAGATGAATAAGTATTTCTGTACATGTATTTGGCATATAAAAATAATGTTGTTACTGGCAGTTAAAATTAAGAAATATTAAATTACATACCCATATCATATAAGCAGAATACATTACCGCGGACTTGTAGAAATATACAAACGAATAGAGAAAGTGAGAAAACGAAGGCAGTAAATACAATAAAAAAAAGAAGAACAAGGTAAGGGGGACATGCTAGTGGAAGAGAAGAGGGTATCAGGGCAAATAGGAAGAAAGTACTAGGAAAAGACTGAGATAGAAAGCGTGGAAGGAAAGGTAGATGGGGAAAGATCAGGAAAACTAATATACTACTAATATTCATTGACCTTTAAAATCCTACTGTAACCTAGATCTGCATTTACTTTCACTTTCACATATATTTTTAGACATATAAAAACATTGGTCCCCAATTCATTGGGCCAAATCACAATTACTTGAACTTGAAAAGCAACTTGTAACGGTTTTTGGCAACATTTAGCTACTCGCATTCCAATTGCGAGTTACCTGCCTAAAATCGCTGCGGGACAGCCAAAGACGTAACTCAAGCCTATCTCCATAAATTGATTTTTCTAGCCTACAAAAGTTAACAGTGCTAAAGACACAAGTAGCTTGATAATGAAATCTGATCTGCAAATCGAAAATGTCTAAAAAAATATTACAAGTCCTAGATAGGACTCACAAGGGGGCTAGACACTAGTTCTGACAACTGCTGCAGCTCTACTGAACTTTAAAATACTGTAAAGCATGGAAAGGCATTAGAATTAATTGCACGTGAAAATCTGCAATAAAAAATTATTATTTAACATTTTTATTTCTGTGTTGGCTTGACTGATGGAAACAAGGAGTTAATACATATAACGGAACCATAATGGACTAGAACAGTTGCTTTAATTTTTATTGATTTTTATTGATTTCTACAGTGCTGGATTGCGAGTCTGATCACAAATTTTACTTTTAAGTAGTAATTAATTGTATTATAAACTTAATGTTTTACTGATGTCATGATGACAGTCTCATATACTACCGGCTGTGTCTAAGAAGTATTGTGAGTGTTTAAGAAGTAAATTACGGGTATGGTTTTGTGTGGAGGCTGTGAGTTAGAGACAATTTAATGAGTTTAAATGGTTAGAAAAAATGTAACCAGCAGCCAAAAGTTTGGGTTACAGGCAATTACGGGCTTGCAATTGAATGGGGCCCATTGATCCAATTCTCTAACAATTATACACTGTGTAGTTTACAAATAATGGCACTTATTACAGTTATAGAAATAGTGATGTCGCGAACATAAAATTTTCCGTTCGCGAACCGCAAATGCGAATTGCAGCAAATGTTCGCGAACTGGCGAACCGGGCAAACCGCCATAAACTTCAATGGGCAGGCGGATTTTAAAACCCACAGGGACTCTTTCTGGCCACAATAGTGATGGAAAAGTTGTTTTAAGGGGACTAACACCTGGAGTGGGATCCATGTCAAAACTCCCACGGAAAATTACATAGTTGATGCAGAGTCTGATTTTAATCCATAAAGGGCATAAATAACCTAACATCCCCCTCCATCATCATCCTCCCCTGTATCTCTTTACCCCCTCCCTCATCATCCTCCCCTGTGTCTCTTTTCCCCCTTCCTCATCATCCTCCTCTGTGTCTCATCCCCCCTCCCTCATCATCCTCCCACCTCCCTCATCATCCTCCCCTGTATCTCTTTACCCCCTCCCTCATAATCCTCCCATGTGTCTCTTCCCCCCTCCATCATCATCCTCTCCTGTGTCTCTTTCCCCCCTCCCTCATAATCCTCCTCTGTGTTAGGGTGAGGCATGTTAGGAATCAGTGTGAGGGGTGTTAGGTCTTAGGGATAAGTGTGAGAATGTTAGGGTTAGGGTGAGGGGTGTTGGGGATAAGTGTGAGGGGTGTTAGGGTTAGGTGTTAGGGTGAAGGGTGTTAGGGATAAGTGTAAGGGGTGGTAGGGTTAGGGTAAGGGGTGTTAGGGATAAGGGTGAGGGGGTTAGGTGTTAGGGTGAGGGGTGTTAGGGCTAAGTGTAAGGGGTGTTAGGGTGAGGGGTGTTAGGGATAAGTGTAAGGGGTGTTAGGGTGAGGCATGTTAGGAATAAGTGTGATTGGTGTTAGGTCTTAGGGATAAGTGTGAGAATGTTAGGGTTAGGTGTTAGGTTGATGGGTGTTATGGATAAGTGTGAGGGGTGTTAGGGTTAGGTATTAGGGTGAGGGGTGTTAGGGATAAGTGTGAGGGGTGTTAGGGTTAGGGTGAGGGGTGTTGGGGATAAGTGTGAGGGGTGTTAGGGTTAGGTGTTAGGGTGAGGGGTGTTAGGGATAAGTGTAAGGGGTGTTAGGGTTAGGTGTTAGGGTGAGGGGTGTTAGGGTTAGGTGTTAGGGATAAGTGTGAGGGGTGTTAGGGTTAGGGTAAGGGGTGTTAGGGATAAGTGTGAGGGGTGTTAGGGTTAGGGTGAGGAGTGTTAGGGATAAGTGTGAGGGGTGTTAGGGTTAGGTGTTAGGGTGAGGGGTGTTAGGGATAAGTGTGAGGGGTGTTAGGGTAAGGGTGAGGGGTGTTAGGAATAAGTGTGAGGGGTGTTAGGGTTAGGGTGAGGGGTGTTAGGGATAAGTGTGAGGGGTGTTAGGGTTAGATGTTAGGGTGAGGGGTGTTAGGGATAAGCGTGGGGGGTGTTAGGGGGTAAGGGTGAGGGGTGTTAGGGATAAGTGTGAGGGGTGTTAGGGTTAGTGTTATGTGTGTTAGGGATAAGTGTGAGGGGTGTTAGGGTTAGGTATTAGGGTGAGGGGTGTTAGGGATAAGTGTGAGGGGTGTTAGGGTAAGGGTGAGGGGTGTTAGGGATAAGTGTGAGGGGTGTTAGGGTTAGGGTGAGGGCTGTTAGGGATAAGTGTGAGGGGTGTTAGGTGTTAGGGTGAGGGGTGTTAGGGATAAGTGTGAGGGGTGTTAGGGATAAGTGTGAGGGGTGTTAGGGTTAGGGTGAGGGCTGTTAGGGATAAGTGTGAGGGGTGTTAGGTGTTAGGGTGAGGGGTGTTAGGGATAAGTGTGAGGGGTGTTAGGGATAAGTGTGAGGGGTGTTAGGGTTAGGGTAAGGGGTGTTAGGGATAAGTGTGAGGGGTGTTAGGGTTAGGGTGAGGGGTGTTAGGGATAAGTGTGAGGGGTGTTAGGGATAAGTGTGAGGGGTGTTAGGGTTAGGGTGAGGGGTGTTAGGGATAAGTGTAAGGGGTGTTAGGGTTAAGGTAAGGGGTGTTAGGGATAAGGGTGAGGGGGTTAGGTGTTAGGGTGAGGGGTGTTAGGGTGAGGTGTTAGGGTGAGGGGTGTTAGGGATAAGTGTGAGGGGTGTTAGGGTTAGGGTAAGGGGTGTTAGGGATAAGTGTGAGGGGTGTTAGGGTTAGGGTGAGGGGTGTTAGGGATAAGTGTGAGGGGTGTTAGGGTTAGGGTAAGGGGTGTTAGGGATAAGTGTGAGGGGTGTTAGGGTTAGGGTGAGGGATGTTAGGGATAAGTGTGAGGGGTGTTAGGGTTAGGGGTGTTAGGGATAAGTGTGAGGGGTGTTAGGGTAAGGGTGACGGGTGTTAGGGATAAGTGTGAGGGGTGTTAGGGTTAGGTGTTAGGGGGAGGGGTGTTAGGAATAAGTGTGAGGGGTGTTAGGGTAAGTGTGAGGGGTGTTAGGGATAAGTGTGAGGGGTGTTAGGGTTAGGGTGAGGGGTGTTAGGGTTAGGGTGAGGGGTGTTAGGGATAAATGTGAGGGGTGTTAGGGTTAGGTGTTAGGGTAAGGGGTGTTAGGGATAAGTGTGAGGGGTGTTAGGGTTAGGGTGAGGGGTGTTAGGGATAAGTGTGAGGGGTGTTAGGGTGAGGTGTTAGGGTGAGGGGTGTTAGGGATAAGTGTGAGGGTGTTAGGGTAAGGGTGAGGGGTGTTAGGGATAAGTGTGAGGGGTGTTAGGGTGAGGGTGAGGGGTGTTAGGGATAAGTGTGAGGGGTGTTAGGGTTAGGTGTTAGGGTAAGGGGTATTAGGGATAAGTGTGAGGGGTGTTAGGGTAAGGGTGAGGGGTGTTAGGGTTAGGTGTTAGGGTAAGGGGTATTAGGGATAAGTGTGAGGGGTGTTAGGGATAAGTGTGAGGGGTGTTAGGGTTAGGTGTTAGGGTGAGGGGTGTTAGGGATAAGTGTGAGGGGTGTTAGGGTTAGGGTGAGGGGTGTTAGGGATAAGTGTGAGGGGTGTTAGGTCTTAGGGATAAGTGTGAGAATGTTAGAGTTAGGTGTTAGGTTGATGGGTGTGATGGATAAGTGGGAGGGGTGTTAGGGTAAGGGGTGTTAGGGATAAGTGTGAGGGGTGTTAGGGTGAGGGGTGTTAGGGATAAGTGTGATTGGTGTTAGGGTTAGGTGTTAGGGTGAGAGGTGTTAGGGTTAGGGTGAGGGGTGTTATGGATAAGTGTGAGGGGTGTTAGGGTTAGGGTAAGGGGTGTTAGGGATAAGTGTGAGGGGTGTTAGGGTTAGGGTGAGGGGTGTTAAGGATAAGTGTAAGGTGTGTTAGGGTTAGGTGTTAGGGTGAGGGGTGTAAGGGATAAGTGTGAGGGGTGTTAGGGTGAGGGGTGTTAGGGATAAGTGTGAGGGGTGTTAGGTCTTAGGGATAAGTGTGAGAATGTTAGGGTTAAGTGTTAGGTTGATGGGTGTTATGGATAAGTGTGAGGGGTGTTAGGGTAAGGGGTGTTAGGGATAAGTGTGAGTGGTGTTAGGGTTAGGTGTTAGGGTGAGGGGTGTTAGGGATAAGTGTGAGGGGTGTTAGGGTTAAGGTGAGGGGTGTTATGGATAAGTGTGAGGGGTGTTAGGGTAAGGGGTGTTAGGGATAAGTTTGAGGGGTGTTGGGGTTAGGGTGAGGGGTGTTAAGGATAAGTGTAAGGGGTGTTAGGGTGAGGCATGTTAGGAATAAGTGTGAGGGGTGTTAGGTCTTAGGGATAAGTGTGAGGGGTGTTAGGGTTAGGTGTTAGGTTGATGGGTGTTATGGATAAGTGTGAGGGGTGTTAGGGTTGGGTGCTAAGGTGAGGGGAGGGTGATAATAAGGGGGGGAAGAGACACAGGGGTGTCCTTGCAGCAGAGATCAAAAGAGTCCTTCAGGACTGTATTGCACACTGTGTACAGTAGCCTAGCTATGGTTTTCCCTATTGATGCAGTATCACCTACACTCAGCCTCCTCTCAGTAAGACTGCAAGTTAGTTATGATTCCAAAATTGCTGCTGTCCATGAGGTAAAAGGCACTGGAAGGGAGTGTATGCTGCTGATTGGCTGGAATGTGTCTGCTGACTGTGACATGCAGGGTCAAAGTTTGCTCAATGATAAAGTATAGGGGGCGGGTCGAATATCGCATATGTTCGCAGTTCGCCGAGGAACGCAAACATGCTATGTTCGCCGGGAACAGTCCGCCGGCGAACTATTCGCGACATCTCTATATAGAAACAATAGATTGCTAGTTACTGCTACTTTTAGAAAACACTGACATCGACTTTACATTGACTGACTCCTATAACATACAGACTTATCATAAAAGACACATTCTAGAACTTTAGCATAAATATTTGCGGTGTTCTTGCAGTACTCTTTCATATAACATCAATTTAAAGGGATATGGACGGATATGGATTTCACTAGGAATATAATATACCTATGTATCTGAAGTACTTACTGTTACGTACTTTATTTTATTAAGAAGTGCCTAAAAGCTCTGTTTTTTCCTGCTTAAAATCATACAGGTTCTGCTATACTTGCTGTGCAGTGTCTTATAGTAACCAATCAATGACTATCTCTCAGCAAGATTCTATAACGTCCAGCTGAGAGATGGTCATTGATTGGCTAATGTGAAACGCTACACTTCAGAGTCTGTTTTTTTCATGAGCAACAAAGGGCAAATACAAGCAGGTACAGTTTGTAAGATTTAACCAGAAAAAAGTTTTTTAGCACTTTTTAATAAAAGAAAGTATATAAAAGTAAATTTATACATAGCTATAGTATCTACCTAGTGAAACCCAGAAACCTTCCATGTCACTTTAAGATATTGTACTACTTCCCTGTTAATTGGATTTTAAAATAGACGTTATTGTGTAACAAAAATTGCTGCATGTTATTTCATATAGAAATTTGAAAATTAATAGCAGGTAACCTAGCCCCAATGTCAAAGATTATTTCCATTTCATAAACGTTAATACTAATTGTTTTTTTTTTATCCTTACCTTTGTCATACTCACACAATCACCTGATACCTTTTCTTTCTTTAGTTGTAAATAGAGGTTTAAAGAATGCATACATACCACATATTTACATATGGAGAATTCTGATTACTACATAGACCATTTATTTCAATTTTACTACTAATATGTATTAATACATAACAAAATGTTATCCAAAGGTACTGTAATTGGAAATAATTTTACTAACCTCATTTATAATTATGGTATAGGAGCTACCAAATCCAAACTTCAGAGAGTCAGCTGAGCATTTATGTCCATTCATAGTAGTAACTTCTATACGTTTTCTGGATAAAAAAGAAAGAATGTTTTTTTTTATATGATCAGCTTTTATATTGCTCAATATATTTTTCAAATACTTGAAATGCCCTTTATATATGATAGATAGATAGATAGACAGACAGACAAACCGTTACAACTCCAAAGAGACTGTTTACTTTTCCCTGCCCCTATTTGTAATTGCTGGATTTACTTCTCCTCATGACACCATGGCTGGGATAGATGAACTACATGGGAAATGTGAGTTAAAGGAGACGTTATTTGGACTATGGTCACCAGTAAGATTGTCACCGTGAGTGTTGGGAAAGGGCCCTGTCTTGCATAACAAAGGTGAAATCCAGACAGATGACCACACCAGCAGGGAGTTGATTTAACTGATCTACAGCACTGTACTCGTTGTTCTCCAGCATGTACGCCACCAGCTCCTATCACCAGCTCATCATCATGTTTTCCTATCCCATTCTGAGGCAGAACCCCCTGCCGTCCCCTCTATTTACCATGCCAGTGATTGGGTACTGATCCAGGGGAAAGAGAGTTTCGTTGTTACAGTGTTATGAATATAAATATGTCAATCTGTCAAATTGACGTATAAAGTATATGAGTTTTGGAAAAAAGTGAAAGCTGTTGTCCACTTTTTTTGTGTTACAATTTCTCAATACACAGCCTTACCAGGAATTTTTAGCAGATAGATAGATATTTTGTATATGCTACAATTACAAGATTAAACTTGAAACAGTACAATATATTATGTATGTTTTAGTTCATGGTAAGTGAATGAACAGAGATGTTAAAGGGCTACACCCTCTGATAAAGGTTTAAAGTCATGTGCCATTCCACTGGCACTGAAACAAATAATAACTCTACAAACTCTCTAACATCACGGTCTGTAGATGGTGAGAGACACGGAGAGAAAGAACTCTCATTGTTGGAAAATGCAATTACTTGTACAACCCATCCCCATTCATGTTATTCCACATGAAGCAGCTCATCTTTAATGTATTTAAAGCTACAGTAGTTTGGGGCAGGTTTTAAAATAGTGTAAAATCAATAACTTTATGCTTATACCAACATAAGTTCTTGTGACCTCATACTATTCAGGGCAGTAATTTGGCCGCAAGTCGTCGATTCCTTGCAATCGGATTACGGCTCCATGTATCGATATGTCTATGCTAATCGCAAACCATGCTATCGGCAGTAAGCCCATCGGTGCTAGAACAGGATTGCGGCAACAAGGCCCTAAAACGTGGGTCAAAACCGCAATCTCAGAGCACTGTAAATGCAAATATAAATTCAATCCAGCACTGAAAAGCACTGTAAATGATGGGGAACACAATGGGTGACATGAGGATTAAACGCACAACATTCCGAAGCTGACACATCGCCACATTACAATACTTGATTTCACGTTTAATTTTACAGCCAAAATCATACAGGCTTAGAGGTTGAAGCCCGTAGCACTTTATGACGAAAATTTAACATTAAATCAAATATTTATTTTTGCCGATTTGATAATTTGAGAATGTTGAGCTATTAATTCTAAGACCGAAAATCACTTTCACTTCTAGTAAAAGTACAGGATGGCTTTTTTATTTGCTTAATTAATTCTACATTTTGTAAGTAAGACCGTTGTGGGACCTCTTTGGTGTAAGTAAGCTGTGGTTGGCGTTTAGCCATTTACGGGCTTAACGGAGGGTAAATCATAGCAATTGAATAGCGAATGGGGATTTTTTGCGGCAGCAACTCTCGCGGCCGCGAAAGGTCAAAGGCTTTGACGGAAGTAAGCTGCGATTGAGCAAATTGCAAGGGATCGCAGCTAGTCGCTCGTAACCCGATCGGAGGCAGTAAACATAAGCAATTGAATAGCAAAGTATCTTGCGGCCTCCCCTTGCGGCCACGTTTGTTAAAAACGTAGCAATAGAATGAGACCCTTGGTCAGCTTTTAAAAACAGCTTTCCTACATGATAGTCTACAAAGCTCTAAATGACCAAGGCCCTGGCTACCTGAAAAAACTTTTTGTTGCCTACAACCCTACCAATGCTTTGTGAACAGCAAGTGCATCACAGTTAAACGTACCATGAGTTTGCTGTTGAATTCTCTCTCAATAACAGTTTGAGAGTTCCTATCATTGGACATTTTCAAAAAGAAGCTTAAGGATTATTTTTTTTACCAAAGCTGTTTACTTTTGGGGAATGTTAATTTGAGTCAAACTATGAGAAAAGCTCTATATAAGCTGTTATTATTATGATTCGTATGCCTCTGTCTGATGGCTCCTGCAGTTTCTTTGAGCTTTTCATTAGTCCTTTTTACTATTTCACCTTATATGGAGGCACTGTGTATATCTCCAGGTTGCATCCAGTTTATCTATACTTCTCTACCCCATACATTCCGTATTACTGAGATTTTATCATATTTATTTTTAAATAAGGATTTTGTGTTTCAGAATGGGAAAACATAGAAAACCCATTGCTTAAATTCACTAGTGCAGTGTTGTGGAGAGTGGGTAGCAATGACTGTTTTTCACACTTTGAACCTCTCTGCACTTATTAATCTATATCCACAATCCCTCAACAACCCCTTACAACACTTCACAATATTGCTATTATTTGCTTATGCACTGGGGCATTTCATCAGAGCAGAAGCATGAAAAACAGTACTAATGAAACAACTTGCTGTACTGAATAGTGACAACGAACACTAATGTTACAAAAAATAACACAACTAATAGACACAAGATTTAATTAATTGCATTAAGTATGCTGTATTACGTAACATGTCAAGAGATACAAATTGAATACACTTACACCCCTAGAGATAACATGGTGTAGTTGGAGGCTTGGAATGGTATAATTTCACCCACATTGGTTCCCGCCACTGTCACATTAATAGGATCTTGAAGATTGTTGATGAATCTAAAACAATATGTTTAAGCTGTGTTAATTATAAAAGGAACAATGTAAATGTGTAGTATAATTCAATAACTGTAAATAAAGTGCCACAATAGGGGTGTCAGATATGATATCATTTAAAACTATAAGTACTTTATCAATTGTTAAGTATTGTTTGGGATGTTATTAAAAAACAACATTTTCCTACAGTAAAGAAACAATGAGCTATCAGTCAGCCTTTCTGGTCCGCACACAAATCTCGATATCATTGCCTTTAATTAATGATAAACCTCAGATGCATTAGAAAGGCATTGTCTTCAGTGCTGTTGCCTGCA
The DNA here is from genome assembly GCA_027410445.1 of Discoglossus pictus. Taxonomy (NCBI): domain Eukaryota; kingdom Metazoa; phylum Chordata; class Amphibia; order Anura; family Alytidae; genus Discoglossus; species Discoglossus pictus. The sequence goes on along the minus strand of CM050164.1, from coordinate 320,131,004 downwards.
CAGAGACAGACTAGGCATGCTCAATTGTGCCGTCCACTGTGAATATAAATGATTTGGGGAAATGCAATTAAGGGAAGGTGGATGAATAAATCACACTATACTTCATGACACTAGCTACTTCATGACACTAGAGATCTCTAAATGTTTACTGCTTCTAAGTACATATTTAAGCTAAATATGAATTCTACTTATATTGTACCATGGCTATTGTATATTTATATAATTGTGTGTGCATTTCTTTATGTCTGACAGGCAGAATGTATAATGTGAAAGTTTTTAAAAGTAACTCCCATATAAGTATAGACAATTTAGTCAGAAGATGGGTTATAGAGGTCATAGTTCATAGACTTACAATAAATTTACCAGTGATAATCTACACTTGGCTGAAGCAGATGTGGGATTTAAAAAAGTAGACATTTCTTTAAAAACTTAACCCTTTGAAAAATTCCTATGGTCACCCATGATCATATCATTTACTTAGACACAAGTTTAATTTGTTTTTGAAGTGTACCTGATTGCATTGCTGCCTTGTTCCGGCTTTTTGCTGATATCACTCAACTGTAAAAGAAAATATGTCATGAATATTAAAAAAAAATACACAAATAAAAACATACAGAACACTCATATAGAAATGACATCCAGTCTACGCACAAGTTTACGATACAAGTTTACTGTAATAATGTATTTCCAGTGAATACTGCATATAAATATTTGTCATGAAAATAAAATAAATTATGGTTTAAAAAGTAACACAATACATGTTCTCACACTACTTTCATAGTGGAGATAAATGTTTTTTGCTGCAAGAGAGATATATAACCCATTCATTAACAGGCAGTCAGTTATTGTAGCTTTCGATATAGTCATCTGTGACATAATCCAATTTCACACTATCCTCATTCTATACAGGCACACCACACTGGTATTCTCTCTATCCATGGGTCCCTTTTCTGAATTATACTCTTACGCTCTCCTATGTAGCATTCAGAATGGAGATAAGATTGCACTTAATGTGATATATATACTCTGAAGTTTGGGGTGTAAAGGTGCATATTGCTTGTTGTATAATTATGCTAACTACTACCTATGGTCTGCACTCAGGTTAGTTACTTTTAGACTGAAAACAATGGGCCTTATTCTGTTGCCCAATTTGTAAGTTTATACACACTTAAAACTGCTCTTAATATTTTCACATATTCTATTAGCCTCTCACAGTTCCCTGCCTATAATCACTACGGGCCAGCCGGATCAGAAAAATCAACCTTAGAACTTAATTGGTTTTAGCACGGCTCGAATATTACGAGCTCTAAATAATTGAATTTACACATTATCATTATATTATCAGACCTGTAGCTCTAGCTCACAAAGAAAGGCTGACCCACAACTGAAAAAAAATATCTATAAGTTTCTGTCAAAAGTATAACGAGTACGAAATGGGACTCGCAAGGCCATTTTCAAACACTTCTTAAAGCTATAACAGCACATTAACACACAATAATATACTTTAATTGCACAACAGTCTCAAACACACAAATATGCAATAAAAAATATTATTTTTAAATGTTATTTCTGAGTAATATCGACCCTGGGACTCAAGGGGTTAATACATATGATGAAACCCACATGAACTAAAGCAGATGATCTAATGCATTTATATATAGAGTGCTAGATTGCTTGAATGCGAGCCTGATTGGCAAATATTACTTATTGGCACAAATTAATTTGTAGCCTCCGATTGCAGATTACGTGTAACTTCCATGGTTTACTGACATGATGGACTCGGCACTGAGTTTATACTACAAACTTCAGAGCGCATATGTATAATATTAAGTGCAAAATGAGTCTGTGACAATTATATTGTGTACAGCATAATTAGGCTCCCTCTGATCTAGATCCTCCAAAAATGATCTATAATCTGCTAATGGGCTTGTTGACTTAAGCAAGGGGCTTAAACTGGTTTTCTCTTATGTAGTTGGATCATTTCAGTTTTAGAGCAACAAAATTCAAAATTTCTACCACATAGCAATTACATGTAAAAACACACACACATAAAAACATAGACACACACATATGTATACACACAATTAAATATGTTCAGTGACAATCCAATACTACCATACTGCTGCAACACGTTTCCACTCATGGTGGGCAGTGTGGCCATGTTGTTATATAGTGGTAAGAATAGGATAAGGTCAAGTATGGTGTTTATGAGGTTACCTAATTTAGAGGAGTAGCATGGCATAAATGCCACTTGATTCTATATCATTCTATGAATCTGATAGTATTGCTCATTGATATTTGTACTTGTGTTTGATTAAAACATTCTTTAAAATAGAATTAAGTGATTTATATAATTTCTCATTTTATTGACTTAATGTGCAGTGTGTCCCATATTTCTGCCCATATCCTACCACCACCCTATCCCTAACAAAACCATAATCATAAAAAGTTTCCATAATAAAGATTTCTTACCATGTTTAAACTGAAGGTCGGCGTATTCTTTACTAAATAGGTGTATCGTGTCTTTGGTTCCTCAGAGTCTAAGACAAATGTGCTGGTCTGGTTTTCAAAGTCAAAAGAAACTGAACTAGAAAGTGTCAGAGTCTTGTATTTGCTTGCCTATAAAAAATAAATCATATATAATGTAAAAAATAAAATATACATACAATATAAATGTTGCATATTTATATATATATATATATATATATATAGTATATATATATTAAGCTGAACATTTTTTTCAGTGGCTATTTAAAGTTGTTTATATAGTTACACAATTACAAAGCAATCAAGCAACTAAAAGTAATTACCATACCTGGACAGGTAGTACAATATCACTGGAGACAAGAACTGGCGATGGAGAATCTTCATTGTATGTTACAGTAAGATTCTGTGTGCCTAAATTGATAACCTTGAGTTGCAACTGACTGCTTGAAGGAAATGTTGGAAGGGTTTTCTGTAAAAACATTGGAAACATAAAGTAAGTGTCACCATCAAACTAAGCTTTTTAAGTCAACAGTTGCATGCATATAGAGTGTAGAATCAAGAATATAACTGCATACATTGGTATTATTTTTACATGACAATTATTGTCTGCTTTCTTTCCAATTCCATTGTAAATAGCCATTTTATTTGAAAATTAAATCAAATAGCTAGCAATACTTGAAAACTTAAAGAACCACTGCAGTGTATTTACACATAAAGCTCATATGTTTAATAATTGGAACATAGGCTATTAAGAATTTTTTAAATAAATAAAAGTTCCCAATTTTCTTAGCTTTTAAGCTGTCAATTTTCCCCTCTCTACATACCTGTGTCTATCATGGGCTTGGCCAGCTCTGCCTGTGTACTATACTATCAGGAATGAGCTGATGCCACTGGCCCTGTCTCATGATATAAATGACTCCACTCACGCTGCCTTCAGAGAAGTAATATCTCTATTGTAACCTGCTTGCAGTTCCCCCAAAGGCCCCACCCAGTGACAGTGCAGGAGTCATCATCATTTACTGAGCATGCTCAGTCTGAAGCAGAACCTACACCGGTCAGATTTTATTTTTAGTCTAGTAATCAGGCATAGCTGGTACAGGACAACTCGACTTGAGGAGAAAACAGACAGTTTTAAAGCTACGAAAAATGTTATATTTTACTTATTTTAAACTGCACACTTTAACCAACTGGAGCATGGGTGTAGGAACTGAGGTGGACTAATCCCCCCAGATTTTCTATGTTTGCATGTATGTATATATAAGCTGTAGTTTTTAGTACAGGGTTAATCATAAACTCATGTTTATGTCAATTATTATTGATAAAGAATAGCTAAGTATTTCTGAAATCTGTTTTTAGAACTGTTGTAACCAAATATTTGCAGGTTATAAGTAGTGTGCTCCAAGTCTAATGGAAATCACTTAAATGGGAACACAGAGAAAAGTGTATTGGTTTGTTTCATTTGGCAAATATTCTATTTATTTTAAAATCTCCCACCTTATTTGGTTCTTAACTTTTTACTGTATAATAGCTTTATTGCTTTTCTCAAGTAAAGCATCACTTGCTATCATTACTTGTTATTCATTCACCCACTAATTTGAGAAGCTATAAATCAAAATATGCATATGTTTTGAACATTGCCGATTCCTTATTTATCTGAATGTTTACAAAATGTTCCTCTCTCTGTTCTTTCCTCTATAATATTAAAACATATAACATTAAAGTGTTAAAATATTTCTTGACTATTATCCTGTAGATAAACCTTGTACATCTCCTTGACATAGACAATTTTCTCCTTCTTCTGATAATATTTTCATTGAGGCATTGTATTCTGTTTTTTCTTCCTACTACATAATTTTCCAACTTTTAGATTGGAATAATGACTTTACAAAATTATTCAGACCTTTTTTTAAATGTTCTGTGTCTGAGTGTATGCATTACCACTGAGATGTACATTATGGAGACTGGAGCCACACAGCCCCACTATTTGCAATTGTACAGTATAATAAATGTCACTTGAGCTCAATTTAAAATGTATACATAGCAATTCCACTGGAAGAGAACATGTGGATTTTAGGGCACATTAATTGCTGATATTTAGTTTGCTTACATCGATCTCAATTTGGACAACAGCAGCAACAACAAACGCCAGGGCAGCAAGGAACATCCCCACAGTCATTCTCTTCAGTGGTCTTTAGGTGCAACCAAAATACATAATGAGAAGCAAGTACAGAGGAGTAACGCATTTTACATGTTAGCAGTGTCTAATTGAATTATGTTGTGTAGTAAAAAGAAAAACTAAATGTTCAAGTTCAAGAAATAGCATCAAAGGAAAACACAGATATTACCTATCGAGTAATGGGTATAGGGCTTTAAAAGATCAAAAGCTAAGACAAAGCTGTTAGATAAAATAAATAGATGTGTAGACAATAAAATTATATTATTACATTGTTTACTAAGTGCAAACAAACAAAAAGTAGAAATCGTATGCACGTAACACTATGAAGAGGAATATATATACATATGGTGCTATTAATACTATTAAAAATGCAAAACTTACGTGAAATTTAGATTGCACTTTTTAATAAGGGGATATATTGCAGCATCAACAATTGGTACAAGTACGATAATTAAGATGGGATTCACCGTCTACGGAAAAAATAAAACTGATGTGAAATAATATACGCCACCTAAAACCAAAGTAGTGAATTTGCTCTTTTTATAAGCCATGCAACCTTACCTGCATCTGATCTGGCTGAATTTGGATTGCTCCCTGGAAAAACAAAACAAGAGAATAGAAAAAAATGTTATAAGCAAGTTTGTTGAATAGATTTGTGTTGGTCAACAAAGGTTTCTTAGTATATTAGTTTAACTTCATCAGTACTGTCTAAACAGAGGTGTAGAAATTATGGGATAGTACTATATGATTATACACATTTTCCTTACACATAGGGCCCTATTAAATTCCAAATTGAAAGCTGCAACAGTTACAGATCAATTTAATTGAACAATCCCGCAATTACATGGCTTAAAGCCAAGTCCGTAAATCCTGTAACCTTACGTAGCATTTCAGGGCATGATCATGATCAATTACGTAAGTCTGTAAGTAACAATTTAGAAACAGACAATAGTAAATGAGACCGTCATAATGACATCCGTAAAACATGGCATTTAAACGTCAATCAATTAGTGTTTAGACATCCGATATGCGATCGGGCTCACAATCCAGCAATTTAAAAATCAATAAATATGAATGACAATACTGTTCTAGCCCATGTGGGCGACCTAATATGTATTAACTCCTTGATTTCCGAGATTGATATAACACAGAAAATTAAACGTAAAAAAGTACAGTATTGTATTTTTATTGGCTTTTATAGTGTTAAGAACAGGTGTTTAACCACCTTGCGAGTCCTGTCTAGTACTCGTAGAATTTTTTGCTACATTTGCCATTGACAGGTTTGAAGACAATTGCGGGCTTGTGGAATTGTTGCAATTAAATGGCGATTTGCTAATTTAGAGATTGTAACATTTGCGGGCTTGAAAGATGAAAGGCTTAGATGGGTCGATTTTGACAACAGCAGGAATTTTCAGCCTGTAGCTTGCAAATCGATTGCGGGTAGCCAGAGGAGGCCAATTGAATATCAGTAACTTTTGCGGGCTATATTATGAGCTTCAGTAATTGCGATTTCGACAATTTAATAGGGTCCATTGTAATATAAATCCCTTTCATTATGTGTCTAATACCATTAATCCACTTACATTGTTAGCTCTTAAGAGAGAAGGGCTCTCTACACCAGTATGTAACTTTTGTATTATATATTCACTGTATCCCCTGTACTTAACAGTACGTAATATGCTGGAACTTTATACATAAAGGATGAATAATAATAATAATAATAATAATAATAATAAAAGAAATGTTAAAAAACAGTGGTGAATTGTAGCCCTACACACACATAACTTGCTAATTACTATTAAATTTTTTTAGAGGAACTACAGTGTTACATTCTCAAAACAATGTAAAAAAACAGGGTTTTTAAGTTTTTATGCAAGTAATGTGTGTGGTTATTTTTGGAGTGTTGAAGAATGTTCTTGCATTTCTTTCACATTATTACAATAAAATATTACAAAGGCTTACAAAGTTTCCATCCATAGTGGTGGCTTGTAAAGTCCATCTTGATCCCTTTAAATAAAGACACAAAGTTAGAAACATTCCAGATACAGTCCAAAACACAAATGGGGCAGTAACCGTACTAATGTGGGGTTATTGGAAGTTAATAATGCTTTTTTTTATTGTGAATACATGAGGAGAAAAATAAAGTCCCTTAATTATGAGAACATATAAGGCAGCAAAGTAGCACCTCTGAATACATAAATCTAGATTCATATCTCGGGGCATAATTTCACTATAATGTAATCACTATAGATACTGTTATTGTTACATGCACGGAATATAACACACATGCGTGGTAAGCACATAGCACCTTATTTATTTTATCAGCATATGTTATGATTCATTTTAGTTGATTGAGACGCCATAATGCTTATGGAAAAACCCTGATATCTCCTTGTTTCACAAATTGAATAAGATGCAAGTACGTGGGAAGCTATCAGCCAGTAGCAGTATCAGGGCAGTACCTACTTTCATTACTTACCTCTAAATAAGCATATATTCTAAACGCAGTATTGTCAACTGATGTATTTTTTGGAAAAAGTTTCAAGGTATCATAAGAAAATATATATCCAATTCATGGCTTGATTTTATTTCTAAGATGTATACTCTGAATAACACATAGGTGTTTATGAAATCAAATGCTTAAATTACTAGCTTTCATATATATTACCTGCTGGTCAAAGAGAGCCCAGAACATGGGTAGAGGAATATATAGGAAAAGAACCTTTAAGACCATCTTTATTTGGGCAATCAGACGGTCCTAAAAAACAAAGCAGTGCAAGTTAATGCTTGTCATAATGTGAGGTCCATTTAGTATGTATGATATAGAAATAGGAGCTGTATTACTTACATCATATTTTTCTTTTGCCCAGTCCATCCAGTGCTCCCTCTTGGGGATTGACTTGCTGCGATTTCTATATCTGTTACTAATAGCAAACTGTCAGGAGAACAGAAACATGTTCAGAACTTGGGGTTGTATGTAGGAAAGCTGAATATGTATAATCTTGTCATAAGAGCTGCGTCAAATATTAAGTGCCAGCAAATAACAACCATTATACAAACATCCAATTCAGTATACTTAGCTAAATTACATTGGCACTGTTAGCATATTCAAAATAAGGCTTCTCGGATGATACTCTGCAGTGAGATTTACTCATTGGAAATTAAGACAATTAATGAGTACTAGCTTTACATAAATATAAATCACTTCTAAACTGTGTGCTATTCTTGATATTAATATTATTTAGCAACAATTCCCCAAAACTTCAGTAGAGTCTATGTACATTCTTTACTGAACAAATTAACTGCAGCGAACTTCTTTGAACGGAAGATTATGAAGATTTAAACTAGCAGTCGGCTTCCTGTTCATATGTTCATATGTTATCTCTAAAATGTAACCACTTGGCATGCACTTGATTCTTAATTATGCAAAACTCTGTTAGTAAGTTGAAAGTGATCAAGAGTTAATGACACCTTGAAAAAACATACAAATATTTATATTACATTATTTAATATGCAATTCGGATCATGGAATAGAAAGAGAAACTACTGCAAAATAAAACAATATATTTTTTATATATTTATGCACACATTTTTTATAAACATTTTCCTTATATAACAGAATTTAGTTGGCAGTCATAAAAATAATCTTAAATAGAGCTCATAATAGATTTTTGTTTCACTTACCCCAATGCATTTAGAAACTTGGACCATTATGTTGCCCTGGGGAGACACTTTTTTATACATTCGGCTTCCAATAATAAACACAACTGCAAGAAAAAAGCAGGCAATATATTTGTAAAATACACTGAAACACATATAGTAGTCACTGTAGTTTATCCTTTTATATATATATATATATATATATTGCTCTGTGTGTTTTCTATACTTTTAACTTATTCTGAAACAATAGACTTACCATGCGGTACATGACACAACTTACTGGGCCAGACCTACTAAGGCGAGAGGCATAGAAAACTTAGTTATTTGGAAAACTCCAAGAACGCTCGCTTTGGTACATCTGGAAAAACATTATTGGGTTTTGTTCTGAGTAATAAATATGTAGCCTCTAAGACATTTGGAACGTGAAGCTCGCAATGGCTGCGGGCTTGAAATTTGGCAAAGTTACTGTGCTTTTAATTTTCGAACAGGCTGCGAGTTACGAGCTGGAGATGCAAACCCGTAAACCATTTATTGAATGTTGGAGGCGAGTGATCAATTAGTCAAACCTGTAGTTATGGGTTTAGATTAAGCCAATTGAAACAGAGATCGTCATCATAGCGTCACAGGAAAATGGAGGTTGGATTTCAAAGTCTTAAAGGGTTCAATTACCAGTTACGATTGGACCTACATTACAGTTATAATGCAATATTAATAAAGCCGTAAATATGATATTCTATCACATGCGAGTTACAGTATATGTATTAACACATTGATTGGCGGGATCGATATAACACAAATGTTAAACATGAAATAATGTATTTATCGGGTCTGATTTGAGAGCTTGAGAATGTTGTCCTATTAATTCTAAGACCGAACATCACTTTCCCTTTTATTAAAAGTACAGTATTATGGTGATATTCGCATTTAAAGTGCTACGGATTGGACTTTACCCACCTTGCGAGTCCTCTATATCACGCATTGGCCTTTGGGCTCCATTTACGTGTTATGGGGTTGACCGCAAGTGAAATTGTTGCAATTTAATAGCTTGATTGGAAATTTGTGACGGGAAGTTTAACATTTCACCTCCTTTAGGCTTTTTTAGCTTTACTGGGCTAATTTAATAGCTGTAAGTCTTACCTTCTACATTACGAGCTACGGTTTAACATGTAAGGGGAATTTCATAGGGCTGACAGTCATTGCTGCTTGTTAAATGTGCTTGGGGGGAAACTTGAAAAGCTGGCGCTTTTCATCTGAACAGAATGCTCAATTAATATTTCAATCTAATAAAGGTTCAGCCCTCATTCCAATTTATTTGATGGTGAACCCCAATTCCAATCTATTAGCGAGTCAACCCTAATTCAACACTATTAGAGGGTCTTTATTCCAGTATATTAGAGAGTCAGCCCCCATTCAATCTATTAGGTCAGCCCAACTCTATATTGTTTGAGGGTCAGTCCCCATTCCAGTCTACTAGATTATCAAACCCCATTCCAGTCTATTAGAGGGTCAGCACACATTCTAAACTATTAGAGGCTCAGTCACCATTCCAATCTATTTTAAAGGGTCAGCCCCCTTTTCAGTCTGTTAGCGGGCCGAACCCTATTCCAATTTCTTTGAGGATCTGCTCCCATTTAAGTTTATTTGACGGTTAGTCCCCATTCCAATCCATTTGGAGCTTTGGCCATGGATGATAATTTTACCATTCACATGCTGCACAGTATTGCCCACACACTTGTGCAGACTTGGAAGATCATTTCTAGGTGTCTGGAGAGGTATGGCTATTTTGGATTTACTGTTGTCCTTTGTTAACCTACTGTTGCTATGTATATGCTATTTCCCAGCACAGATTTCTAGTCCAATACAGTACATAAATGTCCTATGATTCAGTGTTCCTCAACTGACTTGCAAATGGAACAACAAGCAATCTGCCAGAAATGTATGTGATGATATATCAGTAAATTGTTTTTATTATTTAGTCTTTCAGTAGTGTCTGTGTTCCTATGGACGACAGCACGCCATGCACATTGTCAGCCACTGCCCCTCTAAGCTCCATCAAGCTCATGCTCATTGCTTCAATTACCTCATCTATCCATCTTCGTCCTTGTATGCCTTTCTCAGCATTAGAGTCTTCTCTAGGAAATCCTGTGTTCTCATGATATGGCCAATTTATTTGAGGCTTATCCTCATTATCAAACCTTCCAGTGAACAGCTGACTTGATATCCTATAGTACTGATTGATTGGATTTTCTTGCTGAGAAAACTAAGCAGTTTTCTCAGGAAAGTACCTGCTGATTTATAGTTGCATAGTAATTAAGGGTGAGAAAATACTTTTAGTCCACCAAGTTCAACCTTTTTAGATCTCCTCTGCAATATGCGGATTAGTTGTTAATGAATTGATCCAAAGGAAGGAAAACAGAAAAGAAAAATGTAAAGTTTGCCAATAGGCTCAAAAGGTAATCTGATGTAATTACCTTGCACAACTTAGTGTCATCAGCAAAAATGGTGCCAATACTTTCCTATCCTACTTCTAAGTCATTAATGAATATGTTAAAAAGGAGAGGACCTTATACTGAACCATGAGGAACCCCACTTACTACATTAGTCCAACCTGAGAATTCCTTTACAACAATCCTTTACTTCATGTCTTTAAGCCAGCTCTCAATGTATGAGCAGTTATTTACTGAAATAAATGTATTCCTTAGTTTGCACAATAGTCTTCCATATGGCACTGTATCAAAGGCCTTTGCAAAATCCAAAAAGACTACATCCACTGCCTTGATCCAAATTCCTACTAACCTCCTCATATAAACTAATTAGATTTGTTTGACATGAGTTATAATCCCGTTCAAACAGACATATTCTTGTATACTATCCCTTAATTATCCTTCTAAAAGCTTTCCCACTACAGAGGTGTGGATTACAGGTCTATAATTCCCTGGATTTGTTCTTGCTCCATTCTTCAATATAGGTATCACCTCTGCTTTTCTCCAGTCATCTAGTAAAGACCCAGTGTTAAGTGAACCTTGAAAAATTAGATAAAATTGTTTGACTATTACAGAACTAAGTTCCCTAAGTGCCCTTCCATCAAGACCTGAGGCTTTATTTTTGTAAACATTTATGTTTTCCAACCTCTTTTGGATTTTTTCCTGTGTTAATCAAATATTTGGTGAATGTAGTGTAGCCCCATTATGTTGCGGTGTCCCAACCACTGATAATCCCTTGAGTAAACCAAAGAAAATAACTTATTTAACTCATCTCCCTTTTCCTGGTAACTTATCAGACGTCCTGTTTCACATAGTAATGTTCCTATAGCTTCTTTCCTGGTCTTCTTCACATTAATATATTTAAAAAAATATTTTAGGGTTAGTTTTACTCTCCTTTGCAACTAACTTTTCATTTTCTATTTTATCCAGCCTAATAGCCCTTTTGCAAGCCTTGTTGATTTCCTTGTACTTACTTAAGGAAGTCTCTGTTCCCTAGTTTTTGTATAATTTAAATGTCTGTTTTCTACTCTGTATCTTCATCTTTAAGTCATTGTTAAGCCACATTGGATGTGATTTACTCCTTTTACTTATATTTCCACATGTTATATGGTGATAAGTATGTATATTTATTAAGGATTTGAACGTTGTCCATTTATGTTCACTATTTTCACCCTTAAGTTCTTTGTACCAGTATATACTTTGTATCACTGCCCTTATAAGTGATCTTAAGTGGTAACTACATTTTTAGAACATCTTTTTGGTCTCTACATTGAATTATTACATCTAACTTTTATACAACAATGCTTTTGCTATGCTCTATAAAAAAAAGACCGATATAAAAGTATAAGCTCTGGAAACAGTAGGTATGCAATACTTACTTAGAGCAACAACCATAAGAGCTGCTGGGACACCAAATGCTAGAGGATAGCATTTTTCTTTGGTGTGAATACCACACTCTTGTCCTGAAAAGAAACAGATAATTGAATTGCTGACAGAGGGATACATATTGCAGAAAATAGTTTAAAAGGTATCTCCTGTATTAATTTAAAGTTCAGTAACATGATTATATCAGCTAGTAAATATACTGAACTGGAATCCTTGTTCCACAAGTTTTGTGTCAAGATTGGTAGTCAGCTTTGATCATGCTACAGAGGTTCTTTTCTTGAGACTGTATAGAATGCAGGTATCATGAAAACATTTCCCTAGGATTACATGAATATCGCATATGTACACAATTTATGCATACCATAAATTTAAATATATTTCTTTTGTTTTAAATATATTAATACTTTATATCACATTTTTGTATTATTTATTTTTCCAAAGAACCTCATTACAGAACATTTACACATGCACTCTTTAGCACTGCAGAGTATGTTGGCCAGTTACGAATAAAGGATAATAATGCACTCTTAAGCAAAATCTACAATTATATTGAGCAAAAGTCAAATTATAATTAATACATATTTTGCACATTCTAGTAAAATACAAAAACGTCACCACTCTCCAACTGATCTAATCTCTTACAAAAAATTGCCCACTTACCTCTGAGAATTGGAGTTATGATAGTGGACAGAAGACTTCCAGCATTGATGGACAGATAAAAAATGGAAAAGAACCGACTCCTCTGTTTATCCTGTAGAAGAATATAAGGGAAAATGGGTTTTATAAGACAAACACAAGGCATTTACACATGCTAATACTAGAGAAGTTGAGGGGCTGCTCCCATACAATCTAGGAGATGGTTGGGGTGGGAGAGACAAAAGGGCATGGGACTGTTTCATAGACGGTGGTCATATCAGACACCAGGAACCACTGGATATGAAAATGACCGTGCATAGGAAGAAGTATGGGCCATTCAGGAAAGTTGTTCTAAATTAAAAGCTTATTTACTGGACTTTATGTACTTTGTGGAAATCTCTGAATACCTCAAGTTTCAAATAATATTTAATAGTATGAAGTTAAAAAACGAAGGTAGGGGCATCCACTGTATATTCAGCATGGTAGGGTCTTTCAGGTTTACATGGGAGAAGTCAGTGTAGGTTATTAGCAGAGTGAAGGGGCAGTTTAGAGTGTTTTTGTAGATGAACAGAAATATATATGAATATAAGCAAAGGCACCATAAAAATGTTACACTATGTAAATAAAAGACTAACTGATTATAGATTTTACTGTGCAATTGCTATTATTTTTATATAAAATATGCTCAAGCTCAATATATAGCTACAGGTTGTGTACCTGGCTTTCTTCAAACTGGTCACCACCAAAGGCTGCTACGCATGGCTTAATTCCACCAGTGCCCAAAGCAATAAGGATAAGACCAGCCATTGACATTCCCCTGCAAAATACACCAGAATTACATCTACTCAATATTTGCACATTGACTTATGACTATCCCACAGCCTTCCTTAAATATCAATTACATTGGTTTCTAAATGTGTTATTTTGAAGTAACTATTATTACATTATCTATAATAAAGACAGCTTTTTATGTTTAGGAAAAATAGTACTAATATTTGCTAAATTTGTTTAAATTAGTTATATTATAAAAAGATCTTAATATGTACCACTAGCGAATTGCCCGTCAAAAAATGACGGCAATGAAATTGTAAGGTAGCTAAATTAGTAAATGAATATAGTGTACCTATTTTGAAGCATTGTGATGAAGAGCTGGCAATCTGTGTTGATGTTGCTGCAGCATTAGTGGTGTGGAGCTGCTGTGTAAGCGTGATGAATGTGTGCAGTGTGTGGTATGAATATCCGTAGGTGGTTTGTGTCGTTTTGCGAGTTTCTTGTGGTGTTTTGCGAGTTTGTTGTGGTGTTTTGCGAGTTTAGAGTGGTGTAGCCTCGTTTTCGTTTTGTTCGGCAGCCATTTTTTCTGTCGCTTAGATTTTTTTTTAGTCTCAAAAGTCTTTTATTTCGAGTAAAATCGAGGTGTAAGTTGCATTTTTGAGGTCCTGGGTGCTCCCTCTTGGTGTAGGTAAGGTTTTATGTATGTGCTGTGTGTATGTATTGTGTTTTAAATGTTTGTATGTCGGCGTGTTGCGTCCGATGTTTGCGAGGTCGTAATGTGTAGTAACGTGTTTCGTAGGTTGTTTGCGTTCCTCGTAAAATTTAGCGAGTGTCGTAATTTGTGTGTCGTGTTTTTTGAGTAGCGACGTGAAGTTTGCGAGGGTTTGAGGCCCTTGCCCAGTGACCTCGCCAGCAACTGAGTCCCTCGCTTCGCGAGGGGCCTCAGTTGCTGGCATGGAGCGCCTTCGGCGCTCCATGCCAGCAACTGAGGCCCTTGCCCAGTGACCTCGCCAGCAACTGAGGCCCTCGCTTCGCGAGGGGCCTCAGTTGCTGACATGGAGCGCCTTCGGCGCTCCATGCCAGCAACTGAGGCCCGTGCCCAGTGACCTTGCCAGCAACTGAGGCCCTCGCTTTGCGAGGGGCCTCAGTTGCTGGCATGGAGCGCCGAAGGCGCTCCATGCCAGCAACTGAGGCCCTTGCCCAGTGACCTCGCTACGCGAGGGCCACGGCTCGCTACGCGAGGGCCGCGGGCTCGCTATGCGAGCCCGCAAGCGTGAGCAACGACTCGTACGCTCACAACTATATATGTGATCATAAAGACTGAGTGTGCATTTACAAAAGATTTTTTTCAATAAACTGCAGTACGTTTTTGAAACAAACTTCTGTAGTTGCAGGGTATTAATGAATGTTTTAAATATGTATCTATCAAATTATTTTGTTTTCTAAAATACTACTAATTGCAGCTAATCACAGGCTGCACTAGCTAATGTTTGGGGTTTAAATGTAATTAATATGGGATCAACAGCACTATAACTGCAACAACATAGCTTTGCATTAGAAACTATAACTCAGCTGGTGCAGCTGCTGATTTACTGCAACTCAGGTTGGCTTTGAAAACAAAATGTGAAACAGCAAGGGGGAGTGGACAGAAGTTACTTCCTGCAAAATATGTTACTAAAAGGGTGAAACTCAAATGTATACCTGTAAAATCTAAATTTGAGCAAAAAAATAAAATAAAAGCAAAACCCACAGCACCAAGCTTCACTGTAAAGAAACCACCCACTGATACTTACACGTGGACAGTAATATTATCTGGCACTCCATCTCTGTTTCCATCTGTTAGATCATTGATGGAACTTACTGCCATGACCACTTGTCCAGCTGTATAAACAACTGACAGGTAGATGATGGTCCTGAGAAGGAAAAACATATTGCTTAGGGACCTCATTACTTACAAGAACACATAACATGCCATAATCTAGGTAGTTCATTGCAATCAAATCGGTTAACGAAAAAGTAATTATAAAATTATAAAAATGTTGGTATAACCTATTAACAATAAGTAAAAGGGCAGGGGAGATTACTCCTATCTACTTTGTTTCAAATTTTAAAATAATTTCTTTATTTTCACTGACCATTCAGGTTTTTACACAATTTAATAATAAGTAGTATAGTTTAAAATTAATAACATACCAGTTGTCAGGAACAACTTACTTGAATTTTCCCAGCCAAGAATCGGCAATGATAGCACCAAGGATTGGAGTCAAGTAGCAAAGAGCAACAAATGTGTGGTAAACGACAGTTGCAAGGTTATCATCCCATCGTAAAAAATATTTAAAGTACAAAACCAGCACCGCTGAAATGGAGACATAAGGGAGTGATTAGAATAGATCGAGTCATACTGATGTGTACTTTAAAGGAACACAAAAGTCCCATATTTATGTTATGTAATTATTACACTTTTCAGCTGTATATGGAGATTAAGCATACTAAAAAACTTACCTCGCATTCCATAGTAAGAAAATCTTTCACAGAACTCATTGATGACAATAAAGAAGATACTGATGGGGTAACCAAAGCAGCCCGGCTGGGAGGAAAACAAGATACATTGGTAGATTACATTTACAGTTCTAATAACAGTACAAAAGAAATATAGCAAAATGACACTGTTAACTTGGCACTAATCTGAATGTAAGAATTTAAAGTCAAGGTAAGAAAACCTTATTAGATTTTGGGTAAGGGCTGCAAAGTCAAGACTAAAGATCAAGATCAATCTTTCACTTAGTAAATTGTCTGACATGGTTGGGCAAAGATATATGGTTATTATTATACAAAAAATGATT
Organism: Discoglossus pictus; assembly: GCA_027410445.1. Taxonomy (NCBI): domain Eukaryota; kingdom Metazoa; phylum Chordata; class Amphibia; order Anura; family Alytidae; genus Discoglossus; species Discoglossus pictus. Next base: position 320,114,562 of record CM050164.1, on the reverse strand, counting down.
TTACATTTGGAAGTGTTCATTTTTATATTATAGAAACTTGTAGGCAGCAATAAAAGCCTTTTATACCTGCTTAGATCTATACATTTTTGTGCACCAGCCTTTAATACAGTTCTGCACAGTGTTATAGGAGCCTCCTTAATTCTGTTAGGTGTTACCACTACACAAGACATCAATCCACAATTTAACTGGGCCCTTACACGTTTACTGGATTGACATGACTTCAACATGCGGATGCACTGTCTCATAGCAATCAATCAGTGGCAACATTCTGTAACATGCTATTTGAAAGAGGTCACTGACAGGGCAATTTGAAACACTATACTTCAGTCTGTGTATTCATGCGCTGCAGAAGCTAGAGGTCAGACCCAAACATCTACAAAAATGTCATGATTTTAGGCAGAAAAAAACGAATGTTTCAAGCAATTTTTATTATAATAAAGTGAAATAGATATATAGGTATTTTTTATTCCTGGTGAAATCCAGAAACCTTGCATCTGAATAGTGAAGGAGACAAAGAAAATGTTCACCATTCAACAAATAGATTATGCGTTGAATGGGTTAATAATACATATAATTTAGATTTAGGAGGAATCAGTGCATTGAAATATACACACAAATGAAAGCCTATTCTAAACAGAAATACTGTATACTGTATATACTCGAGTATAAGCCGAGTTTTTCAGCCCTTTTTTTAAGGCTAAAAAGGGCCCCTTCAGCTTATACTCGAGTTACTCTCCCCCCCCCCCCCCCCCGTGTCTCTCTAACCCCCTCGTGTCTCTCTAACCCCCCCGGGTCTCTTTCCCTCCCCCCTCCTCATCCTCAAGCCCCCCCCCCTCCGCATTCTAGGGGGGTTGAGGATAAGGAGGGAGATTGAGGAGGGGGGTTGAGGTTGAGGAGGGAGGTTGAGGAGGGGGGTTGAGGATGGGGGGGTTGAGGATGAGGATGGGGGGTTGAGGTTGAGGAGGGACGTTGAGGAGGGGGTTGAGGATGAGGAGGGGGGTTGAGGAGGTAGGCTGAGGATTAGGAGGGGGGTTGAGGATGAGGAGGGAGGTTAAGGATGAGGAGGGGGTTGAAGATGAGGAGGGGGGCGGAGGTTGAGGATGAGGAGAGAGGTTGAGGATGAGGAGGGGGGTTGAGGAGGGAGGTTGAGGATGAGGAGGGGGGTTGAGGATGAGGAGGGAGGATGAGGAGGGGGGGTTGAGGAGGGTGTTGAGGAGGGAGGTTGAGAATGAGGAGGGGGGTTGAGGAGGGTGATAAGGGAGGGGGGAAGAGACACAGGGAAGGGAGAGGAGTGAAGAGACACAGGGGAGGGAGAGGGGAGAAGAGACACAGGGGGCAGCACATTTCCCACCCTCGGCTTATACTCAAGTCACTCATTTTTTCCAGTATTTTGTAGTAAAATAGGTGCCTCGGCTTATACTCGAGTAAATACGGTAGATAAAGAAATATGGCAAACAAATGGGATCAGAAATATTCAGACTAAAGAGGCAACCTATAAAATGTTATTCTGTCTGGTACAGAATCCCAATGATAAAGCCACACATACCACCAATATGTTTTAGAGGGTGTAAGGAATTGGGCACATCAATTAACATATCGTGGGAATGCCCTAAAATTCAAACATTCTGGAGAACAGTACAAGAAATGATAAAACCAAATGTTAGCTTATGAATTAAAGTTAGACCCAGTAATAAAGCTAGTAAATGGGCCTTTGGAAGTTATAGGGAGAGATGGACAAAAACAAATGTTATACTTAATATTACACATATTAACAATGGATAGGACTGTTATAGGAGCTCACTGGCTGCAAAAATAAACACCAACCATTAACTACAAAAAAGGTTGGAGCAGAAAGACCAATTTTACAGTGTTTGGAAACCTTGGGCAGTATACCAATAAGTAATAATCTTCCACTTTTATATAAGATTAAAAATAAGATATAGAAATTGGGACGTGACTTCATAAGGTTATAAAATTATGTCATGTGCTGTTATTTTTTTATGTTTATGTATTATCTGTATATGTTTATGATCTGTATGTATATAAAAAAAAAAATCTGTTATTATTTGAATGAAGTCTTGAATAAAAATGGGGCAGATTTTTTTTCCCATTTGTCAAGGGGTAAAGCCTGTTACCACTAGGAGTCACCAACCATTCACTTCCTTTAGTAGCATTATCTTTCAAAGATGAACCCTTCTGCCAGGACCTATTACATGCAATAACATCAACAATGTAATTCACACACAATTGATATACTTACCGTCGACTTTTCGCCTCTCCCTGTATATAAAAAAAAAAAAAGTTATGTTAGTAGAGCAACAATGGTAGGTGTACATTTAATCAGAACATAAGAATTTTTCTGTGAAAATATAAATCTCTTAGTACATATGCAGATTTAGACGATACAGTATATATATATATATATATATATATATATATATATATATATATATATATATATATATATATATATATATATAGTTCTTCATGTTAAAAATTTGTTGTTGATGTTGTTTTTGTCATTCAGTCACGTTCGACAATGTTTCTATAGGGGAAATATGGCATGCCACTTTGTCTTTCTGCTTGTGTTTTTTTTTTTGTGTTTTGCATTGTTCAGTCATTTACGACTCTCCGTGACCTCATGGACCGTAACACGCCAGACACATCTTTATGTCCATGGTCATGCCGATGCACTTGGTTTTCATGGCCGAGATACTGCAGTTGGTTGCCAGTTCCTTCTCCAGTGGGTCACAGCTCCTGGTATTCTGGGGGGGCCTCCCATCCAAGTACTGACTAGGCCCAACCCTGCTTGGCTTCAGGGTGGTGTGACCTCTTGGTTCCCTGGCAGGAATCAAATCTAGGTTGCAGCAGTGAAAGCACCAAATCCTAACCACTGGACCACCAGGAAATTAATGGATTGTTGTCAATTATGAGCAAGACAACACTACTGAAGGAAATTCATGATCAAACTGGTAAACTGACTGAAGAGGGAGCCATTGTCCCATATACTAATCAATGTAACGGATACTTCCTGGTAACAGTAATTTAAACAGTTTATCATTTGGAGTTTTCTGTACAACCGAGATTTTTTCAGTTCATTCACAGAATATTGATCAAGAGTGTATTGATTTTTACTATACATTAACAATAAGTTAATGGCTAGTATATAATAGTATCTCCAGCAACTACTTAGTGTTCTGCACAGTTAGTTATCACTCTTCCAGAGCATTACCTCACAATTATGAACATTTCCCAGTACTAATGGAATAATGAATATCAATTAGAATAGTTTGGATTTGAGACATTCAAAGCCAATTGAAAAACATGTAGATTAGTTTGGCCAAGCTGTTCTTAATGTTTTCTATGTTTATAATCTACATGATTTATTTAAGAAGGATTGTTATAATTTATTGAATTACTGAAGCACATGGTTGAGTTGCATTTCACATATTGTTCATTTATTAAATTCAAACAATGCCTCAGTGATTTCACATACACAGTATATATAGATCAAATATGTAAATTCAGGTATGCTTAAAGAAACCTGGAAATACATTTATTTTCTTTGTTGCATCAGAAAGCTGGTATTTGGTAAGTTGTCATAGTATGTTTGCTTTGTTCAAATAAAGGTCTCAAAAAAGCTTATTAAGAGGTTTAGCTGCTCTTGGGAGCTTGCTCGGTGCCAACCAATGAGATCTACAGACTAAAAAAAAACATGTTTAATGTACAATAGATGCTCTTGTAGGTTCTACTTTAGCATGCAGACTACTGTAACTTTTCACTATAGCATGCGGTTTACTAGGTTAGGGTTAGCGTATGTCATAAAATGAAATATAGACCTCATGCTAAATAGCACTAAAGTAGCACCCCTCTGGTAAATGCTTTTGAAAAAAAAACAAAAAAACATTTGTGTTCCATGTCCAGATAAAGGTGAAAATGTAAAAAAAAAAAAAAAAAAAAAAACAGTATCAAGAAAGTTTATTTTAAAAAAAAATATTATGGTGTGTTATCTTATTTCGTAAAAAAGTAGAATATCTACAATCAAAGTTTACAGATCAATATTGGCCACCCTGTCGGAATCAACAAACATTACACTGCACCACTGTCTATTGCAGATCATATCCTTCTTCCTAATCCCTCTTTCTTTTGTATAGAGTATGCAATAGTATGAGGTCAGAGTTATCATATAGTAATCACCCAAGGTAGAGTGTAGACAGCATTCTATTCTCTTACCAAATCCAGGATTTTACTCTAGCAATATGACATCACAGGTTACTCACAGGGGATTGTATATTAGAAAACACAGTATTTGCTGCAGTCATTTTGATTCTGAGACAAATCACACTGATTATTTCCATTTTTAGACAAATGCACACTTGGTTAGACATTGCATATCATATTGAATGCAGATATATGGTTAGTGGTTAAACTTACAAGTGGCCTTGAGACCAACCCATGGTGACTGATACAACACACCCATTTCAGCTTCTACATTATTAGTGATGGTATCTGCATCTGCACTTCGGGCAAATCTTCTGCTTTACATTTGATTATGATTATTGTTGTTAATTGCCTCTTCATGCCATTATGTCTAACTGGTAGTTTTTCAAACCGGCTAATTCTAGAGTTTAGAGACATTTGATATTCCAATCTGATCACCTGTAGCACTAAATAGCCATATAGGTTTTTATTTTACCTTATTCTGATCAGTGAGAAATTTGACTCAATTGAATTTATTCTTAAAGTCCAGTGTTACTATCGCCAGACTGTATTGAATCTTGTTTTATGACTGCCATACATTCCAAATGTCATTCTTTTGGAGGGAAAGTTTCCCTATCCATCCAAAACCCACAAATGTCCATCCACTGTAGTGATAATCCAACATTTAAGTACAAATTCCTCTATTTCAGGCAACCATGTCCCTCTCTCTCAGTTTTATTTCCCCAACAGTCTATGAGTGCTTCTGTTGGACTGGATATGTATTGTGGAGTAGTGTACACATTTTAAACATTTATATTTGATATTTAAACAACATTGCTCAAGTTGCTGCAATTATTAGTTAAAATATCACTAGCAAATAGTATGCATTTCTTCAAAAATAAATGCCATCCTCTGTGAACCAGAAATGTTAGGAGATATATATGTGACTGCAATGCTTGAGGGAAAAATGCAAAACAAAAAACTAACTTATGTGAACCAGATTTTTGGAATGAAATCAGAGGACACTTTCAGGGGTGTTTGAGCTGGGTTGTAAAACAATGGTTTGTGACATATTGTATATGTATTTTTGTATAGGTGAAACATGACTTCTATATTGGAAGCTGTAGTAGTGGTTGGAAAGATTAGTGGTTCTTTGTTTGACATGATGAGTTTGAGTTGATGGGTGCAAATCCAGGAGGATATGTTGGAGAGGCAGTTGGAAACCTGTGCTAGAAGAGAGGGGAATAGATCTGGTGCTGAGAGTAGATTTGAGTGCCATCTACATATAGATGGTACTGAAACATACAAAATTGTATTAGGGTACCAAGGGAGGATGTATAGATGGAGAAGAGGAGGGTGTCTAGAGTACCCCAATAGTCAGAGGGTGAGGCAAGGAAGAAGTGCCAGAGAAGGGGACACTAAATGTAGGAGATACAACTATCTATCAAATGCTCTTTACCTCTCTCCCACCAGTCCTGCCACTGTTGGATAAAAAATGAATCCCAGCTATCAGCAAGTGATAAAACACAAATAAGATTGAATATACTTTTCATAAACAATATTCAGTAATACTGATAAGTGTTTTATGCTCATGACTTGCATAGCTATTGATGTTGCTAGTCAAATGCTCACAAAAAAATGCAGTTTTTCCTACAGTGGTCCTTTAACTAACATAATTATACATAATAGTTCAGAGTTACAGGGATTTAATTTACATTTTTAGATTTAGTAAATAATTGTTTTAATTGTCTATGGTATACAGGGTAAGTCACTTTACGTCCTAATCATTGTATAATTATTTTTGATATCTGATCTATTTGGCTAACTCAGAAATAAGAGTGTCTGTGGATAAGACTATATGCTGTAATTATTATTTATGTCCACCTGACTCAATAATTTCATAGGATAGATATGTATATTGAAACCAGATAAGGGCAAACGCAGAATTTAATTTCTCTACAACCTATAACTTGTAAATGGAACAGCAGTTTTAAGGTCAGTTAAGGTCAATCTGTCAATAATAGAGCAATTGCATCTGTAGGCTCCATCTATAGGAGATTTGGAAATATAAAGACAAACACAAGTAATCAGTGCTGAACTGCCTAGTTGTGCATTCTAGACATCAATAAAGTGTTATCTGTTAAAGCCGCTATCAGATACACTTTGAGTCTGAAGTATGCACAGTGAACACAATTACTGCACATTGCTAATCATTTATGAGAGCAATTGCCACTGTGCTAAAATGTTTGTGCAACATCATTGTACTTCAATCTTGTATCTTTGCTCCATTACTACCTGCAATAAACTGAAAAAAATAGAACACATTATCAGAGCATCTGGTATCAATGACCTTTTTTAGAGATATAATCAAACAAAAAGTGGAAAATGTTTAAGCTAGAATGCATGTGTGTTTTAAACCATGATAAAGTATTATCACTTACTGTAGATATTAATTGTGACTCAGCATTGATGGTCATTTATAATTCCCTGAAAAATAGTAATTAAAGGATTGTGTTTTAAAGCCAAAATGTCAAACAAATTAGATGTCAGCAATACACTGATCTGCTACATTTAAGTGTCTGTATATGAGGGTTAAGGAGCGGGATTCAGTACAAAATGAGACCTTCATCAAAGACGAGTAACACGTCAGTTCATTCGGACCTTTACTTCAGTTACACATGGTCCTGTTCAGAGAGCTTGGATTATGGACTAGCTGCACAGCTGATATTACTGATTATATGTATTTTCAAGCCACCTACAAAGGTTAGTGGCCAATATCTATGTGATGAGGGGAGGTGAATCTAGGTGCTGCTCATAGATTACAATAGAGTAATCTTTATTTGGTCTTTGAGGAAACAAAAAGGCGTTTTGGATTTAAAAAAAATACCATGTGACGATACACTGGCAATATGCCATATACATCAAACTAATAAAAAAATATATAGAACCCATTTGATATGAATATTTCTTGAGGAAGTGATACAACTGTTATAAAACAGTCCAGATATACTAAGGAGTGAAGTCTTCTCAGGTAGTAGCTGTACTGTTATTGCCAAAATGTCTCCAGCAGGATTAGTGACACTCAGAATATCAACTCACTGTCATGATCCTCATGAGTATTTGCATGTCTGACATCTGAAGCAACGGCAAATTAAGATTTTCTTAATCCCAAAAATAAAAATGTTCATAACATATACTGTATATTTGCAATATTTAAACACTGCCTTTATTTTAAAGCTGTTTGTAGTTTAGACACACGGATTAACATCTGTGTTCACATTTGAAACAAGCAAAAAAAAAAAAACTGTTTCCAGCTCAGAAATCCGAGAAAAACAGTTATTACACTGCATTCTGGGAAGCTGAGCTGGGACATGCAAATGTGCCCTCCCATGCCATGCACTTCAATATATATATATATATATATATATATATATATATATATATATATATATATATATACTAGCGAATTGCCCTTCAAAAAATTATGGCAATAAAATTCGGCGCTCATTGCGAACCTCTCCCCTGGTGTACTTTTGCTCCTCTGACCACCCTCTGCGCTCATTGTAAGTCCCGCGCTGAGCGCCTTTGGTGCTCTTTGCGTGGTTTGCAATGAGCACCGAAGGCGCTCATTGCGAGCCTCTCCGGTCCTGTAATTTTGGTGGTGTGAGAACCTTTGGCGCTCACTGCAAGGGCCACGCTGATCGCCATTGGCGCTCATTTCGAGCCTCTCCCCTCATGTACTTTTGCTTTTCTGAGCACTCTCAGCGCGCATTGTGAGCCCTGTGCTGAACGCCTTTGGTGCTCATTGCAATCCTCTCCTCTGCTCTACTTTTGGTTCTCTGAGCACCCTGTGCGCAGATTGTGAGCCCCGCAATGAGTGCCTTTGGCGCTCATCACGTGGCTCTCAATGAGTGCCTTCGGTGCTCATTCCGAGGCTCTTCGCTTGTGTAGTTTTGGTGGTCTGAGCACCTTTGTCAGTCATTGCAAGGGGCGCACTGATTGGCTTTGGCGCTCATTGCAAGCCTCTCCCCTTGTGTACTTTTGGTCCTCTGAGCACCCTCTGCGCTCATTGTGAGCCCCACGCTGAACGCCTTTGTGGCTCATTGCTATCCTCTCCCCTGGTCCTTTTTTTTTCTTTCTATATATATATTTTTGTAATGCTAATTAATTAATTAATTAATTAAATAATAAATGAATATACTTTGCCTATTTGTAATTAATATATCCAGCAATCAATATACTGAAGAGCTAACAATCTATTTGTATTTTCCTGCAGCATACAATGTACATTTGCACTGTTGCTGAGGTGTAAGTGTCAGTAATGTGTAAAGTGTGCAGTGTAAATAGGCTGCATGCACGAGGGCAAACCGTTTGTTTAGTTGTGTAAAGCCTCATTGTTATTAGTTGCAAGTTAGTGTAGTAAAATGGCAGCGATTGTCTATGCGTTACGCTGGTGTGGAGCATTGTCCGTTGTCCCTAATAGTGTATTTTATACCTCATACGTGCCTGTGTAAAAGTCTTATGTGCTTGGCGGGGGGTTTGCGTGTTTAGGGGTAGTGTAGCATAATTTTAGTTTTTTCCTGCCACAATTTTTTTTCTCGCCTAGGCGATTCTTGTGTGGAAACTCTGCAAATTGTGTTTAAATTGTTGTGCAACCTGACTCCCAGACATCGTGCCTGTTGATTTTGGTGGTGTTATTGTTGTTTTTGTATGTGCGCGGTTCGGCAGTTAACTTTGTATTTTTTTACCTCATATTTTTATTTATTTTTTCTAAGTGCCGCTGGTTGTATTTTTTTGTGTGCTGCTAAGTGCTGCTTTCCTTTTTGCAAGTGTTACAGGCCGTAATTTTTCCACCCATTTTTTTTCAAACTGCTACGGGTCTCGCATTGTGAATGGTGTAATTGAGATTCAGTTCCGCGGGTCGTTCGTCGCTCACTGCCTAAATCGTGCAGGGTCGTAAGTATGAGCGCCTATGGAGCTTATCTCCACCAGCGCAGTGAGCATCTTTGACGCTCCCTGCCTAAGTTGTCCAGGGTCGTAGGGATGAGCGGCTACGTTGCTCATCTCCACCAGTGCAGTGAGCACCTTTGGCGCTCCCTGCCAGCACCTGTAAATAAATAGTACATCTGTGTTCACATTTGAATTACTAAAACAAGTTAAAAATATTTGTTTCATGCCCAGAATTCCGAGAAATACAGTTATTACACTGAATTCTGGGAGCCCTGGCGGGGACATGCAAATGTGCCAACAAAGGCTTCTCTTTTGCAATCCATAACCATATATATATATATATATATATATATATATATATATATATATATATATATATATATATACATATATATACATATATATATATATACACACACAGAGAGGCAGTCGTCAGGTTAAGGATGGGATACGTTCCTGAGAACGTCTTTACACCAGATTTGTATATAACTCGGATCCCTGAATACTACTACTACTAATAATAATAACAATATTATAATGGTTCAATAATATAGTGTTATACTGTAATAATAATACCTCTGTATGTAATAATAGATTACAGAATATATTGTGTTCTTTCTTTTAATACAAACAAACAAAACATAAAAACAAAAACGTCCTAAGAACCCATTCTTAAGTATGGGTCAGTAACTTATCATTTACAATACTGTCAATATTTAAGGTCATAAACAATGTTTTTTGTATTGTTTTGAATATATTGGGACCAGCTCTAACATCAGTGGTACAATAAAATAGTCAATAATCTAGATTTCTTCTTTACTAATAATCACATTGAAATAAATAATTTCTCAAACAGCAAAATAATGTGGAATTATTTGTGACACAATAATGCATCACTGCTATTTGCACTAGATAGAAATATGCAGTTCAGTTGCATATACATTATACATCACACACTTTGCATTGCTTAAAAGTTGTTTCAGTGCTTTACATGTTATGCCTCTCAGTGTGAAATAGCTTGTGCGCCACAACTTTATTTATATATATATATATATATATATATATATATATATATATATATATATATATATATAAATATTTATATAAAACAATATTTGAAAGTTGGTATTTGTATTAAACGCAGGATACACTTCATAGATTTCTTTTGCATACAGAACAACAAATTGGCAGAAATTAAATAAGAAAGATTAAAAAAATCGAATTTATGCAAAAGACTTTAAGATGCTATAAAATAGCATTGACCTAGTCCCTTTATAAATTCACAATTTACATTAAGTAGTAAAACAATCATTAAGACATACAGTATGTAGCTTGACATAGGAGAAGACTGAGGAGAGAATGCATGTGAAGAGCAGACATACCCATGATGACCAAGATACAGTGTGACTGCTGGGGAAAGTATCCTTTGGAAACTGGGAAAGACTTGGTAGTGTGTGCCTTATTTTTAATATTTCTCTGCCTGGCTCTGGCCCAATCCACTCATTTTAAGAATTATATAGCTCAATGTCTCCTCCTTTAAACAGATTACCCAAGAGCAGCTCCTCCTCTGTCTGCATAGGGACTGCAGGACACAGTTCAGAGGTTGATCAGGCTTCTGTGGGGAAAAAATGAGGCAGGTGGACACGGGCCTGAAATGTGTGTGCTACAGCAAAATGTCATAGAAACGCTGATAAAAGACTGATGTTTGCAGTACTGTAGTTATTGGCAGTGTGGTAGAGCATCAGGTGTGTAACTCATGTTGTCATGAGCCTCCTGTAAAGGGGGGTGATGTAAAAACTGATAGTAGCATGCTCTTCAGCTACTTGCATGACCGCTGAAGTCATTAATACTGCTCTGTACCATCATAAAAACAAACAGAAAATATGCTAAAAACTCTTTAATTTACACATGGTAATCACAGCAGCTGATTGTGTGATTGTTCTATTGTATTTATGCTGTTTATTTAATCTTACCCTAAGCAGGAGTCTGCGTATCAAGACACTTTGAGCTTATAGGCACATTCTATCAAGTCCTAAATGGACCATAAATTAAAATATTTGTTATAAATGTTCATACTTTTACTGCAATAATACATTTCACATATTTTCCCTTTGCGATTAGAATAAGTTTACACTTTGGATGCCGTTTGTTTGGTGCTTGGGATTTTTAGTTCTTGCAGAACCTGCAGATGTGGGACTCCATCACAATCAGTTACCCAGGCGCGTAAAATGGTAATCTCGCAACTATGGGAGCTTTTTTGCACAAGCTACATATCCATCTCATTCTGATCACCTACAAGCCCTCCAGTAAACCAGGGCACAGGTGCCAGGGATGTTTTTCTGCAGTCCATAAGCCCTATAGTCCTCATGCAGCCTGCTGTAAGAGACACTGAGCTATCTTACTATATAAACCCCTTCCAATGGAAGGGATAAAAAAACTAAAAATCAAAGACTCAAATGCAGATCAGCCTATGAGTCAAGGGTACCCTTGGGGACCTAAGCCTATGCCACAGAGGACCTCCTTGGCATCTAAAATTAACCCCCCCATCCCCCATGGTTCCAACTAGTTCTACTATTGTTCGGAGAACCCATAAAAATGTTTAAGTAATCTTCAAAAACCATTTGGGGCGGGCAAGCACCTCATAGGATGAGCTCCGTTATTGTAAACTATTTTTTTAGAACATTTGAGATTTTAAGGCAGAGTGCTTTTTGCAAGACCCAGAACGCGGGCTTTAATCAAGATTGAAGAGGACACAATTCTAAAATCAACATGGATAGCCCATTTGGTCCAGGGCAGAAGGTTGAAGAAAAGGACATCGATGATCATCACTGGATGGGCATTAATGGTAGGTAAGTATTTAATTTTTCTTTATGCAGGTTTTTATTTTTATTTTATGTAGTGTTCGTTTGTTAGTTTACTGTGTTGATTTTTATTAATTTTCTATTGTAATTTTTTTTCTGTTCTTTTCTTGTGATTTATTTTAGTATTTTTTTGTTATTTAGATATTTTTTTATTTTCATTGATTTAGGTTTTTTGTTGTGTGTCATTTAGCGTAGTTGTATTTTTTTTAAATTTAATATTGTATTTTTGTTTTTTGTTATTTTTTTTTCTCCATTAGAGTGCCACGAGGGTCCCTATATAGACTTTTATGGTATTTGGGGTTAATGTTAAATACTATAGGGTTCTATATAGACCCCATAGTAGTAAAGGTTAAGAATTAGTATACCACAGGGGTCCTTTATGGACCCCCATTGTATTATGGTTTAATGTTAGATCCTTTAAAGACCGCTATGGATATTGCAAATTACAGTATAAGATATGTTATTTATAGTATTTATATAATAATGTAATAAACAATAGACTTTATTAATGTACTATATTTTTTCTAAAATCTTATATATATATATATATATATATATATATATATATATATATATATATATATATATATATATTATAATCTTTCCCATTTAAGTGTTTCTTCTTTTTCCTTTCTCCTCCTACTAACCCCATTCCTTATTTTATTATTTTATAATTCTTGTCTGTTTGTGCTTAAATCCGTAAATAGTAAGGAAATAGAAGAGGAAAATGTATGGTCTCTTTTCTCTTTATATTAGAATATTAAGTATACAATTTGAATAGTTTAGTGATTTTCAGAATGGATTGTTTTATCTACATTACAGGTGATACTTCCCCCAGCCCCAGTAATTTGCTCCTGTAACCCCCCAGCCCCAGTGAATTGCCCTCCAGCCTCAGTGAATTTCCCCGTAACCTCCCCCAGCCCCAGCCCCAGTGAATTGCCCTCCAGCCCCAGTGAATTGCCACATGACTGCCCCCAGCCTCAGTGAATTGCCCCATCACCTGCCCCAGCTCCAGTGAATTGCCCCATCACCTGCCCCATCACCTGCCCCAGCACCAGTGAATTGCCCCAAAACCTTCCCCAGCCCCAGTGAATTGGCCTCACCACCTGCCACAGCCCCAGTGAATTGCCCCGTCACCTCCCCCAGCCCCAGTGAATTGCCCATGTAACCCATTGAGCCCCAGTGAATTGCCCGGTGGCCTTCCCCAGCCCCAGCCCCAGTGAATTGCCCCATGACACACTCTTACTCAGACACTCACCCTCAGACACACTTTCACTCACTCAGACACACACTCAGACATTCACAGATACACACACTCACTCACACACACTCACAGAGACACTCTCACAGACATACACACTCACTCACACAGACACACTCACACAAACACTAAACACACTCACTCACCACTCACACAGACACACTCACACAAACACTAAACACACTCACTCACACAGACACACAAACACACACACTCAACACACTCAACTCACTCACACAGACACACACTCACTCACTCACTTACTCACTCACACAAACATTTAGACACACACACACTCACTCACAGACATACACACTCACTCACACAGACACTCAGACATACTCACTCACACAGGCACACTCACTCACTCACACAAACACTCAGACACACACACTCTCACTCACAGACACACACACTCACTCAGACATACTCACTCACACAGGCACACTCACTCACACACTTTTATTTACTCATTTTGTGACCTTTTATTAAAGTTATACATATGTAGATAAATGTACTTTTTTAGTATTAAGTAGAGAACCTTTGATTTGAATACAACTTTTGTGTGTACTGTCAGAGATTGTGGACATGTTTTGGCCGTTATTATGTTTTGTTAACAATCTTTCATGTGTCTATTAAAATAATCCAAACTTACATTTTTCCTGTTTTTCAAAAAAATGTCCTCCAAATACTTTTTTTCAACAAACTAGTATAACAGAAAGGCAAGGATAATATGCTGAGAATCTGCAGAGAGCAGGATAACATAAGGAAGAGAGATAGAGAGAAATGGAGAGGAGTGACAGAGAAAGGTAGAAATTGAGAGAGAAAAAGAAAATAAAGTAATACTTTACAGAAAGAGTAACAGATAACTGGAATAGCCTTCCAGTGGAATTGGTAGAGCCAAACGCCCTAATGATAATCTAAAGTGGAACCATATTGACCCATGGCACCAAATTATCCTGTTACCATTGTGGTCCCTATGGACCCGCATCCCACCTAAAATTAACCCCTATACAATGGAGAGGCCTCCAGACCCATTGGTATAATAGCCTACAACAAATATTAGCTAACATTCACTAATCTGATTGATTGATTCTATAGGCAATCAGAGAGGTGTAACACTTGAATGAAACCCAAATCTGACTGGCTGGTATTTCAACTTACTAGAATAGGGGGAAATAGAGCCTACTAATTAGTTACAGGGTAACCAATTATAATGCACAGATTTCTATAAAGCCATTTTGATTCGATCCCCATGGGTGCCGAGGGGGGATGCTGAAGATACCTGGGCTCATCAGGGATAGCAGGTATTGATGGGGGATCCTGGGAGATACCCAGGCACATATGGGTAGTAGTACTAGGCGGTAGTACCTCCTTAAATGTGTTGGATTTGAGCAATCTAGCCTCAATTAACACACAATCAAGGTATTAGCTCCTTCATAGAGTCAAATTGTATCAAGCCATGCTTTGCAGAAGCACCTTTCACTCTTTACTGGGGGTTGAATGTACCCAGAGTTTTTTTGAAAATTCTAAAAGTTAAAGACATTTCCAGATATACTTCAGCGAGCTTGGAGCCAATAATTATGGCACAGAAACAGGCACTATTACAGACATTTTAAGAACTTGCATGGCATTCTTCAGGGGTTAGATTTAATGTTGTAATGTGATAGCTCAGCAGTGTTTTACAAGTGAATTTTGCTTATGGGAGCCATGGAATTATAGCCTTACAGGGTTGACTTTTAGTCCATCAACATCAACCTTTTAAGATCTCCTCTGAGCTGCAATATGCAGATTAGTTGTTAATTGATCCAGAGGAAGGTAAGCAGAAAAAAACAAGTGACATTTTGGCAATTGTCTCAAAAGGGGAAAAAATATATTCCTTCCTGACCCCAGATACTGGCAATCTGATTCCTCCCTGGATCAATACCACCTCTCTAATTAACCAGGATAACCCTGAATGCCCTTTTTATTTATACATATATCCAATCACTTGTTAAAGTTATCTATCGAATCACCTTCTTGGGTAGAGAATTCCAAAGCTTAACCACCCTTACTGTGAAGAAACCTTTTCTTTCTTTAAGGTGTAAGCTATTAAATTCTAACCTTTAAAGGATGTCCTCTTGTCAGTTGAAAACCTCTTGGCACAAAGAGTTCACTTGACAAAGCTTTATATTGACCCTGGATATATTAAAATAAGGTAATCATTTCCCTTCTTAGACGCCTTTATTGTAGAGAAAATAAGATCAATTTGGTTAATCTTTCTTTATAACTTAACCCCTCCAAAACCCTTCTTAGTTTTGTTGCCCTTATCTGTACCTTTCCAGCTCTAAAATGTCCTTTTTATGAAGTGGTTCCCAAAATTGTACTCCATATTCCAAATGAGGGCGTACTAGGGCTTTGTATAGTGGCAGAATTATATTTGCTTCCCTGGCTTCAATACTGAAAATAGACTGTGGTGTGTGAGGGAAATCCGACACTCCCACAATCTACAGAAAGAAGAATTTAATCCAATAATGTATCTATTTCTTTATGGGAAATTGTACCCTATTATATTACTCCAGCAATGTGTAGGCAGCATTAGATTCAGCCCACATGAGCCCTCATTGATTTACACTCTAATTCCTGATTCCTTGCGTTTTCTAGCATTTACTATATCCTTGCATATGTGATCACTTAGTATCAGGACCCACATTAGCCTACCACGACCATTACCAGGTTGGATGGTTATGGATTTTCTGTACATTCATCATGATACTGTCTGCCTATGTATACTAGGATCATTTTCTGACCTGTGAATTAGACATCTGCACTGATTATAGTTTTATTTTCATATGGTTGCCACCAGGACGTGTCTAAACATACAGACTACCATACCTCCTGTACTCTGTGCCAATTTGAGCACTAAAGACACACAACCACATTTATTCATAACATAATTTGGCATTTTATCTTAGTGAGGAGAACCTCATGTATCACATTACTGTTATCGAATGCTGCAACAAACATTCTATTAGCATCTAGTTACATGTTGATACACATTGACCAAGGATATACAGCTGTCTCTTTGGTTCTCTAAGGGTCTACAGCCATAGGCCCTAGGTTGAAAGCTCCTTATCCTGGTATTGCAGCAACATATGTCTTAATAACGCTCACTCTAATCCTTGCTATCTTTCCTTCACCTGCAGATTTTATTATCAATATTTTATTTCACACCTCTGTTTCATGTGCATAGACAATTTGTATCTAAATCCATTTCATTGTGCATTATAACAAAGTGTTTTTTAATGATATATCAAATTATAAATGTATGGTTGATTAGCTAATGTCATTATTTCACAAATATTATAAAAAGTTTTTAGTACACAGAATATCCCCATATATAGTGATATTGTAGGGCATGAATGGTGATGTCACCACTAATGTGATGAATAATTTGTGATATTATATGTGATGCCTTAGCTGATGTCATTAGTCATATCATATGTGATGTAATAAATGATGAAATCAGAAAATCTGCAGGTGAAGAAAGGGATTGCACATGGGTTGTTACATGGGTACTTTTCATTTTTGAAATAATTGGGGCCTTTGCTATGTCACTTTACATTTCTAAACAGGAACAATACTAGCCTAAGTTTTTTTTTTTGCTGTTCATTAACGGTCTTAAAATAAGTTTAAAGTAAAACAAATTATGCATGTTTAATTTTTAAACATCACATGTAAGGAGCTTGAGGCAAATGCAAGATTTATGTAAATATTTATTCAAGACACTGTGTACTTATACATACATTAGAAATACATTGATGTCTCATATACTGTGCATAATACAATTATAAAGAAAAATTATATCATCCTATTATTATTTTTCTATTAACATTAAATGTGCATTCTCATTCTTTCTATAAACATACCTATACTGCAAAACTTAATATGGCTTTCTACTGCCTCCAAATGCAATGGAACAGGATGTGTGCAGCTAGATTAACCTTCTCCTGGCAGCTCAATAACCAACTGGCAAATTAGTCTTTTAAAACTATCTAACTACAAATCTTTTTTTTTTTTTTTTATATATTTTTTTATTAAGAGTATCAAGGTAATACAATAATACACATGTTTCAATGATAAAACAAGAATGATATAGACAATGTCCTTGAAAAATATAAACATACAAATAAATAACCTTTTAACTTCAATTATCGACTTGAAGAGATCTCACGCCTAGGGTAAAGGGAAGGGGGGGAAGGAAGAACAGGAGAAGAGAGGGACATGGAAAATCAGGATCCACACCCTGATTGTCCTAAGAATTAGATAACTCTGTAACTTTACCATCTGATCTTAAGGATCCAGGTGTCCCAGCATGAAGCCCATTTCTTGTATGATTGATTCAGGTCAGCTGAGATAACGCTCATATCATATATGAACTTAAGCTTACGTAAAATGTCACTATATGTGGGTATTCCCGATTTCCAGGCTTTAGCTAGCGTAACTCGAGTTGCCAAAAACACTTGATGTGACAAAAGTTGAGCCTGGTTACTAAGGCCCTCTATGGGTAGACCTAAAAGAGCTTCTTCCGGTTTTTGGGGAATCCTGCAATCCCAGAGTTTCTCCAAGATATCATATGTCCCCAGCCAGATGTGGGCAATCCTAGGGCAATCCCACAGGACATGTTTAAGAGTACCTAAATCAGTACACCCCCTAAAACAATTACCTTCCAAAGAAGGATTGGAAAGCTTCAACCTAGCCGGTGTTAGGTACCACCTCAAAATAGTCTTGTGTGAATTTTCCCTCAATATTACGTTCAATGAGGAGCCTGCCGCCTGTTTATGTATTTTATTCCATTGAGCCTCGTTTAAGTCAATGGCAAGTTCCGACTCCCAAGATTGTTGATGATGTAATTTAGGTGGTGTGGTCTGGTCTGTTAGGTAGTTATAAATAATAGAGATATTCCGTCTGCCAGTGGGATTCTCAAGGCAACATTTCTCAAATGGAGTAGTCCTGGTAGCGGCATTACTTTTGATTACTTTGGAGATATTGACATGTATCTGGGACAAATTAAGCCATTCCCTTAATGGTAAATGGTGTTCTTACCTAAATGCTGTAATAGACCACTGTCTATTACCCCTCAACAGATCAGCCACCACCGTAAATGTATTGTCTATCCACCACTTAAATTGCGAGAGTCTATCAATTAGTGCCGTTCTTTGGTATACCCACAATGGGGCTATCCATGAGCTTGTTTCAACCAGTGGGATTCTCTTGTTTGTCTGAGTCAGAACTGCCAGAGACTGGACCATGCAGTTAGTAAAGGAGGCATTCCCCAACTTAGAATGTAAGCTAAGCCAAATAACCTGTTTAATGTGGAGGCCACTTTGTTCAAAGATATTTGTTTCTATTTCTACCCATATTGGCACTTGTTCTGTACCAAACCATTTAGTGATTTGGGCTAATCTAGTGGCTTTACAATATTTCAATAGGTCTGGGAGGGCCAGCCCTCCTCTGGCCTTTGCAGCCTTCATGGCTGTCTTATTTATTCTAGGTCTTTTACGGTCCCAAATGAAGCGAGAGCTTGCCCCCTGAATAGCCAAGATATCCTTGGAATGAACAGCCGTTGGAATGGTACGGAAGAGATACAGGAGCTTGGGCAAAATATTCATTTTGATAGTGTGAATCCTCCCTAACCATGACATTTTGTATGAGGACCACGTATTTAAATCCGTAATTAATTTTTTAATGAGCGCCGGGAAGTTTGCGGAGTACGTTAGGCCAGATTGTCTGGGGATAAAAAACCCTAGATATTTAATGTGGTTTTGGACCCACTTAAAGGAGAAGTTTCCTGATAATTGGGCTTTTAACTGCTCTGGTAAGGAGACATTTAGCGCTTCACTCTTACTCAAATTAATTTTAAAGCCAGAGATCCTACCAAAAAGTTCAAGAGCATGGAACAGGTTAGGGAGACTGACTAATGGTTCGGAGATAGTAAGCATGACATCATCCGCGAAGAGGCTTAATTTATGTTCCGTCTCTCCCACTCTAACTCCCCTTATATTCATATCCTCTCTGATGGTTACCGCCAGAGGTTCAATACACAAAGCAAAGAGGAGAGGAGATAGAGGGCACCCCTGCCACGTCCCTCTAGTGATTTTAAATGATCGAGATTTAAACCCCTGGTATGCAACATATGCTGTCGGGGCCAAATATAATGCTAAAATACCCTTCACTAACTTCTCGCTTAGGCCAAATTTATGTAGTGTCTCAGCCATATACACCCAATCGATCCCATCAAAGGCCTTTTCCGCCTCAAGGGATAACAGCATTAAGGGCGTATTCTCGAATGATGCTACATCAAGCAAGTTTATGATCCATCTGGTGTTGCCTGGCGCTTCACGACCCTGGATAAACCCAACCTGGTCTGGATGTATTAGGCTCGGCAGCACCTGAGATAGCCTGTTCGCTAAGATTTTAGAGTAGAGTTTAACATCACAGTTGATCAAGGAGATAGGTCTATAACTTTTACATTGAGATGGGTCTTTACCCTCCTTAGGTATTACTATCACTTTGGCTTCCAGGAATTCTGCCCTCATAGGCTTACCAGACAAAAAATCGTTAAAAAGCCGCTGAAGATGGGGTGCTAACGTATCTATCAATTGCTTATAATAAAAATTTGTAAACCCATCCGGGCCAGGTGCTTTATGAGCCTTGGTCTCTTTTATAGCTCTCTTAACTTCAGTTAGATCTATGGGCCCATCCAGCAGATCTGAATGTCCGGCATCCAGTTTTAGGAGTTTAATGGAAGACAAAAAAGTGTCTATTTGGGTCATATGATCAATCGAGCCCGACCTAGCAGGAGCAGAATACAGATTGGCGTAAAAATTTTCAAATGCCTCCGTAATGTCAAGTGGCTTATAATTTTATCATTCTCCATCTTTAGTTTTGGAATAAAAGAGTTTGCTCGTTGCTGGTTGAGCTTTCTGGCTAGCATTTTATCTGGCTTATTCGAGAGTGTGAAATACTGAGATTGGGTTCTTTGCAGTAGTGTTACCGCTTTTTTACGTAAAATCTCCTGCAACTGTTGTTTGAGTTTAAATATTTCCGCCTGGGTCTCAGGTGGTCTCCTAGAGAGAGGGATTGCTTGAAGGGTCGAAATTTTTTTGTTTAGTATATTTATTTGGACTAACTCTGTTCTTTTAGAGCATGCACCAATCTGAATGCATTTACCCCTTATCACTGCTTTGTGTGCAGCCCAAACTCCATCTTTCTCTACCTCACCCTCACCATTTAGATCAAAATAGTCTGTTATGGCGCTATGTATTTTATCTTTTGTGACTACGTCATTAAGTAGAGCTGGATTAAGTGCCCACGAGGGGGAGCGCCCTTTAGGCAACAGGTCATTTAAGGAAATACATACAACATCATGATCTGACCATGCAATGGGCCGGATTTCAGCATCCTGTAGGTTTGAAGCTAGCTGTTGCTGTATTAAAATATAGTCGATGCGAGAATATGAGTTATGTCTAGCCGAGTAGTGAGTGTACTCCCTATCATTAAAATGGGTCCTTCTCCATGCGTCAATCAAACCGTGGTTGTTAAGTAAGAGTTTGAAAGACTTTGTTGCGTTGGGAATAATCATCGGGTCTGAATAGCCCGATCTATCCTTTGCTTGGTCCAGGACCGAGTTCATGTCTCCTCCAATAATCCATGTTGATTGTTGCCAGTCAGACATAATGTCTGAGATTTTATGAAAAAATGTAGCCTGTCCAACATTCGGGGCATATATATTTAGAAGTGAAATCTGGCGTTCGTTAATAGTGCCCTGTACAAGGATGAATCTCCCTTCTGTGTCTCTGCATGTGGATATGTGTTGGAAATTTAATTTCTTGTGTATTAAAATGGACACTCCCCTTTTTTTTCTGGGGCGGTAGAATGAAATGTTTGCGTGAAGCATTTCCCCCAATATTTTGGGATAGAATTCTTCTTGAAATGGGTCTCCTGTACCATGACAATATCTAGCCCCATGCGACCGTACTCCCCTAGGGCAATCCCCCGCTTCACCGGCTCATTCAGCCCCTGAACATTATGAGATGCTATGCATAAAGCCATTACTCACTACTTGTTCTGAGCGACACCCAAGAGATAGAGCTTCTGATGAGTAGGTTATCCGCTGAAAGCAGGTGACCTGAGGGGTGTTCTTCACTTGGACCTAATGATTCGTAGGGCTCCACACCAGGCTAGAGTAAATAGTTCAAGTATAGAGAGGGGGAGGGGAGAGAAAAAGAAGAGAAGCCGGAGGGAGGGAGGGAGGAAGGAGGCGTCTGAAGGAGGAAGCAAAAATAAATAAAAAGAAATATATATATATATATTAAAGCAATGTATACAAATAACCGTGTTGTACAATACAGTACGTAAATCTAACCGTATACAAGTAAGTAATTACGAAAGATATGTGTATAGTGTTTGTATGGGTATATTAAGTATATATCCAGAACAATATACAATTTACACTGAAATGAGGAGAGCAACTCGCTGTCCTCCTGTAACCTATGGTGAAGCACCTGGAATCCTTGCAGAAAGATATCCAGGCGACTCGCCAAAACAAAAACCAAAATAAAGTAAAAATAGAAAAAGTTTACAAAATTAACCCCCTGTGGGGAACAGCTTCAGAAACATAACATTAACAATTAAGTGACTATAACTATGCAGATGAAATCTAAACATTAGATAGCTGCTATAGAGGACCCTGAGCTAATATTAGAGTCGGCACCAGGTTAAAATAGATAAGATCAAAGATATACATACACATACATATACCTACATACCCATATATATATATATCTGTATATACATACCTCCATCTATACATATCTACCCAGAAAACTAGGACTAAATTATCTCAACATTGTCGCTAAATTTAGCCTGGAGGCTGTGCCTTATGTAGATAAAGCTACAAAGTCCCTGTTCTACTGTCCACAGTTTTATCGGGTGTATTACACATTGAGAAATCTTTTCCTTTTCCCTTTAGTTTTTCACCCTTCTAAATGTAAAAGATTATTACAGACTTAGGTTCTTTGTTGCAGCCTAGGGCGTCTGTAGGGTCTGGCATCCAGGCGTTGGGCCGCTTCCCCTACTTCTGGTAAACGAATGTTCTGAGACAAGAGCAGCGCCATGCCCTCCTCAATTTTAAAAACTGGGTAAATTCTTCCATCTCTCACAATGTTCAATTTGAAAGGAAAGCCCCAGGTATACCTCCATCCTTGGGCCAAAACGATCTCCAGAAGAGGTTTGAATAATCTCCTCTTGTACAAAGTGGTCGGAGAAAGGTCAGCAAAAATGGTGGGCTGGCCACCTGCAATCTCTGGAATACCAGGTCTCGCAGCTTTCATAAAGAGCTCCTTGGTCGTGTAGTAATGAAATTTTGCAATAACATCTCTAGCTCCCTCTCGAGCAACAGGACGACCTGACAGTGCTCTGTGAATGCGTTCTATTCTGAAGGCTTCCTCTTTTAGGTTTGGCAGCAAAAGTTTGCAGAGATCCATCATATAATTTGTGAGATCTGTAATGGATTCTGGGAGGTTACGGATCCGAATATTTTGACGACGAGAGCGGTTTTCCAGGTCTTCTTGCACGTATTGGAGTTGGCTTTGTTCAGCTCTTAAGGTTGACACTTCTTCTTTCAGTTGGGAGTGTGCTGCTAATAAGTCATGGTACCTCACTTCCAGGTCGGTCACTTTAGAATCAACCGCTTTTATTTCACCAGTAAGTTCTGCAGCCACTTTCTTAATTTCTCCAGTGATCTCAGTTCTAAAAGAGGAGATTAGATCTTTTAGATCCTGTATGTCTGCTTTCGTACTAGGAGCCGTGGATTCCATGGTAGCAATTGGGGAACGCTCGGGAGTTGAGGCTGGCTGTCGGGCAGACTGCGTTGGTGTCTTTGTTGTACAAAAGTCCTGTATAGTTTTGGTTGCCCTTCTTGTTGAGATCCCAGCCATTCCTTTTTTATAAGAACCGTACATAAAATGTAGTTGTCAAAGTCACTTCACCTTGAGTTGTGCCACCACACCGGAGTATGGGGTGCGTTTACATAGTGAGCATATTCTTATCCACTTGTGTCAGTAAAATAGGTCCACTAGGTGGCAGTGCAAAATAGTTTGGTTGCAGCAATTTGGTAGATACCAGTTTTGTCCACAAGATGCAGCTAATCACATAGATTTGCTGGGAAATAGCCTCCTGGCCACCAGGTGGTGACGTTATAATGTGCTAGGCCTAGCACCGGCCAGAGAAAACTTTATTATTGTGCAGATGGTGGACTTTGATCCTCATGTACAGGGTTTCAATAGATACAAACTCTGAAGAGGTTTATGTTCATAAGGCGTGTAGTTTTTTATTTTTACTATTTCTGTACACAAATTGGATTGGTGGCCAGGGTTGTCATGTAAAACATTCAATGCTGTACACTATTCAATCTTTGTGTAGGGGCTTAACCTACTGAGTTGATGTTTACCAGTTAGGCAGCTTTAGATTGTCCCTGTCAGGGGGTCTATCTCTGGGGCAGGTGATATGGTGTTTCTGCTATTGCTATTGAAATAAGCTCACCATTTCCTCCTAGCAGGCCTCCAGCAACTGTCCAGGTTAGGGCTTCAGGCTGGTCTCTCTCCTTCTACGTCCCCTGTTGCCCCACTGTCCAGTCGTCCCTCATCCAGTCCACTTTGCCAGGGGTATTGGAAGCACTGATATATTTATAAGCCTGGGCATGTAATTTTCGTAAGCTGCCACTTGGTGGTAGTGTTGAGCTGTCCTTTATACAGGGTGTAGTCAACAGCAAATTTATACAACACAGGGGAAGCAGCTCCCTTTATCTCATATAACATAAACAAGTTAAGATCATAAGGGATTGAGGAAAAAATTCCTTGTCTTAAACAGTTCATTAAATTTGGCTGTGGCAGTTTTGCTTCAATTGCTTTGCTGATTAGAGTCCAGCACCAATTCGGATTTAATAAACAGAGCTTTTAATGATGGTTGCAAACACATGAGTCTCAGCAATGAGATGCTGTAAAGGTACAGTCCCTGGGGTGTGGGAGTACAACTTCCCTTGCTCCTTATGATCCCAGATTGGTGTAGAAGTTTTTTTCTATGTCCACCAGTATCTGTGTGTAGTTGCAGGGCTATTGCTAGCTTTACCCTGTGTTAGCTTTCAGTAGTAACTGATATAGAGTGCTTGTTAGTTTTCCTTCAAATATGAAGTGAAAAATTATATGTTGTGCTCCACTTTATATCTCCCATCAAGAGGCCCTTCCCTGGGTAGGTGAGCTGGGGTCTAGCTGGGGTAGGATGACATAAGAGGGTCCCCTTTGGGGTTTAGACTCACAAGACACCTTCCCAATAGTTGTTGATTGTGCCCAATCCAGTATCTTTCAGTCCAGTAGATCTGTGTTAAAGTGAAGTCCAAAAGTTGCTGCACAGTGCCAGATCAATCCACACTGTTCAGTCACTGCAACCTGGTCTTGTAGATCAAAAATAATCCAAATTGCTTGGTATTTTCATGTTGTTTAAAAGCCTTATTGCAGGGAAGTCTGTAATTGTGCTTCCTCTCTGTTTGCTGCTAGCCACACCCCCGTGTCCTACAAATCTGTTTTAACTTTACATTTACCTTTAAACTCTAAAATAAATATGGAACTTCATATAGATTTTCAGATTCATTAAGTGTGCTAAATAATGTATGCATTCCCATTCCCATGCATTGATGTTATTCAGTCATTTAGCCGTGTCTGACTCTCCATGACCCAACGGGCTGCAGTAAACCAGGCACACCTGTCAGTCACTGCCCCTCTGAGCTCCATCAAGCTCATGTTCATTGCTTCAATGATCTCATCTATCCATCTCTTCCTCCGCCCCCTTCTTTGTATCTTCAATCTTTCCCAGCATCAGAGTCTTCTCTAGGGAATCCTATTTTATCATGATACAACCAAAACATTTGAGTTTTAGCCTCATGATCAAACCTTCCAGTGAACAGTTTGGCTTGAATTCCTGTAGTACTGATGAATTGGATCTTCTTACAGTCCATGGGACCCTAACCAGTTTTCTCCAACACCCCAGTTCAAAGCATAAATAGCAAAAAGAGGAAAAGGCACATTTTAAGCCTGATACATCTATTTTTTTTAGCCATCACATATAATAGTTGTCAAACTGTGGGACGTTGTCGCGCTTTCCGTGGTGCGTACGAGTTAGGCGATGAGAGCTGCAGGCATTCATCGCTTGCAAGCCTTATGAAGCGAGGCGAGCCGTTAACACGTAGGACTTAGCCGATGAGCACTGAAGCGAGGCGTGCCATAAAACTGTGGCACTTAGCAGAGGCGAGCCATTAAAATACGAGACGCAGGACTTAGAAAAAAAAAAAAGATATGAGACGCAAAAATTTACGAGATTAGCGGAACAAAAAACACGAAAAGCACACTAAATACACCCCCAAAAATTCCCAAAACATCACAGACAGCATGGAGCAAAAGCCAGGATGTTTGTGAGGGAGATGAAACGCGAATTTAACTCGATTTAGACAATTTTCGACACTCGAAAATCGCCTAAGCGAGGAAAAAAATTAAAACGAGGCTACTAGACTCCGGACCGCGCAAACCACTGCACTTTACACATTACACTACAACCTACAAGATACACTATTACAAAAGCCGGAAAATGCTCACGAGACGCAAATTACATTAATAACATTACAACTATACAATGCCGCTTTACACAATAAAACAACGGCTTTACCTCGCGCACGCAGCCTATTTAGAATGCACACTTCACACATTCATTACACTTTATAAGCAGGGCACTAACACTCAAAATGGATATTCTATGCAGACGCAAAATACAAACAGATTGTTAGCTCTTCAGCCTATTGCACACTGCATATATCAATTATAAATAATTAAAGTATATTAATTGATTTAAGAAATCATTGATTATTACTTAATTACATTACATTACATATATCTATCTCGCTCAGAGGACCAAAAGTACACGACAGGAGAGGCTCGCAATGAGCGCCAAAGGCGCTCAGCGCAAGCCTGGCAATGAGCCTCACAGTATAAAACGGTTTCAATTATGTGTTAAACAGAATTCACATGGATTAAAATTTTATTGCCCCATCATTTTTGACGGGCAAGTCGCTAGTGTATTATATAATTACTAATAATGACTTTGTCACTTAATACTTATCTTTAAGCTTCAGACTTCTCTAATACTTACCTCTCATATACAATTAGGAGGGTGAATTGTACATGAGTGATAATATTTATCTTTAAGCTTCAGACTACTTTAATACTTAAGGCCTCTATTCAATTGAAATGTTGCTACAGTGCGATTCAATTGTTCAAGCCCGCAGCTACCTGGCAGAAAGCCTAAACCGTAAAACATGCACCCATAAGTAGCATTTCAGAGCGTGATAATGATCAATTAAGCAAGCCCGTAACTACCGATTTAGAAACAGACAATAGTAAATGAGACCGTCATCATTATATTGGTTAAAAAATGGAGGTTAAACGTCAATCGGTTAGCCTTTAGAGGTCCGATATGTGATCGGACTCGCAATCCAGCAATGTACAAAATAATAAAAATTAATTGCAATACTGTTCTAGTCCATGTGAGTGGCCTGATATGTACTAACTCCTTGATTCCTGAGACTGATATAACATGGAAATGAAACATAAATAAAATAAAAAAAATGATTGCATATTTGCAAGCTTGAGACTGTTGTGCAATTAATTCTAACGTCTTTCATCACTTTCCCCGTCTTTTAAAGTGCAGTATTACATTTTTATTTGGCATTAACAATGCTACAATCAGGTGTTTAACCCCCTTCTGAGTCCTATCTGATACCCGTAGTATTTTCGTCTACATTTGCCATTTACAGGTGTGAGAATTGTAGCAATTGAATAGCGATTTGCGATTGTAACATTTACGGGCTTGAAAGATCAAAGGCTTAGCTGGGTAGGAGTTATGATTTTAACAATTGCAGGGATTTTCAGCCCGTAACCCTCAAATCGTTTGCGGCTAGCAAAAAGACGCCAATTGAATAGCTCCATTATGGGCTCCCAAAACTACAATTTTCTCAATTGAATAGGGGCCTAAGTGACTAGGTCACAATTAGTAACTATAGAAATTAAGCTCATCAAGAAAAATAAAAAGTACTAAAGAATTGGAGTCTGAAATAATGCAAAAAAATTTATAAATAATATCACATATATAGTTGTCATCGTTGGTCCTGTTGCGATGCTCGTCACGCAATGTTAAATAAGTCGACTGTGAGCCTCACAAAGCGAGGCGAGCCGTTGAGCACCGACAGGGAGAATTGTGTCCCTCGCAAAGCGAGGCGAGCAGTTGATGCCCGACTGCGAGGCCCGTGGCTGCAATGAGCACCTATGGGGCTCATTGCTGGCCTCACTATGAGCGCCTGTGGCGCTCCTGGCAGGACTCGCGATGAGTTCCTGCTGCGCTCATCACAAGGTCCGCTGGACTTAGGGCTCGCGATTAGCACTGCACGAGATAGGACCAAAGTACGTAGATGGACTGTGGGGCTTGCAAAATTACAACGTTAACGGCCGAAACACAGAACTCGAAAGACCTTCAAAAAAACACAAATGTGTCCCAAATTAATTTACACACTCATTCACAGAACAGTGGGAGAGCCAGGGAGCCTGTGAGTAAGGTTGCAAGTTCATTTGACCCATATTTTGAGTATTTTTAAATTCGAAAATCGGCTAAGCGTGTAAAAAAATTGCTGCCGAAAAAACCTAAACATGACCAAAAATTAGGCAGAAGGAGGTCAAAACTACCCCAAACACAGTAACAGTTAGCGAAAGACAGTAAACACTATAACAAAGCCAGTAACACTTTGCAATACAACACCAAACACGCAGCCGATCATCGCGAGGGACATCAAAATCGGCCATTTTACACGTACATAGCAAACAATAATATTTAAAACGCAAAATGGAGGAAAACCAGTAAAATGCACATGTGCACGTTTGTCCTCGCGCTTGCACTCTATAAATACTGGACACTTTCCAGAACTTTCTCACTTTCTACTCAGATGATGAACTGTGTGACTGGACATTTTCTGGGGACAAATTTTATTAAGAGATTGTTAACTGATGATTTTGAACAAATACATTGAAAGATCATAGGTAAAGCATTAATATTTATTAATTGATTCATTAATTGAAAAATAAAATGTAATTACTTTATGAAAAATATGATATTTTATAACGATGTAATTTTACACGTAAGTTAACTTTTTATGATTATTACAAAGTACATTGAAATATAATAATTAAAGTATTATTATTTATGAATGAAACAATAAATAAAAAAAAACTTACGATTAATATTCTCTTTTATGTTGACGTAATTGAAGACATTGTAAGCTGTATATGTTTCTATAGTAAAATATATAGTAATTTAAGAAATAGGACTTGCCACATTGCACGTGACTTTCACGTTCACACTGACACAGAATTTGCATGAAGTGACCGTTTGTTAACAGACTGCTACATGTGCATTAATTTATTGATTAATTTAGTCATTGAATATGTAAAAAAAAAAAATTATGGTAAATGTTATATTTTATTATGCTTACATAACTTAACACATTGTAAGCTGTATATGTTTGCATAGTATAACGTATAGTCATTACTGAAATATGATTTTACACTTTACAGGTGTCTGTCAATTTCACACTGAAATATAATTTGCCTTACCCTAAACCCATAACCCTAATCCTCTTACCCTAACCCTAACTCCCTAACCCTAACCATATGCCCCTAACCCTAACCCTATGCCCCTAACCCTAATCCTCTAACCCTAACCACAATCCCCTAACCACTTAACGGCGTACATATAACTGGATAGGTGACATAATTTTGTGTATGTTTGTTATTGGTAGTTAATGCAAAGGTTAAATAAAACAAACAAAAAAAAACAAACATGTATAATATATATTACAAATATTATTTTACACTTTGCAGGTGTCTGTGAAGTTTGCCTGCAGTTGCCGAACATCAATTTACAATGACCAGGTACACTATATTTCATTACATGAATTAAATCATTTTAATTTTATTAATCATTTTACATACAAATAAAGAAAATACCTACTCAAATCCTCTAAACCTCACTTACTAAACCTAATCCTTTAACCCTAAGCCCATAACACTCTAACCCTAACCCCCTAAACCTCACCCTACGGCCCTAATGCTAAGCCTCTTACCCTAACCCTAACTCCCTAAACCTCACTTCCTAACCCTAACCATAAGCCACTAACCCTAAGCCCCTAACTACTTACCGGGCGTAACCCTACCCACTTAACAGCGTACATATAAAAGGATAGGTGCCATAATTTCAAGGGGCACAAAATGTAAGAACACATTCTACCCTGTATATATTTGTTATTGGTAGTTAATGCAAAGGTCAATAAAAACAAACAAACAAGTATAATATAAATTACAAATATTATTTTGCAGGTATCTGTGACGTTTGCCTGCAGTTGCTGATCATCAGCTTACAAGGACCAGGTACACTATATTTCATTACATGAATTCATTAATTTAAATTCACATATTAGATATTTTTGGATTTCATTACATACAAATAAAGAAAATACCCTAATCCTCTAAACCTCACTTACTAACCCTAAGCCCATAACCCTCTTACCCTAACCCCCTAAACCTCAACCTAAGCCCCTAACCCTCTTACCCTAACCCCCTAAACCTCACTTCCTAACCCTAGCCATAAGCCCATATCCCTGAGCCCCTAACCACTTACCAGACGTAACCCTAACCCTCTAACCTTAACCGCAATACCCTAACCACTTCACGGCATACATATAACAGGATAGGTGCCATAATTTCAAGGGGCAAAAAATGTAAGATCACATTCTACCCTGTATATGTTTGTTATTGGTAATTAATGCAAAGGTCAATAAAAAAAACATGTAAATTATAAATTACAAATACTATTTTACAATTTGCAGGTGTCTGTGAAGTTTGCCTGCAGTTGCCGAGCATCAGCTTACAAGGACCAGGTACACTATATTTCATTACATTAATTAATTAATTAATTTAAATTCACATATTAGATCTTTTTGGATTTCATTACATACAAATAAAGAAAATACTTACCCTAATCCTCTAAACCTCACTTACTAACCCTAAGCCCGTAACCCTCTTACCCTAACCCCCTAAACCTCACTTCCTAAACCTCAATTTAAGCCCTTAACCCTCTTACCCTAACCCTAACTCCCTAAACCTCACTTCCTAACCCTAGCCATAAGCCCATAACCCTAAGCCCCTAACTACTTACCGGACGTAACCCTAACCCTCAAACCCTAAACGCAATACCCTAACCACTTCACGGCGTACATATAAAAGGATAGGTGCCATAATTTCAATGGGCAAAAAATGAAAGAACACATTCTACCCTGTATATGTTTGTAATTGGTAGTAAATGCAAAGGTCAATAAAAAACAAAACATGTATAATATAAATATATACACTATATTTCATTACACCCTAACCCTCTAACCCTAACCGCAATACCAAAACCACTTCACGGCATACATATAACAGGTGCCATAATTGCAGGGACAAAAAATGTAAGAACACATTCTACCCTGTATATGTTTTTTATTGGTAGTACATGCAAACGTTGTGAAAAAAATAAATAAATAAAATAATATGTGTATGTATATATATATATATATATATATATATATATACATATATATATATATATATATATATATACATATATATATATATATATATATATAAAATATATACAAAATATATATACTAAAGATATTATTTAACACTTTGCAGTCTGTGAAGTTTGCCTGCAGTGGCTGAACATCAATTTCCAAGGAGCAGGTAAACTACATTTCATTACATTAATTAATTAATTAATTAATTAATTAATTTAAATTCACAAATTATTTCTTTAGGGAGTTCATTTCATACACTACGCTAATCCTCTAAACCTCACTTACTAACCCTAAGCCTGTAACCCCTCTTACGCTAACCCCCTAAATCTCTCTTCTTAAACCTCAGCCTAAGGCCCTAAGCCTAAGCCCCTAACTCGAACCCTCTTACCCTAAGCCCAACCCCCTAAACCTCACTTCCTAACCCTAAGCCCCAAACCCCAACACCATAACCACTTACCGTGCATAACTCTAACCCTCTATCCCTAACCCCTAAACACTTACCAGGCCTAGACACAACTAGATGGGCACGTCGGCGGCGCACTTCCAGAAATGCGTACATATAACTGGAAAGGTCCCATAGTTTGAGGGGCCAAAATTGTAAGAACACATTGTACCCTGTATATGTTTCTTTATGGTAGGGAAATGCAGCTTCCCATCAAATTCCACAGATTCACTTACAACTAAGAGGTATAGTATCACATATATAATTGTGAGCATGCGGGTCGTTGTAACTGCGGACCTCGCAATGGCTCTCCTTGCGATGGTGATGAGCGCCATAGGTCGCTCATCCCTACAACCCCCTACGACTTTCGGTCCGCAAAAGCGGACCCTCGCAAAGCGAGGGGCCGCATTTGTGCAGTTGGAGGCTCCCATGTCGGCTGCAATGAGCCGCAGGCGGGACTTACACTGAAAAATTTACAGACTTACCATACAAAAACATGAGCCCGGGACTTAGGAAAAAAAACCATTTCAACTTCGCAAAAATATGACATTAACGCCCGAACCACGCGCACATAAAAACATTAAAAACACAATAAATACACACAAAAAGTACATAAAAAGCTTACCCACAGCAAGTGGGGCACCCACGACCTCTGCAAGTGAAGTTACACCTCAATTTAAGTACAAATTAAACAGTTTACACACACGAAAGTCACCGAAGCGAGAGAAATAAATGGCAGCCAAAAAAAACGAAAACGAGGCTACAGGAGACCCTAAACACGCAAAACACCACCAAGCGCATACGGATTTTCAAAAAAGCCGTACGAGGTACAAGATACACCATTATCAAGCACGCTACATCATACACAGCCGCCTAGCACATACACATTAGCCGCCATTTTACAGCACTAACTTACACAATGTGGAAGTACACAGCTACCCTAATGGCTTCCCCTCGCGCACGCAGCCTAATTACACTACACACTGCACACATTGCTGACACTTACACCTCAGCTCCACAACAGTGCAAACCTACATTATATGCTGCAGGAACATCAAAACAGATTGCCAGCTCTTCAGCACAATGCTTCCTGCATATATTACTTCTAAATAGGTAAAGTATATTCATTTATTAATGTATTCATTATTTAATTACCATACAAAAACAAAGACACAAAAACAATAAACACAACACCTATTCACCGCACGTCTTCACCAAACAGCATTACCTGCCTTACAATGTTATTGCCGTCATTTTTTGACAGGCAATTCACTAGTATTTCAATAAACAATAACACATAAATTAATAAATACACTGATTATTATTTTGAAGACCAGTCATTAATGTGGGAAATTGTGTTAAGATAACAATCATTATAGGAAATATGCTACAGATTATTTCATTAAACAATAACATGTAAATTAATAACTAAATAGATTGCTCTATGTACTCATGCTAACAATATTAATTATTTTGTAGGATGTAGGATTGTGTACACATAATAATTACTGTAGCGAATATGCTACTTATTTTAATTCTATCAAATTTCTACTTTGAAAAAAATAATAATTTAAATAACACAAAATAAAACAGGAAAACGCTATGTCAGTGAGAAAGAAGCAATGCGGCGACTTCTGAAATATGAAATGCATGATTGCTCACATGCAGTATATCGATTAGCTGTACATTTGCCACAAAGACAATTAGTTTATTTCCATAGTGGCAATGAGTAAAATGTACTGGCACAAAATGAACATCGACAAACCACACTTACTGCTTGGTTTACAATAAAATCTAAGGACATGGTGGCAAGGAAATACTTATACAATGAGATTCCTTATCATTATGTTTTCATCAATGGGTTATGGAAAAAGAGAAAACAGGGTTTTAATAAAATATACCCCAAATGTATACAGTAAGTCCAAGAGACATTGAACGTTTCTACTTACGTTTACTACTTTTAAATGTTCCTGGTGCACAAAGTTTTGAAGAATTGAGAACTGTCAATGACAGACTTTATGACACATTTCAATTAGCTGCCAGACATAGAAACTTCCTTGCTGATGAGCCTGAATGGGAGATATGTCTAGAAGAAGCAGCACTATGTAATATGCCACGACAGATGAGGGAACAGTTTGCATTTATTTGCATATTTTGCAATGTTCCTAATGCATTAGCTTTGTGGGAAACATTTAAAATACTTATGTATGAAGACTTTTTGAAATGTTATAATGAGTCCATAGCTGAATTAAAAGCATTATTATATCATGGATTAAGTTGTGTAATCTCCCAGGTCCTTAATTACTTTGTAACTACCTTAATTACTATATAACTATGTAACTATGTATGATCCAGGTATTATAGAGGATATCAACTTTGAGGACTATGTCGCTGATGTTGAGAAACAAAAAACAGAAGAAAAACTTGCCTTTTTTAATCATTTGCAATTGCACGCTTTCAATGCAATACAAGAAGCAGTAGATGATGAATTGCTCAAAGAGCGTTATTTTTATCTAGTTGGACCCGGTGGATCTGGAAAAACGTATCTATATAATTTGTTAATGAGTTCAATTAGAGGTAAAGGTGAAATTGCACTTCCCTTTGCAACATCTGGTATTGCTGCACTATTGTTAGAAGGCCGGAGAACAGTATATAGTGGATTTAAGCTTCCAGTTCCAATTTTAGAAACATTAGTGTCGGACATTAGAATGAAATCACCTCAAGCAAATAAGTTTAAAAAAGTAAAATTGATTATCATAGATGAGACCACTATGATGTCTTGCCATGCTCTGCAATCTATTGATCATTTATTGCTCATGGGTAAAGATTTGCCTTTTGGTGGAAAAGTCATGTTATTAGGTGGAGATTTCAGACAAACATTACCTGTGGTTCTACGTGGAAATCGCACAGACATTGTCGAAACACGTATAAAGCTAAGTCCATTATGGAAAGAATTTACACACCTTTGATAAAAAAAAAAATTAGATCTGAAGGCCAAAATGAATTCAATGATTGGCTAATTCAAATTGGCGAAGGAAAAAGCGGCTTAATAAATAATTTACCTGATGATACTGTTGAAATCCCAGCGGACATGATTTGTAAAGATTTATTCATACCAGCTGTATTCCCAAACGGAATAACTACAGAACATTCTTCTGACCTTGCACAGAAAGTAATAACAACATCAAAAAAAAAAAAATAAACAAACATCTCAATAACAAAATCTTGAAATTTAATGATGGCCCACGAAAAAATTATTACAGTGGAGATTCTGTTCTAGGTGATGACAAATAGAGTGAATCTAATTTTACCACAGAATTTCTAAATTAATGAACTCCCTCTGGAATGCCACCACATGTTTTGCAACTCAAAAAGGGAGCAATTGTCATGTTACTGAGAAAAATGTATCCAAAAAAAGGACTTTGTAAGGGGGCAGATCATTGTTCAGGATTTAAGAGACCATTTCATACATGCAGAAATTCTGAATATGACCCATAAAGGTGAAGCAGTATTCATTCCAAGAATAGATTTGGCTCCAAGTGAGACAAGCTTGCCTTTTGTACTTTAAATGAGACAATTTCCCATTATTGTGGCATTTGCAATGACCATTAATAAATCGCAAGGACAAACTTTTAACTCTGTTGGTCTATTTCTAGAAGAACCAGTATTTGCCCATGGACAACTCTATGTGGCATTTTCCAGATCAACACGAAATTAAAGTTTTCATTTAAAGAAATGACTACTATGAGGTGTTGTAAATTCTATAAAAAAATGGACAACAATAAAACAAAGAGAAAAAAAAAAAGAACAGTGGTTACATCTCAAGGACTAACTTTTACATTTCTTGGGCTATTTTCAGAGGACCACTATTTAAAAATCAAATAAAACAGTGGTTACATCTCAAGGACTCACATTGACGTCTCTTGGGCTCTTTTTAAAACCACTATTTAAAAAAAAAAAAATCAACGGACACTACAGTGGTTACATCCCAAAGCAACATTATTCGTCTGCTGGGCTCTTTTTAGAGGACCACTAGAGATGTCGCGGACAGTTCGCCCGCGGACTATTCGCAGCGATTTTGGCTCTTTCGTGCTCGCATCGGACGGCGGACACATGCGCTTTTCGGTCTGCCCCCTATTCTTTATCATTGAGGAAACTTTGACCCTGCACCTCACAGTCAGCAGACACATTCCAGCCAATCAGCAGCATACACTCCCTTCCAGAGCCTTCCATCTGAAGGACAGCATACATTTTAGAATCATTCTGAAGCTGCATTCGTTGCGAGAGGACAGATAGTGTAGCTGCTGGAGATTTAATAGGGAAATAGATAGCCAGGCTGTGTATTTAGCTTCCACTACAGACCTGAAGGACTCATCTGATATCTGCTGCAAGGACAGCAACCCAAAAAGCCATTTTTAGGGCTAGAACATCATTTTTTTTATTTTATAATTTTTTTCTGTGTAATCTAATTGCATATGCCTGCCTGCTTGGCAGTGTGTGTGTGTGACAGGCTAACACCTAACAGCTTATATTGTGCTTATTTTCACTACTCATACCTGGTGGTGTACCATACATTGAAAACAACCATTTTTTTCCTGTAATCTAATTTCAGTTGCCTGCCTGTGTCAGGCTCACAGCTTATATTGTGCTCAGTGAAATAAAACAACACTTTTGGACTGTAATAGATTGAATAGCAATTGCCTGTCTACAGGCGTGTGTGTGAAGCCTATTGCATCTACTCTGCCAACTTTTGCCAGTGCACAGTGATACGTCATATGGTGGAACCGTACTGTACAGTGACATAAAACAACACTTTTTTGACTGTAATCGATTGAATATCAGTTGCCTGCCTACAGGCGTGTGTGTGAGGCCTACAGCGCCTACTCTGCCAACTTTTGCCAGTGCACAGTGACACTAATATCTGGTGGCACCTTAGATTGAATAAATAGTACAACTGAACACACCACTCCTATCTGGTGGCACCTTAGATTGCACGTGCAGTGCCCCAAATTTGAAGTGGGAGGACCGACCAAGCATCTTTTTCCATCTCCCTGTTCCAAAAATCAATGCCATATACACGTCCCCTAATAGTGGACGTAACAGGGATTAAACCAATAGGAATAGTACTACTTAACAGTACACACCTTATAATAATGCAGACAGAGGCAACGCAGAGAGAGGAGTCTGAAGAAGAGGAGTCAGAGGAGGAAGGTGGCTTTGAGGAGGTGGAAGACCAAACACAGCAGGCATCCCAGGGGGCTTGTTGTCACCTTTCGGGTACCCTTGGTGGCTGGGTGGAGGAAGAGACCTTCAATGACATCAGTGAGGACAAGGAATGGGACATGGCTAGCTTGGTATCCAATCTTGTGCAAATGGGGAGTTTGCGCTTGTGCAAATGGGGAGTTTGCGGTTGTGCAAAGGGACTGTTTGCGGTTGTTTGCGGTGCATTCAACAGGGAGATTGGTCTGTTACTGTGAAGCGGGTGTAACCCTTACACTACCTGATCGGTACAACATCATACCTGATGTTTTAAAGCATGTTATTCCAAACAATTTAGGAATGTTAGGTGATTTATGCCCTTTATGGCTTAAAACCAGACTCTGCATCAACTATGTAATTTTCCGTGGGAGTTTTGCCATGGATCCCCTCCGGCATGCCACAGTCAAGGTGTTAGTCCCCTTGAAACAACTTTCCCATCACTATTGTGGCCAGAAAGAGTCCCTGTGGGTTTTGAAATTCGCCTGCCCATTGAAGTCTATGGTGGTTTGCCGGGTTCGCCCGTTCGCAAACATTTGATGGAAGTTCGCGCCCGCTGTTCGCGAACCGAAAATTTGATGTTCACAACAACACTAATGTGGAAGCTTGCACTTCTATTAAATCCATCAAATATGTGTATAAATACATATATAAAGGATATGATGCAACAACTGTTGTTGTGCAAGGTGCAGCAAACGAAAATGAAAACCCAATTTTACATGACGAACTTTCAAATTATATGCTCGCTATGTCAGTGCTCCTGAAGCAATGTGGCGTCTTCTGAAATTTGAGATGCATGATCGGTCACATGCTGTGTATCGATTAGCTGTCCATTTGCCACAAAGTCAGTTTGTTTGCTTTACTGCAGGCAATGAAAGAACTGCCTTAGCTCAGAGTGAGCACAGAGATACAACACTTACTGCATGGTTTAAATTAAACTGCCAGGATCCGCAGGCCAGACAATTTATATACATTAAGATTCCATATCGCTATGTATTTGTAAATGGTCTATGGCGACAACGAAGAAGAAGATACGCATAAAATTATACCACAAATGTATACCATCAGTCCAAGAGACATTGAACGTTTCAGTTTAAGATTACTTCTTTTACATGTTCCCGGTGCACAAAGTTTTGAACATTTACGCACAGTGAATTACATAGTTTATGAGACTTTCCTATTAGCTGCAAGACATCAAAACTTCATAGCAGATGATACAGAATGGTAGAGGTGTCTGGAAGAAGCAGCACTATGTCAAATGCCAAAGCAAATGAGAGAACAATTTGCATTCATTTGCAATGTACCTGATGCATTTACTTTGTGGGAAACATTTAAATTAAATATGTCCGAAGACTTCTTGAAACATTACAATGAGCCAATATCACTGTTAAAAACTTTAATGGAAATTCAAGAAATATTGTTTGCTCATGGATTAAATTGTGCAAGTTTTAATTTGCCTGATCCAGGACTTATAGATGACATCAACTTTGATGATTATGACACTGAGCTACAAAAACAAAAAACAGAATAAAAACTGGAAACTTTAAATACTTTACAATTACAAGCATTTAATGTCATCACAAATGCTACAGATGATGAAATGGCCAAAGACCGTTACTTCTAACTATAGACAGCCCCGGTTAATCAGGAAAAACTTGGGGCCCTCCAACTTGCCAGCCACAACCTCCTTCCCCAATCAGCAGTGCACTGGCTTGGCCGCCACCACAACCACCGGCACACCAACACCATTGGATGCTTCCTGCCTGGCTCCAGCCAGGCCCCAAATCCTCCCCACTCCATCACCGCCACCTCCTCACCCACCAATGCCCCACAGACCTCCATCCCCCCACCACCAAGCCAGGCAACGCAGGCGGAGATGTTGGCCCTCATGCACTAGCAACTGGACTGGACAATCATGCCGAGGTAATGTGCAGCCTGGAAAGGCACACTATGGAGGAGAGGAGGCATCACCTAATGACAGAGTCATACCTCACTGGGCTGCTAATTATAGAACTGGTCCCAGCCCCGCCTCCTCTACCCCAGAGGCATCCCCCAGCCACCAGCAGCTGGGCCCCTCCTTTCCTCCCACCATGCCTTTGCCACATGGTGTGCCGTTGCCTCCAGGGGGGATGCCTGATATTTTGGTGATATTTTGTATGCAGATGGCTACCTCCCATGACACGGTCCATGATCCTCTTCTATGTGGACACGTAGGGTTTTGTTTAACATGTCACCAATTGATGGTCACTAAGGAATGCTGTTGAGAAGAGGGATATATGGAGTATTCTCAGCTGTAGGACCAATACCAACAACACCAAAATCAGAAGTCCTAGAAACAGGAATGGTAGTCAGTCATTTGGTTATTAGAGCAGCATTCCAATATGAAAAAAAATGTGTACATACTGTAGTATGTTACCAGAGATATGCATATAAGAAAACAGATGTCCGTCACCTATGGCACATTCATCTAAATGAAAACCTTTCATGTGGTTTGACGCACTTTCTTGTTTGCATCTTTCCACTTGTGACTTATGTTTGCAAGCCAGTGTGTTAAAAAGCTTTATGCGCCACTTCTGAGGAAGTAACATGATGAGTGGCAGCAACAACATTTAGTTTAATTACATCTTAATCAGTGGTGGCTGTGAAACTTTTGAGCCATACAGACCAGCATTGACAGACTCCACCCTTTATGAGCCTAGGGGAATCTCAAGCACCTCTAAAACCGCTCCTAGGGAATCCCTGGGATTCTGCTTTAAAGCCATGGCTGCAGTGGGAATCCCTGTAGCCCTCACTAAGCTTGCAAGGACCATCAAAACCTGTAATGCCCACTAAGCCTACTGAGCCCCAAAGCAAGGCCCAGAGAGACCCCCAGCTAGGCCAGCAGGGCCCACATAGTCTACATATGGTATACTACAATATGACTATAGGGGACTTTAATGGTAACTCCTATACTATGGAGGTTCATAAGGACCCCATGTTATCACTAAAATGAACCCTATACCATGAGAGTCCATAAGGAGCCCCATGGCTTCTCTGAATGAACATA
This sequence comes from Discoglossus pictus, assembly GCA_027410445.1. Classification (NCBI taxonomy): domain Eukaryota; kingdom Metazoa; phylum Chordata; class Amphibia; order Anura; family Alytidae; genus Discoglossus; species Discoglossus pictus. The sequence goes on along the minus strand of CM050164.1, from coordinate 320,074,800 downwards.
AATCATGGGGAGCCCAGAAACCCTGTTCCTTAATATCCAGCCCTGGATAAGCGAGCACTTCCATGTTGTCATTAGAATCCATCCTCCTTTCTTGATTGAAGCCATGGTTCCTCTCTTCAGCCTGTGGAAATTGGCTTCCTTCTAAAAAATCCTGCGGATCATCTTGATGGGCCACACAGGCCTAGTGCTGGTCCCTGGGGTTTTCATGGGCCACGCAAGCATAGTGGAAATCCCCAGGGGACTTGATGTGGGAAGTGTGTTCCAATCTGAAGTTCCTTTGGCTGCAGCTCTTCCCCTTACTTCTAATTTGGAGATGCATCCAGCTGACATTGCTGCAGGCCAGAGCGCGTGTGCTGCAGTACCAGGTAGTTTGTGCTTAGACAGATGGTGGGAGAGGTTCATGTTGACATTTAAAGTGGCAAGTATAAAAAAATAGCACTCATTAAAGTAAATACATATAGATTATATTGAGGGAAATTGTAAGAGCACAGCTCAGACATGGAAAAAAAACTATGTGGCTATTTGCCCAAATGCACCATCCACTTCTATACATCAAATCTTTACACTTTCTGTAGCTTCACATCACAGTATTTTGTTTAACATATCTGAATATATCAGGTAGTAGCTGTTAGATTATTGTTGTTATGAAAACATACAAGTAATAAAGAAATCATTTTTTATCTTTTTTATATGTCTTAGTTTGCTTATTTTAATGATAGCAGATAACAGATATTTTAATAGCTGTTCAAAGGTAATGGTTTATTATTCTTACTAAAACAAAGAGACATAAACCTATACCCATATCAATTTTTTAATTTAGAAACATGTAAACATTACTATTTACAAAAAAAAAAAAAGATATGATAAAAGATCCTAATTATCATAGACATATTTAGTGTCCAAAAGGACACCCAGCTGTGGATGTGTCTAAAGGGGAAAACAAAGTCAGCTGCTGCAAAGACCAATTCAGAATAGGAACCTGGAATATTAGAACTATGAACCAAGGCATACTTGATGCGGTCAAGAATGAAATGACAAGGTTAACCATTGATATCCTAGCAATTGGTGTACTTAAATAGACTGGAATGGGACATTTCACATCAGACAACCACCAGATCTTCTACTGTGGTTAATAATCCTGCAGAAGGATTGGAGTACCCATCCTAGGAAATCAAAGAGTGGCCAAAGCAGTGCTCTGTTAGAACGCAATAAATGACATAATTATTTTAATTCGAATTCAAGGCAAGCCATTTAATATCACAGTGATCCAGGTCTATGCTCCAACCACGGATGCTGAAGAGACTGAAGTTGTCCAGCTCTGAGAAGACATTCAACAAGTCATAGATATAACACCAAGAAAATATGTTACTATCATCATAGGATATTGGAATGCTAAAGTAGTGAACCAAAAGACCCCTGGAGTAACTGGCAAATGTGGCCATGGAGTACAAAATGAAGCTGGTCAGAGATTAGTAGAACTTTGTCAAGATAATTCTCTGATCGTAGCAAACACCCTCTTCCAACAGCCTCCGAGACGACTCTACACATGAACACCACCAGATAGACAACATAGAAATTAGATTGAATATATACTTTGCAGCCAAAGAGGGAGGAGCTCTATACAGTCAGCAAAAACAAGACCTGGAGTTGACTGTGGCTCAGACCATGAGCTTCTTATTGCAAAGTTGAAAATTAAACTGAAAAAAAGAGGGAAAACCATCAGATCAAGCAGATATGAAATAAATAATATCCCTTGTAAATATGCAGTGGAAGTAACAAATATATTTAAGGGACTAGACATGGAAGATAGAATGCCTGAAGAACTTTGGATCGAAACCGCAACAAAGAATATCCCTAAAAGACAGAAAAGTAAGAAGTCAAACTGGCTGTCTGATGAGGCTTTGAAAGTAGCCCAGGAAAGAAAGAAAGCGAAAGGTAGTGGAGATAAGAAAAGATTTGTCCAATTGAATGCAGAATTCCAGAGGATAGCAAGAAGAGACAAGGAGACGTTCTACAATGAACGATGTAGAAATTGAAGAGGATAACCGAATGTGTAAATCAAGAGATCTCTTCAAGAAAATTGGGAATCTAAAAGGCACCTTTCATGCAAAAGTGGGTGTGATAAAAGACAAAAATGGTAGGGACTTAACAGAAGAAGATCAGATAAAGAAGAGGTGGCAGGAATACAGTGATGACCTCAGTAGTTTGTCCAATGAACCGGAAATAGACATCTTGGAGAGCGAAATGAGATGGGACCTAGGACGTCTTGCTGATAATAAGGCTGCACAAGGTGATGGAATCCCAATTGAACTATTCAAAATTCTACAGGATTTTGCTTTGAAAGTGTCGCTTGCCTTATGCCAACACATTTGGAAATCACAACAATGGCCAATAGACTGGAAAAGGCCAGTCTACATCCAATCCCCAAAAAGGCAGTGCCAAAGAGTGCTCCAATTATTGAACAATTGCACATGCCAGCAAGGTAATGCTTAAGATTCTATAACCTTGACTCCAGCAATATATGGACCGGGAACTACCAGATGTGCAAGCTGGGTTCCGCAGAGGAAGAGGAGCAAGAGATCAAATTGCCAGTGTCCGCTGGATAATACAGAAAGCAAGAGAGTTCCAAAAAAACATTTACTTCTGCTTCATAGACTATTCTAAAGCCGTTGACTGTGGGGATCACAACAAATGTGGCATGTCCTTAAAGAGATTGGAGTACCAGACAACAGAATCGTCCAAGATCGGAAAAGGAGTGAGACAAGGTTGTACTGTATATTGTCACCTTATTTATTCAACTTATATGCAGAGTACATTGTGCGAAAGGCTGGACTAGATGAATCCATAGCCGGAATCAATATTGCTGGAAGGAATATCAACAACCTCAGATATGCCGATGATACTACTTTGATGGATGAAAGTGAGGAGGAACTAAAGGACTTATTGATGAGGGTAAAAGAAGAGAGTACAAAAGGTGGCCTGCTGCTCAACATTAAAAAGACAAAGATCATGGTAAATGGCAATCTCACTTCCTGGCAAATAGACGGGGAAGAAGTGGAGGCAGTGACAGATTTTATTTTCCTTGGATCCAAGATCTCTGCAGATGGTGACTGTAGTCATGAAATTAAAAGACATTTGCTTCTGGGGAGGAAAGCTATGGCAAGCTTGGACAAGCTAGTAAAATGTAAAGATATTAAACTATCAACAAAGGTCTGCATAGTTCGATCTATGGTATTCCCAGTAGTAACATACGGATGTGAGAGCTGGACCATAAAGAAGTCTGAGCGCCATAGAATTGATACCTTTAAATTGTGGTGTTGCGGGTTCTCTCTAGCTCAGGTAGGATTTTCTCCTACATTTGCCATTTACGGGTGTGAAAACATTTGCGGGCTTGGGGAATTGTAGCAACTGAATAGCGACTTTTAGCGATCATAACTCTTACGGATGAGAAAGATCAAAGGCTTCTGGAGGCTTTAAGTTATCGAGTTTAACCACCACAACGTTTTTAAGGCCGTAACCTGTAAACTGTTTGGAGCCCGCAAAAAGACGCCAATTGATTAGCAAATTAACTTGCTGCCTCACTTACGGGCTCCAGTAACTTACAATTGAATCAGGCTCATTGTTTGCTTGAGATGCCGGGGGTGGACATTTACAGGGACGGTTTGGAAGGTTTCGGGGAGTAAAACAGAGCTTTTAGCAATTGTTAATTAAATAATGTTTAAAAATACAAATAAAACAGTGAGGTAGTTTTTTTTTTTTATATTAAAAACCATGAACCTTAAATATCCCTTTAAGATTTGTCATATTTGAGAATTCTGCAGCACTTTATCCATTCGTATATATTGTGTGATCCAAAGTAACATGTAGTAAAATAGCATACAATAAACAAATGCAGTTTTTGATAGATTTGTGGTTGTAAAAAGTCCTTATTTCTCCTTCAACTATCAAATTAAACTGGGCATTTAAAATGTACTCAGTAGAAGAATTTCTATACATTTTATTATTTAGGAACATTAAAGATATTTAGAAGTTTCCCTGTTTTAATAATAAACTTCCTAAGTGTTTATTTACATATCTAACATCATTTTATTAACCCATGCTTAAAAACTCACTCACTCAAATCTTCCAAGCAGTCCCTGCAAAGGTCTGCCTCTTCAGGTCATGCATACAATATTTCTATTGACAAGATTGTCTTTCATCAGCATTTCAAAAAAGGCAGATGAGAAACAGTATGCAAGTGACAAATAAGTCTCTTCTGAATAGATACACTATGTGCATGAGCTGTGGGGGCATACCTTTGCAGGGACTGCTTTGAAAGTTTGAATAAGTGAAAACAGAGCTTATAAGCACTTGCCAATAAAATGTGTAGTTATGCAAACAAACACTTAGGTTGATTATTTTAATATTAAAAACAGTGATACATCCATATACCTTTAATGATTGGCAACTATCTTTTGGGCAAAGTACAAAAATAAGTCTGTGCTACTGTAATATCTTATCAGATAAAATGCAAACCTCTTGGGATCATCCTAACTATATATAGCATTCGCCTGATAGTGAAGTAAAAAACAGCTTTGCTTTTGAGCTCTGGATTACATATTATTACTATATGACTAGAAGATTACAGCTATGTTGAATAAGGTGTGAGGTTTCCCATTTTTTTTTTCTTTTATTGGAGTGCTTTCTGCCTGCTTTAGAAAATAGTCTCCACTAGCTAATATGAGATGCTTCTCCTAGTAGTGAGAGACCTCTCACTGCTTTAGTGAATATATAGCCAGCAACTTTTCTGCCATTTCTGTGCCCATTCTGAAAAAAAATATGGTGGCCTCATATTACCAAGTTTTAATATTTTTATCATAGGACCACAGTGGTGAAATTATACTCTTTTACTATAAATATGATAATGGCTAAATGTTTTAGAAATCAAAACAAATAAAACACAGGCTTTACATTTATATCCTTTATACCCAATATTACTTCAGAGAGTCTGTCTGTGCTTTTTCAAGAGGGGTGTCCTTTTGATGATTTATGTCCATTAATGCACTCACTGGTAGTTGCAAATTCTGCAGTTCATAGACTGGCTACTAGGGGGTAACCACTTAGAACAAGTGAGTTACCACAGGAAAAAGAACTTACACGCACAGATAAGGCCAAAATGGTTTTGTATACCTTGCATATTCACTCACAGGGGCTCCTCCACTTCAATGCAAGAAGGTAGATTCGGCTCTGCGCCAACCTCAAGAGCAGAACATCAGAAAATAAAAAAGTAGATTCCACAGCAGCATAAATACATGCGGAAGATAAGAAATTAGAGGCTGCATTATTTTATTTTACATTTATTAAAACTGCTGTCTAGATTCAAGTTTTTTTTAAATAGTATGTTTGATATATGACCATAATGCCCCCCTTGTCTCTGAATGTCTTGTTTTCGGCTACCTGGGTATCAGATCACATATATAGTTCTTAGCAGCGCGGGCTTGCCAAAATCCGTTGGTAACGCAAGGTTAAAACTGCGGTCTTGCAAAGCGAGGGCTGTAGTTGCGGCCAGGCAATAAGAGCCAAAGGCGCTCCTTGCTCTGGTGGAGGTGAGCGCCATAGGCTCTCATCCCTACGACCCTGTATGACTTAGGCAGAGGCGCCAAAGGTGCTCACTGCGCTGGTGGAGATGAGCACTGTAGGAGCTCTTCCCTATGACCCATCACAACTTAAGCATCATACCTACGACTCGCAGGACTACAGATCAACCAAAAACTGAAATACACAATTCTCAGTGCAAGACCCGTAGCACTTTGAAAAAATCGCCTGCAAAAATTATGGCCCATAACACTATGAAAAGGAAACCGTCACTTACAGAAAAAAATATATAAGCCGCAAAAAATACGAACTTAACTGCCGAACCGCGCACATCGAAAAACATGAAAACACAAAAAATACAAACAAAAAAGATCACACACAGCACGGGGAGACAGCCAGGACGTCTGGGAGTGAGGTTGCAGGCGAATTTAAATCGAATTTGCAGGGTTTCGCCACTCTAAAATCGCCTATGCAAGAAAATAAATGGCTGCTGAAAAAAATGAAAACGAGTCTACACGACCCTTGAGCACGCAAAACAGTATATATAGTAAATAAATAGTTCATCTGTGTTAATACTTGAATGTCTAAAGCAAGTTAAAACACCTGCTTCCAGCTCAGAGTTCCGAGAAAAACAGTCATTACACTCCATTCTGGGAAGTTGTGCTGGGACATGCAAATGTGCCCACAAATGCCTCGTTCTCCAATCCATAGCCATTATCAAACATGGCTTCCTTTATGCTTATGCATGCTGTATTACACAGCTTTAATGCAAAGCCAAGGTTGGATTAAACACAGGCCGAGTATCCAATCCATGTATCGCTGTTTCAAGCTTACTGGCTATCATCAGCATGGAGCTTATGAATTGTTATGGATAGTTATGGATCTTACGAATGTTGGGGATGTGTGCGATGTTGGTCACGCACCAAAGGCGCTCATTGCAGGGCTCGTGATGAGCACGACAGGCGCTCATTGTGAGGCCAGCGAGAGTTAGGCTGCAGTGAGCGCCAAAGGCACACAGGACTTTAAAAAAATCATAGGCATGAGCCTAGAAGACGCTCATGTCGATGGCCATGATAGCTGCCGAAAAACTGAGCACTTTGCCGCTGATCGCGAGGCACACAGTTTACTAGATTTAACGGCCGAAAGTTTTAAGCGCGCAAGTGCAAAAACACAAAAAAAATGCAAAATATTTTTTTTTTAAATAATGACACACTCATACACAGCACAAGGAGAAAGCCAGGAAGCCTGGGAGTGAGGTTGCAAGCAAATTTGCCCCATATTTTGCGTTTTTCATTGATCGAAAATCAGCTAAGCAAAGAAAAAAATTTAGGCTACAGGAATGGCAAAGACAGTAACACACACGAACATCACCAGGCACGCGGGACTTAAAATAAATAAAACCAAAAAATAAAACCAACGTCAGTCGGTGCGCCACGCAAACATTCAAACAGAGGAGAAAGACACAGGGAAGGGACAGGGGGAGATGGTGGAAAGAGACACATGGCATTCCCAAGCACAAAACTTGCAGGTTACGTACAGTAGACGGGAGGAGAGGCTCGAGATGAGTGTTGAAGGTGATCATTGCGAAATACAAAAGTTTTGGGTTGACAAGGAATGCAATGAGCAGCAAAGCCTCTCATTGCGGAGCTCGCGATGAGCGCCGCCCATACAGTAGATGAAGGGGGAGGCGCTCAGCGCGGGGCTCGCGATGAGTGCCGAAGGTACAGCATTCCCAGCCTTAAAATTTTATTCCCATTCGGACAATTTCCTAGTGTGTGTGTGTGTGTATATATTTATTTATATATATATATATATATATATATATATATATATATATATATATATATATAGTCAATGTCATGCTCACAACACACTTTTTCAGCAAAGCTTTTCAGAGCTATTTGTGGTCCAGCTAAGCAGGGGCCACTCTCATCAGGGGCCTGTCCATCTGTGCCTACACTGAAGCTGTCTAAATCAATTACTCCAGCAAGTTCTGGGTGTCGGACGATCAATCATTCCAGACTAGATACATGTTTGAGGCCCATTGGTAAACATCTACACTCCATTGCTTTGTTTTTAGTGGATACCATTCTGCAGTACACTTTTTCCACTTTATGCATGATTGAATGGTTTTATCCCTATTACCAACTTTTTCCTATTTCCAGTTTTGTGTTGCAGTTTGACCCTTATTTTATAATGATTACAATAAAATGCTTTATTTATTACTTCTGTCTTAAAACTGATCTTGCTTTGTGTTTAGCACAAATAAGTATTCGAATAACCAAAAACAACTAAGGTAGATATATTTATCAACAGAATGTGCTAGACTTCTGGTTGCTGAAGGATCTGCCCTGCTGTGGGGAGATCCAATGGTTCTCAACAGCCAATCCTAGGACCAATAGGGAGAGCCAAGTACCTGGGCTTTACCTTTATTATTCTGATAAAGCATTCTTGTTTTCCAAGGGCTGATGTAGTGGAGCAGGTCATTATTCTGTGTTTTTTTTTATGTGAGTGAGGCCCTCTTCAAAGTTTAATGATGTAGGGTACAGACCCTCACTGTTTAGGGTGTGTTAGCTCAAACCAAGGTAAGGATAGTCTAAACATAGGAATGAGGGTCTGGCCCAAAGAACAAGACACAGAACACCAAAAATCTGTAAATCTACAGACATATTGCACAGTGTTTCCTTACAGTATGGTCTTGTCCTTGTTATTTTGATGGTTATCTATGTGGTCCAAACAGTGAAATAGGTTGCCTTTTAGTGCTGCTTCTTTTTAGTGTGTATTTCTGAGATCTGAAGAATCCCAGTTAACTGAAAGCACAGCATGTATGTACAATATTAACAATCGTGACACATATGTAGTATTAGCGAAGACATATTATGACATTTTATACATTAATGAAGGTGATTATCTAGATTGTAACAAAATATTTTTGTGGCACTATAGTACTGTGATAGGATGACTGTTCTCTAGTTTAATTTTAAAGTTGTTTAGGAAAACAGCAACTTTTTGCTACTAGTCCCTCATGTACATAAGCTATTTTGTGACTGTAATAAAACTACAGTATCTATGGACTTTTGCCACCTACCACTCTTCTCTGGGCTCCTTACTTATCATCAGCTACTGTATGACACATACAATCATAACAATATACAACAAAGCAATTTCACAAGCTTGTTAAAAACATAGAATTGCAAACAAAATTAATATAAAAGGAATTACTTTCATGGAAATAATTGTGTACCGAGTCTCTTTAATTCCCCAATATCTTGTGAGTGATCATGATATTCCTATTTCTCAGGATTAATAGCACTTAGCTCTTTACACATCTCGTATCTTACCTGTAAAACAAAAGTGACATTCATTTTCAATAGGTGGGATAAAAAAACATTAAACTACCACTGTGCACTCAAATTGAAAGAACATTAGGGACACTGTATTATGTAGAGGACAGGGGGCATTTTCCAGTAATGTTTGTGTCATAGACCCCTTTCCAGGGCCTGGATCTTGGTGCACTGAACCACCATAGAGGACATACTACCCCATTGGAAAATGGGTAGGGGAATTATATTGCCACATGGGAAATGCGGGTAGGTGGGTGGTGGGGTGAATAGCCCCAAAACATAGGGCCATAGTGTACCACCATGCTTCATATAGTCTTATGGCATATGTCTCTGCCTTATCCGGTATACTATATGCAATTCCTTATGTAATATTACTGTGTTATGTTTAAACTTTAACTAGTCATATAACGGTTAAATAATAAATGTCTACAATGTAGACAGACAGGAACCAGTGACTGTATTGTAATCTGTTTTGTCCGATTGGTTGCCAGGTAAACTAATTATGTCTCTGATGTGCTAGACAGCCAGAGATGACGTGTATTGGATGTTGGTCTATTGTTCTCAGGTGCCAGACAGAGTGCTAATGTTGAACCCCATGTGTTAATCTCCTTTGTTTGTCTGCCACTCGCTGACATTGTTGTATTGTATACACCCCCTCTGTATCTAACAGCTATAAATATTGCTGAATTTTAAAAAATAAAACAGTTAATTTCCGAGACATATAGAAATGGTATGTTCTCTTATTTGCTCCTGGTTGCTGTGATACTGAACCTATCTCCACCCTGTAAGTAACCTGTCCTGGTCCCTACCACAGGAAAGCTACTGAGACTCATGGAAGGGCTGATTCCTGATGAAAAGACCCTGACTAATACAGAAGCCAGATATCAGAATGCTGGTGCAGAGATTTCCAAGAACCCAATGGTTCTTGTGGGTAGTTAGCCTGTAGTCTATAGCAGGTGGCTCTGGGCAGTAATAGCCCCTACCCCTGGATCACCACAGTTTGCTTAAAATACCTGTCAAGCTAAAATCATCAATCACTTCCACACAAAGTTTTTAATAGAAAACTGTGTAATAACAGTTACCTTTACTGCGTTTGTTTAATATATACTTATACAACGGTATACTTAAAAAGTGTCATTTTTAAATCTAGTTCGGAAACTACATTAAAAAGGTTTCTATTGGTATTAGATTTACTAGCCAATAAAAGATTCAACAGCATCGAAAAAATTGAAAAAAAGGACAATTTCCCCCAGTAAATGAAATACCATACCCAGATAAGTATATTATGGATTTGACTACTTTGTTACACACTACTCTATGTTTGAAGAGACCGGTAGATACAATTAGAAAAGGTGTGTTCCATTTGTGTCACTAGCATTTAGGAAACTTATCAGAAGTGGGGTGCCAAATCTTCTTGAATGTATTCTAATTTAAAGTATTGAGTGTTGGTAATATACTTTCATGTTTAAAATATGTTTTCCCCCCTATATTTGATTAAACTATTGCTACATATAAAGTAAATATAAGAATAAAAACATAAATACTGTACAATGATTCCTGATCCCTGCATTTGCTTACAGGGTATATTTGGATGCTTTAGGAAGCAAAGGTTTTTGAGATGCTACCTCATCCAATATCATCAACATTACAGTCCCCCGTCATTAAATTCCCCACATCATATGTTTTCTAACCTCTATGTCATCATGTCAACCTTACCCAGTAGAGCACTGCCCCACTTCATCTAACCTTTAAAATATATATTAGTTTCATCCCTTATTTATTGTCCCTCACCCTATCTAATCCAAGTAACATCTCAATTCTCCCTACATTACTATCAAATCACCAAAATCCAATTTGCAAGGCTACCCCAAAACCCTACTATCATGTGGTTGATGCCTGCCATTATACAGTAATACATTGTTTATTAGAATAGAACCCCAAAAGAAAAATAATTATAACAACTAGAGTATCAGTGAGCAACATACCAAAGTAATTAGTCTAAATTAACTTACTGGTTATATTGTTAGGAATATAACACAAATCTTATATTAATTTAAGAAATTAATGATCGACTTGTAACTTCCATTATTATGTAAACCTTTTGCACTTTAAATGTTTTAACCACTTTACAAACATAATCTGGTAAAGTCATTAAGCAAGATTTGTTATCAACTCCCAGAGTGAGGTCACTCGCTGGAATTTATAATCTTGAATATACGCAGAGAAGCATTTAGGATTTCTCAATAAAGGATGCAACTTGCTTTTATAAAGACTTGCAAGAATGTTTTAGAAGGTGATGGTATTTCAATTCATAAGATCAATAAAAAAAGTGTGACATTTACAGCAGGTGACTATTTTGGCACATATGTATCAGAATCAGATAATATTACAAAATACTTTCCAATGAAATTTGGCTGGAGAAATAAGTTATCCAGGTTTTCCAGTAAAACAGTTAAAAGAAAATCTAACCAATGGATCCATAGCTTCCACGTCAGTGGTTCAGGATAGGAGTAAAGGAATAGTATACCATAGCTATAAGGCCAAAGAAACAATAGCAACTCCACTGCTTTCTAGGAAACTCTGAGTTTTACCACACAAGGTTAACCCTGCAGGAAAAATAAGCAATTGTATTATATAAAATATGCGTTACTGGGACTTATGATTCCCTTTATTTATCAAGTGTTATCTTTTTATGCCAGTCTGTGTCATTATTAAAGCTAATAGAGCTACATAATAATGTGTTACAAAATGGTATTGTGGTACATTAGATCTGCCAGTGTTATGTTATTTATCATACAAACAAAAATACAAAGGATACTCTTTGAACTGAATAGATGTGACTAAGTATATTAAGCATACCCTGTTATCTCTTTCCTGATCACTACCTTGACATGGTATAAGGGTTTGTGTATCTCAATGAAGCCATCACTAAAGGGTCACAGCAGAGAGGTCAGACAAATTTGGGTCCACTGCAGAAGGAACTATCAACCCACTCCAGTATCTTTGCCAATAACACCTTATGGATCAGCACAATCAGAGACATACAACAGATAAAATATTGTGGCGATAAGCACATGGGAAATAGGTATATATTGTAAATCAACAATGGAGATAACAATATGGCACCAGAATATAAGCCCCTTAGGTCAGAAGGTGCCTGGGGCAGAGGGCAAGTACATGTAGCAACATGAAGCATTTGGACCAAAGTCGAGAGGACTATCTGCTGCGGATATGTCTGGAAGGGAAAGAAAGCTAAGCTGCAGCAAAGAATAATTCAGAATAGGAAACTGGAAAGTTAGAACTATGAACCAAGGCAAACTGGATGTGGTCAAACATATGATAACAAAAATAAACATTGACGTTCTGGGAATTAGTGACCACAAATGTACTAGAATATGACATATCAGACAACTACCAGATCTTCTACTGTGGTGAAGAATTCTGCAGAAGAAATGTAGTAGTTATAATCAAAGGGTGACCAAAGCATTGCTCGGTTACAACCCAAACAAAAAAAGTATTGTACAGAACAATATTCATTATAATTCAAGGCAAGCCATACTTTGATGCTCCAACCATAAATGCTGAAGAGGCTGAAATTGTCCAATTCTATGAGGATATTCAACACCTCCTAGATATAACCCCAAGAAAATATGTTACTAGGAAACTAGGGAACCAACAGGCAAGTTTGGCTTTGGAATACAAAATGAAGCAGGTCAGAGTTTAGTGAGAGTTGCCCTAATAAGCCTTACTGATAATAAGGCAGCAGAAATTGATGGAATCCAAGCTGAGCTGTTCAGCATCCGACAAGGTGATGCTGTCAAGTGTTATTATATTATGCCAAACATAATACATCCCAGTCCCAAAAATGACATTGCCAAAGAGTATTCCAAATTATCGAACAATTGCACTCATTTCACATGCTAGCAAGGTAGTGCTTAAGGCTCCTCCCACAGAATGGTCTAATTCGCTTGCGAATATAATCGGCCCCCTTAACTTGCAAACTCAAAAAACGGAAAAAGGGTGCGGCTTATATTCGGACCAATATGGTAATTAGTATTATTTCTCTTATCTGTACGTTGAGAATATTTATTGTATTTTAAATTTTAGTTACTACTTTAAAAAAACATATTTTTCACCCCTTTAAGAAAATTCACCGTTCTGCATCCTGTTCAGAGCGAAGATAGAATGCAGGTGTTACCCAAACATTATCCAACTCTGAAACTGTATATCTGGTAAATCAGTATAAGACAAACCTATAAATAATCATGCTTCAGTAAATATATTTATGATAAAAATAAATGTCTAAATTCCTTGAAGTGCATTATTCCCGAAAATCAATAGGTCTATTTCAAAATGAGTGTTCATCCTTACTTTGACAATATATGTGTAATTCATCTAATGATCAGGCAAAAAAAAAAAATATTTAATCGACTTTTATTGCATGCATATAGAAAAACAACATATAACACCACATATCTGCTCTGTACTCTAAGCATCCAACGCAGACATGTTCATTACTTGTTTGAGACATGGAACTAAAATTCTGGTGCCGTTTCAGCTTAACCCAGCCTTATGCCTTACCTCTAGAACAGTCTGCAGAGCAAGTCTGCAACATGGAAAGGATCAAAACAACATGGAGAGTAGGTGAAGGTTCCTGTAAAAAAGCATATTATGCTTACACACACACACACGTTTAAATATAGGAGTAATGCTATATTATTGTTATTCAATATTTAGGGTGCCTTCAACAAGGCTGGGAATTAATGGAGTTGGTACTGAAAATATTAAACAGTCTTGACCTGCAAAGCTGCAACATTGAAAAATGAATTGTGCTTTTCATACAATTTTTTTTTAGGTTTTACAAAAAGTGTATCTGAAGATGGAACATTTTATTGGCTTATCTCTCAAAACATAGAATGTTTAACATAAAACCTAATTTGATTGTGGTATGATAAACTGTTCGTAATAAAATGAACCACACTGAGTTTAAGCAGCAGCTTTTGAACCTTAGGCTCAGAAGGATATATTTATCTTTGTACAGATAAGTATATATAGTGGTATGTAGGTCTTTGGAAAATCAGCAAACAGCAGCAAAGGAAACCTTTAGCCAGAAAATATAATTTAAAAACACAGTTCCTCTCATAAATGACCACTGCTGTACCCCTACCGGCCTCTCTCATGTTTTAAATAGTTTTTATTGCAGGAATACAAAGTGCAAACAATTGTACAATAATGAGCGTAATAAAACTAAGCCCCAACATCAATCATAAGATCTTATCATTGTATCCTGCCTCCTCCTTTTTTTTCTGCATTTACCTCCGTGCTATTGTTGGCAAACCAATGCATGGATTTATAATGGGCCTTTCTTGGCTATATAAACATGTACCCCTAAATCTATCCGTAACCTATACTATTCTTTGTTATTGAATTGTTTTCTCCCATTACCTTCCGTTACTATCCCATCAGGAGAATCTTCCAGGTAATCCTTGAAATTCAATGTTATGACTTAGTGGTCTATATTGATATTATAACAAGCCCTAACTTTATCCATTGACTGGCTCATTTACCTCTAGAGAGACACAGTACTATTTTCTTTGTTTGTTTGTTTTTCGTTTCTTTCCTCCCATTCAATTTTTTCCCCGCTGTCTTTTCTTTCATATCAAGGAAGAGTCGCTTAATAACTTTTACACAAGTTAACTTAACCAACCTAAAACATTCTACCTGACACATCTATATTTAAGCCTTCATCTCTGGATAACATTTCTCTATCTCAATCCTGTTGTTCCATCCTATCGTACCTGTCTGTCTTCTTCCAATCCGGTGCAGCTCCTCTCCCGGTATCTCCCCTCCGGCCTCCAGCCCTCCCTGTTCCCTGTCGAAAAAATGAGGGTGCCCTTCCCTCCTCCTCCCCTTTCATTGGAGTAGAGGGATCTTGATATCTGTGTATTCTATCCAGGGACCCCAAATTTCCAAGTACTTGGGGATTGAATCCACCAGTGAATGGGAAATCCTTTCATTAACCGCTAAGTAGTGAATCTTAGCTCAAACTGCCCCTATCTCTAGTGTCTTTTTCTTCCAGCTCCTGGCAATATGTGATTTTGTCGCTAAAAAGATAAATTGTAAGAGTCTATTGTAGGGGGCAGAGAGGGACAGCCTCCCTCATGTTAACGCCTACCGAAAGGAAGAGGCAAATGTCATCTGTGATAACATGGATTAGGCTGCCTTGGTAAGGCTTGAATAATATCGCAGTTGAAATCTTCCACTTCCATCCAGCAATTCTTAAGGAGTGAGAGAGGTGGGGAGGATTACAGCAGTGGCCATTAATGAGGTAAACAATTTCTAAATTACATTTGTTTTGGTTATAACTTTGATTTAATGCTGTTTGCAAATGCATGGTTAATATTATTTAATGTTGAACTAAAATATAAGGTTCAACATGAAAATCACTTACACTGGCCCTTAACTGAATTTCATATGTTTCTGAGAAAATGACAAACTTGAACTTTTGCTGGGTAGCATACATGCCAGATATGTCCAGAAAATGATGTAATTACTCCACATAAAAAAATCTTAAAGCAAAAATGTGTAAGTCTAAGCTTATGATTTTCGACAAAAATGATTCACATGCAATGCTACAAAAACTTAAAATGTACAAAAAACCCCCCAAAAAATGATGTTGAAAAACTGTAAATATTTTACTAGATATACTTTTAATAAACTCAATTGTAAACACATTAAATGAGATATCAATTACTCTTAAGGTTCACTCAGAAAGTCACATCTAAGCCAGCAAATCGTTCCTTTATTGGGGCCAATAATTAATCTTTGACCAACGTTTATCTTGCAAAACCTCATCACAGTACACATGTTCAAAGGGCTCTTTTGAGAATTATATGGGAAAATACTTTTAAAGTGCAACTGCCCTGATAGCATACCTTTTGGAAAACAATGTAAGTACAGTTGAATAAACTTGCACTTCCTATTTCCTCCGTTTACAAAACACATGCTCTAGACCAGTGGTTCCCAAACCCTTCCGCAAGAGCCACCAGACAAGAAATTATTTAAGCCAATCACTGTATGGAAAAAGCTTAAGCAACTAGTAACCCAGTGAGGCTGCAGAGCCTCAAATTGCTCCACCTGTGCATTCACAGTGCTTGACTGAAATCATGGCCTGTCTGTTGGGTCTTGAAGAGAGGGTTGGGAACCACTGCTCTAGATTAATATCTTCCTTGAAAACCCAGTAATGGAGTACATAATACTAGAAAACTGGCGATTTTGTTGTGCAAGAAAGAATGGTCACAACCCCCTTTGCCAGTCAGGGCTGTGTAGAGTGTTCTCTTTGCACCATGTTCAGCTCGGATTGTAATCTATATACTATATAGGCGTTTGTTTTACTGTAGTGTATTTGTGAGTACTGTGTGACCTCGAGATATAATCAAGTTATTTGCACATCTAGGACGTATTTTGTGGAGCTAGCCAAATACTTCACCTACTTTAACAAAAGGAAGTGGTGTTGTGGTGAAGGGGTTTGTGTACTTCAACGAAGCTGTGAGTTATACCATGTAGGGCCATTCAAGATGGGCAGGTCACAGCCGAGAGGTCAGGCAATTTGCGGTATACTCCAGTATCTTTGCCAAGAAAACCTTATGGATAAGCACAACCAGAGACATGATGATAGATGTGCCTGGAGTGCTGCGGTTCATAGGGTCACAGAGAGTCGTCCACAACTGAGAGACTAAACAACAAACATATACTAATATATTACAGCAATTAGAAACAGGTACAAAAAGATGAGGGAGTGCCTGTATCTTCCTGTCACTTTTTCACTTGCCTGCTTGATTATATATGAATGTCTGCGCCTGCTGGTCAGATCCATAGGCTATAATGGGCTCTTAAAGGGCCACAGGAGACGTGCCATTTATGGAACGATGGTAAATTAATAATAACAAATATGAATATTTGCAGTTGGAAATTATAAAAAAAGTCATTTAGTACTTAATAATAATTTTAAAAAAAACAGCTTTGAATTTACTAAATGTTTGCTCTCACTCAGTTCAAGAGCTCCTCCCACAGAATGGTCTGATTTTTCTACAGATCTCAGATGTTATACACAAAAGTAAACCATTAAACAGTGAGTCAATAAATAATGAAGGAAATAAGAACCGAATTGAGGTCCAGTCTAATTTCTGAATGTCTTCAGCTGACAGCCAAAAGTTAGTACATTTTAAAATAACATTTGCAATTAGTAGATGACGTTTTAAAAACTTTGAACTGCACATGTTCATATTTTATTGATACTTTACTATACTACCATAATTGGGACCTCCACTGTATCCCTTTAAAAACAGTGAATTAGGAAATACGGGGGAAAAAACTACACAACACAGAAATTAGCAATTTCTTTTAATACATATGTAATACAGAATATTAATTACAGCAGGACAGTGTTTCCAGTTAAATAAAATTAAAAACCTTTATTCACCCCCCAAATATAAAATTACTAAATTAAGGTTTTGAAAGAACAAAAGAACAATATGATGGAAAGCTTTAAATAACACCACCATTTACCACAGTAAACCACTAATACATATTCTTCGCTTTGGCAAAAAAAAAAAAAAAAAAGAGATTTTTTTTTTGTTTGTTTTTTAAACAGTGTATAAACCTAAAATAGCAAAGATTGTACACATCTTTGTATTGCACTCATTTATATACAAGAATAAACTGTAAGGACAAAAATATATAGACGGTAGAATGAATAAGCACATTTTTGTCACAATAAAAGTTCTAGCGATGAACATTAAAAAATGCATAGAAATGTAACACATTTATGTACATAAAGTATGGTCTGTATCAATTAACAATATGTACAGTTTAACTACCTAGTAACACCTTTCCTGGACGGACTTGCAAACAAGGCAAATTTGTGCAGTGACGGAAGTTTAGAACTAATGTGTGTTTCTTATAAATTATTTGGAAGCACAAGACAAAACAGAAAGAAACCGGGAAACCTTACTTTCAAAAGTTCATTTTCGAGGTCATTAGAGACAGTGTGTTAAAAATAAACCTTATTGGTCAACCAAACAATAAAAGTTGAGATTGTTAAACAATCAAATTAAAATTAGACACATTTTATAAAATAATGGAGAATCCCTGACCTTTTTAAAACTCTCAAGCTGTGATTGGTCATAAAACTAACATGTAAACTGTAGTGTAACATATCATTCTTTATACTATACATTCCTTGACAAATACTATCCTAGCGCTAATAATGTGCTATTCTTTTGTGACTCTGCTTTGTTTTGAAGCAGTTCTCTAGCTAGCATAAAAATAATTCATACATATCTGTTTTGTTACTATATTGGAAAAAAAGTCAGTATTGCCAAATGATTCAAATAAAAGATGTGTGCCAGCTCCTGCTAACGCAACAATTCATGGTGAATCTTTCACCCGTGCCTGTCGGTCTGTAGTGTTTGAAGCGGCCATCTTGGCATGCCTGTTTGAGCTCTGGAAACCATCCTGAGTTACTGATAGGAGTCGCATTATGAAATGACAATGGCTTTAAACTTGTGAAAAAGGATCATGCAACGGAGGAGGAGCTCGTCATTCCCTGTACTGTTGTGCTTGTAGGAGTCCCGCTTATGGCATTAAAAATGTGAAGTGAATTCGGCATAACACTGATCTTCTCTTCCCCACACCAAATCTTGAGAGGACAGAAACAAGAAATAAATATTAAAGAAATGTACATAAAATAATGCTATTTTCTTTCAGAAGTTTCATATCAATTCTTGGTCAATACAAAAACAAAACTGTGTAGGATCAAAGGAATGGAGTAGTAGGTCAGATGTGCATGGAACAATATTTGAATGAAGTTGTTGGATATTTGAATGACTACAATTTATAATTGCTCATGCAAAAATGGTGAAAAAAAGTTTGACAGTAGAGAAAATCCCAATAAAAACAACTGAAGTAATTGGAGCATTTATTACCATCCCATCTGTTCATGTATGCACATAGGGAGAAAAAGAGAAACTTGTTAATGGGATATGCAACAACAAATATAACAGTTTTCTCAAAGGACACCGTTGGGATAATGCCGGGAAGGTGTAAAAGCACAAAATACAATGTAAAAAGATATCACCAGCACATTCTTGAACAAGGCATTCTACAAAGTGTATCTTACTGTGAACTAAAGTGTACCTCAGGCATTGTGTGCCCTCTCTAATGCAGAACTGCACTCTTTTCGAATAATAGCTTTGTGTACTTTGAAGTAGTGGATGGTGCTATATCGGTGAAAGCCTGTACCCTTTGACTAAAACCGTACAGTCTCAAAGACATAGCTTATTCATGGCTAACTGCTCCAATGTGGAAAACATCCCAGGTAAGTAACAAAAACCCTATTTGGAGCAGTTTGTGATTAATGTTTTGAAATGATCAACTGCTCAAGAAAGACAGCTTGTGGGAAGAGTCACAAAAAAAGTATGCAAAAACAAAAAAACAACTGCATTTATAGTTAAGGTTGCAGAGCAAGATCGGCAGATTAAGGCTGGAAAAACACAGGAAATTAAAGTAGCAAAAAACCTTAATATCCCTCAACCTGCAAAGGTTTTTCTGATGACATCAACCATTACATCACGTATGATATAAATAATGGCATCACATGTAATATAAACCAGTACATCACACTATGAAGTCACTTTATGGTAACACTATTCTTTCTAATGTTTGAGACCAAATAATAAAAATATAGATTTTTGAAACTAGTGATAACTTACATGACTGCAAAGAATTTTTTTAAAATAGTGTTTTGACTTCTGCAAGGTGTGATACTGTGATAGCCATGAAACAGAAGAAATAAATTTGATGTAGATGGTACATATTATTAGCCAAGTGTTTTAGCCATTAAAATGTATAATCTGTAACAAACTGCTGTCTTGACTTGCACTTCACTTTAAAGACGATTAATTAAACATATAATGCTCAACTCATAAGTTGCCCAGAACCAAAAATAAAAAGTTAAAAAAATTATCAGTTGTATCTCATAAAGAATATGCAAACATGCAATTAACCCATCACATATATAGTTGTGAGCTTTACGGGCTGTTGCTAACGCTTGTGGGCTCGCACAACGAACCCGCCGCAGTTGCAGGCAATGAGCACCAAAGGCGCTCACTGCGCTGTTGGAGAAGAGCGCCATAGACGCTCATCCCTACAACCCCAAGCGACTTAGGCAGTGAGCGCCCCGCACGACAGGCATCATCCCTACAACCTGCGGGTCAACAGAAATCTCTATTAGCCAATTTATAGTGTGAGCCCTGTAGAAGTTTAAAAAAAATTGCGTTACAAAAATACGGCCTGTATCACTTAGCAAAAATCCGGACCCCACAAAAATACAAATTTGACGGCCGAACTACGGCACTCGAGAAACACAAAAATAAACCCAAATATGACACAAATTAACTTGAAAACTCACACACAGAACAGGGGAAGAGTCAGGATGCCTGTGACAGAGGTTGTAAGTTAATTCGAAGTATATTTCACCTTTTTTCCCACAAACGAAAACTGCCTAAGCGGAAAAAAAAATTATGTCTGGAAAAAAATGAAAATGAGGCTAAATGAGACCGAGGCACGGAAAATGCTCGCTAGCCAAGTAACAAATTGAAAAAAAAAACACAACCATTTTTACAACAATAACTTGCACATAACATTAAAATTCTAAAATCGTGCTTTACACGCGGCCAGAATCTGTTTGGCCTCGCGCACGCAGCCTATTTACAATGCACACTCGGCACATTGCTGACCCTTTCTCCTCAGGTGATCAACAGTGCAACTGTACATTTTCAGATGCAGGAAAATCCAAAGAGATTGTTAGTTCTTCACGATATTGATTGCTGCATATTAAATATAAATAGGTAAAGTATATTAATTTATTAATTCATTGTACTAATTTTTTTTTTATTTTACACTGTACTTATATATCTGTCTTTGTGATCAGCGCCAAAGGTGATCATTGCAAAGGAGGAAACTTGAAGTACACAAGGGGAGAGGCTCGCAATGAGAGACAAAGGTCCTCAGAGGAACAAAAGCCTTACATTGTGTGGCAAACAGCATTGCCATGGCTTCACATTTTCTTGCTGTCATTTTTGACGGGCAAGTCGCTAGTAGAGCAATAATATACAGCCCTCTCCTCACAACATGCGTTAGCTCAGTTATAAAAGGTGCTGTGTGTAGTGTCAGTATAGGAATAGCAAAGCAAAATCTGTGTGTATGAAGGTGTAAAATACATATGCTGTGTTGCTTCTGACTTAATAAAGAGGTACTACGATCAAAAACGTGTCACTCTAACCCAACTAAAATGTTCATACAATAAAAATAAAAAAAAGTATCACTATATACTGCAAAATTGTGTGCGCGTGTGTGTGTTCCAACAAGGCAGTACAAAATGTATGCAATGACCACACCTATGTGGACTATCTTCAAGAACAGCTAGAAACTCATATACACAACTGGAAAAAGATCATCAGAAGGCAGGACTGAAAATTAGATAGAGTAGGTAAATGCATGTTGATATCTGGTGTACCACCGAAGAAAGCTTTAATATAATATTGTACTGATCTTGATTTTAGGAGAAGTTAGAAGCACAGAGGATAGATGTGCAATAGTCATGGGACATTCCAGTTCTTTTTGGAGCTCCTCCTGAGGAGTTGGGGAGCTGCTGTTAAATATTTGTGTTGGCACCATTTGCACATTAAAGTTCTATAAATTGATTGGCTTAAAACACCAACAAAAATACAAAACAAGTAAAAAAAAAAAAAAAAAAAAAATAATAATAATAATAATTATATATATATATATATATATATATATATATACACAAACACACATACATCAACTTTTTGTGCTCTCATTTAAAAGCAGCCCATGTTTATGTGGATTTACATCTTTAAAGGGATTCTATCCCTTGTATTCTAATTCAATAGAAATAAACAAATTCAATACACTTAAAGTGGTTGCAAGATTTCAAACTCTACCACCCCCCATACTACATGGGAGAGATTGATTTAATTTCGGACAACCTACAATTCAAGCTAATACAAACAAAAAAATTATTTAAAAAAGTGTGTTTTGTGCAGCTCTTTGAAATGTAACACAATAGCTTCCCATGCCAAGAAAACTGCATTTGTTCAAAAGAAGTGAGTTGAGAATCAAGTGCACACACTTGTTTTATAAAAGCAACACCATAACGACTTAAAATATTTTGAAAGCAGCATTTTGAATTTCCATAGAATCAGATTCTGATTTGTGAGCCATGATTTTTATTTTTATTTATTATTTCTTGACCTGACACTCCGTTAATATTATTTACCATCTTACATTTTTACTCCTGAATGCAAAGTAAAATAAATAACATGATGACAATATTTTCATTTACTAACCATAAAGATGACACATAAATGTAATTAGAATATTTTAGGGTACATACTTGCTCATGCATTATTTCAGAAAGCTCTTTGACCATTTCTCTGTAGTTTGCTTTCATTTCTTCTTGGTATTCAAATTGATTTTCCTTTATAAGTCTTTCATTAACACACAATGCCTGACCACATGCTTCAACAAATTGCCTATGAGAGATAAAGCAGTGTCAATTGACTTCTCTGTTACATACATTATATATTAGGAAATATAAAAATACAATATCTTTTCTTAAATATATATTCTTAATTGGAAAATTTCACCTCAAAATTGTTTTAGTCTTAGTAATATGTAATACTATAACCCTTTTTACTGAAACAAAGAAAACACAGTTCCTTTAACGGGATATGTAAGTTGACTGTAAGTGGCTGGGAGGCTGACAACACTGCTCTACTATTGGCTGAGCAAGCAAGTGCAGGTAAATAGTGGGTTCCTTGCTTTGCTATATGTTAATTTGTATTTATCTTTAGATATTAATAAAAATAAAATGTTTTATGAGATGTGCTTTATACATATAGGCTGCTTTTTGCCTATAGAAATGTATTAATCCAGTAAATGTATATATACCTTTAACTAATCTAAGAATTATAGAATAATTTCAAAATGCATGTTCATATTAACTCCACTTATTTTAAAGAATATTTAAAACAAATGTGCAAACTTCTATGCAGATGTGACAAATTTTAATAGAACAAGGGTAAGACACAAGTGATGCAGTTGGAAAAATGTTTCTTGTATTATATGCATGCTACATATTTCTTAAGATTTTGCTTACATATATTGCAAAAAAGTATTTAACTTATCAAAACTTTTTACTTTTGGTATTTCTTTAGTAGAATATATTTTATTATATTAAATCAATAGACAGATGCTGAATTATACCAGAACACTTTTACAGACTGAACATTTTTAATAGAGATCTGAACAAAAAAAAACACAAAACAAAAATGTATAAAAATATAATGGTCTATTCACATACACAAATTGTGCTGGTTGCAAATTCATTGCACTTTTTTCCTGCCACAACCTGAAGTATTGATTGGAGGAACTTTATAGTGTATGCCTTAATAGGCGATTCATTATTTTCTAAACTTCTGCATCACTGCTTGTAAAAAAAAGCTGTTCTTTTGTGTAAATTACATCCATTAATACGCGCATTACCTGAAAACCTCTTTCAGTTGTTTTATTTTGTTGTCTGCATATTTTTTGGTGTTTGTGTCATCTAAGAAAGCTCTTGCATATGCCAAGGGTCCTGCATTGACCTAGAAAGAAAAAAAATGGAGATTCCGTTTCATAATCAAATAGTGATAGTGCAGATGGTATAAACATTTTTTTTTTACAGTAACCTCTAAAAACAATTCTATAATTGTAGCTGCTCTTGAATACAGAACTACATTGTAAGTCCCCAGCGTACGCAACCATGATCCTTAACTGCTGAACACAGGCCATGATTTCACTCATCTCTTCACAATTGGAGAGTTCTGAAATCCTGATCTGTGTTAGCATTTCTTTACTGATGCTGCATAACCTACGTGTGCATTTAAGGGCCGATGCTGTTGGTCGTAAGCGTATTCTCTTCATAACACTCCAAATTGTGCAGAAAACTATAGCTCATACTCTTATCAAAGACTACATGCTTGCCTCATCGTGTATTGTGTTTGGTGACATAATGACAAGTTGCAGAGTGTGCCGTTCGCGTAGAACAAGCTTTCAACTCTTTAGCATAATTTAGGACTGGCTAGTCACACTGTAGTGTGTGAGTTGTACAGTGAACATATGTAGTCTGGGCAATTGTGTTTTGGATAAAGCTATTTTGGACAAAGTTGTATTTAAACATCATAAAAACTACATTCTTGAAATGAAGAGGAAGTGCCTTTGCACAGAGAGTACTTGTGTCTGCACATCTCACTCGCTGACAAATCTGACTCATACAAATATATTCCTTGCAATTATACCTTGAAAGCAGTTTAATCTGCTCCAGGATGCTGGGGAAAAAAATTATGAAGCACCCGGTTTCAAATGGAAGATAATGAAAAATTATTAAAAATACGGTCTCTTAAGCATTCCCACCAATCTATTCACAAAAAATACAGGTAATATTGGACTGTGGTGTCTAACTACTAATAAAACTACACTCCACTTCAGTCAGATACGTTATATGTGATTTATTTCGGAAACTTTAATGGTCCAAGCTTATTTTTCAGATAACAGAGAAGTCCGATATATTAAAATCCACATCCAATAAGATAACTGGACATACAAATGTTTCATCTAGCTTGGTGGTAATCAGGTTATAGAATAATTGAGATTATTTTACTATACATTCAAACTATTAATTCCCTCCAACAGTGGGAAACCACAAACACAATTAATTTAATAAAAACCTGTGGCGAGTACAACTCTTACCTGTACACTAACACTGCCTTGCAGCTTTAATTGTAATTTAATCATATCCACATCAGAAGAGGAGCAAAGTTGCTTGAGTTCTGCCACTTTTTTGCTCATCTCATCAATTGCTACCTCTATTGGGTTCAGATCTGTGTGGTGCTGATACATTACAGGGATCCTCTTCTTCACATAGGGGAAGCAGTGTATTGCTATGGGAGAAAGAAGCAGCAAGGTGAGACCAATGTAGACATGGCAGGAACACACAATCTGAGAAGAGGTGCTTCCTTCATTCACATCTTCCTCCACCTTCCTATTGTTTTGTAAGATGCTATCTGGTGCATTACTGTATAAAGCAATGGTCTCTTACCATACATTTGAATGTTAACATTCAGAGTGATCATACAGAGACATTAACCTGCACTATATTTTCCTCATGTTTGGGGAATTTCTTCCCTTTAATTCTTGTGACACTGAAGTTCATGCACAAGAAAACTGAACATATTTTCTAAATGATCTTTCTAACATCTCAACCCAATATGGCAAAATTAGACTGATATTTGGTTTCACCGAGTATAATCCTAATATAATATGTAATGGCTTTAAATTATGTAGCACATTTAATTAGATCATTGTTTAATTTAATAGCAGTTGCCTTAAGTCTGAATAATTTGTAAAATATAGCTTGTAAATCAAATATGTATCAATAACAAGAAAACTACAAAACTCCGATCTGAGTAAGCCATGCTTTTAGTTAATTCATACATTTTAAAACAGGACATGTCAAAACCCCATTGCTTCATGTGTTATCAACTATTTATCATTAAGTAAGAAAACAAGAGAAAGGGGGTTAATATTGAGAGTTCTCAAAAAAACATAATATGGGTGCTGTTTAAGCACAGGCAATGTAAGTACATGTCATTGGGCGGTGTGATTTGCAGGAATAAAAAGCTGCTTAAAGGGCCATTTACCTCACAATAAGTGCTCTTCATGATGTGAAAGAGAACAAGATTCTATGTTAAAGTGATCTATCACTTTCTTTTTTAAATAAACAAAGTTCAAAACAGTTCATCATTTGCAGTCTTAGGTTTGTATACAGACACACTGCTGACTGTTGCATGATTTACAGCATCTGCCGACAACGGCCGCCCAAGCTCCGTGAACATAAAGAATTATGGTTTTACTGCTTTCAAGAATGTAATCAGTCATCAGTTAACCCCCAAGAAACTATTTAGGAGTTTCAGGCAGTCAATTCCCTGTACAAATGAATTTGGGAACGGTTAACCCCTCTTTCGGATTTGCTCTCTGCACACAGCTCTTATTGTCAGTCTCTCTGGAGGCATGCCTAATTCTCATGTAAACAGAACTTTATTTATGATTTTTTTCTGTGAAAAAGGCACCTATTTCAAAAAATTATTTTAACGTGTTTTCAGGAGTACATTACAGTGGTGTGCTCCAAGTTTTACTGAATTAACTGGCCTTTTAATACCAGGAAACCATTTGTTCAAACATTTAGCACATTGTGCTTCATATAACTTTCTGTCTGCAGTAATCATTTTGCTAACACACAGGTTAAGGCTAATTGAAGATTAAGTTGATAATGAGCTATGTTTCAAAGGCTTGTGAAGCAAATTTAACAACTTTAACATAACTGAAGAAAGGGAGCTCTAAGTACCCAGCAGCTCAGTACCTGTTAGTATTGTTCGCCTCTTCCACTGCTCCTCCACACCCCCTTGCCTTTTACCAGAAAGTGTAAATGGCATCTCAAATACAAAACGGCGAATATTGTGAGTTTTTTCAAATTCTGTTTTCCTTTCTTGCAGTTCTTTATCTTCAAAGTAAGGGGTGACATGAGTGACTTGAATGTAGGCATACTTGGAGTCCAAATCTTTAGGATTCACCTAGGGAAAAGTAAGTAAGAGTACTTTAAAATTGTGTGTGACATTTTATGAAACTGAAACCTCAATAAATCATTATGCTGAGAGCGAAACCTGCCCGTCACATATAGAAAGCATTACATCCAAAATAATGCCAATCATTTAATAGAGTCCAGAATTTTAGTACAAGGATCATACCTTGCCAGAATCCTGGATCATTTTCACATTTTCAGCACCAAATTTGTCTGAGTACAGTTTGAGCAGCCTTTGGGAAATCTCTGAAAGCGGTGTTAATTTAGGCTCTTTATAAATATATTCTTTCCCATCTTCATCTTCAAAGAATCCCTAGAACACAAAAGTATTGTTATTAAAAAAGCAATAGACAAAAGTCATCTTTAACCAAAAGCAAAAACAAACAAGCAACAAAATAAGACACAATGAAGTGTATGATATGCCATGTATGTGGTTATTAATCTTTTGGACCTTGAGATCAAAACTATATACACAGCAATGAATCTGAACAGCACAAACAAAACACACACAGTGAAATGCAAAAATCATATTATGGGTATATTATAAAGTTTAGGGATTTCACAATGATCGTAAAAAACAAACAAAATGACAATCATATATTGCCAATATGGTGTCATTTTTAGAAACAAATGATTGTGCATCACACTAATTTCTAAGACTCTAGAAGTCACATACCAAAACAAAAAAATAAATAATGTTTAAACTATAGATCCATTTGCAATAACATTAATTATAATTGAGGAGACTGCTAGTGAAAACTATAGCTTCAATTCACCTTTGTGTAAATCACTGCTAATCATCTTTCAAACGGTAATTTCTAGACCGTATCCCATGATTGCAATCTGATTGTTACGTTATCTTTGCAAAAAAATAAATAAATTGACCTTCAAGACATATCAGAAGGCTGCTTCCTATTTCTCCTAGTGAGCCAGCAAAATAATATCACTCTATAGTCACTCCATACTAAAAAGCTCAGTGAGGAATCTCAGATACAGAACCCGGTTCTGCTACAAACAACTCACATAAAGTGTGAATTCTATATAAGACTAACTGGGAAGTGATTATTAATAGATGCCTAATAGGCATAGAAACAATGAATAAGACCACATATTGCCGATGTAGGCAGTATGCTAGAGAACAAAAACTGAGCATATAATAAGAAAAACACACACACAAAAAAACACTTATTTTTAAAAACATTTTAGTCCATGTGACTCCATTTGGCGCTGTGATTAAGCAATACCGGTCTTCCTTTACGGCTTGGTAGCTCTAGGAAGATTCTACATAAATTATCAGGCCATGTGCATGACTGTACATAGAGCTGCTTCTGGGTTCACTCACAAAACCTGGATGCACTAGCAAAGGAGTACTTGATCATGGAATAAAAAGAAAACCTTTTGAAAATAAGTTTACATTTTTTAATATGCTCAATTCTCTCTTTTATTCTTTTGACTTCTACGCAAGTGTAACTGTAAATGTAAAGCACCAATACTTCCTCTTCCATTCCATCCTTATTGCTTTCAGTTGCTTTACTAAAAAGGTATTTTAACTAATTTTAGTAGAGAACAAATTCAACAGCATTTGGGTAACACTGCAGAAAAGATCAAGTCAATATAACCGTATTACTCTAAGAATATACAGAATATGCATGTCAACATTTATTATGCATATGTAATTTATGACAGCCAAGTTAAGATACCCATGGCATTACTGAAGTATCCATAAACTTGGCATGACAACTAGAAGTGATAATAAGTGTGAGACAAAGCACAAGGTTTGCACAAATAGTGTGTGAGATCACCGAAATGACACAAACTTGAACCAGCAATACAACACAGAGACATTTTCCATTGACAGTGGAAGATGTGAAATGGACAGAACACAATGAAGAAGTGAATAAGATGCTGGACCCGTGGCAGGATCCACATCAAACTAAAAGCAGCAATGCAGTGGGTCCCTGTTGCATTGTTCACTTTTCAGTCACAGACTGTAATTACCTCCACATCTGTTTCACTGTCTGTAAACTGGTATTGCTAAAAAAGTTACAAAAAGGAATAAATAGAATAAAAAAAAGGTTAAATTACTTGATGCAGTAATGAGCTGCACACGTCTCCAAATGCAAATGTTTCACAAACAATTTGAATGGAAAGGCTTGACGGAAAAAGCCGAACCGCATACTGCAAGTGTGAGCATTAACAGACTGGCTGTGAAGATATTACAATGAGGTACTATTCAGCACATCAAAGAACAGCCATTCAAATTAACACTACATGCATTGAAACACAAACAGCAAATTGGTGATATAATCTCAGCAATGGATAACAATACTCCTGAAGGTGAGGGAAGGGGAAAGGATTTCACTTTGGCAAGAAATGCAAATGGTGCCCAATGTCATACTTGCAAACCACGCTGAAGAACCAAAGAGAACCACTGAAAACTCATCAGTGAAGCCTGAAACACAACTTACCGCAGCCTGGAGACAAGAAGTAAGAAAATAAAAAAGCAAAAAGATTTAACTGGTGCAACTTTAGAGAGAGAAAATTGTTTTACAAATCATTCCAGGTATGTATGTCACAATTTGTGACAAAACTATATTTATATAAAAATGGGAAACTAAAATCTTACTTGTCCAAAGAAGGCCACTCTAAAGTAAGTTCCCAGAAGCCTCTTGCCTGTGTGCATCACCTCAGTAACTTTGCTGTAGGCACGATGTAGTGTATCATACAAATGAGCGAGTCTCTGAAAATAAAGAAAAGGTCTCATTCACCTTTTGTTGGCCATTTAATATGAATGGATCACTGAACAATAGTATTGTTAATGCTATTAGAAACTAGTTACAACATTCTTGACTTCAAATATTTAAAACGTTTTCCAATTGACCACATTATTATGGGGAAAAACAAATGACATGTTACAGGATTTTATGTAAAAGTATATTTTCAAAAAAGGTATGTCAATATTAATTTAGATTAGTCAAAGTTTGCAGCTTAAGAACTTTAAATGCTTGCAAATAATATTTGTAAAGACTGTGTGCTTGTATGTATTCACTAATGCATGATTTACAGATCAACAAAAAAAGTATTGAAATTATTTTAACAGGTTTTAGATGTAAAATACACAGCCTAAATATTCAATTGCCAGACATTTCTGACATTCAACAGTAGTTATTGTTTAGGCATAACAATTAATCTGCATATTGCAGATCAGAGGAGATCTGAAAAGGTTGAACTGGATGGACTAAAAGTCTTTTTTCATCCTCAATTACTATGTTACTATGTAACATTAACTGGTCAGGTGAAAATGTAAAGACACAAAAATGCATTCACTTAATTGCTTCAGACTATGGTTACAAAAAAAGTGAGAACAAATAAGCAGTGTCTGTCTACTTCTATATAAATCATTTAAGAATATTACCTCAAAATCCCTGCGCTTTTCATAAATGGGAATGATGAGTTTATATATGTCTGCAATCAGCTCATAGCGCTCTGCTTTCCACAACCCGTCTGCGCACTGCTCCAATAACTCCATCAGGACCTCCTGAGCAATAAAGGAAACATAGTCACCTTGTAAGAAAACAAATCATTTTACACAAGATTTTAAATGGATTCAGCCCCCGAAGAAGTTAGAATTTATAGCTACAGGTACTACAAAAATAAAAAGTTACCTACTGAAAATAACTTAGAAAAATGCATTTTCTTCTTACACTGAATTTTGTAATTTTTTAATTCACCTGTGAATCCTGTGCTGCTCTCAGTGTAATAAGTGAACACAATTGCTAATTATGCCATGAGATTCTGTTTGCATTACTTACTTGCCTGGATCTGAACTCTGACAGCCATGTTGTCTAATTGTGTGCCATGTTGGTGAATTATTGTATTAGTGGTTAAATCTGGAATTCATGATGTTTGTATGTTACTCAGTCAAGTCTAGTCTTAAAATGCTGGATTTTCCCCAGGGATTTCAAGTATATCATTGGGGTTCCCTGGAAAAGGGGGGGGGGGGGGGGGTACAAAAATTGGGGAACATCTTGATACCTCATAAAAGGACATACACTGAATTAATAGGGAGTACAGGATGTCTCTTAGCTGGCCAGACAAAGCCTGTTCCGGCTATCTACCTCCTTGATGACCCTGGACCAAAGGGTGGTTAACTTTATCATGCAGCTAGGCTTAAGGACCAGAAGGGCTAATTAGGGGGGTGGGGGGGGGGGGGGGTGACATCAGTTGATGGACAGGCCTCCCAAGTGACCAGGGGGAGGGGTTGGTGGGGAGGATGTTTGTTAAGGGATAGAGACTAAATATGATTGGGCCATGTTATGTATAAATATGTTGTGCTGACATCAATAAAATATTATTCAGTGTGAGCTTACATGTATGCTTCATTCTGGGGAAAAGACTAATCCTTACCATTGGGTTTATTATTGCTGAACCTGCCTGGAACTATTCCCTTACCATTTGGGTCACTATTGCTAAATCTGCTTTCTGAGATTGCATGGGTATTTTTTGGTGGTCTTATGCTATGCTGGGGTTATTCCTGCTAACAGGGATATCCAAAGAACCCCATGACCTGCTCCGTAGGTTTGAACTAGGGTTTTATTAAGCCATTAAGCCCATTGAAGCAGTAGGTCGTGACATTGCATGTAATATGCATGTGCATTAAATATAAAGCACACCATTATGTCACTTAATATGTGATTTCAGTGGTAGCTCACATCTCCCACAACACAATTATTCCATGAAACTCCAAAATAGCAGTATGATTTAGCCTTATTCTCTACTGATATGCAATACCATAGACGTTATTTAATGATGTCCTAATATTATTTTAATTGTATGAAATAGAATGTATCATTTATGACCACTTATTGTAGGCATATTATAAAGCTACGGTGTCAGAGAAAAATCAAAGCATTTTCTCAATATGTTCTACTGTAGAGTATTCTTGTGGAAATACAACCTCAAATGGAAGTTCTTTTAAAATTATATTTCAGAAGCAGACATGGTTGAAAATCTTTGACTTCTACATGTCCAGTTTCAGTGCGCAGTTTAAATTCAAGCAAATCTGTGCAACTTGAACCAAAATCTGTTTTTACCCTAACTTGCCTGAAGAGTAACATAGAGGGTCAACAGTCAGGGAGTTACAATAACAGTTACCAGACTGACCAACGATACAGAAATGTTGTTTCCAAATGGTTTCTTAAGGATCAGTGCCTATTTAAGAACTGCAATGATTTATGCTATTTTATATAGCTTGTCCGGAAGCTCCTGCACTACTATATATGTTTTATTCATACTATTAAATAGGTCTGTATTTTATTTGTAATCAGAGATGCTTCATGTATCAACCGAGTGAATCTTGCAAACAGGTGGTCTGCCAGTCACAGTTTGGAAAACAGTCATGGAACAACCTCGCTTTTTTAGATTATGTATATGCATTACAGATTTTATATTTAACGCTAGGAAACATAAAGTATCAAAAGCTATAGTAATTAAAAGGGTACTAGGTAGACTGAAGAGGCTGAAGTTGTCCAGTTCTACGAAGATATTCAACACGTCAGATAAAAACACCAAGAAAAGATATTACCATCATCATAGGAGATTGGAATGCTAAAGTAGGGAACCAAAGAACACCTGGAATAACTGGCAAATTTGGCCTTGGAGCACAAAATTAAGCAGGTCAAGATTAGTAGAATTCTGTCAAGATAATTCTCTGGTCGTAGCAAACACCCTCTTACAACAATATAGAAATCAGATTGACTATATACTTTGCAGCCAACGATGGAGGAGGTCTATACAGTCAGCAAAAACAAGACCTGGAGCTGACTGTGGCTCAGACCATGAGCTTCTTATTGCTAAAGTTGAAAATTAAACTGAAGAAAAGAGGGAAAATCATCAGACCAAGTAGATACAGAATAAATATCCCTTGTGAACATGCAGTGGAAGTAAAGAATAGATTTAAGGAACTAGACATGGAAAAAAGAATGCCTGAAGAACTGTGGGCCGAAATTTGCAACATAATTCAGGAAACAGCAACAAAGATTATCCCTAAAAAGAAAAAAAAAGTAAGAAGTCAAACTGGCTGTCTGATGAGGCTTTGAAAGTAGCCCAGGAAAGAAGAAAAGCGAAAGGTAGTGGAGATAAGAAAAGATTTGTCCAACTGAATGCAGAATTCCAAAGAAGAGACAAGGAGACGTTCTACAATGAGCGACGTAAAAAGATTAAAGATGATAACCGAATGGGTAAATCAAGAGATCTTTTCAAGAAAATTGGGAACCTAAAAGGCACCTTTCATGCAAAAGTGGGTCTGATAAAAGACAAACATGGTAGGGACTTAACAGAAGAAGATCAGATAAAGAAGAGGTGGCAGGAATACACTGAAGATCTATACAGGAAGGATCTTAACAGGAAGGATCTTAACAGCAGTGATGACCTCAATAATTTGTTCAATGAGTTGCAGCCAGACATCTTGGAGAGTGAAGTGAGATGGGCCCTAGGATGTCTTGCTGATAAGGCAGCACAAGGTGATGGAATCCCAATTGAACTATTCAAAATTCTACAGGATGATGCCGTGAAAGTGTTGCCTTATGCCAACACGTTTGGAAAAACCAACAATGGCCAATAGACTGGAAAAGGTCAGTCTACATCCCAATCCCAAAAAAAGGCAGTGCCAAAGAGTGCTCCAATTATCGAACAATTGCACTCATTTCACATGCCAGCAAGGTAATGCTTATGATTCTACAGGCTCAACTCCAACAATATATGGACCAGGAACTACCAGATGTGTCAGCAGGGTTCTGCAGAGGAAGAGGCACAAGTGATCAAATTGCCAATACCCGCTGGATAATAAAGAAAGCAAGAGAGTTAAAAAAAAAAAAAAATAAACATTTACTTCTGCTTCATAGACTATTCTAAAGCCTTTGACTGTGTGGATCACACAAAAATCTCCTTAAAGAGATGGGAGCCACGGTCAGAACCTAACATGGGACAACAGAATGGTTCAAGATCGGAAAAGAAGCGCGACAAGGTTGTATATTGTCACCTTATTTATTTAACTTATATGCAGAATACATCATGTGCAAGGCTGGACTGGATGAATTCAAAGCTGGAATCAATATTGCTGGAAGGAATATCAACAACCACAGATACGCCGATGATACTACTCTGATGGCTGAAAGTGAGGAGGAACTAAAGGACTTATTGATGAGGGTAAAAGAAGAGCGTACAAAAGGTGGCCTACTGCTCAACGTTAAAAATACTAAGATCATGGAAAACGGCAATCACGCTTCCTGGCAAATAGACAGGGAAGAAGTGGAGGCAGTGACAGATTTTATTTTCCTTGGATCCAAGATCTCTGCAGATGGTGACTGTAGTCATGAAATTAAAAGATGTTTGCTTCTGAGGAGGAAAGCTATGGCAAGCTTGTAAAAAGTAAAGATATGAAACTATCGACAAAGGTCCGCATAGTTAGAACTATGGTATTCCCAGTAGTAACATACAGATGTGAGAGCTGGAGCATAAAGAAATCTGAGCACCATAGAATTGACGCCTTTGAATTGTGGTGTTGGAGAAGACTGCTTAGAGTCCCTTGGACTGCAAGAAGATCCAATAAATCAATACTTCAGGAAAACAAGACAAACTTCACTAGAAGGTATGATCATGAGGCTGAAGCTCACATATTTTGGCCATATCATGAGACGGCAGGATTCCCTAGAAAAGATGCTGGGAAAGATTGAAGGCACAAGAAGAAGGGGACGACAGAGGCGGATAGATGAAGTCACTGATGGAATGAACATGAACTTGATGGAGCTCAGAGGGGCAGTGACAGATGCACCTGGCGTGCTGTGGACCATAGATTCACAGAGAGTCGGGCGCGACTGAGCGACTAAACAACAACAAAGGTACACTGTGCAATTCAAGTTTGTGGTTTGCACTGGCGATGTCACGGATGCAGAGCACCCAGCAGCTCCAAATAGGCTCCATCAATATATTAAATACATGTGTTCGCAAAGAAAATGGCAGAGAAGTTAAGCAATATTAGAACAGTAGCACAAGACAAGGAAATAAAAGCAAAGTTAAAGGGTCAAATACATAGTCAGATTGTTTTTTTGTATGGTATTTTAAATTTCTTAACTTAATAAGGGGTAAACATTTTTATGAAGAAAAGAACTCACAAAAGCTTTACATGTTTAACTTTTACATTCCATCTGTCTTCTATGACGATTCTGCCCTCTTTCAGGAAAATGTGTCCTTGGAATATGAGTTTTCCAAAACACTGGCAGTTGTGCTTAGAAGAACGTCTTGTACATTGAGAGTCTCTTCTCCAAAGGATGTAACCAGTTAGAGGCTGGGTTCTTAACATACTAATAATGTTTTGCCTGTATTCAAGCATAGTATATTTTAAATATCTGACTACAGAGGTACTTTACTTGTATACAACTTTAAGATGTCTATCAGAGGCATTGACCAGGCAAATGTAAATGAACTATATTCTCTATGTAAACCCTGTGAATGTATGGATTTTTTAAATAAAAAATATATACTGTTTAAAGGATTTTTAAGTCTTTTATAATGCATACTTTGAGACTGTCAACCATAAATTGTTTTCCTAATAATAATAATAATAATAATACAAATAATAATAATCTTAAAATTGTTTACACTTTTAAGTTCAAAGTCACAAGAACTGAGACTTGAATATGTATCAGATTTCAAACACAGGGTATTAATTTGTGTTGCAATTAAATAAATTACTCATACCCTTCCTTCCACCATCATTCCAGTAATGTACTTGATAGTGGGATGACCTCTGAATTTTGTTAAATATTTACTATTTTATGTGTCTCAGATTAAAGGTTAAGTGCAAACCCTGCAGGAAATAGTTCTGAACTGTACATAATCCTGATAAAAATATCCCTACATCGCAGGTTTGGTTATCAACAAGAAAGCTGACTAGAGGAAATAGTTCAAGATTTGATGTTCCAGGTAAATTCAACACTTACATCAAGAATTAAACAAGTTCAAAGCCTTGCTCATCATTACATTACTCTTTATAAAGGAGTATGCTTTAGACATTACCAAATATGATATTTGAATAAAAAAATATTAAGTAAAACCTGCTTAAACTTCAATGAAATCACCAGGAAATGTACAAAGCATTCATATATTTATAGATTTAATTGGCAAGCAAGTTATATTACTGCTCATTGACTGATGGAGACAAGTCCCCAGAACAGTTAAACATTTGAATGTTTTTTTTCTGAGTTCAGAACTTCATTTGGATAGAGAACACACACCATTTTCTCTGAAATTACCAATTTTTAGATGTAACAAATAAAAAAATATTACACTGTTCCTTTAATTTTCAAATCGTAGATCTGTATGGACACTCACATAATTATGTGGTAATTGTAACAATTTAGAATATGGATTATGCCTCAACTGTATTAAAAAGTGATGAAGACTCATTTCTTCATCAATATTCACACAATATTATCCATAAGATTTTGTGCGTACAGTTCTGGACAGGTTTGAGGAACTCTAATGGTAACATGTTTCTGCACATGTTAAAATATGGTTGCTACCAAGTTCTACAATTAATAGTCACCTGGTAAATGTAAGCAAGCAGAGCTGTGTAATAGGTAAAGCAAATAGTGCATTTCACCCCCCAAAGGCAAGGACAGATTCTGATGTTATTTACCAGAAAGGATTCATTATTTGGAACTAGCGACTTGCCCGTCAAAAATGAGGGGACAATAAAATGTGAAGCCATGGCAATGCTGTTTGCCACACAATGTAAAGCTTTTTGTACTTTGGCGCTCATTGCAAGCCTCTCCTCTCGTATACTTTTGCTCCTCTGAGCATCTTCGGCGCTCATCACAAAGACAGAATATATATATATATATATATATATATATATATATATATATATATATATATATATATATTTTTTTTTTTTATTTTTTTTTAATAATAATTAATTAGTTACGGTACTTACTAAATTAACATACTTTACCTATTTCTAATTAAAATATCCAGCAATCAATAGCCTGAACAGCAAACAATCTATTTTTATTTTCCTGCAGCATACAATGTGCAGTTGTACATTTGGTGCCCTGAGGAGAAAGTGTCAGCAATGTACCAACTGTGCATTAGAAAGAGGCTGCGTGTGCGAGGGCAAACCGTTGGTTTAGTTGTGTAAAGCACCATTTTAGATTCGTAATGATATTAGTTGCAAGTTAAAATTGCGTTGTTTGTTCCACCTCACTCCCAGACGTCCTGGCTGTTCCACCGTGCTGTGTGTGATGTTTTTGTTGTATTTTTGTTTCCATTTTTTGTGTTTTTCGTGTTCTTTGGTTTACGCCTTCTGCGCTCCTTTGTGGCTAAGTCCCGCGTGTTTCATTGCCTTGACTGCTTGCCTTTGGTCGCTCATTGCCTAAGTGCTGCGAGTTTTAGTGCCAACGTCTCACCTCACTATGCGAGGCTCGCAGACGATGAGCGCCTTTGGCGTTCATCGCCTAAATCATACGCACCACGCAAATCGGGACGACGTCTTGTAGTTTGACAACTATTATATGTGATAGAAACTCCCCAGATCTAACATTTTCAGTGAATCATGCAAATACCCTGAACACTGTTGAGCTCCGTTACAGAGTTGAAAAATAAAATTAGTGGATGAGGCTGGGATTGATTAATTGAATATCTATTAGATGCTTGTCATAAAGAAGATTTTAAACAAAATCACGTCCTGGGAAGTTGAAATAATGATGAGCCACTGTATGTGTAGATTCTTATCTTTACTAACATCCCTTTTATCTTACAATGAGGACACTTATTTTGTAGTGATCATCATGACACCTACAAGAAAATTCCAGACTCTAATAAAAATTGGGCTTATAAAACACTTTAGATAATGAACAGTCACATTGCTCGTCACAATGCTTGTGTTTCCATGATCTGATCTTATCGGTTTATTGAAGTGGACTCCTTTACTGGCTATATTCCGAGTTAAGTAAAATGTTCCCAGGTAAACACCACAAAGAAACAACCTTTACCGAGGCGTCTTAGAGAAGATTTCATGAATAACTGATCTTTCTAGCATCATGTTTCCTGGATGAATGTGATGGCATTGTAAAAAGGGTTACTGCATTTGATTAAATGACGGGCTGTGGCCAAATTAAGAGCATATGAAAACAAAAATGTGAAATCAGTTATTTTCCTTTATTAAAAACATTCCTGAATGTTTCACATATTAACATATAATGGGTATTCATTTGATGTTTTTGTGAGGGGGCTGTCTTGGAAGGGGGGCCCCACTCTGGCTGGCATTTATGTGCTGAGATGCCGATCATCGGGGAAGGAAAGAACATATCTCCTAGAAACTGCGGGTCTGACTCTGAAGTGTTAGAAACTTATGTCCACATATGTCCACATGTTTATTAGTGATGCAAGGATGAGGTATAATTTTCAAGAGTAGGAAATATACTCATTTAAAAAGAGAAACAAATATATTTCACTACTATGTCTGCAGTTAATGTAAAGGCTGTCTATGGGAGATGGGGGAAATTGGTGCGTGTCAGGTTGGAGGGGCCTGGCTATAACATTTGCACTACAACCCCGAGCGCCCCTGAGCTTAAGCAATTCTTAACAGATTACAACCAAATCTGCTTGTTCTATAAATAAAAGGAAAAAAAAGCAGCAAGTCACAAGTACTTTCGCACAATATTTGATGATCAAAGCCAAGATGTGTCTTATTACCATTTGTGTATGAACTTACAATGATGATTGTTTGTGTTCCTTTAAAAATACAGATGATAGGATTTGTAGCTTTGCAAGGTGGAACCATAAGGTTAAGTAAATGAATAAAACATGCTTACCTCATTAAAGTGCACATCTTGCATCCCAACATCCTCCATCATCGAGGCCTCTTCATCAATATTTGGAGTGATCACTCGGAATGTGGAGCATCCTTGTCTGAACATTCCTGGAAAACAAAGCAAATCAACAACTAAAGGCCTGTGTATTGTGGCAAGCCCATACTATACACACCTTAGAAATGACAACATCAAACACAGTCATTTAGGTTAAAAAAAAAAAAAAAAGTCTATAAAGTTCATCATTTTTGGATATTCTCTGATCCTTGTAATATGTGAATTGTTAATGGATTTAGTGATATGCAAAGACAAAAAACAAAACAAATGAAACATTGTTGATTATGTCATAAGGGGAAAACTTTCCAGATACCAAATACTGATTACTCTCTACCACACTAGTTATATAAAACTGGATGCCCTGTTTTATTCAAATACAGTATTCAAAAAGGTAACCAAACCCCTTTTTAAATGATTGAATATGCCGTCAAAACCTCTTGATAAAGTTCCACAATCTGACTATCCTTACTGTGAAGAACCCTTTCCTTTCTTTAAAGTCGGATGTTTTTTTTTCTAACCCCAAGGGATGGCCTCTTGTCAGATGAAAACATATTGGTACAAAAATGTTACTTGACAAAGTCTACCGATATTTATGTATATAAGATCATCATATCCATTCCATCATTTTAGCTTCGTCTTTAAATTCTCATTATTACATTGTGTTGCCCTTCTCTGTACCTTATCAAGCTCTACAAATGTCTTTGTTTGTTTTTAAAGTGATGCACAACATTGTACTCCATATTCCAAAGGAGGATATACTAGGGATTTATAGTGGTACAATTATATTTGCTTCCATTTTTTTCCTTTTTTACCCCTTCTAATGCATGCTAATTCAATGTTATAGGCCACTTAAAATATTGGCGGAAGGAAGATGAGGTAGGAGAAATTGCCAAATAATGTATGAATGTTATTTTATTAATCTCTAGTTAAATGAAAATAAAGTTTATTTATAAATAATTTGCAAAATTAAAACAAAAATTGAGTTTATGAAGGTTTAATAAATAAATAATTAAAAAAATAATAATTATGAAATAAAGTCATGGCACATGTCATAATTATGTTTGACCAAAGGATAAAAAACATCCTGAAAAAAAGATCTAGATTACAAACATATAAGGAGAAATATGCATCTGCTTTCAAAAGCTCTTCTTTGGACTACAGCTAATTAAAGCAGCTCTTAGCGGCATAAGTATAAAGGAAAATATTAGCAACCCTGGTATGAAACAGCAGCACCTTACTTACCAAAGGAAATACACATAGCTGTCGAGCCACTTTTCATGTATGTACTTAAGTATTGTAAAAGCGAAGTATTTGCACTGAATGTGCAAGATATATAAGTATTGCCCTATTGAATATACTATATACGGTACTATAAATTAGATGCCCCAGATTAGTAAGCACCAAAACTAGATGGCTGCTGGTGTTACTACTAATCACTATCAAATGTAGGTAGGTGTTCCTTTTTTTGAGTGGCTAAAAGACATGCCTCAACGATAGGAATAGATATTTACTTGCATGTATACATGATCTCCAGTTTGACTTGCACTACACATACCCAGCAAGGTAAGAAAATGAAGTTTAATGATTTTGCACATCCAACGATGAAAGGATAGTCTCAAGGCCAAGAATAATTTATTATCAATTGTTGATTAGAATAACCTTTGTATTCTTTATAACTTTCTGTAAAAATGCGGATGTAAACACTTTTGAAATAAGAGCCATCGGCTTCAATGCAATAACTGTACTATCTAATAGGAAAATGACTAGTGCTGCAGCTTCTTCTGCCCTTAAAAAAATAATAATGGACAGAATGTGTTTAAAAAATATTGTGATTATTAATCAGTATTCAGAGCATTAAGAGACATTATCAGCAAAAAAATATTCCGAAAGGAGCTTAATGCTGTGAATAAATGGGGCTATTGAAGCCTACAAGGAATCAGAGCAACTGCAGTCAACTATTCTTGTGTAACAGGTCTGATTTGTTATGTATTTGCAAAATAACTTGCTCTTTGGAAGTTATAATATCATTTAACCCTCTTAGTTTTATTGGCAAATGGAGTACTTTTTGATTTACTTTTAAACAGTAAATATTAAAATATGTTTATCAATGAAATTATTTATGAGTCATACACTGTTTTATTGTATTTCAACAAGCTAAAAAAGATAATGTAAAAATGTAGTTAATCATGTAGCATTGCTTTAAGGCAAAAGCAAATCTAGAGAAATGGTAAGCTGTTATATGAGACTTTTAGGACTAGGTCATAAATCAGAATGTGAAACATTGACAACTGTATTGCTCAAACTCTGCACTGTTATTACACTTGGCTGGTTGTAGAGGAACACAGAGTGGATGCATTCATGTACCTTTTCGTGTGAGGTATTCGGCTACAAGAGCTGCCACGTGAACATAGCACATTGCTGCCTAAAAGTAAAATAGAAAGAGAATGCATTGTAAATTGGTAGCTTTAAATCATAACTTGGAATGCTCTTTCTGGAAGCTTGTACCACTACAGGTCTGATTTATCAGTAGTACAGATAATTATAGTCATGCTGTATAAAGGATAACAACAACAGGAACAAATCTGTCTGACATTCCTTGATCCACAAAAAAGATTTAAAAAATAACAAAACACTAGGATTATTGGTGAAGATGTAAGAGAACATATACACAAAGCGGAGGGAAAATATTTACATTTTCTAAGGACCTCTTATTGTTCATCACTGTATTAGATTTTATGAAAGTTTATCTTTCAAAGCTAGTTTCTTGTACAAAAATGTGTGTTGTGTCAAACATTTTTTATTATACTTAAAATGCAACATACGTTTTGAGATTAAATTAGTTGAGACTAAAAGGAAGACACATGCGAACCCCCTCCTTTGTCTTGGAAATATTATGGTACTAAACACAAGTATGTAATGCTAATAACAAAATTCTTATTTGCGCAAAAGCTGCTGTCTACAAATATAATAAAAAGTGGAAGAGAAGATCATAGAATTCACTAACACATACAATTATTAGCATGTTTAGTGTTATAAATATGTCTAGTGATACTCTATCTTGTGATTTCCAGATGTATCGATGAGGACACCCTAACCGTCTATAATTACAATATACTCCGGTTACATAGGGTTGCCAGGAGCCCAGTGTTAATTAGGTCTCTCTGAGCGCAAATTGTGATATCTTGGACTTAAAGATTCTCTGCATGACCTTAAATAAGTGCATTCTTCTTTTACCCCACATAATCATTTTTGAATATTTGAGTACCTCTGACAGATCTCCGTGCTTCACGTGAATTCTTGCCATACTGTCCAACCAGGTTTTCCTCAGCTCAGGTGTGCTAGCGTACGACTTGGCCAAACTATACTGCAGGTCTACCAACATCTCAGGATCATTTTCATGCTCCTTCATCTGTGCCGTAGCCATCAACACTGTGCGGATCCTCTTGGTAAGATCTTTTACATCTGAGGAGAAGGTTGTATGCTGCAAAAGATATACAAACAATGGCCAATCACTTGTATGTAGTACTTGTACAAGAATTGACAGTTCCAAGACAGAATGCCAGTGAAAGGACAATAAAGACGGTCATATGTCTAATTTTCTGTAAATCAGACCACAAAGAAACAGATTAATTAGTTCTCTAATATTGTTGTCACTGTGCTTGAAGGCGATGTGTGAACTAGCTAAAGTAGTATACATGCTTACAGGTGGATTTGATGAATTTTAGGGGAGAATGTGGTAAAAGAAAAGTTTTCAGTCAGTATTTAAATAAATGAAAAATAGTGTGGGGAGACTGATGAAATGAATTAGGAATTTCCAAAGAGTAGACAGACAAGGGAGGAAGTAATGACATTGGATGAAAGGCACAAGGTCAGGGGCACAGAAACTTGAAATGCATCTTGAAATAAAAAACTAACACATATAACACATCGGGAGAATCTGTACTGCTGAGTGCTACGTAGGTTAAAGTATCATCGAAGAGTAATATTTATAGTATATAGTACTCTAATAAACAAGGCTTGTATTACATTGTGTTTTCATGACAGCAGACATTTTGCTTAGAAACATGAAGAATGGGAGGAACCCAGATTCAAATTTAGGAAGCATTGATTCACAACATCTCTGTTGAAATTAAAAGTTTGACACTTTAGCTCTCTAGTCCAGTGGCTTTGTAAACAGAAAATAATAATACTTTTCATTTTTTATAACTGCCAATGTTGATTGTTTGTTACATTCTTCATAACCATGTAGGGATTGGCAGAGAGGAGTGAAACATGAGGATTAGGTTGTTGGGAAAATAAATTAGTGACAGGTAGTTGAGATGAGGTTTGATGAGTGCATGGCTTTGTATCTTTCTTGTGTTATTTGATATTTGGGATGAATACTATTGCAGTTTTATCCAAGGTGATGGACTTCCCAAGTGTTGGGTGGTTGGGAGATGTGGGTATAAAAAAACGTTTTGGAGATGTTAATTTTTAGATGCTGGAAAGAGACAAGCACATGTTTGACTAATATACACAGTGATACAAGTTAACATGAAAGGGGACTGGCCAGGACAGTTTAGACAGATTTGAGTACGGGAGCTTATTAGATTTGTTACGGGCACTGTATAGATTGTGAAATGCAGCATCTAAGGCTGATACTTGAGGTAGCCCAACAGGCAAGTATTACAAATGGATTAAAAAAACAGTGAAAATACCTTTTATACACAAACAGTTAAGACTTCTCATAAAATTTTCCTTTACTTCAACAAAGTAAAAGAGCAGACTGTTGAACCTTATAGTGTTAGTTTATTTTTTGTAAACAGTAAAATGTTTTCACTATTAGTAACTTTTCAATACCCAACATATTGCAACACAAAGCACAGAAGCAGACATTACAGTGTAGCAACACCAATCACAGTATGTCATCGATAGTAACTTCCACAGTACACCTGCGTTATTCATTATACGACATACCGAGTGTGTTAAATACTCATCCGTATATTAAGTTTCCAAAAATAGTACTCATTTTGGCAATTCTGAGTCACCCAGTCTAGACGTCCAGCTTCCACACTTTGAATAAAAGTTCACAACATAATGATGAAGAATTGACGTAGAATAAAAGTATAGTGGTTACTCATCTAGGCCAAAAGGTTTTGAAAAGGGCTTTAAATGGCACAAAATGTTTTTAACTTATCTGGAACATATTGAAATACCTTATTAGGAGACTAGGTCACAGCATGATGGTTACACCAGTTTTATTCAAATACTGGTTTATCAACCAAAATATAGTCATTTCTATATTTTCCAGCTACAGCTTAGCAGCTTTGGGCTAAGACTGGATTTAAAAAAAAGAAAAGTTATGGATTTAACGTCAGTTATATCATGTGCTAGGTCTTTTAAGACATCATCTAGCTATTTGAGTAGATCCGATCACTTGCCTGTTAT
Organism: Discoglossus pictus; assembly: GCA_027410445.1. Taxonomy (NCBI): domain Eukaryota; kingdom Metazoa; phylum Chordata; class Amphibia; order Anura; family Alytidae; genus Discoglossus; species Discoglossus pictus. The sequence goes on along the minus strand of CM050164.1, from coordinate 320,030,764 downwards.
TATTAGTTCTTCAAAAGATTATGTTGCAAATATGACATGAAACTGTGAAAATTCCTCACTGATGAAGGTGGGGGATCAACAATTTAGCAGAAGGATCTATTACAAGTATACTAATGTGCCAAATGGGAAACTAGTACAATAAAGTAAATATATAAGAACATATTTATGTTTCTCGTCCAGTCCTGTTATTCACAACTAAATTTGATTATGTAAGGCAGTAGTTCTTAAGCCTCTCCTCAAGATTAAACCAGGCCACACGTGTTCAACAGAAAACATGGCCTGTCTGTTGCGTCTTCAGAAAAGGTTTAAGAACCACTGATCCATGGAATGGAAAAAACATAACATTAATGGCAGCAATGGTATCAGAATACAGACACTGTTAGAGAGCACACTCTACTGACAGAATAATGGTATTGACAAAATGTACAGGCGCCAACATTGTATGAGAGAGCATCATTTAAATCCCAATAAGCAAAGCAAAAATTATTATTTTAGGAATTTTAATAGGAGTGTATTCTCACACATAACCATAAGTTAAAAAGCGTATCTGACCACAAAAAGGGAGTGTTAAAGATTATTTATTGCACACTAACCTTAATGAGTCTGTCACTATTGGCACAGTTATTGATAATGGAGAGCGACTGCTGGAATCTTGTGCCACCTATTCCAACCACGTCTGCTATCAACTGGCTCACGGATATTATAACCTGGAAAAACATAAAGAAACAAAACCAGACAGAAAATAAATAAAACTGTATCATAAAAAGATTACCACCAACAAAGTAAACAATAAAAAAACAAGTTTACCTGTAAATGCGTTCTCACAAAGGATTTTTTTCCAGTGTAATCGAAGTTGTTTCTCATTAGGAAGTAGAGCAGTTGTGATGAATCTGTCCTAATAGAGCTCAGTTTGGAGTTGCAACACTTGAGGATTTCATAGCACAGAGCAGCACACATGTCTGCTCTTCCTTCATAAAACGTGGACGGAAACTAGGGAGCGAACACAGTACAGTTAGAGATAGAGCAAATGATTTAAAGTGTGAACATTTAACTTTATTTACTTTTCAGTCATTGCGATGGAATACATGTCGTTGGAAGAATATTTTTAAAGCACACAAATAAAAATCAATGCCAGGTGAGGGAGAGTGTGTGCTTTGAGAAACTTGCTATATAAACCTACACTCTTAGCAATTAAAAAAATATAACTTAACCTTTTCCGGTTTATCCGTGGCTATCATGGTACCACTCTATTAGTAACAATAGTAAACAAGTTTGTTTTGTGAAATTAAATTCCACACTTAGTACTTATGCAAAACATGTATAAAAGTCTTCCTGCATTTAGTACCAAGAAATGTTTACAATGCAGCTTATATAGGTTTAATTAAAGTTAAAGAAAAATTCAGACCAGGGTACAATGAATAATTTCACACACAGCTATTGAGACAATTATTAATTTCCTGATATGCAAGATGTGTAGTTATAGGTTATTTTTAAGGCAACAATACATTGTGAAGCAGAATACTTGTTTTGTGTTAGTTTGTATAAAGGCAATTCTATATGGCACGTGCAGTGAAGAAAAGGAGCCAGTACCGAGAGAAGCAAGTATAGGCAGAGTGCCTGCTGCTTATAGGAGCCAGTACAGACAGAAGCAGGGATATACAGAGTGCCTGCTGCTTATAGGAGCCAGTACAGACAGAAGCAGGGATATACAGAGTGTCTGCTGCTTATAGGAGCCAGTACTGGCAGAAGCAATGATAGGCAGAGTGCCTGCTGCTTATAGGAGCCTGTACTGACAGAAGCAGGGATATACAGAGTGTCTAGGAGCCAGTACTGGCAGAAGCAATGACAGGCAGAGTGCCTGCTATTTACAGGGGCCAGTACTGGCAGAAGTAGGAATATAAAGAGTGCCTGCTGCTTATAGGAGCCAGTACAGACAGAAGCAGGGATATACAGAGTGCCTGCTGCTTATAGGAGCCAGTACAGACAGAAGCAGGGATATACAGAGTGCCTGCTGCTTATAGGAGCCAGTACAGACAGAAGCAGGGATATACAGAGTGCCTGCTGCTTATAGGAGCCAGTACAGACAGAAGCAGGGATATAGAGAGTGCCTGCTGCTTATAGGAGCCAGTACTGACAGAAGCAGGGATTATACAGAGTGCCTGCTGCTTATAGGAGCCAGTACTGACAGAAGCAGGGATATACAGAGTGCTGCTTATAGGAGCCAGTACAGACGGAAGCAGGGATATACAGCATGTCTGCTGCTTATAGAAGCCAGTACAGACAGAAGCAGAGATATAAAGCGTGTCTGCTGCTTATAGAAGCCAGTACAGACAGAAGCAGAGATATAAAGCGTGTCTGCTGCTTATAGAAGCCAGTAAAGACAGAAGCAGGGATATACAGCATGTCTGCTGCTTATAGAAGCCAGTACTGACAGAAGCAGGGATATACAGCGTGTCTGCTGCTTATAGGAGCCAGTACTGACAGAAGCAGGGATATACAGCGTGCCTGCTGCTTATAGGAGCCAGTACTGACAGAAGCAGGGATATACAGCGTGCCTGCTGCTTATAGGAGCCAGTACTGACAGAAGCAGGGATATACAGCGTGCCTGCTGCTTATAGAAGCCAGTACTGACAGAAGCATGGATATACAGAGTGCTGCTTATAGAAGCCAGTACTGACAGAAGCAGGGATATACAGCATGTCTGCTGCTTATAGAAGCCAGTACAGACAGAAGCAGGGATATACAGCATGTCTGCTGCTTATAGAAGCCAGTACTGACAGAAGCAGGGATATACAGCGTGTCTGCTGCTTATAGGAGCCAGTACTGAAAGAAGCAGGGATATACAGCGTGTCTGCTGCTTATAGGAGCCAGTACTGACAGAAGCAGGGATATACAGCGTGCCTGCTGCTTATAGGAGCCAGTACAGACAGAAGCAGGGATATACAGAGTGCCTGCTGCTTATAGGAGCCAGTACAGACAGAAGCAGGGATATAGAGAGTGCCTGCTGCTTATAGGAGCCAGTACTGACAGAAGCAGGGATATACAGAGTGCCTGCTGCTTATAGGAGCCAGTACTGACAGAAGCAGGGATATACAGAGTGCTGCTTATAGGAGCCAGTACAGACGGAAGCAGGGATATACAGCATGTCTGCTGCTTATAGAAGCCAGTACAGACAGAAGCAGAGATATAAAGCGTGTCTGCTGCTTATAGAAGCCAGTAAAGACAGAAGCAGGGATATACAGCATGTCTGCTGCTTATAGGAGCCAGTACTGAAAGAAGCAGGGATATACAGCGTGTCTGCTGCTTTTAGGAGCCAGTACTGACAGAAGCAGGGATATACAGCGTGCCTGCTGCTTATAGGAGCCAGTACTGACAGAAGCAGGGATATACAGCGTGCCTGCTGCTTATAGAAGCCAGTACTGACAGAAGCATGGATATACAGCGTGTCTGCTGCTTATAGTAGCCAGTACTGACAGAAGCAGGGATATACAGCGTGCCTGCTGCTTATAGAAGCCAGTACTGACAGAAGCATGGATATACAGCGTGTCGGCTGCTTATAGGAGCCAGTACTGAAAGAAGCAGGGATATACAGCGTGCCTGCTGCTTATAGGAGCCAGTACTGACAGAAGCAGGGATATACAGCGTGCCTGCTGCTTATAGAAGCCAGTACTGACAGAAGCATGGATATACAGCGTGTCTGCTGCTTATAGAAGCCAGTAAAGACAGAAGCAGGGATATACAGCATGTCTGCTGCTTATAGAAGCCAGTACTGACAGAAGCAGGGATATACAGCGTGTCTGCTGCTTATAGGAGCCAGTACTGAAAGAAGCAGGGATATACAGCGTGTCTGCTGCTTATAGGAGCCAGTACTGACAGAAGCAGGGATATACAGCGTGCCTGCTGCTTATAGGAGCCAGTACTGACAGAAGCAGGGATATACAGAGTGCCTGCTGCTTATAGGAGCCAGTACAGACAGAAGCAGGGATATAGAGAGTGCCTGCTGCTTATAGGAGCCAGTACTGACAGAAGCAGGGATATACAGAGTGCCTGCTGCTTATAGGAGCCAGTACTGACAGAAGCAGGGATATACAGAGTGCTGCTTATAGGAGCCAGTACAGACGGAAGCAGGGATATACAGCATGTCTGCTGCTTATAGAAGCCAGTACAGACAGAAGCAGAGATATAAAGCGTGTCTGCTGCTTATAGAAGCCAGTAAAGACAGAAGCAGGGATATACAGCATGTCTGCTGCTTATAGGAGCCAGTACTGAAAGAAGCAGGGATATACAGCGTGTCTGCTGCTTATAGGAGCCAGTACTGAAAGAAGCAGGGATATACAGCGTGTCTGCTGCTTATAGGAGCCAGTACTGACAGAAGCAGGGATATACAGCGTGCCTGCTGCTTATAGGAGCCAGTACAGACAGAAGCAGGGATATACAGAGTGCCTGCTGCTTATAGGAGCCAGTACAGACAGAAGCAGGGATATAGAGAGTGCCTGCTGCTTATAGGAGCCAGTACTGACAGAAGCAGGGATATACAGAGTGCCTGCTGCTTATAGGAGCCAGTACTGACAGAAGCAGGGATATACAGAGTGCTGCTTATAGGAGCCAGTACAGACGGAAGCAGGGATATACAGCATGTCTGCTGCTTATAGAAGCCAGTACAGACAGAAGCAGAGATATAAAGCGTGTCTGCTGCTTATAGAAGCCAGTAAAGACAGAAGCAGGGATATACAGCATGTCTGCTGCTTATAGGAGCCAGTACTGAAAGAAGCAGGGATATACAGCGTGTCTGCTGCTTTTAGGAGCCAGTACTGACAGAAGCAGGGATATACAGCGTGCCTGCTGCTTATAGGAGCCAGTACTGACAGAAGCAGGGATATACAGCGTGCCTGCTGCTTATAGAAGCCAGTACTGACAGAAGCATGGATATACAGCGTGTCTGCTGCTTATAGTAGCCAGTACTGACAGAAGCAGGGATATACAGCGTGCCTGCTGCTTATAGAAGCCAGTACTGACAGAAGCATGGATATACAGCGTGTCGGCTGCTTATAGGAGCCAGTACTGAAAGAAGCAGGGATATACAGCGTGCCTGCTGCTTATAGGAGCCAGTACTGACAGAAGCAGGGATATACAGCGTGCCTGCTGCTTATAGAAGCCAGTACTGACAGAAGCATGGATATACAGCGTGTCTGCTGCTTATAGAAGCCAGTAAAGACAGAAGCAGGGATATACAGCATGTCTGCTGCTTATAGAAGCCAGTACTGACAGAAGCAGGGATATACAGCGTGTCTGCTGCTTATAGGAGCCAGTACTGAAAGAAGCAGGGATATACAGCGTGTCTGCTGCTTATAGGAGCCAGTACTGACAGAAGCAGGGATATACAGCGTGCCTGCTGCTTATAGGAGCCAGTACTGACAGAAGCAGGGATATACAGAGTGCCTGCTGCTTATAGGAGCCAGTACAGACAGAAGCAGGGATATAGAGAGTGCCTGCTGCTTATAGGAGCCAGTACTGACAGAAGCAGGGATATACAGAGTGCCTGCTGCTTATAGGAGCCAGTACTGACAGAAGCAGGGATATACAGAGTGCTGCTTATAGGAGCCAGTACAGACGGAAGCAGGGATATACAGCATGTCTGCTGCTTATAGAAGCCAGTACAGACAGAAGCAGAGATATAAAGCGTGTCTGCTGCTTATAGAAGCCAGTAAAGACAGAAGCAGGGATATACAGCATGTCTGCTGCTTATAGGAGCCAGTACTGAAAGAAGCAGGGATATACAGCGTGTCTGCTGCTTATAGGAGCCAGTACTGACAGAAGCAGGGATATACAGCGTGCCTGCTGCTTATAGGAGCCAGTACTGACAGAAGCAGGGATATACAGCGTGCCTGCTGCTTATAGAAGCCAGTACTGACAGAAGCATGGATATACAGCGTGTCTGCTGCTTATAGTAGCCAGTACTGACAGAAGCAGGGATATACAGCGTGCCTGCTGCTTATAGAAGCCAGTACTGACAGAAGCATGGATATACAGCGTGTCTGCTGCTTATAGAAGCCAGTACTGACAGAAGCAGGGATATACAGCGTGCCTGCTGCTTATAGGAGCAAGTACTGACAGAAGCAGAGATATACAGAGTTCCTGCTGCTTATAGAAGCCAGTACTGACAGAAGCAGGGATATACAGCGTGCCTGCTGCTTATAGGAGCAAGTACTGACAGAAGCAGGGATACACAGTATTTCTGCTGTTTAGGGAGAAAGTACTGACAGAAGCAGAGAAATGCAGAGTGTCTACTGCTTATGGAAGCCATTGCTGAGAAGGTTAATATACTAGAACATGTGAGTTATAGTCAAAAAGACTGCTTCATCAATAACACAGCCAGTAAATAGCAAAAAAATAAATAAAACAATATAACAAATAAAAAGCAATCAGAATAGAAAAAAATATATTTTCTTATTGTTTTCCACTATAAATAGCAAATATTGAGATACAAAAGTGCTCTTGGGTATATGATATGATTATTTTTTTAGTTGTATGGTGCATATGTACATAGTTGCACCGAGCAGAACTGGGACAGAGTGTCTGCGGCTTATGGAAACTATCTGGGTGTGTGAGTGTCTTGATGTGCAGTTATTTCTAAAATCTATCATGCAGAACTTCATTCACAAGAAAACAATTGTGCATTTTATTTTTATAAATATTATGGCTGTCAATTAAATAAACTTACTATAAAATTATACAATTGTATGTGTGGACACTCACCTTATAAATTAAGGACCTTAAAGCAGTAAAGACATTTTTTAACGCAGTTTCTGACTGGTTTTTCTGGAGAAAGCACAAGTAAACATCGAAAACCTTCTTCATTAATGGATTGTGTCCGTGATCAGCAACTAGCTGGTTCTGAGAACATAAAATATTGTTTGCATTACTCAGTCAGTTCAGCTCCCATAACACCAGCTTTACAGAACACACTCTCTCAGAGCAGCCCCCCCCCCCCCCCCCAAAAAAAAAGATCAATGACCTCAGCAGACATGTGTTTATTCATATTTTGAAAGAAATAAAAGCAATGTTTTGTATTTAATAATTTGTGTATATTTTATATTTATGCAGTTTACCTGCAGTCTATAAAGACTTACTACTACCTCTGGTTGCAGTTCTTTAGAAACTACTTGTTATTCTCCCACCAGTAACTCCTGTGGTCTGTAGTGGAAGGAAGTGATGCTTGCTTTAGTGAACAGATTGTTTGTCTTTATTAACATTGTCTTTAATTTAAGAAAAATAAAACATTTTAATAAAATATATTTTTTTCCAACGTATTGCCATTTTTATTCATTTACCAGCTCAATATATAATGTAGAAAACAATTATACAGATAAACAGCCGAAGTGATGCTGAAAATATGTATTTAGTTTTCATATGTATATGTAAAAATACCTGCAGAAATTGTGTCTAAGAGATGCATAGAAACACTGTTGAATATGTGCCCAGTCTCTGGTGGCCATAAACTTAGCAAAACTCCTGCACAGAAAGGGTTAAAAAACAAACCACAAAAACAAAATGTCCAGTGACTCTCGGTCAACTGCAAAAAGATCTCTCACCAGCAGTGGATCCTGATACTCAAAGAAATATGGGCATCCTGACTCTTGACTGTAGTCTTGTTGCTTGTCACATACTAACTATTACTGCCAATTTACACCCTGGAACATAGTCCTCTCCACCATTTAGGGAGCTCAGTAATATTCATAAATTCTTAAAATGTAACAAGTGCGTGAATCGGTTAATTACTTGTTACGGCTGGGTAGTTAAGTGGTTATATATTCCTAACATTCCTACTAATCTTTTGTTCTTTGTGAATAAAGAATGTTGGACAGTGCCAGAAAATACCTGGTACACAGAGATCCGTGCTTTTTAATTGGACAATTTATGGCTATCCAAAAGCATCATTGATATCAAAGAATGGAAGGTGAAAGAGTAAACCCAAAAGAACTCTTAACAGGTACACAGTCTCATGCATTTGTTTTGCGACCATGAATCACGGCCAAGAATCATCTCCTGAACATCCATCTAATACAGTGTCAGAAAACTTAAAGAAAAAGGCTCCTTTTTGTACTGCACACCTATTGATCCCAATTGTTTGAAGAGACCCAATTTTAATAAAACGTAGCTTTTAATAACTTAGTTAAAAACTTTAGAATATTTAGACGCTGCAATATTAAACAGGAATTATAGAGAGATTCTTTCTTGATGCAACTTGAATATAAGGTGCTTGTACTCTGTTTAGTGCTATCATAAAGTGCCAGTGCTAAAAATAATACCTCTAAAGTGTTAGTAAAAGTGCTTTAACTCTATTACAGGAGTGCTTTATCTTACTAATTTGCTTCACTGGAATATCTATATTATTATCCTTATCCTCTTGTGATTAGAGCCTGTTAAAAGGCCTGGGTGATTCATAGGACACAGTGTGCCTTGGTAATTATGACTGAATCGTAGACCTTTGTATACATATTTATTCATAATTTGATTGTACTAAATATTGTATATACAATATTTATATCCATTTATAATTCTTTTGTTCACATATACCATGTACATAATAAATATATAACATAGTTACATAGTAATTGAGGTTGAAACAGACTTTCAGTCCATCAAGTTTAACCTTTTAAGATCTACTCTGATCTGCAATATTCCTCTGGGCTCCTAGGGACCTCACATTATCTGAGATGTATTAAAGTGTACGTTTTTCCTAGTGAAAAAATCATGGTCTTGTATAACTTTACAATTTTGGTTAACAGAAGCCTCCAAGAGATTTTTACATCCTAAATTGCTTCGGTGGTGCCAGCGTTAAAGTGTTTCTTATAATCACTCTGTGTGCTCGATGGCTTTGGACAAGATATTTTTGGTTAACCCTTTCAACACACATACATCCCTGCAGGGTATCTGTGACTCCTACAACATCCTGATTGTGTAACTATCTATAACAAAACTGCTTCCAAAGAAAAACTGCATACAAACCTTAAACGCCATCGTGAATAATGACAAGGTGTCCAGGATTGTAAGGCATACTTCAGTAGCGATGTTTGCTTCAAGTAATGACTGGTGAAGAATATCCGCATCAGAGTGTCCATAACCTAAAGAACAGAAAACAAAAACATGGTAAAACGCAGCCCAATCAAAAAAAAAAAAACTAAAGGCAGTAATTATTAATAAGCAGTCTGCAGAAATAAGATGGTGTTCTAAAGGATACTTTGTTAATCCAAATCTAAACACTTCTGTATACACTATCTATCTACATTGTGTATGTATAGGTTTTTCTTTTCAACTAAACTGAAATTTAGAAAGTATTCACGATTATGATGAAAATAAAATGATGTAATATGAGGTATTCTCTTATCAGTCTCAAAAAAACTGAATAAGCACTAATTGTAATTTTTTTGTGTGAAAGTTTTAGTTAATCATTGACAAAATAGCAGTTCTGTAAACTGTACATCTATCCTGCCCACCTGTGCAGATTATGTTTTCAGTAAGATAGCAAGAGGTTGGAAACAGCAACACATTAAAGAGACACTGAAGTCACAAAATTGCTAGCATGTCTTAAAAAAAAGAAGCAGGTTTGAATCATTACAAAACCTTTTTCTTTGCCTGGAAATTGGTGCTACCAGGATTAAACATTTTCCTTTGATCATCTATAAAAATGTTTTTCTCAAATTCAGAACCTCCATGTAACATGGATTGATATGGTTAGAAACTACACCAGTAAAGGTCTGGAGCTCTTAAGGGGGAAACAAAGTTATAGCCTCAAATGGCTGCACCCAAAAACATAACAAAAAATTCAGAAGTTTCTGACTAATTTTCAGTAAGTACAGAGAACAAATAACTTCTTTATCATGTGCAGTATTCTGCATTCTTGATAGGAACATATTTTGTATTTTTTTAACCTGCTTGTTAAAATGAATGAGAAAAATCTGTGACATTACTGTCTCTAAGCCAGAGTGCTTTGATCAATTATTTCAGAAGCTTACAAGCAAAGTGTTATTGGGGATAAAAGGGATAGTGACAACATAAGTAATTTCAAATGACTTGTTTTGTTACATTAAAAAGACTCATAAATCTGAAATTAGCTCTGCCAAATTAATCATGGTTCATTGCATATTATATATATTTGAGGCACCCAGATAAGTCCATCTTGCACATAAGCCATCAACCGAGTCATCCACAACAAGAAAAAACAGTTATGTTCCACACTTAAAAGTGCACTTTAAATGTCTATGTTCTTAAGATTACCAGTTATAGAAGAAAAAGGGAACATGACAAAATAACTTCATCATGAATGACATTAGAAAAATTACCAAAGAATTTTCAGACAGGGCACTATACTAAATAGTGCCCAGGTAAAAGGGAGATGAAATAAGAGTCTGGAATAGCATCTGAGCAAAAATAGCCCAAACATGAAATCTAATGATTGGGTAGCAGATAAGAAAATGAGCAGATAGGAGAAACTTAAGCTGAAACTTGCTGTCCAATCATCTAAATATACAGGGTCAAGTCACATTATTATGACAACCACATACGTCAGCACTAGCCAGTGAAATATGGCACGTGTCGTGCGCTGGCTTGGTGAGTATAAAGGTGACATGTAGGCATTCTGCAAACATATCAACCATCTCTGTTATAATGTGCGATTTATCAGACTTTGAAAAGGGGATGGCCACTGGTTTTCAGGCCCAGGGATGGCAGTATTTCTGAAACAATGTAGTTTGTTAACTGTTCGCGTGCCTCTATGGTTACGATGTACTGTGATTGGACAAATATCAATATGGAGAATAAATGGAGTGGAAACTGCAGAGCACCACATGCCATTGCTGTCAGAGGTGAATGTCTGATGTGAAGGACAGTGATGGCCAAATGACATGCTACAGTTGATCAACTCCCTGTCCAAATGAACCAGGGGGCTAAAACAACATTATAGAAAACCCTGTTGCCTATAGGGCTCAGAAGCAAACCGCTGGTCACTGCACCCATGTGGACGAGGGTTCATTATTGGAAAAGGCTTCAATTTGCATGACAGTACGGAAATTGGACCTCTTCTGGTTAGAGAATGGTCACCTTCTCTGATTAGTCACGTTTTCTGCTGATTGGACGGACGTTGGCGTGTCAGGTGCAAAACCTCAGAAAACAAACACTTTGAATCCATTGTTGGAAGAACACAAGCTGGTGGAGGCAGAGTTATGGTCTGGGGATTGTGTTCTTGGCATTGTCTGTGTCCACTCAAACCTCTGAACTCACTCTTAATCGATTGGGTTATCTATCCATCTTTGCAGATTAAGTACACCCATACATGTCGACTGTCTTCCCTGGAGCAGATAGGATCTTCCAGTAGGACAATACAACATGTTATGCGGCCACAATTCTCTAGTATTGGCTGGAGGAGCATGACAGAATTCCAAGTACTTCCCTGGCCTACAAATTTCCCGTACTTGAACTCCATAGAGCACCTGTGGGACCACCTTGATCACCATGTTAGCCGTATGGATCCTCCACAATGTACTCTTTAGCGGCTGTCAGATGTACTACAGTATACATTGCTCCAGAGTCCCTTGCCAACCTCTTTGACTCCCTACCACGCAGTCTAGATGCTGTCCATGCTGTACATGGTGGTTATTCAGGATATAAGCGGTTGGTCATAATAATGTGACTGGACCGTGGGTATTATCGATATAGCAGAATATACCATTAAAAGTATAGTATTATTTTTTTAATTACAATTATAGAACATTTTATTATTGGAAGTCTAATGATTGTGAGCATATAATAAACAAAAAACAAGTGTCAGATCTACTCTACTGTAACAATAGTCATTTGAAAATACATCTAAAATCTCACACATCAAGTGGTTTGGAAATAAGGAAAATCATTGCTGAAGCCATGCAAATGCAGACAAGTTAATGGCCTAGTTTCCCATGTGTATTTCTTAAAAGCCTTTTCAGTAATGTGCAGTTATGTGACAAACACAAGTCTTACAACCCAAAGCTATGCTAAGTGAAAATTACTAATTTATTTAAGAGCCTTTATTCTTGCTCAAAATGTTAAATACTTGCATCAAGATGCATGATTTCGTATTTATACTGCAAAACCTCCCACCAAGAGCAGCTTTTACTTTTGAATACTCCATAACAATTTATCAAGTTCGATTTATGAAAAATATTAGCAATTGTGAAAAGTTTTCTTTAATGTAATACATTAAACATAAAGCTATTAATTCAGAAATAATATGTTTTTATGGAGGTATTTTTAAGGCACTCAGTAGAATGACAGTATTCAATCATTTAATAGTCTGTTCCACATTGTGCTGGAGCTGTGTATGTTCAGGGCAAGTGCTACTAATTATCAATGGCCCCTGTTTACATGTATAATGACCTGGCATTTTCATCGAATTAGCTCAGAGTGAAGGGATTACGAGTGCTAGTAAAACAAACTTTAAAAAAAAGCTGACATTGTAAAGTGTGTATTTATAAATTGGATGCCCAAATGTGTACATACAGTATAAATGGTCTCTCCCTATTTTTCTACTGTTGCTCAATACTGCTTACTCCATAAATGCTCATCTTTGAAGCTGCATAATGTGGTTAATATGATAATAAAATTGGAAGGAACATATATGTACACGCCATGGTTTATGTCCGTTTCTCAAGTTAAAAACGCTAACCTCACCAATAAATTAATAATGTATTTGCTTTAACTTTCCCCATCCCATTTCTAGACAGGCTTGCACATGACTGAATTAAGTAAGAGATTAAGTAATTTGCACAGTTCCCAAACGACATATGGTTGCAAAATAATGATATAAGTTCTAAATAAAGGAGCACTAAATGTGGATACTATTTATCCCCATAAAAAGTGTACAGATTTGTATTTTTATTCCATTGTCTTGGACCAATTTATAATTGCCAATAAATAAAAAATAAAAAAAGCAAGGCAGCAAAAATACACAAATTGTTGCTGTACTTAACCTAAGTTTCTATGCCAATTTCAACCTGATTGAGTCTTACCATTGTCTACAGATATTCCAAGTATACTTGATATCTTTCTCACACTGAAAACACAGAAAAAGTCATTTCATTATTGAATGCTTTTTCATATACACACAAAGTGAATCATGGACTTAATCTCACCTAGCATCGTCTTCAGTGTGATACCAGACAGATAAAATGTGCAGAAGCATGGGGTGCAGAACGCTATGATTATAAGGGAGTTTGTTTGGATGCTATGAGCAGCAGCGTAGTGATATTGAAAGAAGACACCAGTAAAAACTGTCCGCACATTTAGCACTATATACTCTTTTTGCATAATCTAAACCAAATTGGAACAATGTCCAGCGTTGCCCAATTAAACCTCATGAATTTACACTAATGAGAGCAACCATGCTGCACATCTTATCTTATCTGGAACCAGCCAGCAACCCTGTACAGGAAGGAACAACATCTGTTGCAATCACAGTTTCAGATCCTGCAATGTGAAGACCTCTGCATATCCGTGCGGTTCCCTGGTTTGGTTGTGGTACCTGACTGTGCTTTGGTGGGGCAGGAAGAGGCTGCTGACTGCTAGGAATAACACAGGACTTACTGTGGTTAAAAGTGAGAGAGTTATCCAGGCTGCTCAGCTGCTGCAATCTGGCATGCATCATCCCTGTTCTGTTACGGGAAACAGGTAATGTCTGAGATTTTCGATCATGAACTATGGGTCCCAACCCCTCCTGGTTCCTGCAAGATGGGTGAAATGGGACAGAGGCAAAAGTTAGATGTGTCCCCACTGCAGGGACAGTTAGTAAAGCAGAAAAGGCATAATCAATGTAAAAACAAAACTGCAGTGCAGTCCTCTTTTCTTTCAAACTGGTTGCTTAATTGAGCAAAAAATTATAAAAGGTACAGATTTAAAAAAGTAAAGTGCTAGTCAAAATGAAGTAAAAGGGCAGAGACTTGGGTAGTTTGGGAGTAAATCAATATTTTTTTTCTACGGCTATTAAATTTTGCATTCTATGTTCTTGATGGGGAATATGTAACTTTCTAAAAAAAAATGAAATGGGTAATTTGTGCACACAGAAGAATTGTTAATTAACTGGAAAAGCCATACATAGGGCACATGCAAGAGAAGATGGTAGCAAGGCAGTTTAGCACCAGTATTACCTTACTCAGGCAGGAAGGGAGAAGAGCCATACACTTTGTTAAACTTGCCAGCAATTAAGTGAAAAAACAGAAAGAGTGACCCGTGTTAGCAATCAGTTTAGGCTGGCTTCCTAATGAGTACCACCACCAGAGCTGAAAAGTGAGGACCAGTGCAGGAAACACACACCATCCCTTCAACATGTTACACTCATGTGTCACTTCATTTGTGTTATTCAATGTGCAAAACTGGTACATGCACTCACATCTCATGCTTATTTATGTGATAAGACACAAATGGTTGTTTACAGTAGGTTTGGGTTATAGTGGTAGTGGATCATGATGCACAGTGAATTATTTGGTATTGTAATCATATTCCACCACAAGATTATTATTTTTTTTTAAATTTTGGGCTATGGTAGCTAAATTGTGCTAGAGCTAAGAAGGGATGTGGAAGGTTTTGGGATTTCATTAGGAATATAATATACCCATGTATCTTTTATGTACTTTATTAAGACATGCTTATAAGCTCCGTTTTTACAGACGAAAATCATCCCAATAGGGTCGGCCCTCTAACTCATGAAGGCACAGACTCTGCTGTACTTGCGGTACAGTCTCTCATAGTAGCCAATGAGGTCGCTGACTTGCAAATTTGAAACACTTCACTTCAGAGTCTATTTCTTCATGAGCTGCATAGGTGATTTAAAATCATAAATAAAAATAAAGTGTATACAAATAGAAACATGCATATATTATATTCCTACTGATATCCAGAAACCTTCCATATCCCTTTAAAGGACCGCCAATACATAGGAAAATTGTGTAACAAACTAACATTAGCAGTTATGTAAGCCATGAACATGGAAGAATATTTAGAGAAAATGTTCATTTTAGCCGATTTGGCTAGTGTATAGCAGCAAACATGCTTGTTGACCTTCCTGTTTCAATGTTTGAAATGCACAAATCCCCCTCCTCCAGGTCTAAAATGAAATTCCCTGTACAACTGCAGAGACTGTCAAAATAATGTTTTCTATAAAAATATGGTTATTCTCTTGCCTTACAAAAAACTGTTACTAATGTTAATGTTAGATTGCTACAAAATTCACAAACGTGTCAAATTGTCCATGTTTTTCCATATGAAGCCAGTCCTTTAACTCTCTAAATCCTGTATAATTTCAATATGAGAAATAAGCAATGGCACTACAGTGCACAAAAGATAATTATATTAACTGCAATTATTAAATGACACAACACTAGGCATTATTTATAATAGTTTGTATATTTGTAGATTAAGTGTGGTTGCAGTTATTTTTGCATTCTTCAGAGATTCAATGTCAGTGCAAATAATTGGATGTGGCAATGTACCAGGAGTGCACAATGTTACAGTACAGCATCTTTTTAGCAGGAAGTCATGGTCAGCAGGAACACGTTATATATTACATATTATATACAATCAGAGTTGATAATAAAACTAAGAGCAAAGAGATATGGGGCATAATTCTATAATTCAAAATGACATGCATTATACATCTTGTACTGGGATTATAATGTGGTGCATAGTATTTACACAAAAAAGAATCATATCACATATTAACACAAATACAAATATCTAAACAAAATAAAAATATATTGCAAATTACAAAATAATCTTTGAAACACATTATGTGCTACATATAATATTCACAAAATGTTCACATATTTTAGAAAACAATCCAAATATTTTTAACAAAAAACTTTTAAAAAGGAAAAGGTCAATTGGTCATCAATAAGGCCATTATTAATTAAAGTCAGTAGCTGACAACAGCAGCTAAATGTCACACTATACCTGGCTATGTATCGTTTCCCCATGTACTGGAACTGATGCAGACACACTCTGTGGAGAACAAGGAACAGATCAAATAAAGAGATAACTAAAACACAGCTTAGTAATGTAAAGATATGATTGCATGCTACTATTCAGACCAGAGAGGGGCACCCCATTTAACTTGAAGGGTCTCATCTGTGGCCCCTGAGTAACAGGAGCTCACAGTACTCTAAATATTTTTATTTTACCCAAAGAAAAAAATATGAATTTGTACTTCTAGCCCTGTTTGAAGGTTTGTTTCAATGCCAACGTTTTTTAATGATAAAACAATACTTGCAAAAAAAAGCCTTGTAACGTAAATAACTATACATACTCTGAGATAGTGAAAAAATCCATCAGCTCTGAGGTGGAGGCCTTGTTCCAGTACGTAAACAAAGCATCTAAGGGAAAACCAGGTTAAGAAATTACACTAAAAGTAGACCTTAAATTACACAATCATTTAAAATATAGGTATAATATTAAGGGAACACTGAAAAACAATAAACTACAGAACATACATAGTGAATACACATGTGAAAAACTAGACTTCTTAAAAGAGAAATTCATGCACCAAGTTAAAAAAAAAAAAAAAAAAAAAAAAAACTTTAGGTTTCAGAGGGCAGCCACTGAGGGTCTGATTATCTATTTTGGCATTGGGGGAGGAACCCAAGATACAAATATGCTTTCTCTCAAAAGCTTTCCATCAGAGGGCAAACCATTAAACTGAAGTGAAGTGAACAAAAATATTATCTTTATCCCCTCCCATGTTCTCATGCAGGTTATAAATTTAACAAAAAAACACAGACTTACTTTTATTTAGGAAATACACTATTTATGCATTTGCTAGTTAATACATTAACGACAGCATCTACTTCACTTTGTAAAAATATTTTCCCCTTACCAAGGCAAGGCCTCAAACATTAAATGCATTAATTAAAAGAATACAGTGATCCTTTGGCTTGGAAAAATGAAAATGACTAAGTTGAATCAGCTACACTGTATTGGGGCGACCAACCTAATATAACTATGATGCTTCAAATATGAACTATACTTACCATCAGACATGCTTTTCAAAATATGAAGGAAACACATAAGTAAACTTTTAATTTCCGCTTGTTCCAATTTGTCACAACGCACTAACGAGTTCCCTAAAGAGCCACCATGCTGATTCTGCAAAGAAAGTATTTTAATTAGTCAAATGTTTTGTATCTGCATTCAGGAACTGTGCTTGACATGCAACACTCACGCACAACACACAGTTGTTCAGTAAAGGGAAAGGCAAGTGATTGTATTCCCTAATCGGGGCAAAAGCAATATACAAGCACTAGTACACTACATGTTTACAATTGTTCCTGGAGTCCATTTCTGCCACCTATTATAAAAATACACAGTTTCTAAAACAGTAATTCTATAGAGAATTCATGAGATGAAACCACATGTATCAAGAGTCTATATCCAAAGAGGAAAATCAATTCAAAAGAGCACTGCAGGCAAAATAATAACAAAAAAACTCTAGTGAAATTCAGATTGGTTTTGCCAGTGAGCATCAGAATAATAAAAGAACCCAAATCAAGGATTAAGAAAATAATGTGTGACCCTGCATTATCAAAATGTTGCAGGTCTCTGTCAAGGACATAATGAGACACTGGAGAGGATTTTATTTAAATAGTCATATAATTTAAAAACATATTAGGGCTTAACACATCAAATTTAAAGAAAAGAATAGCATAATCATGGATACCATTTTCTCCTCCTTCTGTAATTATCTATCTTTAACCAGCTTCCTCTCCCCGCAGCATGGTAAAGTTGGCAGACATTCAGAAAAGACATCCCTCGATATGGCTTCCTACTGTTTTTCCCCATCACGAAAAGCCAACTTATCAAATGTTGGCTGAATAACATTTTATTTTGCCATTACAGCAGTGAACGTTCTAGTTTTTAAGATTTTTTTCAGATGGAAGTAAATAAAAAAAAAAAACCCAGTGCCCTTTAAATTAAAAACCAAGTAACTTGGTGCTGCAAAAGTTAGGTAAAAATAGTGATATATTAAATGTGATTAAATTGTATTCTTCAGTTAATTTCCTTTCAGATACCAGTCAGGATATTACGGATCAATACCCAGCACGTTGTAATGCTCCGAGCAGCTATTGATCTAGTTTTCTTCCCTCACACAACACTTTCCGAATGTTTGTTTTTTAAAAGAAAAAACAAATTGATGCTAACTTGTGGCAAAACTCTAACACACAGCATAAGCAGAAAGGCTGGACTACTGCAAACTCAAGAGAAAGACAACTCAAGTACTGTATACTTCTTGTATGTGAGAAGAAGCAGCAGCTGCATGCACAATAGTCTCGGAGAGCACAGGGACAGTGAGGAGGGAGAAATCCACAGTAAAGCGATTTCTCTTTGTAGTGCGAGTGCTTTCTTCTTCCTCTCCACTAGAGCGCATCGCATACGCAGAATGCCTCCGGATAAGCTTCTCCTTCTGCATTATGAGGGCATGTTGGAGTGGAGTTGAGGGGGAAATGTTAGACACCACACAAAACACACTCACCCACTGAAGACCATGACAGGTCATTGTACTAGATGCAAACTAGATGTGAAAATGTGCTACTATTATGCTGTAGATTTTATTATTAAAAAGGGACATGGAAAGTGTATGGATTTCACTAGGAATATAATATACCTATATATAGTATTTATTTTTATGTATTTTAATAAGAAGTGCTTAAAAGCTCTGTTTTTCAGCCTAAAAACATACACTTTGCACCTGCTTTGGTCTGCCTATTGTAGCTCATGGATGCATAGACTGGGAACTGCACGGTTTCAAATTAGCAAGTCAGTAGCCTCTCAGAAGCAGTATGTTGCCACTGACTGTTTGCTATAACACACTCATTCCCTGTACTTAGAAGTGCACTGTCTTCATGAGCTGCAGAGGGAAGAAACCAATTAGGAACTATTTATAAGATTTTATTTGGGGGAGGGGGGGGGGGGTAAGAGCTTTTAAGCACTTTTGGATAAAATGAAATGAAGTGCACAAAAGTAAAGAGATACATAGGTATATTATATTCCTAGGGTAATCCAGAATCATTCCATATCCCTTTAAATTGACTCTTTTTATGCTTGCATACAAACACCAGACCACATACACCACTTAAAACAAAGTTAATAATATATGACAAACCTCCTAAGGTAACCTACTCCCTTAGATACAAATGAATATGCAACAGGTAGAAATATGAACCAGAACTGAAGACATGTCTAAAACATACAATAGGGTAAGAGATAAGTGGAAGCAGTTGCATTTCTTAAGCTGAATGGTTCTACAAAATAGTATACTAATTATCTGTTAGTTTGTTGCTGTGGTTGCAAAAACAATGTACCCAGAGGTTGGTAAGCAGTTACATCCCGTCCCTACCTCTTGCCCAGCATTAATTAGCACATACAGTGCCAAATTGGCATATAGGAGATTAGACTCCCTAGAAAAAAAGAACAATGTAAAATGTTACCTGAATAAAAGAATGTGATCGCCTACGGACAATATTTCTATCAGACAATAACGGGGTTGTAAAGAATGCTTTGCTTAAAGGGACTCAAGCATTTCCTCTCTGGGGAGCTCAAAACTTTCTTTACTAATCCACCTTTCAGTAAGATGGCAACATGTGCATGCAGGACATATGGGACCCTTCTTGCACTGTGTTTCTTAAAAGTCAACAGCTGTCTTATATTTAAAACATGCTCTTCGAAGCGCTACGCTTATAGACTAAACATTTGTGAAGAAATAGACATTATTTACCTTGAAATGATGCTACTTTGAACTACTATTTTAATATCTACTGATCAACTTCGTAAAGGTAGGAGATCCTGAATGCACAGGAATTTCCACCTGCACAACAGCACTGTGAAATCTACAACTGCTAGTGCTTTACATAGGAGTATTGGAGACCACCCTCCTAAGAATGTAACAGACAGAATAAGCAGAGAAAAGAATATGGAAGCCTGTAGTAGAACATAATTTATTAAAATATTAAAAAAGGTAAAGACAGCCCATTTTTTTGCTTTCTAATATGTGTGTATACTTTATAAAGCTTATTTATTTAAAATAGCATATAGAAAACCCCCACTGTGGACCTTTAATTTGGAGTCTATCTGCTCTAAAAACAATAAAAATGCCACACTGACTCCCCCAAACAGACAGGTTTATTTTTTTTAATCTTATATACAAATATACCCGAAATCACACAACTAGGATACCCACGGACTCTTCTCACGTGGGGAGCTATTCAGCTATTCTGTCCAGGTCTTCACATGCAGAAGCAGACTGCTAAGAAATATTTCCCTTACACTCTAGAATAGGAATGAGCCCTGAATAGGTAATAAATTGAATGTGAATAAAACTTGTTTTATCAGCATTCATACTAGATATGGTTACAAATGATGGAGGCTGTCTGCCATATGATATTCCCAAGATAACAGAGGCTGATAATTGTTGAGTCCTGAGATAAATAAATACAAACATTGATGTACACTCCAGGGAAGCCAGACAGATAAATGAATCACTATTGGGACAGGTAACCGGAAATTATGAAATTCCCACCAAGGGAAGAAAAACTCATGCAATTAAAAAGGTATACCTTGTCAAGAGAACTACTCTTGTCACTGTTCCTCTCTGGAAGGCTATTTCCTGAATCAGTGCTAATGAGGGATCCTCTGGAGTCTGCATTTCTCACACTGTTTATGTTGGGAGTAGATGAGGTATGTGGAGAAGCTTCAGTGAACAAAAAAAACATCAGTGTGACTTGAAACAAATTGTACAGTAACTTTGATGCAAAAGCACATTATGATTAGTAAGGCTCTCACATATATATTTTTTTAAGAACAGTTTAGCATAACATTAGTATAACAATAATTGATCTTTCCTCTTATAAGTACTCAAGCAGTGGAAGCAGCAGTTGCAGAAGGCAGCTGCTAGATAGTACTGATGAAATGGTTTGTAAACAATGCCGATATTGTACACAATTTCCAAGCTTAAGCCATTACCCTAACCCTATGGCATCGGCAGCAACATCTAGCGGATGCTCACCGCCACTGCTGCCACCTGTGCAGGTGTACTCTTAACAGGAAAGGACCAAAATAATTATGCCTTAAAGGGATTCTAAACTCTCTAGCGAAAAAAATAAATGGACACTGTAGTGATAAAAGAATTGATGGCCTTTAAAAGTATAAAAGGCATCTTATAGCCCCTTTAGCCTAATTACATAAAGTTAAATATTTGTGTCCATATGCTATCTTAGCCTCTCTACCACTTCTCAACCATCAATGCATGACACTGTGTAAAATAAGTGGGCAGCTAATAAGGACCTGCAACTGGTACTAAGTCTCAGGTTGAATGATATTTACGGAAAGGTTGAGAGAGGACATAACTTTTGCGTTCATAATTTAAAATGAATTATAGATAATGTGAGAATTGAAAAAAAAACACCTGCTTTATTATCATCAAACCCAATGTAGATTCTGTAAGTGTTACAGTTCCATTATCAAACCATACACAGTAATATTCAGTTTATGGCATGGCAGATGTACTATAGACAGTTTAACAGTTTGCAGAAAAATAATTATAATATTTTTTTTTACAAAATGCGTTGTATCCAATGTTCAATTAATGCTAAATGTCCACCATGTCCATGCAGATGGGATCCAAACATACTGAAGAGAAAACATCTTAAACCAGACAGGAGTTATTATCCAGGAATGTTTATACATACAAATAATGATGTATGGATGATTGACTATAAACTGAAAACAAGTTAGAACAGACAACATGGGACAAGGAAGGTTTCTGGGTTTCACAACAAAAATAATATACCTATGTATCGGTTTACCTTTATGTACTTTATTTTATGATACATGCTTAAAATCCTACAAATTTTACCTGCATCATGCACCTCAAGAATACTTAGATTACAGCTTTTCAATTTAGCCTGTTAGTGACCTCTCTCAGGCAGCAAGTTGCCACAGGCTGCTTACTATGAGAAAGTGCAACCCTTGTACTTAGAAGTACACTGTCTTCATGAGCTGCAGAAGGGAAAACCAATTAGGAACTATATGTTAGATTTTAAAAAGAAAAAAAAACAGAGCTTTTAAGACCTTCTTAATTTAATAAAGTACATTCGAAAGTAAAGAGAGGCATAATATATTCCTAGTGAAATCCAGAACCTTCCATGTCCCTTTAAGCAATGTTTAATAATGATTACTGCCACATTTCTATTAGAACTGAAAGTCCATCTTCCATATTAATCACACTATTGTTAACTCACCAGTGCCAGATATAACACCAAACAGATCTTTATGGAGACTGTTATCCAAAGTGTTCCCTGGTTTCTGAGGGGTCACCAAAGCATTTCCAGATGATGCATTTCCAAGAGCTTCATCTTTTGCATTCTAAGAAAAATGAAAGCTTTATATAATTGCAATAATAATAATTCAATGTAGAAGTAAATCAGTAAGGATGAGCTAGAATAAAATAAGGGTATTACATACACACAAACAACTCTCTCAGGGATCAAGCGTTCGGTCACATTGTACTGTACCATTATCTTATTAAGGGACCACTGGAGTTTGGGAAAAACTTCATGTTTGTAGTATGTAACAAAACAACATTAGAAGGAATGTAAGCCATAGCCATAAAAACATTTTAGAGAAAATATTATATTTAGCTGACTTAAATGGTTTGTGGACACTTGCATCTTATGCTGCTAGCCTGTCTGCAGTGAGTGGGAGGGTTACCCTATGGGGCTTACTCTTCCATTTACTTCTATTGTCAATTGTGCTGTTTAGAGGCAGTTTTCAGAATTGTTATCTGAATCCATTATTCCTCCTATTCAACGGAGGTGGCTAATCTTCTTAGGAACAAAGGCAACATCTCTCTCCCCATTAAAATAAAATTGAATATGATTGTTAAAAATCAAAGACTGTATTCATTTGTTTGTAATATTGTAAAAACATTTTTCCACATTATTAGGTTATATTCTTAAAAAAAAATGTATGTGCAAGTGTCCCTTTATTGATATAAATAAAGCATAGAGACATCTTGAAACGAACACAAGGCATTGTCAGTGAAGTAACAGAAAGAAATGTAATGCACATACAAACTGGTACAAAATGTACTTTAGTGAAGTGGTTCCCAAACCTTTAGGTATTCTGCCTTTTGCCAAGTTGGAGTTCACCATGCATAGCTATACATTAAACTATAGTATCTAGGTACTTCTGTGACAATCTTTATTATGTTTGAGAACCTATGCTTTACTGCATAACAGCAACTGGATACTAAAGAGAAATTAATATGTAATTAAAGAAATTTGATTAATAAAACCAATCCAAGCACCTATGTGTTCAGACAGTTGAAAAAAAAAATTCCTTGCTTGTACAAGATACTCACCGGAGCAACAGGAAAAGGTGATGTATCCTTCACATTAACCCGCTGCACGTTCTCTATCAGAAGCCCAAACAAAGGAAGATAGAGAGTGGCAATTCTTGCTTGCTGCCCCTATACAAATATTTATCAAGGGTTAGTGTTATATTCCCACACTGCATGCTGATTATTTTAATCCACTAGAGTTTGGAGTACTTTCAAAATGAAGAAAACAAACTCCTCCAATAACTTCTATACAAGTTACTCTTGAATTATGTAGAGTGATCACTATTTGCTAAAGTGCTCATATAGAACAATAATCACACAGGTAGCAAAGGGAAATCAAGTACTTATGTTATTAGGACTTTTATTGTCTCTGCTATAAGTGTTTTTGCTTTTTACAAAACACAATATTTTAAAGAAAGCTGTGAGAGCCGATTCTGTAATTTTCCTTCTATTTATATTTAATCATATCTCGGCTGTATCACTTATCAGGCCTCCTAAATTGATTTATTGTAATGCGATTAGCTGATCCTGCCTGTAATTAATGTGGCTAGACTGAAATGTGTATTTCATTTTTCAGGAAGTGGAAGACAACCAGCTGTAGAGATATTTTCCATTGTAGTACTCAAACATTCATATAAAGGACTGCAGAGAGCAAATAAGGGAGAGACACAGTCAAATTAAAGTGCTTCTTTGTAACGCATATAAAGGACACTGTAAAGTATTTTTAATCCATGAATTCAGCAAAGGAATCTGCATACTGAAGCAAACAAAATTATTCCAAGATGTTGTGATCTCACTTTGAAGCTAATCAATAAGAAAGCCAGGTTTTAATATTACTCCCTCTTGCTGCTGGCTCACATTTAAAGGGAGTATCACATGCTGGTTTCCCAGCCAATCCTAAGTGCGATCCCAGGATGGTTTCTCCCCATGGACCCTCATGATGGGTGACAAGTTTCTGGCTTTGTAAAACAGAATGGACAAAGGAAGGATGAAAAGTTGCAGTTGGATTCCTTGTGGGATAGCTATAAGGTGCGTATATTGCATCTTTATTTGTTTTGCTACATGGGCACCTCTATTCTTCATGCTTATGCTGATGTTTTTTTGAGAAAAAACAAAATGTTCCAGATTTGAGGCAGTGAGTATAAAACAGACTCCTATCGAGCTTAAGTATATTGTGTTATGTAAGAGGGTAGCAGTATCAATCACAATGCAGAATAACTACTGAGCAGATAGTGACAAACACACAGCAAGCAACCAAATGTAAAACTGCATCAGAAAGAAGCATAAACTGCCCTGTAGATTTGTTTATTTTACTGTGTGTGTGGCAGGTGTCCTCTACACAACATCAAAGCTGCTAGCTTTGCCATGAATGTTGCCTAAGCGGTTGATTCAAGTGTTTCTATAAGAACATAAGCAGCCCCAACTAGAAAGTTGTGTTCTTCTAAAATGCAATCCCATCCACAGCCAGTATTCTGTACAGCAATTATATTAATTTATAAAACACATATGCAATAAAGGCAAACAAAGGTATGTGTTAGTTTTTAATCCTACCTTTTTACATGTTTTTGGAAATGTTACACAAACCTACCCTTGAAGAATAGCGATCATCAAACGAATGTTTGATCATCAAACCCTTCAGCACACTGATTGCTATCTGCCGGATGTCTCTGAACTCTTGCAGTGCGTTTCCCACCTCCCTCAGGAGGAGGCCCACCAAGAAATGGTTTTTACAGAACTCATCTGTCAGAGTGTAGTCAAGCTGCAAGTCTGAAATGATATACTGGGATTAATTAAAAATAATAATTAATGAAGCTATTGTGTTATTACACTGCAATCCATATAGCTTCCTGTGGAAAACCAAAAAAACTAACTCAGCAGATTGGGCATATGAGTGAAGCAAGGCACTGACACAAGCGTTTCTGAAACTGGGAGCAGGACCAAGCTCACGTCACACAACCAACTCACATACTAAATAGCTGGCCTATTCCCAGTAATGCACAGCAGGCAATTAATCACATCCTGTTACTTAGGGAAACAATAATTTAAACCAAATCAATGAACACTCAACATATTCTATTTGTCATTATGCAAACTCATAGCATTCATACTATAAAGAGCAGACTAGTACCATACATAACCAATGGCGTTTACAATTTAAGTAAAATATGGGAAAATAGTGAGTTTGCAGAGGTAGAGATAACTGCAACCAAGTGTTAAAAACATCACACCCTGCACATACCTAATGGGTTTTCTAGTGACTCCACTGTTGGTGAAAGAAAGGCTAATTGATAAAAATAAAACAAAACATTAAGGAGATGCATTGCTAAACAAGCCTCCATACACATTTCTTTTTATGTCTGAACTCACATCACCACAATAATACCCTGGAATCTAGTGGAGTTACCAGAAGCCCCTGCTCGTTTTGATTGACGCATATAAAAAAAATCCTTATAGAAATATAGAGGGGTATGCAATTCCTTGAAATTAGGTGAAAGTGGCAAATTATTTACCTTGATATCTCTGAATCCTGCCCTTTCCAAAAGGCATGGGCAAATTCAAAGGAATGTAGTGTTCATGATTGCAGACTACTCTCAGAAACTCAAACTTGTATTCAAACAGAGTCTGAAAAAAAGCAACAATACGAAACATGATAAAGAAACTTCATATGCAGTATATTTTAGAACAAATAGACACCTGTTCATCCAAAGTGAATGAATATAAAAAAATCCATATTTGTGTTATAGTAACTACAAAAAACAAACAAAACATGAAATTAGTCATATCCTATGTCATGCAAGATACTTCACATGCACATGTCCATATTTGCTTTGAGTGTATAAGTGGTAGCTCTGCACATGACCTATAGAAACTTTTCATAATCTAACAAAAGTGTTCAAATGTTATGCATTTGCTTTTTACCGGTCAGTCTGATTTTGTGTGTGCGATAAAAGTACAGATAACATATACAAACAAAATGCTGATTCATCAAAAAATACATTTTGATACACTTTCTCTAAAATGCAAATTAAATCAAGCAAAATGGACAAATATCCTTCTTACCTTGGGATCGCCTGGTGTAAAAAAACTCATATAGTTGTTTATTTGCTTAAAAACAAAACCTCTGTCCATAAATGTGAAGCACCTCTGCAGAATAGATGGACATGTATATTAGTACACATATTCAAAAGGATTGTCATCAGTAAAAGACTACTACAAAATACGCAGGTACATAAATGCACAGGTCAGTGTCCCAGGTAGCCCTAGTGTTGCACCTGGTGTGTGAAAAGTGGTTCCACAACAATTACCCCAAAAAGTTTTCCTTTGCCCTTTGTGGGCGGATGTTTACATTGTGAAAGGAGGCAGCTGCTGGAGACCTGAGGAGAAGTTTTAGAATTGTATTTCTTCCTGACACCTAGAGCTTGAAGAATTTCTTTGTTGTCTATGAGAAGGGCGAGGGGTGAGAAATATAATTGAATTTGACACCTATCCTTGTATTGCACATGCCCAGAAGGCAGCTTTAAACAAATGCAATTTGTTCTCCTCTACAAAACAACCCTCAGTAAAGAATAATGGATGACGATAACTAAAAACTACTTGATGACTTTTCTTATATAGGTTTAACATCTTTAAGCCTGATTAATTATATTCTTGGTATCAATTTTTTGCAAGAATGTATGTGTCTATCTCATTTTTCTTCAATGTAAAATGGTCCTTAAACATTTTTATAGTGAACCAGACTAGAATAGAGCCATTAGTATCCTAAAGTGCACCTGTAATTTCAAAGTATATCAGCATAGAAGCAGTTGCTCTCACCTTTATAAAGAAAGCAAGACTGTGATTAGCATTCCTTGAAGCATCTGGGTTTTCCTTATATTTTTGTGTAATGTGCGGCATAAGCATATTAACTAAGGTTTCCACCGCATGATGAAAAGAGGCTGGAAATCTTTGGTTCCGTAGTAACTAAAAGAAAGTAATGCAATGTAAGTTTAGTTTAGGCTTTTTATTATTACAAAGAGACAATACATTCATGCATGGTACTTAAACTAGATACTGAACACTTTGGTTTCAGACAGAGATTTATATCTAAAGTAAAAGAGGATTAGGTCAGGGGGCTTTAGGATATTTTCATGCATAATTATATGGAGCTTACATTTATATATCCACATACTAGAGGGTTGATTAGGTCTAAAAAAATCCACTTGACTCAGATGCTAACGAGCCTCTACACATTAAGATAACTATTTTGTGTGCTGCCTGTATGAAGTTCTAAAAGGAGTGAGACCTGACAAAGCACTTGTAAGCTAAATGTTTTAATGTGGATTCTGCATCAAGTGGTTTTTATTAGACATAATCCAACCTCTATTATGTGGATATATAAATTGTAAGCATCACATAATATCAGCGACTTGCCCGTCAAAAATTACGGCAAGAACATTTTAAGGCTGGGAATGCTGTTTGCCACACAATGCAATGCTCTGCCCCCTCTGAGGACCTTTGGCGCTCATCGCAAGCCCACGATGAGCGCCTTTGGAGCTCATCGCGTGGCGCTAAATGAGGGCCTTTGCAGCTCATTGCGAGCAGTAATATCAGTCAACAAGCAACATTAATTGGCCAGGAATAACAATTTCCCTCCTCCTACACAGGTCAATCAACTAAAATGACCAAGGCAGTTAAAATGTCACCCACGGCTTCTTTGTCTACACCTGCTCTAGATTGTGAAGTTACACCTAAACGTAGTTCATTCAGCATCTTTCCTCAAACCTGTATTACAACGCAATATTCTTGTATTTTAGCTGGTATAGAATGCTGCTGCCAGATGACCTGCAGTCAAGTTGCTATCACATATCACCTTTCATCCATTTCCTACATTGGCTTCTTGATAAATGAAAGGACATCCTTGTTTCCCACATACCAAATCAGCACACAAATATAAGCAGGTGAAGGATAAACGAAGAAGACACCCAATCTCTGCTTAAGGGCCGGAGAATGTACTTTGCAATACAATATTCTATTAATATTTGCAAAACATAATCGTGTATTAACTCCTTGTACAATCCTAGGACAATCTAGGAGGACAGGAGTACACAGACATTGATAGTCATCAGGACAATGGCGATGAACAGCAACATGGTCTTTTCATGGCGACATCCCAATATTCTTTTGGCCTGGTGGACATCTTTGAAATCTCTAATCTATGGTTTGTGCTTTCGCACTTAGATGTGCATTTTGTTTTCTTACGTTTTACACACAGGCACACTTAGAAATACCACATTCAGTACACAGACACACAGCACTTCTGATCATCACATACATAGTTGTGGATCTTGCGATGTTGGGAACATTTGCAATGTTGGTCACGCTTTTGCATCCCTCGCTTCGCAATGGACGCCTGCGCGTCTCGTCAAGTGAGACGAGCAGTGAGGCAAACAGTTGAAGCATGCAGGACTTAGGCTGCAATGACAGGAACAAGCTGCAATGAGCGCCAAAGGCGCTCATTGCACTGCGGGCCTCGCAAAGCGAGGCAAGCAGTTGAAGCATGCAGTTGGCTCAAACGCGCAACTCAAAAACACAAAAAAACAACCAAAATAATAATACATTTAAAAAAAAAAAGCAACACACTCATACACAGAACAGGGGGAAAGCCAGGAAGCCTGGGAGTTAAGTTGCAAAAGAATTGGAGCCATAATTTCAGCTTTTCACCACTCGAAAATCAGCTAAGGGTGAGAAAAAATAGTGGCCGAAAAAAACGTAAAAATTCTGAAACCGGATAAAAATGAGGCTCTGCAATGCCAGGCACGCAGAACTTAGAAAATACACGACGCCAAAGACAGTAACATTTACACGAACAACGCCAGGCATGTGGGACTTTAAAAATAAAACCAACATATTGCTCAGAGGAGCAAAACCCTCACATTGTGTGGCAAACATGTGACAGCCTTACAATTTAATTCTTGTTATTTTTGCAATTTCCTAGTTTAGATTATAAATATAAACGATATAACAATACATACTTTAACTTTAGAATTTTCAACAAGGTGCTGGGCCATGGACTTTATCAAGACTTCAAAGAAAAACCAGGAATACTGTGAATAAAAGGAAACTCATTTAGTGTAAGCAATAAAACAGAGTTCTGCATCAGTAGTAACAGACAGTAATTTAATTTGTACCTAATTTATAACACTCCCATGAACTGCCATACCTTGAGGAGCTTGTTACACGTCAGGAAATCTGCAGAGGGCTTGAGGATGGTGGTCATGGATTTGGCCAGCTCTTCATGAGCTGTCTTATATTCTGAGGTGATGAATGGCTCCGCCTTGTACACATACTTATGATACCAAAATGAGAATAAACAATTACACAAGTATAAAGCTACACGTTCTAAAAAATGTGGACAAAGTTCAGAAATTATAAAATGTAAATGAAATGTGAGGAACGGTTTTACAAAAATAGTTGTTAGCGGTAAACACTGTTTTAAGCATATAAACAAAATAAAATACCAATACACACAACCGTAATTTGTGTAAAGAATTCCAGCTGAGATTATTCCTAATCAAGAGATTGAAAACTTATATAAAAATAAATAGCCAGCCAGTTTAGTTAAGGGCCACCAATTCTATTTATCTAGAGCAAGGAAAGGCTGTATGTATACAATTATTTGTACAATAACAAACAAAAAAATGGGGAAATAAGAGTAATAGTTAAGAGACATTTGGATTCCCAAGTTCCTGGGTGTGTAAAGCTCATGTATTATCAAATTCTTCCTGATTCTCTACAAATAAACACAGTTAGCAAGTTGTACCTTTACATAGGACCTCAAGTAGCTCTCCAATCCTTCCTCGTGACAGTGAGAAACTACATGGATAATAACCCTAAAATAAAGAAAAAACATTGGGGCAACATGCGTTTGACCTATTTGTCAAAGAAAAAAATATATATATATATATAATAATAAGAATTTGTGGATATACTATATGTTTTTGTATTGCAGAAATTATTACTGAAGTACTGACATTTTTTAGCAAAACTGTTGTGGTAATGTACCTAAAAAGATGAATTCAATTGCATTGCTTTTGAATAAACTGTTTTTAATTATTTTAATAAGATAGTATAACTAGGAGCAGTGATCTTTCATGTGATGTTTGGTTATGGAATTAGGAATCTTAATACCTTGTAACGTTGACTGCTACTTCCTCCTGTGTAGCCCTGGTGAGAACTCTCCACATCTCGTTCAGGATGGTGGGCAGAAAAGCAATCATCACATGCCCTTCCATGGCGTGCAGGCTCTGACAGCAAACAATCATTGTTTAATATGCGTATTCATGCTGAAATGTGACTTGTACAATCATGAAACATTACAGACAAATAAAAATGTGCAATTGCTCTTGCTTTGGCAAAGTAATAGTCTATGATCAATCCTTCCACTGCTATCCCCCATAGCATTTGCTGATTAATTTGTTTATGCACACTGGGCAGTTCTGATAGAAAACAGAAGACAAGTTCAAACGGTAAATGCTCATTAGTGGAAATATTCTCCCTGCAGAATGCAAGAATCCTTCAGGATAAGAGCCAGCTATGGATTGCAGCACTCCAAGCAGTCTACATTAAGTATATCTTGAAAGCACCTTGCGGCACAGCATATAACATACAAGAGTTATCGAAAAAAAACACATTTGAGCAGTTTATATATGTTATTTGCTTTAGAAGTAGAATCATAAACTATAAATCAGGGGTGGGTAAGTTGGGTCCTGGAGAGCCCCATACAGGCCTGTATTTGA
The DNA here is from genome assembly GCA_027410445.1 of Discoglossus pictus. NCBI lineage: Eukaryota > Metazoa > Chordata > Amphibia > Anura > Alytidae > Discoglossus > Discoglossus pictus. The sequence continues at coordinate 319,999,576 of CM050164.1, read as the reverse complement.
GGATATCCGTTCTGTGCACAGGTTATCATGTCCACAGAACTAACCTATTCAGGTTAGTTCGTTCTCTGATTGAGCACCTCTATTTGGTTGTTTTGTTTATTCAAATGACCCTTAGGGATTAGTCTACCTAAGGGTGATAGGGGAATCCAGACGTGGACCCCTTGCTCACTGTGCCTTAGGGAGTCATCAGCTACACCTCACTGACGAGGCCCAATGAAGGACGAAACGGGTTTTCTATTACTCCTGTTCAGGGTAGAATTGCCAGGTATTTCGGGGCTGGGTCAGTCTAGTGAGTCTCACCGGACTGATATACTACAGGATATTTCTCCCTGTGAAGGGCACAAGTGAGCTAAAAGAGGTTGCTCTCAGCGTGGGTTATGTTCACAGAACTAACCTATTAAGGTTAGTTTGTTCTATGACTGAGCACCTCCATTTAGTTTTTTGTTGAGTCAATCAGGATGACTGAAAAAGTGATTGACTCGCCTGTAAGCAGCAAGGATATCCTCATATCATGGCCTGTGTGAGGCTCTCCACGACCAAACTTGCCCACCCCTGATATAAATGAAAAATCCTGAGAAATGCAAAAATAATTCTAAACTGACAAAAACATGAACAGCATATATTATTAACAATAATAATCAAAATAATAATAGTACCTTTAAATACTTTACAAGTTCATTTCCCAAAGCCTGTGCTCCAGATTCTGTTTTCTGACAATACTGAAAAAAATTGTGCAAATGCTGATCCTGAAAAAAGAACAAAAACATAAGAATGAACTTCCCATCGTAGTTAACTTCTTTCTGTATTATGAAAGAGTAAATGAGACACATAAGATCTGTATTAAAGAGGTTTTAATGTCTTTCTATAAATATATATATATATATATATATATATATATATATATATATATATATATATATATATATATATATATATATATATATATATATATGATTGGAGAAAGCATGAAAAAAACCTCCTTATACGCACTGTGCATAATTATGTAGTTTGGAGTAGCCATGTTAGTCCAGTGATGCAATTGCAAACCAGAGTACTGCAGTATCAAGTAATACCCTTTTTATTGGGCTAACAATGAATATTATGAAAAACAAGCTTTCAAAAAGAGGGACCTTTTCTTCTTCAGGTCTGGAATACTGATTTCTTTGGTATGTTTAGAAAAAAACATGATGTTACACAGAGCCTGGTAAATACATGGGTACAAGGTTACTATTACATTGTACCCACATCTCCACCATGCTCTGTACAATATCATTCTGGGCTTTTTTTTTTTTTTTTTATCTTTGTGACTAATTACTACTAAGGAACTAATTTGTATATTCCATCAAATAGTTCAGTGCTGTAGAAGAAAAGCCTGTCTCTTAATATTGATTGTTCGTTCAGTAAAAAAAAAAAAAGGTATTGATACTGTAACACATTTTTTTTTGCATATGAACTGTGCATATATATATAGGAAGACACCAATTTTTTTTACAGACATCTGTTTAATCCTGGAAATGGCATTTTTCTATTTAGAGTTACCTGTGCATATACAGTAGAAACCAAATGAGTAGCAATTTTCAACAATGGTTTGCCTCCATCAACCCATTTTATTTCAGGGCCGGAATGCTAGAAAATGAAAAACTATTATTAGACAAGTCATTGCAAAATAAACTTTGACAAACTTAAAAAGTCAAAATGTAAAGTGAGAATAGAGATATAAAACCATGAATAAAAAGACATGAACATAGATCATCTATATAAAGATTCACAGGAAATCACTTCCTATTGACAGAGGGTGGATTAGTATTACATTTATAAGACACACACACATATATATATATATATATATATATATATATATTTTTTTTTTTTTTTTTTTTCAAAGGGTTGGAAAATGTAGAATGCTTTACCTTGCCCATACCAAGCTCTTGATAGCCAAGGTATCCAGGAGGAAGGTTAGCAGACACTGGAATATTCTGTTCATATGTCACTACTCGACCATCTTTCAGCAAAGGCAGCCAGGCGTAGCCAACTGATGGTGAGAAGTACATTTACATGGTTCATTTTACAGGTTTTGTTGCATATCCCATACCGGTTTGTAAAAATAAATACAATTTTAAATTATACTACTATTATTTAGTAAATACACCTTGCAAATGTTAATAATAATCCACATAATTGGCTCACAATCCTTCACAAGCAGATAACCCGACAGGCCAGGCTTTAGTGATAACCCTGACAAAACTGCCTTAGCAGTATTCAATCAAGATTAACCCTAAATACCTGTCTGTCACAGGTTCCTTTAAAACTGTTTTGAAAACCACTATAATAAGTTGCCGAACAAAACAGAAATATTTATATTGTTTTTTTTTTTTTAATGGAAAGATGAGGGTTGATTACAGAAAGCAGCTTTCCAGGGACAGAGGTGGAAGACAAGTGTAAGCATTTTTCATGTTAATTATTAAATAAAAAGTAGGAGTTTAACATAAAAATGCATGTGCAAACAGCACCAGATCAAAGCCTTAGGCAGATCCCATTTTATAATACAGTTTATCTCATGAATGGTTATCACTATACCCATTCCCAACTCTCTTATTGTCCTGAGCTCTTCTGACAGGAAATGACTATGGTCAGGTGAGTTAATATTATTCAAAGCCTTACCAAGATAGCCAATCAATGTTATTTCAGTTTAAAATCGTGACAATGAGAGAGGCAGAGAGCGGTACAGTGGTGACAATTAAGGAGGTAAACTGTTTTAAATCATATTTTCTGCCTAAAGATTTGCTGCTATTTGCACATGTATTTTTAAATGTTAATTAATGGTGAACTAAAAAAAGGTTAAACAAGAAAAGCACGTACAGTGGCCCTTGAATGGAGTAGTATATATTGAGTAGCCATTGCTTGATTTGATGTTCCCTACATTACAATACTTAGGAGAAGCTCAGAGCAGGTGGTGGACATATGAGAAACACAAGCGCTATCCGCTAACTGTTCCTCTCATTCACTATACACAGAAAACTATTGTATCGGGTATCCACTCTAATGTCCTTTCATTTATCTGAATTAGTATACAAAGTGTATGAAATATCCAAGAACCTATATGGACAAGGATGTTTAAGAAACCTGGAACTAGTGTTTTAAACAGCTGCGAGTACAAGGGAAAAATAATTACACAGTATATCGCCTAGCATGTGATGTGCTTTTTATTACTTCATACACACATCACATGTAGATTATATGTGAAAGAATGTATCTGAGATCTATAAAATCTACTTTTTTTGCAGTGTCCTGGTACATTATACTAAACCTAAAAGTATATATTTGATAAAACATGTGCAAACCATCTTTTTATATTAGTTCAAACAAAAAAAACATAACCTAGATAATTTAATTTATTATCAGACCCAGATTTTTTCCTATTCTTGGTAACAATAAAAAGAACCCTCTTGTGTCATTCAGATCCACTGAGATATGGCCTATATTTCCACTGGAAAAAAACAGTAAATTTCCAGGGTGTAAAAATTGAAGAAAATTTATTAAATAAACAACCAATATATTTATATTTCATAAAAAATGCATTTAAAGTATTGAATTTCTCAGCTCACCAACTACAATATTTACATGACCTAATGGCCAAGATCACTGAATGACGTGGAACGGACATTGAGTAAAATGGCTCTTAGCCTCTACATCCCCAGCTCAAAGTCAAAATCATAATTTAAAGCTGTGGGGTAGCAGATTTGGAAGTAACTTGTGTAAGTACTGTCTTAAATGATCTGTAGCAAGTACATGGAACAGCCATACAGTGAAAGTCCTAGGGACAAATAGCAGGAATTCAAGAAAACTTTCGGTATATAACTAAGAATATATGTTTAACTGTTAAATAAGAGAATGGGCTGACCAGACTGGTAAAATGACTCTCTTTCTGCTGTTTCTATATAACTTTAAAGAATTACAACAATATACCCAGAGCAGCAGTCTCCTTTGACAGTAATTTATTCATAACAGCCATAACTGTGCCCCAGTATTAAATCCTGGATATTACTTTTGCTTTCCCATTAAAAGGTATATTGTGTCTCCAGTTCGAATTGAACACAACAATTATTTTACACTATGTGCTTTTCTGAATAGCAGACATATGTCTCCACAAGGAACTGTGCAACATTTAAACTGGAATCAAAGCAAACCTTGGCTCTCTACGACATCTTTCTTTTTCGTGCCTCCTTTGCTTGACGTATCACAGCTGACATGGAAGAATGTGAACAACAAGTGGTGCCTTTCATTTAGTTGTGTGGGCAGCTCTATTTTAATCTGCAAGACAGGGAACAACCACCAGCACTTTAATGTTTTACTTATTACCAATCTCCGCCCCATAGCAAACCCTTTTTAAAACATACAAAATGTAGAAGACAAAAGTTCCACACCTGAGAATCTCCGGTGTTAAATGCAGCAACCCAGGGGGAAGTTCTCATCAGAGTAGGAACAAATGCATTACTATCAAACATGTCAAGTGCAGAATCACAATACTGGGATTAAATTGTCTTGCTATATAGAGTTAAACTTAACCTTGTTGATAAGGTTTGATGTCAAGGTACACTGTATTTCTACAAAAAATATGACTAAAATTATAAGCCCCACAAGTTTAACTAACAATTAAAAGCAGATTTTACTTTAAAGTCATCAAAATTCTGCTGGTAGCAACAGAAGATGGAGATGGTGTAGGGCAATGGTTATCAGTCATTAGACTAGACACACCAAGGTCTACACTTATGTAACAGAGTAAGATATATATCTCTGAGTAAACATGTTGATGTGGACAAGGAAACTATGCCATACTACTACAAAAGAAAGTTTTGCAAACCATTCAAGATTATGTAAATGTAAACTCATTATTCATGATTAGAATCCCATGTCTAATAAGCAGCTACCCACATATTATAGAATGAATCACTAGACCAATGGTTCTCTATCCCCAGGGGCAGTCATACTTACTTGACAGGAATCTCACTGACAGACATTTTGTTTCTCATCACATAGACAACACTAAGTTACAGATGTACAGTTCAACTTTGCATAGGAAAAAATAGCAAACATTAGTGTGTTAGCATGCTGCAAATAAACTTAAACACTTACCTCATCATAGAATTCAGGGTTTTGTTGATGGTGCAGGACACTGGCCAGGGCATTTTTTACAAACACTGGACTGCCAGGTCTCCCGTATATACACTAAAGAGAAAATAGCAGGTTTGTCACATACAGTACTGTAGCTTTCATTATACAGATTTTAAGTTAATGCAAATGATTATATAATATATAAGTAAAAAACAAAACTCCAAACACTATTAAAACCAAAGCTCTCCCAATCAAGGAGGCAGTCATTGCTTTCTTTCTTTACATATCCGAGTTGACAACTCAACTCCATCATAGTGTGTACCTTAAAAATGACTGACTAGAATAATACACTCTATCTCTGAATTTGGCTGTTACAGGATATGTTTTGCTTCTCCTTGGTTACTATGTAAGATGAAAAAAAAACATCATTGCCAGTCAAACTGAGGGACGATTAACAGTGCTGTCACTCAATTAGATTGACATGGTTTTTCTTTGGATGCAGACTCTTCCCTTCTAAATAAAAGTTACAGAAACAAGAAGAGACGCTTTAAAAAGTACCTCCTCAAATATACAGGAAGCAATGAAATAGATGACCGACACCCATGGTTAATTGAAGAAAATGTAGGTATGTTACCATTGCTTTTTACACATCTTCTCTATGCCAATATAAACACAGATTTTGTTGGTGGTGTTTTGTGAACACAACAATAAATGTTTTCAAGGAAATACTTAAAGGGATATTCAAGTTTTGTGGATTATGAATGCATCTGATGGAGGAGAATCAGAAGTGTATGGCAAATCTGTCTACACCAACCTACTTCGGTGCACAAGTCTAGAATGACAGCCCAGCACTAATAATGAAAAATAATAAGACTGACATATTTATTTCCATTACTCTGCTTCTTGGTATGAGATATGGAGTAAATATATCCTACGGAGTATGATGCCAAGCTTGCTTTTCATTACAGAAACAGTTACATTGCACAATTTGTAACAGACACAGCTTACAATAATATGCCGCAAAGCATAATATGTTTAGTTTCTCAACCCTGTTTACATTGGAATTGTAAAGAAATGTGCCCTTATGTCTTGCCAAATAGCATGTTAAAGAACCACTGTACAACAACAAAAATATATATTTTTGAAAACTTTGAGTCTAAGAATATAATTAAGCAGAAATGTCATACAGCAAATTTATAATTCCAAAAATTACACGTTGATGCCTTCACTGGGTCCTGGATGGGTGAATTTATTTTTTTGTTTTTACATTTCTGGAAAGATATGTTACATTTTCTGAAGCAAGGAGTCTGCTTCTGTGCCAGTGAGAGTGAAGGAGTGCAGTTTCAATACTATCCAATTATCTTAAATACCCTCTCTCCACTGATAATACACCCTTCATGATCCAATGTTTTAGGACTCCATGGCAGCTGCTAATGTAGAAAGTTTTGTACATACTTGTCAAACAAGTGTCTTTTTCTTAAACTGCAGTGGTCCTTTAATTTATACTCAAAGTTTAAATACTGTGCGTTTCATCTGTGGGTCTCCGGAATAATATTGATAAAAAAGATCAAGATCTATAAATATAATAAACAACAACAAACCCTTAAAGGCTGTGAATCTTCATCGTCTGAATCCCTGAATTCAATGGATACTGCAATATTTCTTGCCTGTGAAAAAATAACATTTAATTACATGTATTTATAAAGTATGGCAAACAAAGACTTGACTGTCATTTAATTAATACAGGAAGGTTGTTGTATTTTATATTTTCAGTACCCTACAAAAAACATAAATAAAACTACAGGGCGAATTTATAATACCATTGTAAAGCATAAATAAAAATATTTAAATTAACTTATACATCAAAGCGCATTCTAACAACATTTTTTTATTTTAGATTTCAATTTAAAGAAACCTTTTATTGTAATCAATTACTGCACATGCATAATCTGCTTTTAATAAATTATTATTTACCAGAGCATGCTTTCTGAACTAAACTGTGCAAATGTATTTTGAAATTCTATGGATGTTTTTGTTATCTTTTTAAAGCAAAGAAAAAAATATGCTTGGTTCAGATTAGATTAGTAGAATAGGTTGATACAATTTATGGATCCATTGCTATGCCATAATCAGAGGTGAACAACCGATGGCAGTAGTGCAATAAGCGACATGTGAACACATTTTGACCTGCATTCAGAGATGATACACAACTGTTAAGTGAAGATATTGTGATGGTTTGGCTTGGTGTAAAAGGTGTTTAGGATTAGATGAGATTAGATTGCAAATGTGCGAGCTTTCAATCCTGCACGGTGCTTTGGGGACAGCACTATGGACACTGGATTTTAAACTCAACGACAGGGCCCTCCATTCTTTGCAATGTGTTAATATTGAACTTGTCTTTGCCTGGAACTTAACCCATGTATAGCGCTACCGAATATGTTGGCGCATTACAAATAAACAATAATAATAATAATAATAATAATAATGAGATGAAGATTTAATAATAATATTCGAAGAGATGAGATGCAATTGTATGAGATCTGAATAAGCTAACAAGTGATTTGTGACTTGACCAGAGAGAAATGGGGCAAGAGACTGGGGGTATATGTTCAAACTGAAACTGATCAGGCTGTGGTGAAGGGGGATATATTACAAAGGTTTGATGGATCAAAGATGTATGCGATAGGCTTGATGTGATTACATGGGGGTTGGATATGAAATAGGAATAGGGTTTGGGTGATCAGAGGGGGCAACTCAGAAGCCTGTGTGCAGATCAATGCACATACATTATACCGAATACCCCTATAGGGAAAAGAAAAGGCCACCTATCACTCTAAATTAGAAGCTCTACACTTTATTATTGTTATTATTATTAGTGTTTATTTATAACGCGCCAACATATTCCATAGCGCTGTACATAAGATAAGTTCAAGATAAAGATACAAATTAAACATAGCAAAGCAAGGAGGGCCCTGTCTTTGAGCCTCAAAACCACAGTGTCCATGGAGCTATCCCCAAAGCACCCTGTGGGATTGAAACTCGCAGACTTACAACCTAATTTTGGCTATTAAGCATTTATTTCGTCTAACTACAGCAACAGTTTTATACAGGAAAAGATTATCTAAAGGTTAAAGTCTATTTAATCTAATTTAAATTAAGGCGTGATGATAATAAATAAAGACTATACACTCTGCTACATAAAGAATTCCTAACCTTGCTATAATGTTTAATTTAAACTTGCATACAATCTATTAAATTATATAACCAGGTAAAAAAAAAAGTAAATTTTACAACCAAATCTTCATTATGAGTTATTGATAAACATGCTTTCTGTGGCTTCTTAAAGGCAAATAAAATGCAAATTTGTCTATTATGCATTCAAAAGAGGATGGTTTAAACATTATAAAATTGGCTTTTTCAACTTATTGGAAATTATCAGAAAATACATCTGTGTGAGCAGAGAGTATGAACGACTCTAGATCTGATTGGCAGACACTTACGACTCATACAGCTATATTGCTGTAGATTGGCTGACAGGGACAAACCCTAAAATGTAGCTATACATTCAAAGCAGTAAATGAAGGAGCTTCATTTTCAGAAAAGAAACACATTTTAACATTATTAGACCCCTTATTAGATGCAACAAAAAAGGTTTTTAATGGACCTTTAAATTACCTATACCATGGAAACATGCAGGGGTTAGGGAAAGAGTGTTTGACCTACCTTGGCAAAGGACTTTTGACCATCGTATTTCAAGTGCTTTGGATAAACATAAAGATGGTTGTTGTAGATGGTAAAAGGCTGAGTGTGTTTTGGTATACACGGAACAAATTCCTCTACTTCAAATGTTACTAATGTTTCAGCATTGTTTTCAAACTGTTTCATGGGAATGTAGGAGGAGTTAACATAATCTGAAAGAAAAATAAAATCAAATATCATATATAAAGCAGAGAATACTTTCAAAGCCCATCCTCCTGCAAAAAATCTGACACTTACTTGGGAAATCTGGGGCTACATTATCAATATGAATGTCCAAATTTCCTAAAATAACTGGAAGTTTTGCCATCTTCTCAGGTCTACAAGGAAAACAGAGATAGTTTAATGTTTGAGAAAATGTAATAATGCAATAACCATCTTGTATTTTCTAATGTACTGACGCACTGGGAGCTTTTGGAAGGTGTAGATAAAACACAGTGTAACCAACACGGGAAAATACAGCATTCTGATTATATTCTACTAGGAAACTGCTAGTTAAATTATGACGGGGCAATAAAATTTGAAGCCATGGGAATGCTGTTTGACACATAATTGAAACCGTTTTGTACTGTGAGGACCTTCGGCGCTCATTGCAAGCCTCTCCTGTCGTGTACTTTTGGTCCTCTGAGAGAGATATATATTTCTATATATATGAATGATTTCTTAAAATCAATGAATATACTTTAATTATTTATAATTGATATATGCAGAGAGCAATAGGCTGAGGAGCTAACAATCTGTTTGTATTTTGCATCTGCATAGAATATACAGTTTGAGTGTAATTATAAAGTGTAATTAATGTTTGAAGTGTGCATTCTAAATAGGCTGTGTGCGCGAGGTAAAGCCGTTGTGTAAAGCGGGATTGTATAGTCGTAATGTTATTAATGTGTTACGAACCTCGTGAGCATTTTGCGGCTTTTGTAATAGTGTATTTTGTAGGTCGTAGTTTGATGTGTAAAGTGATACGTGTTTTGCGCGGTCCGGGGTCGTGTAGCCTTGTTTTCATTTTTTTTTCGCCGCCCATTTTTTTCCTTGCTTAGGCAATTTTAGAGTGGCGAAAATTGTCTAAAAGAGTAAAATTTGCATTCCACCTCACGCACAGACGTCCTGGATAATTTTTTTTTTTGGTGTATTTAATGTGTTTTTTGTCCGGCCGCTTATCTCGTAAATTTTTGCGTCTCGTATCTTTTTTTTTCTAAGTCCCGCGTAACAGCTGGCCTCGCTTCGCGGGGCTCGCATCTGCTAAGTGCTACGGTTTGCCTCGCCTCGCGAGGCTTGCAAGCGATGAGCGCCTGTGGTGCTCATCGCCTAACTTGTACACACCACCCAAAGCGTGACTACGTCTCGCAGTTTGACAACTATTATATGTGACTAGGAAATTGCCCGTCAAAAATGCCGGGAGTAAAATTGAAAGCCTGGCAATGCTGTTTGGCACAAAATGAGAGGATATTATGGACCCTCTGAGCCAGTTCGGTGCTCATCGCGAACTGCCTTGAGTTAAATGTACGTCCTTCGGCCCCGTTTTTACGTCCTTCGGCCCCGTTTTTACGTCCTTCGGCCCCGTTTTTACGTCCTTCGGCCCCGTTTTTACGTCCTTCGGCCCCGTTTTTACGTCCTTCGGCCCCGTTTTTACGTCCTTCGGCCCCGTTTTTACGCCTTTTTTTTTCTTGCTTTGGCTATGCTATTTGTGAGTGTGTAAGTTAATTTGAGGCATATTTGTTGTTTTTAGCAGGTCTTTCGAGGTCCGTGGTTCGGCCATTAAAGTCGTAATTTTCCGAGACCCACAGTCCATCTACGTGCTTCGGTTCTTGAGTCCTTTAGGCCGTAATTTTGTGCATTGCGCAAAGTCCTACTGGCCTTGCAGTGAGTGCCTGTGGCACTCATCACGAGCCCTGTAATGAGCGTATTCGCCGCTCATTGCAGCCTAAGTCCTGCATGCCCCAACTGCTCGCTTCACGAGCCTTGCAGTCTGCAATGAGCGCCAAAGGCCTCGCAGTGGGGTGCCTCAACTGCTCGCTTTTCTGTGCGAGGCTCGCCGCTGTGGCCCATAGGGCCTCAAAGTGAGCAATGATCTTGGTGCAGGCTTTGAAAGTCTTGCGCAAAGCGTGACCAACAGCCCATATATCCACAACTATTATAGGAGATGTATTGGCAAGTGTCTTGTGTGTGTCTTGTGTACCTGCATATAGATCAATAGCATGCTTGTCTCACAATATGTCTTGTGGGTCCAGACTATAGTAACACAGGGAAAACCGTATTTGTTGACAGCCCACAATAGTGAAGGTCCCTCAATGCACAATAATGTGTATTCTTATTTACTTTAACCAAAATTTAAGATAAATTATCATATATATAGTTGTCAGAGTTGGTCGCGTTTGCGATGCTGGTCACGCAATGTTAAGTCATTGCGAAGAGAGGCCCGCAGTTGCTGGGCTGCAATTAGCGCCGAAGGCCCGTAGAACTTCGGCTGCAATGAGCGGCAGAGGCGCTCATTACAGGGTTCCAGATGGACTGAGGACTTTAAAACAGCCTAGACATGAGCACCGAAGGCGCTCGCGTTGATGGCCGTGATAACCGCCAAAAAAACTAGCACTTTGCCTCTGATCACGCGGCATGCAATTTATTGGACGAAATTGTTTCAAGCGCGCAACTAAAAGGCCCCCCAAAAAAGCCAAATAATGAAAAAAAATAATACACCTCACACGCAGCAGAGGGGGAGAGCCAGGCCAAAGGCGTTCATTGCGAGCTACGCGATGAGCACCGAAGGTGACCATTGCGAACCACAGAAGTTGAGGGTTGACAAGGCAATCATCGCGAGGCCCGTACAGTAGACGGAGGGAGAAGCTCGCAATGAGAGCTGAATGTACGGCATTCCCAGCCTTAAAATTTTATTACCCTCATTTTTGACTGGAGGGTAGCTAGTATAAAACATAATGTATATATTTAGTATCAGTATCTCATAATATAAAATACAGTGTCTGTGAGAGAGAAAGAGAGAGAGAGAGAGAGAGAGAGGACAGAAAAGGATAGACAGAAAAGAGAGTGATGAGATGTAGTAAGGAGCGAAAAAGGAGAAATAAGGGAAAGAGTTAATAACTTATAAAAAAAAAAAAATGGAAATAAAGATTGTACTGGGTTATATTTTCACATTCCAATTAATGTTCAATCAATTAAAATGTCTATTTTGCAGCTAACTTCCCAATGAAACCGACTCATATCGTCATTTATTATGCATAATTACTGGATATCATAGTTTTGTAATAATCAGTACTGCAACCTCTCGTAGAACATTACCAAAGACAAACCACCCATATCTTATATTATCTCTTATGACCGATTCGATATACATCTGACTGCTTGAGAATCATTGCCTTTGATAACTGCTGGAGAAAAAAATATCAGCCTTGTTGGACTCCTTTGCTACCCTGCACGTGAATATAAAGGTTTACCATAACGTGTGTTGTCAGCCCACTCGCAAACGCACATATTTTTTTTCTTTTTATCACCAGATGTTCACAGTTTCGTTAAATTTTCCAACAGTCAAAAATGCCTCATCATTTGATGCCAAGAATAAACCAAGACTAGGAAGGAAAAAGTCTCATGACCAAATGTAATCCTCATGAATGTCAAACTTCAAGTGCTATTTTAGGTCTCATTTGTGCAGCAGATGAAACTCCCTACACATAAAACATTACATTTGTACTTAATCAGAGGCACAATATAACTAGTACTAATGCAACAATGAAACATAAAAATACCTATTTTTATACACATTTATTTTAGAGAAACTCTATTTACAGATACGTAAAAATATAGTACCACCAAAAGTAATGCATAATCATCTTGCATGCAAAAAATAAATAGTTGCAAAAATTGTATTCTGCATCATTGGCTAAAACTAAATTTGTCTGTCCGTGTAAAACTGTATGTAACCACACACCTGTTTTATAAAGTGAGCAATCTTACATTTATTTCTGAAATAATCTGTATTAGAGCAAAAGTGTAAAAGATTCAAACTACTATCCACCACCAGGTTTGGGTTATAGATCTCAAACACGACTTACTTTCTAAAATCGGCAAGCAGTTTGAGCATGTCTTCATTTGAAAGCTTGTTGCTGTCCTGTCTGTAAATTGCAGAGAATCTCGCCGTTTTGTCCAATGTTCCAGAAGAATCTTTAAACAACGTTCTAAAAGAAAAATTGAGAAAGATGCTTTTTTTTGCCATTTTCATTACTGCTAAATGCAGGCTACAATGGCTCCTAGTTATGTCCTTGGTGAGGAGACTTTGACATTACACTGGGTACAACAGATTCACTGATGTGGCTGAACATTGGTATAAACTAGTAATTGTTGTTTTGTCAATTCTCTGCCATCAGCTCAAACACCTTCTTTTTGTAAATAATGCAATGCCCCATGGGATATACTCCTAAATACATATGCCTGTTGTTAATTGGATAAGTAACGGACAATACAAACTTGACGACAAAATATGATTTTATAATTTTTCTTGTATACATAAAATGTTATTTTTTTTAGAAGGACAAGGTTATTACACATATGTTATGCCATGCAGACAAACATTTTTACATTTTAAACTAATCTCTACCTGATGTATTTAATATCTTGCACTGTCACGCAGACTGTTCTTTACTGGAAACTCATCTAGTTTTACTATTCCAGATTGTCCTCTGCGTTAAACTCCATAAACCAAGGCCATGCCCTGATTTTCGCTAATGGCCTCTCTCATCACTTAACTCATTAACTGCTAATGAGTCTCTGTCTGGAGACCTATCACAATCCATAAATACTCCTTCATGACTACTTTAGCCAGAAAGAGTCAGACAAATCCCCGCCCAGCATGGATTAAAACATTACAAAGGACTATCTGGACTAAAGTACATATTCATCCTGGAGCTATGCTGTATGCAACTGGACAATTTAATAACTAAATAAATGGTCTTAAGTTAAAACAGTGCTATTAATTTGTTGCTGACAAAACATTGCCGATAAGTGCCACACTCCAAAATAAGTAGAACAGGTAAAGGCAAGGTTTCCATTTACCAAAAATATGTTATAATGTTACAAATATGGTTGTTTAGATGCAATGTAGAAAAAGTAATGTGACCCTTTTAAAGGCATACAGAATATGCCAAAAATGCTCTGCAGCATCAGATAAAACTGGAGAAAAAAAAGTTTTCGAAATTGAAATTGTTTTGTATGTGGCTATGAACAAGACAATTATATCCTAGTCACTCTAGTCTCAGAGCAGATAATGCAGTAGCTGCTTTCTGACATGTCTGTGCCCTCTCCTATAGATGAAGGCTGCACCTCTCTATACTGACAAGAGAAAAAGAGCATTATACATTTATAAAGATGAAATATATGTGCTTTGTAGATGAGATCATGGGTGCCTGTGCAGGTCCTGAAATGGCTCAAAATACATACTGCTGTGTAAATGCATATATATTTTATTCTGTACAATACATTTCACTTGCTTTTCCCCACTTGCCTTCATATGTACTACCCTCCTCTCCTTACTCAACTCTGCATGTCCTGAAAGTACCATCAATCACAAAGAGAGAGAGAGAGCTAGGAAAGGAGGATAGAAGAGTATAATACCTGGGGAAAAGGGAATAGCAAGTGTAAAGTATTGAATAAAATGTAATATTTTATGTACATTTACACAGCACGGTTTATGGTCTTTTTAAGACGCGTATAGCAAAATGAGTGGGGGAGCTTGTGCATGGAGAACTTTTGCTACAGAAAGTTCTAGCTAATCTGCTGTGCTGGACACACACCGGGAGATATACTGCAAGGGAGGTCTGTGGGACTCTTGGCAGCAGGACATTGCATACTGTAGACTAAGTTGCAACAAGGGAGGCACTTCTACTTCCTACAATTAGTCTCTGGGGAATGAGAGACAAGAAAAACCCCAACAGACACTCCTGCTTATTACTAATGCAGGGCACTGGAGGATGTCTATAAGGGGTATCGTAAGCGCATATAAAAATGAGTATAGTTGTTTTATTTTATTTTTTATAAAAGAAGTCAAACCTGGGTGAACCCGTGTCACCCAATTGCATTTACGGTGTCCAAAGGAATTCTGTCCACATGACTGGACTGCACCCAACTCTAAATTATTTTGTGTATCAGTCTCCTGGCAATATTAAGTATCAGCATTCCCAGTAGCGTAAGAGGCGAAATCCAGAATCCCATGCCTTACATTGATTGAGAGTGTAAATCTAATTATAGAATATCACTGATCAATTCCTACCTTGCTGCCCAAGCAAACGGCATTCGGTACTGCCCAAGTCTGCCACAAGCCTGCTTGGCATTTTTCAAAACCTTTTGTGCAACCTGCAAGACAACATAATATTGTGAAACGTGATCAGGGTACATGCATAAACAACAAACATAATTAATGTTTGCTACCTTTTAGTATCTTCACAAATCATTTCAGTGCATTTCACAGGTTTAAATGTTAATAGAAAACAGTAGAAATATTAGACTTAAACATACTTAACCTCAGGGATTAACAGACGACCAATAGTAATATAATATATAAAGCTTCATTGGCTACAATTCAACCAAGAAAACTTGTGTAGATAGGTAACAATATGAATGTTGATCAGGCATCCTAGATTATTGCTATAGTTTGGTGGGTAAGACCTACAGTATTCATTAAGGCCAAACCAAAATAAAGTGGATCTAATTTACTTCTAGTATAATGGTTTGTTTTACCTTGTGATGTGGATTATACAAAAACTCTTACTAAATGAGGCACAACAAATCATCTGATTTTCTAGACAACCACTTTTGGAAGCAAAACATGCAGACTGGAATAAGAAGTCAGGTCTTTAATCATCCTACAAACAAGTGGAATGGGTAATACACATGACCAGATTGCCGGGCTTTAGTCTGCATAGGGATACAAATCTGGTCCATCAGGTTCTTTTTCTATCACTTATTAGCTGGAACTATAAAGGTGAATATCTACATCCACAGTTCAGATGAGTTCCTAAGCATCACCACATTTCATGCAAAAAAAAAATGTGTATTTTTAAATTTAAATTCTTGCATGGTACACCCTTTGAGAAAATATTATAATGAAAAAACCTAACCAAATGATATGTTGCAGTTTTGTCATAGTTTAGGATATTGACTATTTTGCTTGCTACATGAGGAAGATCTCTATGAACTGCCTCTTTAAAGTGAACTACTCTTGCTTTTCCATGAAATCAATTTGACAGAGAGAGATAAAAATAAACCGTTTAAAGATGAACACTCTTGAGGCATTAAAAAATTTAAAGATACAGCAAGGACTTCTATGAATTTTTAATCAACCTGAATAATTTATTGTTCCAATATAGAGACATATAAACAGACAGGTTTTACCAAACACAATCTGCCCTTCAAAAGGCTCCTTAGAGAGAAAACAAAAGCAAAGACTTGTTCCAGAGCACATCCAGATCCAGCACGGAAGAGCTTTGTAGATGATAATCAGAAATACATTTTCTGAGTCTCTGCTTAAAATAAGTAAAACTCTATAAACTTGCATTAATCAGCCTAGGATGATCAAAATGTGTTTGATGGATTAATATATTTACTGCTAAAATGAAACTAATTTGCGGGATATGGATTGCATCTCTTGACTTGTAACGATTTTTCTCTAACTTGTCAGTGGTATTTTTTTTTTGTATGAATATAAACATATATATGTGTACTACGGATTCCTGACTTTCTGTTATGTTGCCCGTCCTGTTCATATTCAAGCATATCTAATGATGGTAAATAGTTTGTTTACATTTGTTCTACATATATAAACAGTAATATTCATCACATTATTCCTGGTTTCATGACCGTTACAACAACAGTGTATTAAATGTCTTAATGTGGTCATCATTATCACCACAGTATCCAGTTATTGTTCCAGTACAGAGACATTGAAACTATAATTTACAGTAAAACAGACCGCTCACCTTTGCTGAATCTGAGCTCTTCATGTAGGGTTCAGCACAGTGTGCAATGCTGCCCTGGAGCACCTTCTCTATCCGAGCCACCAGGAAGATATCAGGATGGGGACACGTGACTGAGAATATACCCTGACAGATGGAGAAAAGCAAGGAATATTTTGTTATGAAAAATGTTCTATTTTGGGAAGCAGGAAAATGCCAATACTAGGCTCCAGGAAGTCCAGTATTAATATAAAAGATGGTTTCAGTGAAGTGTAAAACCCACACTTAAAGAAATGCCTATACAACTGCAATGCAGAGGAGTGAGACTGCGGTCAGACCTGACTGGGTTAATTTGAAACACTAAGCAGTTTTGAGTGCTGGAAGCTCATACACCATGAGAAGAAATCCCAAGAGATAAATGGTGTGATAATTATAATACAGTCTTACACTACGACCCTCTCCTCATTTCAGGAATTATCAAGATAAATATAAGTGAAGATAATCATGAATAAAGCTTTTAAGGGTATATATCTTTAAGTGTTTAACACTATTTGAATAAATATGAATATTACAAGGGAATCAAAATCTAAACTTTATTTAACATAATTTAAAAAGAGAAAATAAAATAAGAAGATGCACTGTTCCCTGAAATGTGTTTAAATATAGATGGGTCAAATGGTTACAAAGGGTCCTGTGACCCTCAAAAGGGTTCCTCCTATCTGGGAAGGCCCAACTGTTGCGGCCCTTAACATACATAGTAGTAGTAGTTTAGTCGTTCAGTCATGTCCAACTCTCCAAGACCCCAAGGACAGCAGCATGCCAGGCACATAGTACCTTATACCAATTTTGTCCTTGAAATAAAAAGAATCCCTGTATAAACAGATTTACTCTATTTAGACTACCCCATACGTTTTTCTGATGAGCTGTTTTTTACCATAGTTAAGCTGCAGTGGGTAAATGTCTGAATACCCTTAGTGAGGGTAAGCTAATTAATTCATACTGCAAACCTGAATGAGCCTGATGTAGGACCTAAATATATCCTGATTGATGTGCTGCAGGGTATTCATACAGCAAATGCCTTCTCATCACTTTATAAGCATATAGAAATAATGCATCCTGTCTGTTGATTTTAGAGCAGAACATGAAGCTGTTTACAGAGGGCTAAAGCTTACATTATTATCGGTCATTCAGAAGTATTTTAAGTATATTTAATTATTTAGGTACTTCCTTGACTGCACTCTCCATTTCTAGAATGTTTAAACCCCATTCTCAATTTGAATTATTTAAGAGCATTTTTTTTTTTACTGAAAACATGACCTGTTTGTGCAAATAAATGCTATAGTCGACAGAATGCACAACAAGTGTTGCAGTCAATTTATGTTATCCTTATCTATTTTATTATATTATACCTGTTTGGGATACTGTAGCATGGACTCTTGAATAGATCCCAAAATCCTTCTCCCAAAGTCTCCACAACCATTTATGAGCTGCTGTGATGGAGCAGGAATCAGGTGCCTCACAGAGGCATGGTTTAAGTCCACATGAAAGTCAGCAGAAATCTTCCTGTTGGTTTTTATATCAAACAGTGATAACGTGACAAAGAAAGGTTCAACCTAGAGATGAAAATAACATATCAATTGTTTGGCCTCAGGGAGTTTGATGAAGAAACTAAAATATCAGAATGTGTCTGTTTACATCTTGCATGTGGTACTAGTCTTCATTACTAATGATTGAACTAAATAAAACATGACAAAGATTCATTCAAAAATAAATAAAAATTGGAAATACCAAGAAACGCCTTTGGACAGCAGAGAGGAGACCTGCTTTTAATTAGTGATTAGTGTGCCAGTGAGAAAACAGCTTTCCATTAAGAATTGTTTAAAACAAACAACACAATTTAAAAGGACAGCTTCCTTTTCACTATCTTGAGGCAAGAGACAACCTTTTTAATTTTCTAATAGTGGAAATGCTATTGCTATTTATATGTATAAAATAGGAGAAACAAGATTACAGCATGATAGAACCCAATTGTGGTGACATGTAATGACATTACAGTTCAGCAGGTGCTTCTTTAATGCAGTTATTGCCCATGAAAACTATATAGATGTTCTTCACTTTCCTACCCGCTCCAGCAGCTTAATCCATTCTGTGTTTTAAAAATATATGTGCCAGACTGGCTCCAATGTAACAATAATCATAGTAATTATAAATCTATATCTTCTACCTAATCTCTTTCTTGGGTTTTTACTAAATGTAACACAATTTTAGTTATCTGTGATAACGCCCCTTTGATAGTTTTCCAAATATAAAAATATAATTTATTTCCTTCACTCCATTAGTCTTTTAACCCCATTATAGGTTGGTCCAGTCCTGCTATACATTGTCTGTGTCCTCACACCTTCTACTGCATCTGTTTCCATTCACTTTCATTCACATTCATTTTACTAATTCATGTATATTTCTTCAACCAGCTCAATCCATCTACACATTTTAACTCTAACCCTTTTCTACCTCCCATTCCTTGTATCTTCATTCACAGAACGGTTTGAAATTCTTCCTGGACTAGACTTACAGGCTACATCATCCCTTTTTCGATTAGTTTGCCACCTTGCCTTTTGTAATGTATTTATATTCTTCTTTCTCACATATATGCTTTGTGAAGCCTATAACATTCACGATTTTCGTTTTCCTTATTTAATACAGAAAACCCTTCTGTATTTGGTGCAATATTTTACTTTAGTAATGGACAGGGCCATTCATGTTTGAAAAACACTCACATAGAAGTATTAACTAAATGTTCTGAATTGCAAATATGGGAAATAAACTCTATGAAATGGCCACTGTAGTTTAGGAAAAACTTCATGTTTGTGAAGTATGTATCAAACTGGTATTAGAAGAGGTGTTAACCATGAACAGAACATTTGTGATATGTCCTGTTTCAGATATTAGGGAGCCGATTACTATTAAGAAAAGCAAGATTTGCAGTTTAAAGTGTGGAGGGAGAAGAATGGAGTCAAATGCCAATTGATGATCTGAATCAACCAATGAGACAACAAATCTCTTTCCCTTCATTCCCTTTTACACCTGAATACATTAAATAGCAGAGGACTCTCCCTCAAACCCTAAGCCAGCAGGACAATCTGAATATAGATACAGTGAAAGCCCAAAGACACAAGGAGTTTCTGCTAATATTACAAAAAAATATCACTGCTAATACTGTAAACATATAAAATACTTCAAGAAAATTTTAGATTTTAAACTAATTTCACTTTACTCAACCGCCTCCCCTATTATCACTCCAACTACAGTACATACCCTAACACTCCTCCCTATCCTCGATTCATAAACACGATCCAGCAATGGCCTCTCCTATCCCCTGTCTATCCATTAAATATCCTGCCTTGAACTTGCTCAATCAAACTTCCATTTGTATCTTCCATTCACTTCCCATAGTCTCTCCATCCATCCTCCATAAAAATACCTTTATCTTGTACTCCTACCATCAACACTCCTCTTCAACGAAAATAAGTCTACCACCTTCTGTTCTTTTAATGTTGCCAACTATTTACTTCTAAGGTTACAGCTAGACTGAGATATCTACACTGTACTACATAAATATAACAGATCCTGACAAGAAAAACAGTCTAAATTACTGTAAAGCCCATAGGAGTATGTATTTATAGCTAAACCTCTTCACAGAAATGTGTTATTCTCAGCTTTTAGCCCTAGAGCTGTCCTTTGCTAAGGAAATAGGTCACCAGTGAAGAACTTGGTATATTCTTACATTTGTTGTTGGTCCTTCTTCATTTTCAGCCACACAGCTTTGGAGATTGAAAGCTAAATCATTGCACTTCACCAGAATTCTTTTTCCAAACTTCTCCTCGAAAGGTTTTACTTCTGGCTCAATTCCCGAAAAATCAAGTTTCTTAAAAAGAACAGATTATGTTAAAGTTCTGACCTCACATACCATGCATACAAACAGTAGAAGCAGTATGATCCCCAAAACAAATTTTAGTTGCACAAATATTTTGTTTATGAATCGTGGCAAAAATATGAACTATTTATAAAGGTTTTATTAATAAAGGAAAAAATAACTCAAGAAGAAGAGCAAAAAATACAAATACAAATACATTATAGTACAAATAGATTATTGTAATAGATAAAGATCGGCAGGTTACCCCAAATCATACTGATGAATATCACGGATTAATTCCTAACCAGACTTACAGGTAAGATGTATTTCAACTTAAGAGACCAACTTAAAGCCTTTTACCTTTTACCAACTTAAAGCTTTTTAGCATTTACCTGTGTGTCTGAGTCCAACGTGAAGAGTTTCACTCTGCTCTCATTTTTTAGTTTGGCTTCAGCATCTCTTGCACTCTGTAAATTAAAAAATGGAAACATAAGCAAACAAAGCTAATAATTATTTATTTTAGCTTGAGACAACAAAGTCCTGACTAGATATGTGAATGGGTAGTCAAATTTTTTTTAAAAACAAAAACAAACCTTTACAAAAAACTTTAGACAAGCGTTTGAAACCCACACAATCTGTTAGCTAATGCATACATTTACATTTCAAAAAGAAAAAGTATACTGTATATATTTGCAGTAGACAAAGCAGACCATTTATAAAACTTTAACAATAGTTAAGAGCGGTTGAGTAATTTCTAATAGTTTTTGGAATGAGTTCTGCAATAAATTATGAATTCCAGCAGCGTTTAAATTTGACCACATAGTAATTGACAGATTTTTGTATTCGTGTTTATAAGTTAACAGCATAATTACATTTTGGTTTAAAAAGGAAACAGTTTTTTTTTTTAAGTTTTAGTCCAGATGTGAAGCACTGTCCAAAACGAAGAAGACAGCCAAGCAAAACATCTCCAAGAAGTTATGAACCTGTGAAACAATGATTTGGTAAGGAAGTGGTCAACTTTATTTGTTTAGTGCTTGGGTGTGCTAGTTATACCAGACTGAACATTTCTCAAAAACTCAAAAGTAATGCTTAAAATCTAGAAGTCTTTGGGCACATAATCAACTATATTATTAATGCCTACCAGTTACACTAAGAACAGTCATCAGTACAAACATTAGCACTCTGGTAATGTGTGAAAACATCAAGTCCATGAGCACACTGGGTATGATTATGCCTATGGTGCTTCTGGATAACCCTACCATTTTTTCTAATATTTGTTCTTGCTGGTTACTTTGCTTTTTTACGTTCTCATTTTATCATGTTGTTTTATAGCATCTCTGTGGTCCTTTCCAGGCAGTTAAGCAATCTAACAAAGCAGCACAAAACAGAGCGCAGAAAGTTATAAAAGCATTAAGTTTATTAACATGGTGCACGTCAACAACATGGTTGAAAAAACTAGGGTACTGCCCCTATGGAGGGGAGATTGAATTGATTTTTGTGCACTACCAATCGATCCTACATATAAGAAAAGAAAAGTGAAGTATAATTATGTTAGAGAAAATATTAAGTACAGCATGGCCAAAGATTGCTTAAATACTTGAGGAAAATAGGGACCAGACATCGCTCACAGTAGAGGCAAATATGTTAGAAAAGACTTAATAGAGCGTTAACATTTATAGTTCAGATGAAAAAGAAAGACAGAAGGTATAAAAACAGCATCCAAATGCATTAAATGATAAAAAATAAAAAACACGGTGTCGTAGTAAATACACAAAACTCACAGAAGTAGTAAAAAAAAAAAGTTAAAATAGTAATGTGATTGGGATGTACCTAGGGCCAAAAAAAAAAAAAGGAAAAGTTAAGTTTGACGTTTTAAAGCCAATATGAAAAAGGACAGACATATCTGCCATTAAACACTATTCCTATATAATATATGTGCTCGGCATAGGAGACATTTGTTTGATATAATATGACCTTAGACACTCCGACCTGGCAAAATGTACCAGAAAGGGCTAAAGCACAAACGGCTGATTGTGTAAACTTGGCAAGCATTACATCGGAGTATGTTTCAGGCTTCCAATAAACAATGAAGAGATTAGCTACATCTATCTGTATTGGAGCAAACGAGATTGGAAACAATTACCTCAGAAACTGGTCTCCTTCCTGAACAGAAAAGATCTACAAACATACTCTATGTCCCCAAGGCTTACATTGGCTATGAGGAAAGAAAACCAGAGGTATTCTAGAGGATGTGTGTTTATAGTTAATTTTCTGCCAAAAGCGAACATCCTATTAATATAATCATGTTTCTTACAAGAGAGATTGTGAAACAGATTAAGATCGGTGGTGAAAAGTATAAATCCTCTAAGGAGATATGTCGGTGCTAATTCTAACCTTTTCTAATGTTTAATATGCAAACAATCTCAGTTTACAAAGCAGAACACCTATGAATTCAATGACTGCTTATATGCACATGTAGCCAATGTTAGCATGATTAATGAATTGTACACACTATGCTTTATTGGCTTATATTATTTGTTTGGAAATTTGTATCCATGGAAAACCTCTAGCTTGTTCAATGCTGAATAATTAACAGCATTAAAACATAGCTTTTTTTTAAATAATGTATTAAAGCCTAACAGTATATATTTATAAATAAAAAAAACATTATTATAGCCTAGTAAATGTAAAGTCTTGTTTTTATCTTACCTTGGTAAAAACAGAACAGAACTAGACATGCCTGATTAATCTGAAATTTCAGAAGTGAATGACTGATAATTAATGTGAAGCAATAGACAAGGCTACAAAAACAAAGGAAGCCATCTTGTAAAAAGTGATGATTCAAGTAGTCACACACAAAAGCATTTTTTTTAAATAAACATATAAAAAGTCCAATGTAGTTCAAGAAAAAAAGGCACTTGTTTGTATTTACCAAACTAAAAATATTAACCAAAAAATGGGCATAAAAAGCATTGCTTGGGAAAACAATTGTTGGAGACTTTTTTTTTATAAATACAAGAATCCATTTTGTGTTAGTTACATCACTTCCCGAGAGCTCAATCAAGTGGGCGTACTTTTTGGCCACCAGTAGAGAGAGGGAACAAAGAGCATTTGTTAAGATAATTAGATAAGATTGCTTCTGGGCCAGTGAGGTGGGATGGGTGTGGTGTCATTTTCAGACTCCTTGCTTCAGGAAAGGCAACCATATATCTCTAGAAATATAAATGTCTCTCACATACATAGCTTTCATTTATGTATCATAGATTCACTCCGGGCCCAACATAGGCTTCAACATTTATTTTTTCTAATTAAAAACTGTCTGGATTACTTTTTTGCCTGTTTAGTTCTCCTCTAGGAAAAAAACAAATATTTTGAATACTATGTGCAGTGGTCCTTTAACAAGATCATTATTTAATATAAATAATATTTTTCTTTTGTTTTATCAAACATAGCTCAACTAGTTTTACACTAGTTAATATTCGGTTAAAAGGACATTGAAAACATTTTTTTCTTTGTTGCATCTGAAATTTAGTACTGTCTATTGTCTTTTTTAATCTGGGGGCTTACCACTGTCAGTTAATGAACAGTAATATAAATGTATGACTCCTATTTGTCTGCCAATGGGATCTACACATGTACATACACTCTAAATGTCATTGGAACCAACAATGTTCAAAGCATGCTCTTAAATGCAAGAAAAAATGAACGTGTCCCATATCTCTTTAAATACACAGGCCAATTGTAATTTAGAAGAGTTGCTAGCAATGAATATACACAGACAGCAGATATGTGGCAGAAAGCCAGACAGCCCTAGCTCATGTACCAATGAGCCATTAAAGGCAAATAAAAACATGAACAATGTAGATGTTTAACAAAGCCATCCTGCCTCTCTGCGTGGGCTTTATAACTAAGCCTACAGCGGATGAAACATAAGAAGAAGACTGAAAACGTCATTATGTAAAATAATAATTAGTATTACATGTTTAATAACAACTGTTTTTAATAATTACCAGATATGTCTTATTAAATTTCTATATTATAAAGAGGAATAAAGATATGGGATTGTGGACACAGTAAAATGAAGCATTTTTGCATTGAGAACGAAGTATTCAGTTGTGGTTCTTCCTTGTGAGATTATTACATGGCAGTGTTGGGATATCTGTATCATTAAAAGTGCACCTGGAGTTCTTCTTCCCTGTAGTAACTAATGCTTCAGACTTATATTTAACATTTGATTAATCTATGTATGTAGTTAGAAGAAAATAAAAAAAGCACTGGGGAGAAAAATACGATTTCGCTTTCTTGGATACCACAATAAAAAGCAGAGGGGCAATTCTGGTGAATAAAAATGAGTGTGAATCTAGTTTATCATTTAATTGTGCCACATATTCGGCAGCTCACATGATACAATGAAGTGAGAATAAGTTAAAACAACATTTATACAAATAACTGAACAGGTAGGAGTAAAATACTTTCAAAGTTTAGCATTAATATTGTTAATGCATTTAAGATTTTAAGGTGTTTGTACTTTTGTACTTATGACTGAAATACATCAATAACTAAGGGCTACTTTGTGCCCAAAAAAAAGTATTAAATAAACCATAGTAAATCAATGATACAATCAATACGCAATATTCTCAAACACATTTTACTATCTAGTGTTCTAAAGCTTACATTTTAAATGTATGAGATTTGATTTCTTTTTATCATTGTTTTATCATCCACACAGATATATTTGAACACCAAATTCACACTACATACACAGCTAACTGAATATGTTACCTTTCAATAGAGATGTCAAACGTTAACAACATCAATGACATCTATAAAAGGGAATCTATCACACTGAGGCTTAAAATTGTATTGGTGGTTGAAGAAATATTTACTTCATTCACCATATTTACAGTACCTCTTGAATACTTTGTGTATGAAATACAGTTCAGTAAAAATAAACATAAAACCATATACGTACTACACAGGACCTGACTAACAGGAGAGGCTTAACATGTATTTCATAGGATATCAGACTATGGTGCTGGTGTCTGTAGCAATATATACCTAGGAATGCAGAGCTACAAACACTGCTTCTATACAATTATCTTTCCAGGAGATTAATAGTTTATAAAAGGTATTCAACAAAAGTATTTTCTTCTCAGATGTGCTGGCTATCATTTTACATATCATGATATATAAACCATGTACGATCAAACTGCATACAATACGCTCAATTATATAGAGCCACCAACTAAAACTACTAACAATGGCATAACATACAATACATACCTTTTCAGGGAGGTAACTGTCTATACTGGAGGATGAATTTTCAAATTTATTCTGTTCATCATCTGAAAACAATAAATACAATATGTTTAGCATATTATGTTATAACATATCAAATAATAAAAGGTTATGAGCACACGTTCAGTTGACTGACCAATGGAGTTGCGGGACAGGAATATAGAGCAGAAACTACTGGAGATACAGCAAGCAAAATGGAAGCCATTCAATGGCATGATTTTATTTAGTATCCTCCTAAAACAGGATCTATAAATCAAGTTCCAATGCACATTTCCAGAGATTTTATTCAAGAGACACTGCTGATGGAGATCAATGTTGCCATTAGCGGTTACAGTTTTAACAGAGCATCCAGCAGGTTAGTGAGAACAACCTATTGATTACTTTCAACACTTACGGTTTGCTTATCACCAAGTATCAATGCCCGATTTATTTTTGGTAGTGTGATATGACTCATGTCTGATCATTTTAACTGAAAATAGACATGGGTCAACAGATCATGGTATATGTCAGGAAAAGATGCCTTGTCAATTGTTTAGTGCTCGTGGAGTGACTATTTGTACCTATCTGAGCAATATGGAGGTCAAAGCTTAAGACACCACTATAGT
Organism: Discoglossus pictus; assembly: GCA_027410445.1. Taxonomy (NCBI): domain Eukaryota; kingdom Metazoa; phylum Chordata; class Amphibia; order Anura; family Alytidae; genus Discoglossus; species Discoglossus pictus. The sequence goes on along the minus strand of CM050164.1, from coordinate 319,972,937 downwards.
TCCATAATGGGCAGAATGTTTTCAGAAAGCAAAAATGCAAACAAGCAGAGCTGTGAAGTATTAAACCGTTACATTAAAGTATGCTTTTTTTGCTGTGCTTCACCGCTTTACCAAGCAGATATTTTCAGCTACTTTCTCTTAAAACTAATGAGCTTTTCATAAATTCTCTGTAAAATGCTGGCATTTTTATTTGTCAATTGTAGTAGAAAGAGGCTTCCTCCACAGTCTCATCTCTTGAAGTAATAATTGCAGATAAACATGGATTAATTAAATTTTGTAGATAATATTTTACAATCCAAATAAATTTGACCTTTTCCAGGTATAGCTCTTAAAGAACATTTTTTTTTTTTAAAGTACAGGACTACAGTGGTTCTTTATCATCACAATGTGATACCTATATTTAAAAAGAGAGCAAGAGCAAATCCGGGGAATTATAGACCAGTGAGCCTCACTTCTGTAGTGGAGAAGCTTTTAGAAGGGCTAATAAGGGATAATATACAAGAATATGTCTATTTGAACAGGATTATAAGTAGGAGTCAACATGGGTTTATGAGGGATAGGTCATGTCAAACAAATCTAATTAGTTTCTATGAGGAGGTTAGTAGGAACCTGGATCAAGGCAACTCAGTGGATGTAGTCTTTTTGGATTTTGCAAAGGCTTTTGATACAGTGCCACATGGGAGACTATTGGGCAAACTAAGGGATACAGGAATTGCAGTAAATATCTGCTCATGGATTGAGAGCTGGCTAAAAGACAGGAAGCAAAGGGTTGTTGTAAATGGAACATACTCCGATTGGACTAATGTGGTAAGTGGGGTTCCTCAGGGTTCAGTATTAGGTCCTCTCCTTTTTAACATATTTATTAATGACTTAGAGGTAGGATTGGAGTGTGGGATCTCCATTTTCGCTGATGACACAAAGTTGTGCAAGGTAATTAAATCAGATAATGATGTGCTTTCCCTCCAAGGGGATTTACATAAAATTGAGGAATGGGCATCTAAATGGCAGATGAGATTTAATACGAATAAATGTAAGGTTATGCATCTGGGAAGGAAAAATAGCCATGCAATTTATAATCTTAATGGAGCAAATCTAGGTGTATCAGATATTGAAAGGGATTTGGGAGTGCTTGTGGACAACCACCTAGGTAACAGTGCTCAAAGCCAAGCAGCAGCTGCAAAGGCAAATAAAATATTAGCATGTATTAAGAAAGGTATAGAAGCCAGGGAAGCAAATATAATTTTGCCACTATACAAATCTTTAGTACGCCCTCATTTGGAATATGGAGTACAATTTTGGGCACCACTTCATAAAAAGGACATTTTAGAGCTGGAAAAGGTACAGAGAAGGGCAACCAAACTAATAAGGGGAATGGAGGGGCTAAGTTATGAAGAAAGACTAACCAAATTAAACTTATTTTCTCTAGAAAAAAGGCGTCTAAGAGGAGATATGATTACCTTATATAAATACATCCAGGGTCAGTATAAAGATTTGTCGGGGGAGCTTTTTGTGCCAAGAGGTTTTCAACTGACAAGAGGACATCCCTTGAGGTTAGAAGTAAAAAGATTCCACCTCAAAGAAAGAAAAGGGTTCTTCACAGTAAGGGTGGTTAATCTGTGGAATTCTCTACCAGAGGAGGTGGTGACAGCGGATTCGATAGATAACTTTAAAAGGGGACTAGATTTATTTCTAATTAAAAAGGGTATTCAGGGTTATCATGGATAATTAGAGAGACAGTAATGATCCAAATTTTTAACATTTCCCCTTTAGACATTTGGCTAAGTCTCGCTTGTTTTATTTTATTTTATTTTTTTTCTATTTGCCTTCCTAACTAATTAATAATAATAAAAAAAGAAACAAAACAAAAAAAAAAAAAACATTAAATAATGGATTAATAATTAATTAACAACTAATGAATTAATAGTTAATCCGCATATTGCAGATCAAAGGAGATCTTAAAAGGTTGAACTTGATGGACTGAAAGTCTTTTTTCAACCTTAAATACTATGTAACTATGTAACAATAAATGTACACTTATTCTGAATAATTTATATTGTGATCTACTGAAATGATGAGCCGCAGTAGAGTCTTCAAAATGGACACACGTTAAACCTTTCATTACATACATAGAAAAATACATGTAAACATGCCATGTCTGACAAAGGGATGATTTAAGGTAATATATAGTGTGGGAAAATACTATATAGGCAAAATAGAGTAATATACGAGTTGTGGGACGAGAAAGTGACCTGTGTACTGGGAAAGAGGGATATCATTTCCCAATCCAGCCAACACAATAGAGCCACATGGGAAACCTCAGAGGGCCAAGTATTACGCAACAGTGTTAGTGTGTGTGTGTGAGTGTGTGTGTGGGTGTGTGTTAGTGTGTAAAAACATAACGTAACTGTGTGTGTGTGTGTGTGTGTGAGAGTAAGAGTGTGTGTGTGTGTGTGTGAGTGTGAGTGTGAGTGTGAGTGTGTGTGAGTGTGAGTGTGAGTGTGAGTGTGAGTGTGAGTGTGAGTGTGTGTGTGTGTGTGTGTGTGTGTGTGTGTGTGTGTGTGTGTGTGTGTGTGTGTGCGCGCGCAATTTACATTAGAGGTCTTATTTAAATGTAGAATATCACAATAACATTTTAGAATTTAATAATGTCGACAACAATTGTAAAGTAAAATTTTTGGGGAAGAGTCAATCACTTCCCTTAAAATTAAAAGATTAAAATGACTAATTCAATTAACATCTATGAACAGCATGTGTATTATGTGCCATTACTGCCATCTTGTCCATACATGCATAATAGTTTAAGGGACCTTAAACTAGAATGACTGATAATGACACAATAAACGTCATCACAAGAAAGCCGATTAGCAAGGATGGGCTACTTCAGTTGCACCTTATGCGTAGATCATTTACAAGCTGCTCTATTAAAAGTGAGACAGAAAGAATTTTAACAAGTCTTTAAGTGTGTTCTGATTAAACTGAACAAACATGTAGTTGTAATTGGAAAAAAAAAAAACAATTATGTGTTGTTTGGTTAAGCCTCCTCATTTCTTTGTATTTCTTTATTGCCATGCCATTTTTTATATGGTAGATACTCTAGTATACCGCTAGTTTTTTATTTCCCCATTTTAACCAATAAATCGAAGGATCGCAATATATTTGAGATACAGCTGTTCTAAGTTCTGGTAAACTGGTTCCCCTGCAGTTCTTATTGTTGAATGAAGTTTATAGTCTTCCCACCAATGAAGGAACAAACGGCTCCTCGCGGTCACATCTTTATTAGAGTGCATCCTGCTGCAGCCAGTGCCCTGAGTGCTGCATTTACCACCGGCTGCGGCCATTGTGTTGTGAGTTTTGTGGGGGCTATAGTGGGTTGGAATGGGAGTAGAGGTCTTAAGCATACAGTACACTTTATATATGCATATGAACATGACATTAACCATAAAATTCTGTTGTATTTACAGAATTTATGCACCATTTGGGGTGCTTTTGGAACAGGATTCAGCACATATTTTATCTACAAATCCATAAATTTGAACCCTTGCATTATATTCATGTCTTGCACTTTTTACCCATTCACCTACAAAATGTGTAACGCTCGCGGTATATTTGGGTGCTGCTATATTCCAGTATGTAAGATATTCTTTAATAGCCATAAAGACGGATACATATAAGAAGCATTTGAGAGCAGGGTCGAGAAAAAAAAAAAAAAAAAAAAAAACTGATGTGGAAGAAGAACAGGAGAATAAACCCAACAAGAACTATCTGGATTAATTTATTAAGTTGATCAGTCCAATATTTTTCTTTTACTTTTTTTTTTAGCATTACCCATTGTCAGGAAAGCATTTTAAATACTCATTCCACAAAATATCAGTAAATAAACAATTAAAAGTGAGAAACGGTACAGCACGAGCCAGACCATAAGTGTGTTTCATTTAAGAAGCTAAGAACATACAGACTGGCTCTATTGTGGTTTGTTTATTCAGAAATCCTGTGTACCTGCACAAATCTGTAACCACTCTCCTGTCTTGTAAACCATTCTTTTTTGATGTGTGCAAAAGTTACTTTTTATAGTTCAAACAGGAATTTCAAAGTCACTTATATAAACAAAGCAACAAAGAGCAGAGTCTTACCTTCGTGAGACTCTCCATTTCTCTTCTCTTGCATAGCAGCTTCAAAGTTCAGTTGCAGGATCTTGTTTAGAGTACTTATCCAGTCATCCATTTCCACTTCACTGTCTGCCGCTAAGAGATAACTGCTTTTGTCTTGCATCTTGAGCTCAAAAGCAAAGCGCCTCACTCGGTTGTTCTAAAAGAAAATCACATTATCCAGTTTTTGTTTTAGGATTTGGAGGATGCATTTTTACTTCAAAATATTAAAGGGGTTAAAACTCACTTTGATATGGTTTTGACAGTTGTGTGTGGGGGGAAAAAAGTATCAGCTTCACAAAGAAATGTATGTCCTAACATGACTGTGATAAACCATCAGACTTCGGATATTCTCTAAAGCCAGTGAAATGTATTTCAGCTTTATAGGGGTCAAAAAGATATTTTTTTGAATTTGTGGTTAAGTTTGTTGCAGAAATAAATAAGAAAACTGTTTGCAAAAACAGCCAAGCAAAAATGTCAATTAAATCTAGATTTTTCAAGTCTGTGGATAAAAAAAAAATGTTTTACTGTGTAATAATAGGGATGAAAGTAAATTATGGGGCAACTAAACAGGAACATGTAGTAGAAGTGTAGAAGAAAAAGGCAGGTGGATATGCTGAAGTCTCATATGAACAGTCCTTTCCCAGTCTGAGGCTCTTTAACTACAGGGGCACTAACTGATCCTCTGAGTGAATGAATAATCCCATGACAGACAGCTGCAAGTGCTTACTACTATTCCCATGGATGATACTGAATTCTTGTAGAACATTTCCTTTTCTCATGTGAGATAATTAAAGCGATTTCACTCTCTCAGCCACACACAGATTTGACCAATAACTCACTACTTACTGCTCTGCCGTCAACTAACTGTCCACTCTCCAGAATTGAGCATTCAATAAAAAAAAATTTTTTATTCCATACGACTATTTGTAACTTTGATCAACATTTGCCGATTAGTTAATCTAGGAGGCTTCTATATAAAATTAAGTGGCGGGAGGGGGGGGCATGGATGGCTGTGCATAGAGTTGCTTCTGGGCTCACTCAACTGTGCTTACTAACACACACGCCATAATTTCCATTAAGTTCTCAGAGAGCGACTTTGCAGCAAAGGAGGACATTCAGTGCTTAAAACAGAGCTGAAATCACACAGTATAAAAAATAAAAAAACATTTTAAAATGTAAGTTTATGTATGTATGCATTTTTTCCCCTACAGAAATCATGTCTTGCAATGCACAGAGACAACCATTACCAAATCCTCTGTTCATTATTTATGACTTGAGTCATTTACAGCAAGTTATACCTTCTCCTCATCTGGACCATCCTCACTAACTCACAAGTTCACATTAACCGTGTCTTCAATTCCTTCTTGTGAGAATATCCTGCTTGTGTTTGGGTGGTCAAACAAATATTTTATGTGAATTGCTGGCAAATTGTTTTAAAAAATGCAAGAGGAGTACCAGCAGCGCTCAGTAATACCTTTCTAACGTAAGAGATTTATGTTCATTCTTTTAAAAACAAGTAACACAATCAAGAGTTTTGGAAAGGATTGCAGCTATAACTATGATTAAATAGGTTGATAGCCAATATGTTTTATTGCTAGTAACATAAGATTACCCATTAAATGTCAGTGAAGGAACATGCATACTCTGTTTCGGCCTTGGAGAGCAACCAGAAACAGCAGTGAGATGTGCAATAAATGTAAGCCTTTGACTAGATGAAACCAAGCCCAAACTCCTCAACAGCCTACAAAACAAATCTAATGCAGACAGAAAGAGCCTATACACTGTAATGTAGCTCACAGAACATATCTGCTGCCATCAGACAGAGACTATATACTGTAACATAGCCTTTAGAAGGCACCTGATGCCATTAGACAGAGCAAGTGTATTGTCAAATAGCCTACAGAAGGAACCTGCCATCAGACAAAGCCTATGTACTGTAACAAAGCCTACAGAAGGAACCTGCTGCTACAGGCCAGAGCCTATGTTCTGTAACATAGCAAAAAGATGGAACCTGCCATCAGACAAAGCCTATGAACGGTAATATAGCCTACAGAAGGAACCTGCCATCAGACAAAGCCTATGAACGGTAATATAGCCTACAGAATGAACCTGCCATCAGACAAAGCCTATGAACGGTAATATAGCCTACAGAATGAACCTGCCATCAGACAAAGCCTATAAACGGTAATATAGCCTACAGAAGGAACCTGCCATCAGACAAAGCCTATGAACGGTAATATAGCCTACAGAATGAACCTGCCATCAGACAAAGCCTATAAACGGTAATATAGCCTACAGAAGGAACCTGCCATCAGACAAAGCCTATGAACGGTAATATAGCCTACAGAAGGAACCTGCCAAGAGACAAAGCCTATGAACGGTAATATAGCCTACAGAAGGAACCTGCCAAGAGACAAAGCATATGAACGGTAACATAGCCTACAGAAGGAACCTGCTGCTACGGGCCAGAGCCTATGTACTGTAACAGCCAAAAGAAGGAACCTGATAACATCAGAGCCTAGATACAGTTACAGCGTACAGAACAAACCTACCTCCATCAGATAGCCTATATACTGAAGGATAGCCTACCAACAGTATACATGTGCTGACCACAGATGAGAAAGAGCCCATCCACTGTAACAATCCACAGTAAATTTGTGCCAACACCAGATGTAAGCCCTAATACTGTACAATAACTGACTTTATATCTGTGCAGACACCAGATAAGACAAAGTCTATATAATGTAAGAAAGTACATTATAAACTGCCTAAACATCGGGGTAATAGAACAATGCCTTTTTTGTATTTGCCAATACAGGTCTGTTTTTTTGTTGATAATACAGCTTTAATGCTCTGCCAGCTACTAGAGCACAGCATGGGAAGCTGGTCAGTATGGGAGGGGGTGCTATGATAAATCAACAACACACAGGGAGCTGTGAAGAAAGGGCCAATATGAGTTTCTAATAACTTGATGAGGAAATGGACACTGTGCCTTGGCAAATGACAAAGTACTACACATACATATTTTGTTTGCTTTGTAATATTATTTGAATCAAGTGTGTGGGATTGGTGCTTTAATGCGGTGGCAAAGGCAGAGTGTAATGATATGTAAATGTGCCTATCTACAGCTAGGAATGTGAATGTCAGCTCCCACACCAACAATCCCACACAGAGAGCTATGTGCAGGCTCCCTGCAATGTATGGATGTGAGAACCTAGCCCAAGAGCAAAAGCACAACCCCAACCACAATGACAATGCTGTGCAATATAAGGATACAGATTAACACTATCAAATACAATACACCCTCTATCTGAGAGTTTAAAAAACATTAACACTGCATTTCTAATTTTGCTATTGGAATCTCTGGTTTCACGTTCTTGTCAACCAAGGCCTATTCTTGTTTGGTTAAACAGAAAATGTTTCATGCTGCACCCATTCTCATTTTAAATTAAACTTCTGGGGGACTAAATGTACACAGGATCACTATACACAAACCTGCTTTTTCAGGCAAAAGAATTGCACACTTATCTTTATTAGTAGAGTATATGCTTTCATAAGCTTATTATTGTGATTGAAACATCAAAGCTAGTGATATCTGGGAGGGCCAAATACTATTAACAGAAATCTATACTATTACTATTCTCAGTAGATGGTAACAAATGGAGAAACCCAGTTAAAATAGGTTCCCGATTTGTGGTACTGTAAATGTAACCCTGGACAGGTTTATGTTTCTCTGATGCTTCTGAAAATCTAGTTTTGAAAACTGGCAATGCTCTGCAATGCCACTTGTAATTTAATGAATACTGCTCTTCATCAATAGCTCAGACATACGAAAACCAAAGAAGGGTGGGGGGAGCTGAAATTAAAAACATCAGTGAAGAAAGTAGGCAGAGGGAGCTTCTAATATATAGCCCATTTAAGACATGAGAGCTTGTCCTTATAATGCTCTATATCAGCCTCTGCAGCTAAACTACAAATAAAATAAGTAAACAGTGGGAGTGCTGTATAAGTTGACAATGTCCCATTTAAAATAAATAGGAAACAGAGGGGAAAAAAAACGTATAATGATACGTTTAAAAGGATTTCAACAGCTCACATTTTGAGCTCTGTGCCATCATATAGAGTAGAGTCCATTTAATCAAATATTTTAGACAGAAATTGATTTTATCTGGATTATTAATGATTTTCATTAACACAAACTTACACAAACAAACAAATGCTGTATGCCTGTGCTGAACTTATAGAAAAGCAGATATTGACTAAATGTATTGCCCTTTGATGATATAACCATGAAGCAATGTGAAATGGAGGGCTACAGATTTTCATCTGCCCACTGACAATAATGGGGTTTTATAGGTGACCTAGTCTAGATCAGGTTTGCTCAACTCCATTCCCCAATACCCAGAATCAAGCCAAATTTGCAGGAAAGTCTTATATGAACACTGATAAGTACTTTAACTGACTGAGCTTCTGATTGACACCTCTAGTCCAACAAGATATCCCTTGTTATGGATATTTCTAGTCTTCAGGCCCTATACTAAATAGAGTGAAAAAGAAAGCAAGTATGCAATTTTGTTCAGTGTAATACCCACTATAACTATTTTGAGTGCAGACCTAAAACAAAATGAATCACAGTAACACTGCAAAATATTGGCTTTGAAGTAACAGTACAGTATCCCAACATAGGTGAAGAAGCACTGAACAAGGGGATAAACACTGTAAGTTATATTTACCTGCACAACACCCATGCAAGAATCAAGGAATATTGATCCTTTTGGTTCTTTGGAGATTTTCTCATCTTTGTAGAAATTGAGGTTGAATGAGCCATCACCAAGCTGTATAAGATGGAAAAATCTCCTCTTGAAAGACTGAGAGAAAAAAACAGTGTCAGTTAATGTACATGTCTGGGATGTTTTAACATTATTTGTTATATTACCTCCTAACACGTACTAAATAGACACATGATAAAGAGATGAGTAACCATGAACAAATACCGAAGTTTTATTATAGTATTCATGCACAAATCTGTGTTATTTTTTTAATATATAACAGAATTTGATAATGTGATCCTTTAAGTAGTAACATGCTATGACAGTGCTACAATGGAATGAACAATAGATAACTGGTTACAACTTCATAAAAAACTTACTCTCATTGTCACACTTATTGCACTGTTCATGTTCCCTTTGTAGAGCCAGCCATGCTTTGTGATCCCACCTTTTTGAGATCCAAGCGATGCAGCATCCTGTAAACAGAAAACATCTGTTCTTAGTGAAAAAAAATTACAGAGCAAGAAAAATTATAATACTAAACAACCCTTGTGCCTTGCAGTATCTTCTACAGAAACAAATCTGTTCTTACTTGTACAGAGATACAGTAATAGAAATGATTATGCCAAACCATACGCGAGCTACCAATATCACATCCCACTGTATCTTTATAAAAGCACAATCCCCACCAGAGACTAACTATCAGGACCTCAACAGAAAAGTATCAAACAGATCATGATAAGCCATCATAACAGGCGTGGAATCCATGCTCAAGGTCAAACATGTCATCCTACTTTATATGCCATACCCTGAAGGTTTGTTTTGTGCAATTAATTTTCTAAGTAGAACAATTATAACATCATAAATACACCTTGTTTTTACCCTCTGAATTTTACACAGCACCGTCTTAGAGCAATCTAAAAGGAATGAAAATACTGTAATATAAAAAACTAATCACTAATGCAGCATACAAAAAATATTTAATAAATCTATGCTAAATAGTAAAGAAATGGGCTATTCACGGAACAGATTTTTTTTTCATCTGAAGATGTCTAATGAAAAACCAGAACGACTTTTCAGATATCTAGTCACCCTCTGATAGTCCTACTATTGACTGAGCTGTTTAAATTGAATGAATTGCTCCCAGTGAATGGAGAGCATTGAGATTCTACTCCAGAGTACATCAATACATCTGAATGAAGTTATATACTGATGACCCATTATAAACCACATACTGCTTAGTTCATGAAATATAATACCACATGCAACCTTTTAGACAATCTTCACGTAACAGACTGCCTTACGGGAAGCAATTACAATATTTTTGGTAAAACTAGTCAGGTTTGTATTTAGACATTTCATGGTTAACTCTGTCATCACTGGTTGGGAAGAAATTTGATTACTGAACCCTTCGGTCAATCTACTAAGAATTAATAAATCCATTAAGAATGCAGTTTCTCTCAACTTTATTTCTTTGCATACTCATAGATGGTTGACCATTCCAAATATGTGGGACGCTGGCATGCATATTCGTTAAGCAGATTACAGACACAGACTTGCCTGTGCTATACTCTTGTTTTAATCTATGTTTTGCCTAGGCGCCTCCGTAGAAATACAATTTAACAATCAACAGCTCAGCAGTTATACAAATTCTGAGCCTCTCTTCCTGGGCATTTGTTGATACCTATGTTATCCCTAGTTGACCTAAAATATACAATATTCTGCTGATAAAAGCAGTAAAATGAAGAAACAACAAAGATCCCTTTAGGACAAGAAGGAGAACAAGAGTATGTAAGTGAATCTTGTAGAAGATGATGAACGTGTCAATCAAAACCCAGTACTATAGACTAATGAAACAATTATGGAAACATTAAAGTAATGAAAAGCCTGCATTTCTCCCACACAAACATGGGTGACAAGTCACTATTTACCCAATGGTTTCGTTCAGTCAACAACTAAATCACCACCTTGTGGATTTGTTTTCTCTTTTCCACTGAAAACCAAATCCAATTCACCACCCAGTAATGCATCAGCAAAGTAATGTATGCAAGAAAGGTGCAGATGGTTTCAAAGAGTAATGAACATAACAGAACCAACACTCTGTTCCCACTGTGGTGTAATCTACCTTTATTTTATAGAGGAGTTACTGTACCTCATCTTTGTCTGCATCTTCATCCACTTCATACACATGTACTGGAAGTTTTTCTGGTTTGGTTCCTTTACTACATAATGAGAAGAAAAGGCACAGAGGAACAATAACTATATTTTACATCAGTACTTGTGTTAAAAAACGTACTATTTTTTTCCATGTGTATTATGTCTCTTATTGTACTATGTCTTTTAATGTTGCCCATATGCTATCTAGTAGAAGTGTTGCGTTCCATAATGGGCTGGTGTGCCGACCTACCTAATAACCAGCACAATACCCTATGTTTTGTGGATATTGCCTCCCTGACCGTGTCCTGATGTACAGTGCCTTGCAAGTTTTCACCCCCATTGGCATTGTTCATGTTTTTTTGCCTCACAACCTGGAATTAACATGGATTGTTTGAGGATTTGTATCATTTAATTTACAGAACATGCCTACAACTTTGAAGATGTTTTTTTTTTTTTTATTGTGAAGCAAACAACAAATAGGACAAAATAACAGAAAAGGTCAGTGTGCATAACTATACACCCCCCTAAAGTCAATACTTTGTAGAGCCACCTTTTGCGGCAATCAGAGCTCCAAGTCGCCTTGGATAAGTCTCTATGAGCTTGCCACATCTTAACACTGGGATTTTTGCCCATTCCTCCTTGCAAAATTGCTCCACCTCCTTCAAGTTGGATGGTTTGCGTTTGTGAACAGCGTTCTTTAAGTCTGACCACAGGTTTTCTGTTGGACTGAGGTCTGGGCTTTGACTAGGCCATTCCAACACATTTACATGTTTCCCCTTAAACCACTCAAGTGTTGCTTTAGCGGTGTGTTTGGGGTTATTGTCCTGCTGGAAGTTAATCCTCAGTCCTAGCCTCAAATCACGCACAGAGTGGTACAGGTTTTGCTCAAGTATATCCCTGTATTTAGCACCATCCATCTTTCCCTCAACTCTGACCAGTTTCCCAGTCCCGGCTGCTGAAAAACATCCCAACAGCATGATGCTGCCAACACGTTTCACTGTGGAGATGGTGTTCTTTGGGTGATGTGATGTATTGTGTTTGCGCCAGACAGAGTTTTCTTTGATAGTTGAAAAGTAAAATTTTAGTCTCATCAGACCAGAGCACCTTCCTCCATACATTTTGGGAGTCTCCCACATGCAACATTTTGTTTTTTGCTGAAAGTAATGGCATAAAGCCCAACTCTATGGAGCATATGGCTTATTGTCCTCCTATTTACAGATACTCCAGTCTCTGCTGTGGAACTCCACAGCTCCTCCAGGATTACCTTAGGTCCCTCTGCTGCCTCTGATTAATGCCCTCCTTGCCCGGTCCGTGAGTTTTGGTGGGCGGCCGTCTCTTGGCAGGTTTGCGGTTGTGCCATGTTCTTTCCATTTCTTTATGATAGATTTGATGGTGCTCCTGGGGATCATCAAAGATTTGGATATTTTTTTATAACCTAACCCTGACTTGTACTTAACAACATTGTCCCTTACTTGTTTGGAGAGTTCCTTGGTCTTCATGGCAGTGTTTGGTTAGTGGTGCCTCTAGCTTAGGTGTTGCAGCCTCTGGGGCCTTTCAAAAAAGGTGTGTATATGTAATGACAGATCATGTGACACTTAGGATTGCACACAGGTGGACATCATTTCACTAATTATGTGACATCTGAAGGTAATTGGTTGCACCAGAGCTTTTTATGGGCTTCATAACAAAAAGGCGGTGAATACATACGCACATGCCAATTTTCTGTTTTCAATTTCTAAAAAATAGATTTATGTATATATTGTTCTCATTTTACTTCACCAACTTAGACTATTGTGTTCTGATCCATCACATAAAATTCAGATTAACAAAAGATTGAACTTAAGGCTGTAATGTAACAAAATAGGTAAAAAGCCAAGGGGGTGAATACTTTTGCAAGGCACTGTATGATCACTATGTTAGTGAGTTGGGTATTCACTAGTCTATCCTTTGGTTCTCAGTTACCGTCCTGCCTATTTGGTGTCAGACCTGTTTGCATGCACAGATGATATACTAATACAGCTCTGTATAACCAATATAGCCCTACTGGGGGAAGATAATGCTTTTGAAGTACAAACACTAAAGCTTGGGACACAGATGGCCTACATATTTCCCCTTATCCACCAAGTATATCATGCATGTTTTATTAAAGGCGTATAAAATTGCATTTATGGATGGAAAATAGGCTTGAAGAAGAAAAACTACTAAATGAAAATGAATTAAAAAAGAAGTGGTTAACAGCACTGATATACTATCCGTGAATGTATGCTTCTAGTAAAGTGGGTGGGATTCTTGGAAAGAGAATTGTGCTTAATAGGACTCTGTTAATTGCTATTTGTACTTTTATAACACAACTGACTTTGCTTATCTGCTGAAGAGAACACATAGCAGAAGGTCTTTTCAAAAGCAACAACAACATACATTTCCAAGGCTACATATATGGATATATTTTTTAAACAGTATAACATTTTGCCAATTATCAAATCTAGTTCTGTAACATAGGTCACATAAAATATTGGATTAAAGGGTCACATTCATTTTATTTTAAATGAATTAGTCCTAATCTGCCATAAATTCACATCATGTTTCCTGCTGCTCTTTTTATTGTCTGTGCCCATCACACCCCAACAGAGTACAACCTCTCAGAGTATCTGCACTACACTTGTGTCATATGTGCTGCAGAGGATATTTTCTGTTATGCATAGAATGCATCTGTTCAACATAAAGATTGCTCAACTTTTACCTTCGTACATATGCCCCATTATATAGGAACACAAAATGACATTCCTGAGCTCATATGTATACAATATGATAGACAAGAGTATTTAACATATTAAGACAGGAAGCAAAAACAAAAAAAAAAATGATCAAAAAGAACATACTGCAAATGTACGAGGATTACATATTTGGACTTGTATAGTATCCAGTAAAAAGTAGAGGACTAGGCAGGATAGCAATAAATTAGAGGACAGATTTAAACTATTACAGAGAGAGGTGAATTTAACCTCAGCGTTTGGAAATATGACTTCCAGAGCCTCAACCACAATGAACAATTTAGATTTCAATTAAACAAGTCTTTTAATAAACACAATGAACACTTCCCAATGGCATGTAAATGATGACAAACACATTTCTTCAATCAGTGTATTGCTTACAATGTCTAAGTATTGCCAAATAAACCAAACTACTGCAGCTGTTTTAAAAGCAAATTAACAGAAAAAAAAAGTTTGCACTTTCAATAATGGTTATTTTAAGGCTGAAACCTTTCAAACCACAATAGTTGAAAAAAGTACCTTTCTAACTTCTACCTATCGTACTGGTTGACAAATATCTTAAAAGCTTTGGGTCTTAAATGTTATGGGATTTTCCTTTTATAGTTCTAATGACGGGTCTGAAAATATAAACTACACATAAAAATGCTATGTAATGTGGTGTAATAGCTGAAGTACAGTTGCACAATTATATAAAAAAAAAAAATTGACAACTTTACAGAAGTCGTGAAGTGCCATATTAACAATATGCACTTTTGAAAAGTTACACTTTATAACACACAAACTGTTTTTAAAACATTTAACAAACTTACTAAATTAAGGGGAGTTTGAAGATTTGTTGTCTTAGAAAACAAGGTATTTGAGAATCTTGTCCATCATTTAAAAGAAAGAATGAAAAAAAAAACGGATTCAATTATTTAACGGATCTGGGGGCTTGCCTCTACTAGCCAGTGAACAGTAATATAGCTTTACGATTCATACCTGTCAATGAAATGTACAGATATACATATGCTCTGATGCTCTGTTTATTTCCTGTTCGTTCCAATAATGTTTAAAGAGTTCTATTTAATTTTTTTTTCAGGCACAACTTGAGTAATGTTTAAAGTAATTTTTTTTTTTTGCATGCATTTAAAAAAGCAAAAAGAATTACCGTATGTTCCCTGTCCAGAGTGGTTAAAATTAGGTTTCCACCTAGAAACTAGGTGGTCAAGTTTCTACTCTGCTCGTGCTTTGCATTTACAGATTTGATGTAATTTAGTAGTGCCATATTCATAGAGGTAAGAGACAAGTGCATTAACCGGATGCCAAAAATATAATATCTGATCAACAGAGTGTGGGGAAAATTGATTGTTAACGCCGAGATCAAGCAAAACAATTCTTCCGTAAGGTTTCAGACAGATTGACAAGCTGGTTTTGTATTGCTCATTCTTAATGAACAGAAAACAGTTTTTATATTTTTCCCTAAAATCTCCTTTGTAGGCAAATACATATATCTACTTCAGGGAAAAAGGGATGAACTTGCTTTCATTTTGCTTGGCAGGAAACACTGCAGGAGAGCTTCTAAATTTACATGTCTATGTATTAATACCTTCTAAACCACTGCTTCTAGAAATGTTTAGATCTACAAAGCAACGCCAAAATAGGATTAAAGCACTGAGGCGTGTCTTGGGTAAGGGAGATGTCTCCTGGATCACTGGCATTGATTATTTTAATTGCATACTGCATTGTGCGGAGAAAGCATAGGATTATTAAAGACATTTCTACAAAAAAATTATGAACACAACTTTTTCCTATAATCTTGCTAGTTATAGGGCAGGACACCAAACAATTTAATTTTTCGAAACAAGCTTCTGTGCCACTGGCTAGTGTGAGTATTTAATACACACTTCTATACACAGAAAAGGGAAGTGTTTAATAGGAAAATGAAAATGGTGTCACTGTAAATTTCAACAGAGAAAGCCAATTTGTATTGTAAAATACCACTACATTTGCTATTTACCAAATCAATACAGCAGATAAATCATAAGATACGAATGCACTGTGAAGTAAAGCTTATTTTGTCATATGGAATTCGTGCCAACACAGGACATGATGATTCAGTACTGATTCAGAAAGCACTAGTTAAAGTTGAAGGTCAGGAGATCTGTGGTATTTTTCTTAGCTGTATATAGTGTCAAGCAGTATTCAGCTGCCAACCAGGACAGGAAGTTATGGGCTGTGGCGGAGCACTTTTTTTGTTCAAGTCTATAACCGACACCTATCCTACTCAGCGAGTGTATTCTCATCAGCACCTCACAGCTCTGCTTATTTATACCCGCATTACATATGCACTGTGAACACTTTTCCTGGATCATGTACTCACCTTGGAAGCTGTCGGAAATCTCCTGAGTAGTCTTCATATTTATAAGTGACAACGTGCCAATCTGAATTGTACGTTTTGATGCACTAATTATAAAAAAGAAGAAAGAAGATATATAGATAGTTTAATTTCTAATTATAATTGTCTACAAATTTAAAACTAACCGTACATAGAATGTAAATTCATGAGATTGCAAAGATTTTGTTTCTTTTATGCACAGAAGGTTAACAATATTAGTCACAAATATACATTTATTCAGGGCAATAAACGTGTAATTCTGGATACCAAATAGTTTTCCAAAGCATCATCTCTCTCTATGAAGGATTGTCTGGCTCCTATAAAATCTTCCTGGCTGTTAAGTGTTTTTAATTTGTCTACCTTTGCATTTAATTCTATACAGACAAACCTGAAACTATATTATGTATCATTAGATTTTACATCAATATAGTGAGATATCTGGCATTAAGTTTGCTTGTGAAATTGCCAATATCTGTTACTTTATGCAGTTGGTCACCTCGCAGTGAGCTGAAAACAAAACATAATGGTGATCCAGCATAGTGGGACTAAGCAGCAAAGGAGGACATGCAGGTATATGGAATAAAACATTGAGAAAAATAAGTCGTTTTCAGTTTTTTCCACTTTCAAGTTTTCTTAGAGAATATTTTAATTACAACAATTTTTACATTCATTCATTAAATATGGTATAAAAAAAAAAAGATTAAGTATTTGTAAGAGTTTTGATAAAAGATTTCTCAGTTTAAGGCATTGTTGTCTTTATAGGGATATATAAGTCTACTATACTTGATTTTCTACTTTTTTTTTTTCTTTTTAACTTATTCCAAATAATAATTTACAAATTCACTTCAACCAGTGTATATATTAAAAAACTAAACTACATAAAAATAAAAGAACTCAATTAAAAGAAAGCGTAACATTGATAACAAACATCTTAATAAAATAATAAATTATCTTCTCCATTTTCTCAGTTTGTAAGATTTATAGGAGATAAAAATTAAAGGGGTATGTACATTTGCTGGATTATGAATGCAACTGATAGAGGAGAATTAGAAGTGTATGCAAACATGCATGAAAAAATCCCAAAATAAACATTTAAACACTTACATTGAAGTCAGCAGTGTCTGGTAATTTATGACAGTTGGAAATCAGGGTTAACAACCTCCAAACCCAAGCTAAATTAGCATCAGACGTAAAATAATATTTGTTTCTGAAAATCAGGTTAGTTGAAACGTTCTAATTAACTCTGGGTTCAGGTTTGTGGCGCAAAGCAGGCTAGCATATGTAGTGTATCACTGATATGTGCTATGTATTGCTGGTGATAGACAGGAAGATGTAAGGAGATTTGCTGTTCAAGCAACAGCAGGTAAATATTGCTCCCCTGATGCTGCATGCTGCCGGGGGGGGGGGGGGGGGGTAAATCCTTAGATATTAATAAAAAATAAAATGTTTTATGAGATGTGCTGCATACAAATAGGCTGCTTTTTGCCTATATAGTGCAGAGTTGTATTAATCCATGAAACTTTCATAACCCCTTTACGTTTTTATTGTTTCCATCTCCTTATGTCTCATGGGCTCCTACCAAGAGGAGATCACAGGCTCCTAATTCCATCCAATAGTTATCCTTTTCTAAAATATTAGGAGGGTGAGTTGTGAAAAGCCTGGGTTCCCAGTTTTCTCACTCTTTAGTATATTGCCTACACATGCAAAAAAAACTAAAGCATAAAAAAAAACCTTTCATACAGTGGTCCTTTAATAAAAATGCTTTCACTCACAATGTATATATAATTGTAAAGAACAAACTGATTACCATGAAATTATATCTTAACTAAGGATGGATTTTATTTAAAGTACAAGGAATAAAGGGACAAGGGAAGACTACATATGATCATTTTCATATTAACAACACAATGCTGAACCTATTTTATTGTAATGACAAACACAGATACAGAATGTTTAAGGACAAAAGAGTGCATACTGTTTTGTTTGGGTTTGTTACTAGAGAGGGCCAGGAACGTCAACATAAGGCTTACTGTATATCTACCTGGTCAGCTATCCCTTTCAGCCCTGCCAAAAGAACGTACTTATTTGCCAAAACAAGTGAGACGCCACTTTAACAGAATCCATAAACAAGAAAATAAAACATTAAAAGCCAACCTTAAAAACCAGAGCACAGAATAATAAATAACGCAATGCAAAACATAGCCTGACCTCAAGAAAAAGGTGGGTGTAAAACTGCATGTAGCTGGGTATTTTTATACAGTTACTAAAATGAACTCTGTAATTCTCTATACTAGGAAAGCAGGATATAAAATAAGGATATTGTTTTTGGGCTACAAGCAGATTAAAAATACATTCAGACACAAAGGTTACTGCTTCGGTCATTGTAATTTTGACTGACGTAGATAGGGAGGCGTTGTATGGAGAAATTATTATTATTATCTTTTATTTATAAAGCACTTACATGTTCCTGTGGAACAGAGTACTTTTGGGGGGGGGGGGGAGATTACTCTGTTATGGAAAAAATTTGAATAAAATATCACATTCAAGACAGGTGATCATGATGCAGATTCTATTTTACCAAGCCTTCCTCTGCTACACTGGAATGTGTCACATAATGTACCGTATACACTCGAGTATAAGCCGAGTTCTTCAGCCCTTTTTTTTTTTTAAGGGCCCGCTCCTCATTCTAAACCACCTCGCTCCTCATTCTAAACCACCCCGCTCCTCATTCTAAACCACCCCGCTCCTCATTCTAAACCACCCCGCTCCTCATTCTAAACCACCCCGCTCCTCATTCTAAACCACCCCGCTCCTCATTCTAAACCACACCTAAATACCTCCCCCTCTCTCTTTCCCCTCACTTAGCTGCTTCTGCTCCGGCCTCTGCTCCTTCTTGACCCGGCCCGCATGTGACGTCACATGTGCGCCTCAAGTCATTAGCATATACCGGGAGCGGAGGCCGGAGCAGAAGCAGGTAGGTCGGGGATGCGGAGGGGGGTCGAGGTGGATGAGGAGGGGGGGGGTCGAGGTGGATGAGGAGGGGGGGGGTCGAGGTGGATGAGGAGGGGGGGTCGAGGTGGATGAGGAGGGGGGGTCGAGGTGGATGAGGAGGGGGGGGTCGAGGTGGATGAGGAGGGGGGGTCGAGGTGGATGAGGAGGGGGGGTCGAGGTGGATGAGGAGGGGGGGTCGAGGTGGATGAGGAGGGGGGGTCGAGGTGGATGAGGAGGGGGGGGGGTCGAGGTGGATGAGGAGGGGGGGGGGGGTCGAGGTGGATGAGGAGGGGGGGGGTCGAGGTGGATGAGGAGGGGGGGGGGGTCGAGGTGGATGAGGAGGGGGGGGGGTCGAGGTGGATGAGGAGGGGGGGGTCGAGGTGGATGAGGAGGGGGGGGGGTCGAGGTGGATGAGGAGGGGGGGGTCGAGGTGGATGAGGAGGGGGGGTCGAGGTGGATGAGGAGGGGGGGGGTCGAGGTGGATGAGGAGGGGGGGGTCGAGGTGGATGAGGAGGGGGGGTCGAGGTGGATGAGGAGGGGGGTCGAGGTGGATGAGGAGGGGGGTCGAGGTGGATGAGGAGGGGGTCGAGGTGGATGAGGAGGGGGGTCGAGGTGGATGAGGAGGAGGGTCGAGGTGGATGAGGAGGGGGGTCGAGGTGGTTGAGGAGGGGGGTCGAGGTGGTTGAGGAGGGGGGTCGAGGTGGTTGAGGAGGGGGGTCGAGGTGGTTGAGGAGGGGGGTCGAGGTGGTTGAGGAGGGGGGTCGAGGTGGTTGAGGAGGGGGGTCGAGGTGGTTAAGGAGGGGGGTCGAGGTGGTTGAGGAGCGGGGTCGAGGTGGTTGAGGAGCGGGGTCGAGGTGGTTGAGGAGGGGGGTCGAGGTGGTTGAGGAGGGGGGGGGTCGAGGTGGTTGAGGAGGGGGGGGGGGGTCGAGGTGGTTGAGGAGGGGGGGGTCGAGGTGGTTGAGGAGGGGGGGTCGAGGTGGTTGAGGAGGGGGGGTCGAGGTGGTTGAGGAGGGGGGGTCGAGGTGGTTGAGGAGGGGGGGTCGAGGTGGTTGAGGAGGGGGGGGTCGAGGTGGTTGAGGAGGGGGGTTGAGGTTGAGGATGGGGGTTGAGGTTGAGGATGGGGGTTGAGGTTGAGGATGGGGGTTGAGGAGGAGCAGCGATTTAAAAACTTTTGTAAAAACATATAATATCCAAGTTTCTTTGTTAAAACAGTTGCTTTTACTGCCATTTCACGTTATTTATCTTATAAGTGTTAATATTAATAAAAAAAAGTTCTGAGCTACCCTTATTTTGCTTCAAAGTTCTTTGTTTGAAATATGTTTTTTTTCCTGAAAATTTTCTTCTTAAAATGAGGTGCGTGTTATACGCCGATAAATACGGTATTTATACAAACATGTCAGAAAAGGACAGCAGCACATAAAAATTATACATACTGAGCCATGTCAAGTTGGAAAAAAGAGATACATCAGTTAGAGCAAAGATAGGAAGATAAGCAAATCGGCTAAGTGAGAAGAAGCGTCAAATTTGGCAGAACAGGGTGGGAGGGAAGGGGAGAATCAAAATTGGCAGTACGGGTGTGTGTGTGGGGGGGGGGTGTTTGATTAAGGGTTTGCGGGTGTGTGTGTGGGTGTGTGTGGGGGTCTAGGTCAGAGAAGGAATGAAAAGTTTATTAGTATGAGTAAATTTGGGATGTGAGGCACATCAACCTGGGGGCAAATAATGGTAAAAGAAGCACATTAGTTTTGGCAAAGCAAGGGTCCACCTGGAAAAAGGTAATATTTACTCCTCCAAATGCAGGAGGACAAAAAGAGATTACTTCCTCCTCCACCCGCCCCCCCTTCTCATCCTACTCCTCCCCCCTTCTCATCCTCCTCCTCCGCCCCTCCTATCACCCACCTATCATCATTCTGCTCCTTCTCCCCACCCCCCTCCTTATCTTCTTTCCCCCATAACCAGCTCCTTACTGCACCATCTCCAATCCCTATCCCCCTCTCCTTACTTGCTACTATGCTCCGATGAGAGGATGCCGATCCTGACGCTGCAGCATGTCTTCCATACCGGCATATGCTAATGACGTGACGTCACATGCGCGTCACCTTATTAGCATATGCCAGTACGGAAGGATCGGCATTTGCAGTAGCTAAGAGACAACCTAGTACGCTTTGTCATTTCAAGCTTAAAGCAATGCTTACCTCTGTGACAAAAAGGCTCTGGGCTTCCTTCTCTGCATTTTCAGGGACTGTAGAACAGATATATCGTCCCTGCCGCTTTAATGTTGCTATCTGTAGACAAGAAGAAAAAGCATAAAAAGTAAAATAAAAAGTGTTTAGTGATTGTTTACATATACTGAAAAGCCTATTTGAAATGTCTTCTATATGTAAATAGTTGGACCAACAACCTTTTTCTTCTATGTTGCAATAAACGAATTTAAAAAAAAAGCTTAAAATAAGAAACCTAGATTATATGATGGAAAAAGGAGGTCAAAAGCATAATTTATTAACATTTACCAAAGAACTGCGGAAATGTGCTGAAAGCATAAAAACCTATTATAGGAAACTGAATAACAATGCAATCAATTTTTAAATAGCCACATACATTAAAGGCAGTGTTTTCAGGAACACAGAAAAAAATATTTTAATTGGACTCGCAAAATTCACTTTCTTTTTAAATCTAGGGAAAAAATCCCAGGAGCCTAGTTTAAAAAAAAGCTTAGAATATAACTAGAAAAAACAATAGAGCTTTAGCATTGCGACAGTTTTTTGTTATTTCTTGCCTGTAGACAATATACATCTATAAATGCCCAAAACAAACCAATAAACTACAAAAAAAAAAAAATTGGAAAAGTCATGAGTGCAAAATATTAGTAAGAAAAATATGTATCTAACAGTAGATCTCAAATGGTGAAAGTGTGCTATACATAAGTTAAGTTACAGGCAACGACTAGTTTTAATTGTTTATATAATTGTTTTTACAGCTGTTAACAAAAACATGGAGGAGGTAGAACCCTGGAACCCTTAAGTTCACAATACAGTTTTTCATAAAAGTTTTTCACCTATAAAATTGATTATGTTTTTTTACATACTACATATGTAAAAAGTTATCCCATCAATTTTCTTAGGAACATCTTCAGTGTCTATGTAAATCTCAAATTCCAATGTTTACATTATTCACATACTTTTTTTTTTTTTTTATTAACCCATGCAAGAGTTTATGGTATTGTATACTATTAGCTATAAGCTAATTTAAATATAAGGGCAACAGTGGGTTAATCACATTCACATAATAGTAGAAATTTTTAATGAAAAAACAACGTTGATTAAAAGAGTTTAAAGGAAAGAATAAACAATGGTTCCTTCGATGGCTACTGTAACCTCTATTAACACTATCGTTTATCATTCGTGGAGTGTGGTTACATAGCAAATAGTTTTTCAGAGTATGGTAAGGGCATATTTTATAATCTTGTATACATATATTTATGAGATAGAGTCCAATCGGTTGACAACTCCTTATATATCATAAGGCCCATTATATAGAGACAGACTTCTTACTATCTATATACGGTAGTTATATATGGAGATATTATGATATCCCCACTTCACCTTTGTTTCCTTCTATTTATATTGAAAAGTAATTTAGCACAAAAAAGATGTTTCGATGTGTAGCATACACGGTAGTATTGGTAACCATGACTACTGTTTCCTTTAAATAGCTCACAGCTCCAGTACACGCCTTAATCCTTTGAGAAAGGCGTTTTACACATATAAACATGTCGGGAAGCAGGCAAGCGCAGCGTGACGTCATCACGCACGTTGTAACCAGGAAGCGCGAACCTCAGAGTTATTGAAGGCGCGAAAATATTGAATAGGAAAGTTCAGAGGCATTCTGAGGGCTTAAATTTATTTTTAACTACTACTGCTTATATTATAAGCAGTCAAGGACCCATGGGGACTTAGATAGGAGGGGATAGAGATATATACTAAGAGTAAAAAGCGTAAGCCTTGTGTATATATACACATACAGAAAGGCAGTTTTGCTCCATATACTGACTCTACAAACTGACTTTATATCTGACTTTACAAAAGCCTCCCCTTTGTCCCTGACCACCTATATAATACTGCTAATAGGTGATCTATATGATTTGCTATGAATTTAACAGTATTACATATTGAAGTATATTTGGGACCTTACTTTATAGCTCAGAAGTGATTGAGCAAGTGCCCTTACCATACTCTGAAAAACTATTTGCTATGTAACCACACTCCACGAATGATAAACGATAGAGTGTTAATAGAGGTTACAGTAGCCATCGAAGGAACCATTGTTCATAGTGTTTTTAATCTTTCCTTTAAACTCTTTAAATCAACATTGTTTTTTCATTAAAAATTTCTACTATTATGTGAATGTGATTAACCCACTGTTGCCCTTGTATCCCAATTTGTAGTGTTAAGCACTAATGGGTTTATTTCCCTAAGACATTACCTTTTCTTTTATAGCTAAGAGTAGCATCAGAATCATAAATGTTAGTATCTTCCCCTCATGCTCCTTTACTACTAAGGTCACCATGTATGGGACTCAACTCTAATCATTAGGATACTTTAGAAGATGGAGAAATCTAGTAAGTTTCATATAATATCATAGGATTAATTTAGCTGAAGAAAATGATATTGTCTGAATAAGGAAACACTCAAAAGGTAGATTGTTACTAAGTGCATAAACTGGAAATCATTGTATCTCAAGGACTATTACATTTGAGATTGTATTTATTAACAACAGGATATGTTATACCTATAATCAGTGAAATGAACCCTCCCCCTCTTCTTCTCCATCATATCCATTACATATTACCAATCCCTTTGGGGGTGGTCACAGGGCTAGGACATACATTTGCAATGGACTCCCACATTAAAGAAGAATGAAATAGAATAATCAACAAATTATTATTTTTTAACTTTGCAAAACTGTTCTAATAATCAGTCTAGCTCTTTAAACTCTCTTTAGGTGCTGTAAATGTGAGAGAAGAGCCCTTTAATAGCATTTTGATAAATACAAGTTTCCAACAGTGTCATGATTTAATACAAGTAATATCACAGTAAGATCTTGCAGCTTTCTATTGGATGCTCTATGTGACCATATTGTAATAGCTTGGTGAGGTCATGTTTGGCTTTGATTACATTTATAGATTTTTTTTCTCCCAAATATCTACGTAAAGAAACAAATGAAATAAACAAATATAAGCAAGGATTTGTTTAGCATCTGCCTCACAGTATCTAAAAAAGAATTGTGTCCCACATCTCCCCGCTTGTATGTCGTTACATCTACAGCTTTATTTTAAGAGGGTGCGGATGCAGAGTCTTCCAGTACCTTTGTACTCAGTAGGGCCTGGTTTCCTGCTTCTAGGTCCACACATTTTTTAGATTGTTATCTCTATAATGTTAAACAAATAGTTGGGGTAAAAATAAATAGCAGGAAGCTTTTACTGAGGAAATGTATTAAACAGATTTTCAGTTCAAAATATTTTCATTTTTGTTTTGTTTTTTTTAAACAATCCTCGACTACCCTTTATAAGACTAGTAAAACTCTGCAACAGATACTGGCGCAGTTGAACATGTAGCATGTCACCATACCAATGTCTTTTACTGATATCAATCTTACATGGGCAGTATCGCTTTCTCCTCTTGATGATGACTGAAAGCCAAATTCTACAAGGGATGATAATTAAATATACTTGATCAATAGTTATATAGTTAATAGATATATATAGTTAGAAATGTGTAAAATAGTTATGTTAAATCATCATAATATCTATCTCTATATCCATCTATCTATATATATATATATCTTAAGTCAATTGATTAAAATTAATAAGCCTGAAATCTATATTAAATGACCACTGTAGCAGTCATACAACAGTGTTTTATTTATTAAGCAACAAAACAAATGTTGGAAGAAAATAAAGTGTATTTTTTAAAACTTATATTTGAAATGTAGCACTTTGAGACTCCTCCACTCCTGTATTTACGGTCTTAGGGGCATGAGAGGAACCGCTCAAAAGATTTTCCTAGATTTGTTTTGGATTGGTCCTGCACTGGCTAGGAATCTGTCCTGATAGAAGTCTATCTGAACCCTGAGCCCCCCTTGTCTTGTTGGAATACAAAAAATATGTTTCTCTCTCCAAACAATACAATTTCATAAGTACGGTATTGGTCCGAAAATAAGGTGCACCTTTTTTCCGATTTTTGAGTTTGCGAGTTACGGGTGCGGCTTAAATTCGCGAACGTAAAATTACTGCAGATTTGCGTGCTTGAGACTGCATTGTAGCAATTGAATAGTGATTTGCGAACGTAAAATTACTGCAGATTTGCGCAATTGCAAGTTAAGGATGCCGATTTGCGTGCTTGAGACTGCGGTATTGTAGCAATTGAATAGCGATTAACTGTTTTAGTGATTCTAAAACCCTTTAAGGCCTGTAACCTGCAAAAGTTACAGTACAAATTAGAAAGCCTGTTTTTCTTGCAATGGCAGAGTCTTTTTCTCTCCAATTTTAAGGCTGCGGCTTATATTTGAGTACTAACTTTTTTGCCCTTGAATTTTACATGTGCGGCTTATATTCGGACCAATACGGTACATTTTTAAAAACCATGTTGAAATATGATAATTATTAAAAAAAAAAAACAATTATTAAATAAACAAATAAAACCTGTTTGTATGAGCACTAAAGTAAAATACAAAAAGAAAATAACCAGACTTAAAATGTAAAAATTACTGGTTTTCAAAGAATTCACAAGGAAAGTAAAATAATAGTTTTTTCATCATGTGAAAAGTTAAAAAAATTAAAAAAAAAATCACCATTTCCACAAAAATTACTTTTAAATCTAAAGTAAAGATCCAGTAACTGTAGCAGCAAAATTAGAAATTCTCACTAAATTATTTTGGTTCATAAATTAGCCCACCATATGTGAAATGAATGCTGCAGTGAACTACTCTCTACAAAAATCTATCACACAAACCTGGCACTCACCCCACACTGATCATCGGCAGTAACCATTAAACAGTTCTGTATGTGCGTAAGTGACCTGGTTTGTGCATAATTCATTCCTGTGCCATGCTTAAAGCTGTGAAATACAGCAAGCATAAGCTAAAAAGGAGCTATGTATAAAATGGTTATTGGATTAATAAGAATGTGTGCATTGTTTCCTCATTTGCATGTCCCCTCCCAATTTTCCCTAGAGTGCAGTGCATCAACTGTACTTCTGAGAGATTTGAGCAGGATATAAGTCTATTAACTTATTTTTTAGACATTAAAATAGAATCACTAATATACTATACTAGCGTATTGCCCGTCAAAAAATGACGGCAATCAGATGTGTATGTTTTAAAAGTTGTTTAGTTATTAATACACATATGGAATTGTAAGGTAGCTAATGTTGTTTTCTGTGTACTAATGAAATATAGAAATCAAATTAATAAATGAATTTACGTATTTTTATGCATTGTGTTGAAGAGCTGGCAATCTGTGTTGATGTTGCAGCAGCATTAGTGGTGTGGAGGTGCTGTGTAAGCGTGATGAACGTGTGCAGTGTAATAGTGTGCGTGCGCGATCCGAAACCGTTAACGTAGCTGTGTACTTCCGCATTATCCTAAAATGGCGGATAATGTGTGGTATGCGTCTTAGCAGATTATCGTTACGTGTTTTCCGTAGTTATAGTGCCGTCGCCTGGTTTTCGTTTTGTTCGTGCAGCATTTTTTCTGCGGCGCTCATTGCCAAAGTACTACGGTTTAACGGCTCGCCTCGCGCCATCACTCAGCCCGCTAAAGTACTACGGTTTAACAGTAAATATGGTAAAACGATCAATAAAAATTAAATGTAGTGAAATTTGTTTGCCACACAACATGACGTTACATTTGTCCCTTTTTTTTTTTTCTTAAAATAAATACAAATTTTATTTTTGTAACTTGCAACTTATATTTCACATCAAATGCGTTGGTTTAGGCGGGAAATCCGATGTTGCGCAAGACAAAGTCGTTAAATCTGTGTTAATGCGTAAATCTGTAATTGTGTTTCGTAAAATGTTCTCGCTACTGTCTTTTTACTCATTGCGCTGTTAATCCGCATCCTTTGTCTCGTTGTTTTTCAAACACATACGTCTGTGGCTGTGTTTTACGCAGTTCGTAGTAGTATAGCCTCGTTTTCATTTTTTTGGCGGCCATTTTTTTCTCGCTTAGCCGATTTTCGATCTAAATCTCGGCTAAATCGATCTAAATTGCAGCTCCAACTCACTTCCAGATGTCCTGCCTGGTTCCCCATGCTGTAAGTGACCTTTGTTTTATTTTTTAGTGTGTATTTAGTGTTTTTTTTTACTGTTTTTGTTCCGCCGCTTATCTCGTAATTTTTTTTCTAAGTGCTACGGTTTAACGGCTCGCCTCGCTACGCGAAGCTCGCCTGCAATGAGTGCCTGCGGCGCTCATTGCCAAAGTGCTACAATTTAACGGCTGCGATGAGCGCCTGTGGCGCTCATCGCTAAGTTGTACGCACTACGCAACGGAGCGTGACGACGAATCGTAGTTAGACAATTATAATATGTGATTATATATATAAATAAACAAACCCACACACGTATACATACACACACATATGTATACACACACACAGTAAATAAATAGTACATTTGGGTTCACATTAGCTTACCTTAAAATATGTTAAACTTATTTACTGTCCAGAATTTTAAGAAATACAGTTATTACACTGCATTATGGGAACCTAGAATGCATTTTCACTGCAATCTAAAATACACACACATACATAGACACACACATCTTTGTTTTAAGATTAGAAAAACATTCACATTTGTGAAATACATAAAACAATTGTAGTCCTTCATGCGTTTAAAATTAACTATTGACGAATATTAAGACCTCTATAATATTAACTAATAAACCTTATAAATACATACACAATACAACAGGATACATAAGGTACTTTTCCCCCACCCCTGCAAAACAATATACATTTACACTATGGCATTAAAACAAGATTAGCAAATAAAACCATGAAATTATTAAATACGCTTGCGGTGGAAAGGCAATAAACCTTCAGATAAGCTTAAACTGAAGAACAGGCCAAGAGGAAAATGTGTCAACAGCTGTCATGAATTATTGATTCTCCTTTTGGTTTATAAAAAAGGAGCGTGAAGAAATAAAAACACAGAAATGTGATTGTTAGCCAACTCCACAGAAAGCCTGAGTACTTTACAATTGTTTTTATAATTTACTTGATAAATATTTACAGACTTTCATTTTGACCACAAAATTACACAACAATATACAAGGGAAAAAATGTTTGTTCAGCAACATTGTAATTATTTATACACGCTTTCTTTGTTTTTCTGAGGCCGTTGATGTTAAAGGTGGGAGCAATCAAATAAACTAAAACACACTAATTAGAAATACCAACAGTCTAACTCAAAAACTTGTTCTAAAGTGATATAAAAATGAAGCTGTTTTTTCAAAGCATGGTTACTGGAGCTCCCATGGGATTAAACTCCAAATAGAAAAGAACCCATTTCAAAATTCAAAACTCTAAATTCCATTTTATATTTGTATTTAAAATTTGGCTTAGTTTGCCTTTGTGAAGCCATTGACTCTAACTTGAACACATTCCCATTTGTATTTGTGTCACATGTTTATATTCCATTAACCACAGTCATGTGTTTAATTGCATTGTAATTTTGTAACTGTTGGATATGAATACCCTGTTTTTTTCTGTTACGTATTTACAGTAAGCTATGATTAGGACTGCTGCCACCAACACAGGTACTATTTTGGTGGTTTCCTCTTTCTATTGAGTAAAGTTATTTTGTGGGTGATCTCTATTACAGTGGTTGGCACACTGACAAACTCGTATCGAACTCAGGAGCCAGCCAGATTATCAAGGAACCAAACCAAACCAGCCAGAAGTAACATTTAGGAGTCATGCCTTATTGGTATCACATTTTATCAAGCCCTGATCGAAGTCATCTACAACTACTTATTCTTTAGTTTGGTATAGCATTGAATGACTGTGCTGCCCCTCGTAGTGGATTTGGCTTTGGACAGCAAGTATTTTACCGATTATGGTAACACCAAGGTCTGTTAAAAATGTATCTTTTAGCCTTAAAATGCATGGTAAGGGCACATAAACATATTTTTAGTCTTTAAACCATGCATTTTCCAGTCATCAATCACTACTTTGGTGAATACATACATGCTTTCACTCCTACAGTGGATATAAAAAGTCTACACACCCCTGTTAAAATGACAGGTTTCTGCGCTGTAAAAAAATTAGACAAATATAAATTTCAGAACTTTATCCACCTTTAATGTGACCTATAAACTGTACAACTCAATTGAAAAACAAACTGAAATCTTTTAGGTAGAGGGAAGAAAAAATATAAAAATAAAATAATATGGTTGCATAAGTATGCACACCCTTAAACTAATACTTTGTTGAAGCACCTTTTGATTTTATTACAGCACTCAGTCTTTTTGGGTATGAGTCTATCAGCATGGCACATTTTGACTTGGCAAGATTTGCCCACTCTTCTTTGCAAAAACACTCCAAATCTGTCATATTGCGAGGGCATCTCCTGTGCACAGCCCTCTTCACATCACCCCACAGATTTTCAATCAGATTCAGGTCTAGGCTCTGGCTGGGCCATTCCAAAACTTTAATCTTCTTCTGGGGAAGCCATTCCTTTGTTGATTTGGATGTATGCTTTGGGTCGTTGTCATGCTGAAAGATGAAGTTCCTCTTCATGTTCAGCTTTCTAGCAGAAGCCTGAAGGTTTTGTGCCAATATTGACTGGTATTTGGAACTGTTCATAATTCCCTCTATCCTAACTAAGGCCCCAGTTCCAGCTGAAGAAAAACAGCCCCAAAGCATGACGCTGCCACCACCATGCTTCACTGTGGGTATGGTGTTCTTTTGGTGATGTGCAGTGTTGTTTTTGCGCCAAACATATCTTTTGGAATGATGGCCAAAAAGTTCAACCTTTGTTTCATCAGACCATAACACCTTTTTCCCACATGCTTTTGGGAGACTTCAGATGTGTTTTTGCAAAATGTAGCCTGGCTTGAATGTTTTTCTTCGTAAGAAAAGGATTTCGTCTTGCCACTCTACCCCATAGCCCAAACATATGAAGAATACGGGAGATTGTTGTCACATGTACCACACAGCCAGTACTTGCCAGATATTCCTGCAGCTCCTTTAATGTTGCTGTAGGCCTCTTGGTAGCCTCCCAGACCAGTTTTCTTCTCGTCTTTTCATCAATTTTGGAGGGAGCTCCAGTTCTTGGTAATGTCACTGTTGTGCCATATTTTCTCCACTTGATGACGACTGTCTTCACTGTGTTCCATGGTATATCTAATGCCTTGGAAATTCTTTTATTATTATCTTTATTTTTATTGCACCAACATATTCCGTAGCACTGTACAGGGGTTTAGTACATGGCAAAAAACAAACTGAACACCTTCTAAAGAATGGAGGGCCCTTTTTTTGAGCAAATAATCAAATGCACATAGAGCTTGTTTCCAAGACACGAACACACAATTGAAAACTCTCAAACTTACAATCTAAGGGTTTAGGTGTGATACAAGAGGGTGACAAATAGAAAATGGCAACATGAATGCGATTTGTTTAGTCAATTGGAAGGGTCTATGTTGTACTGTAGATTGTGGGTGTGAGTGTTATTAAGCTGTGGGGTGTGCAGTTGTAATTATAAAGGCTGAAGGTGATAATATTTTTTTAAACAGGTGTTAATTTTTTAAAGGTTTTGAGGCAGGAAGATAATCTAATGGACCGAGGCAAGGAATTCCAAATAGTAGGGGCAGCACGAGAAAAGTCGTGAAGACGGGAGTGAGAGGAGGTGATGCGAGAGGAGGAAAGAAGAAGGTCGTTAGCAGAACGAAGGGGGCGGTTGGGAGAGTATTTTGAAACAAGAGCA
This sequence comes from Discoglossus pictus, assembly GCA_027410445.1. Taxonomy (NCBI): domain Eukaryota; kingdom Metazoa; phylum Chordata; class Amphibia; order Anura; family Alytidae; genus Discoglossus; species Discoglossus pictus. The sequence continues at coordinate 319,941,749 of CM050164.1, read as the reverse complement.
GAGATATAAGGGGGTGCATTGTTGTTGAGGGCTTTATATGTTAGGGTAATGATTTTAAATGTGATACGGGAAGCTATTGGAAGCCAGTGGAGTGATTGACAGAGAGGAGCTGTAGACACTGAGCGTTTAGTATTGAAGAGGATTCTAGCGGAGGCGTTCATTATGGATTTGAGGGGAGACAGACGAGAGATGAGGAGGCCAGCAAGGAGGGAATTGCAGTAGTAGAGTCCAGAGATGATGAGAGAGTGTATTAGAATTTTAGCTGTGTCTTCTGTAAGATAGACGAATTTTGGAGATGTTTTTTAGGGGAAACTGACAAGATTTTGTTATCGATTGGATGTGAGGAATAAAAGAGAGGGCGGGATCCAGTAGAACCCCACGGGCCTGGGAGGTGGGAGTGATGATGGGGTTGTCAACAGTGAGAGATATTTGAGGGGTGGAAGCTGTAGTAGAGGGTGGAAAGAGTAGGAGTTCAGTCTTAGACTTGTTGAGTTTGAGTTGACAGATAGACATCAAGGAGGATATGCTAGAGAGGCAGTTGGAAACTTGAGCTAAAAGAGAGGGGGATAGATCGGGTGCAGAGAGGTAGATTTGAGTATCATCTGCATAGAGATGATACTGAAATCCAAAGGATTTTATGAGGGTGCCAAGGGAGGAGGTGTAGATGGAGAAGAGGAGGGGGCCTAGGACAGAACCTTGGGGAACGGCAACAGACAGAGGGAGAGGTGAAGAAGAGGTGCCAGAGAAGGAGATGCTAAATGTACAATCTTTTAGATAGGTTGTAAACCATGAAAGAGCTGTGCCCTGGATGCCAAATGAGCGGAGAGTTTGGATTATTAGAGCGTGGTCAACTGTGTCAAAGGCAGCAGAGATTTTGTACCCTTCTCCTGACTGATACCTTTTAACAATGAGATCCCTCTGATGCTTTGGAAGCTCTCTGTGGACCATGACTTTTGCTGTGGGATGCGACTAAGAAAATTTCAGGAAAGACCAACTAGAGCAGCTGAACATTATTTGGGGTTAATCAGAGGCACTTTAAATGATGGCAGGTGTATGCTGACTCCTATTTAACACGATTTGGAATGTGATTGCTTAATTCTGAACACAGCTACATCCCCAGTTATAGGAGGGTGTGCAGACTTATGCAACCACATTATTTTGATTTTTTATTTTTATTCCCTCCACCTAAAATATTTCAGTTTGTTTTTCAATTGAGTTGTACAGTTTATAGGTCACATTAAAGGTGGAAAAAGTTCTGAAATGATTTATCTTTGTCTCATTTTTTTTACAGCACAGAAACCTGACATTTTAACAGGGGTGTGTAGACTTTTTATATCCACTGTAAGTATTGATAACTCCCAGGATTCTTTGCTTTGTATTTTTACTTCTGGCTCCACATTAAGACTTCTTCCTTGCTTCCTAAAACATATTGATTTCCTATGTGTTATAAATGTCTGCCCACTCTTGCTTAAGGAGACTTGGCTATGAAATGGAGAAACAAATGTTGTGGTCTTGGTTTTCTAAAGTTTCCTATCTATAAATGCGTTATGATATTTTAAGGGAACAGCAAAATCTTTGTACATTACTCAACAAAAAGTGTACTTTAATGTAAAGCCAACACTTCTCTCAGCCTTTGTTCAATTAATTTAAATTGAACAGAGCTAACCAAACAGACAAAAATGCTGATGCTTACAGACCGCTAATTAAAATAAATGTATGTCCTGACTGATATTATGCCAAGAGCACCTTGCTGTGAAAAACAATGTATGATTATTTGTACTGACTTTCCAGGGTATGACTGACTGCAGGTCTCATTCAGGGTTAGAGGGCTAGACTAACTGGAAATGTTACAGAGATTAGACTTCCAGGTCTCTGGATTATAACAGCACTGCTCATCTTTACCAAGCTATAAAGGAAACTCACATTACTGCCCTCCTGTTCAGCAGCTCTTAGCCAAACATTGCTACAAGAAATACCAATATATCCTGGGCCTCGCCCACTACAGAGATCAAACAATGAGAACATTTGCTGGTATCATATTCCAGCTATGGGGAATTATACAACGCTTTCATTATTAAAATAAATGTGTGTTTTTAGATGTTCTTGCATATGCACAAGGCAGGGAATATGGATTGTGGGAGACCATCGATTGAGAACCTATATACAGAAAAAATGCTTAATAATAAATCATTTCAGTTTAATACAATACACTAAGTTCTTCACCAAGCTCCATCTTATCTAATGTCACGTGCTTGCTGAAAGCTTCAGAGCACAAAATTTAGATTAATTGATGGAAAAGTGGCATTTTTTTTGGTCATCTGTCAGTCAAAAATTCTCCTGCACTCTGCAAAGTATGCCTAAATCAAAAATAATTAGCCATACTTGACTTTTTAGGTTTACTCTCAAAACCATAAGACCCACAAGTACCAATACAAGAACTTATTTACACAATATAAAAAGCATTTTTTTCCTGTTATGATTACACCAGCACACCACAGCACTGGTGGCAGCAGTAGCGGTGAGCATCCGCTAGATGTCGCTGTCAAAGTCATAGTTTTAGGGTTAGGGTTATGGTATGGGTTTAGGTAAGGGGGTAAGGGGGTAAGGGCAAGGGTTTAAACTTGGAAATTGTGTTCGATCTCAGCATTATTTCTAAACTGTGTACAATTTCGGCAGCACCGTCTAAACCTAAACTGGTTGTGCCACTGTTTTTATAGATTCATGTTGGTAGTTGATCTGATCTAATAGTGCGATTCTTCACTTAAACTGAAGAACTGGCGTTTATAAATTAGTATTAGTATACACAGCACACAATGAAACATCACAGTATAATTTAGTCTATCTTTTGGAATCATTTGGAAATTCTTTATCATGTAAAAAATAACCAAGATAAGTCTCCACCTAAACTTTACAAACAGCAAGTTAAAGAATTTATAAGATGTCAGGGATGTTTGTATATATACAGAACTACAATAACCCCCAAAAAAAAACAACAAAAAAAAAACAACAGAAGTAAAATTTGCGAACAGTAACTAGGAAACGGTTGAACTTTGTTGCCATAAGATATTAAGAAATTTATTGACAGATAATACCCAAACTAAACACTGTATGGTACTCTATCTCATTATTTTCATAACACTAAAGCTGTTGAAAATTATAGGGAAAATCTAACATCATATGTAATTCAATTAAAGCTAGAAAAAAAAAACACCCCATAAGTGATACTTGTTCCTCCTTTTTGTACAATTACATAAGTGATTTTATTCAATGCTTGCCGTATTAGGGGTCCAATTCTTCTGCAGTGGAGGACAGTATGTGTAAAGAGGGATTCTCCCCAACAGGCCCTTGCTGTCTGGATGATTGCCTACCTGTGCAGTATAGTTGCTGTTCAACAAGTTACACACATATGAAAGGTGTATAGACAATAGGTCTTTAATGCCAAAATGGTGAAATAAATACAAAAGTTTTGATTATTTAATGAAACAAATATAAAGTAAGAAAATGGACTAACCTGAAAGTCATCATAGGGGAACAAGAGCATCTCCCGCAGTGCATCGTTTAGGATCTGAGTCTTCTTCTGCACAATCACATTCTCATAGTCAATTGGATCAATGAGCTTTGGCTTTGCCTGGAAAAGAACAATGATATATGTTAAACAACGCTATGTACTAATTTACAATATCCATTAATGATGAAATAAACCACAGTACAGCTCTAGCAACAATTCCACTTCTGAAGTAAAAATGTGATAATGAAGAATATCAACAGCTCTACTTACAGAAAAGATTTGTTAGGTCGCTGAATGCGTAAATGAACAAGCGTCTAAATATATATGTGCAAAGACAGACAGGAGTTCCCTTGCTGAAGAATAAATCAAAACTTTTGAAGATTTCACTTAGAAAACATGTTTTATGAAAGGAATCTCAGTGGGTACATCTCATTCAGTCTCTGTCCTACTGATGTATATAATTCACATTTTTGTCAAAGCATCAGCTGCCCAACAGGCACCAGTGCTATAAAATAAGTATATGGTCTCTCTTGTAACGTACATGTCCTGTACACCCTCCTAGTATGTTAAAAATAAATAAATAAAAATATAGTACTTATTGCCCTTTTTACATCTACCGGTGAGCATACTTTCTGGTAAATAATATGGCATTGTGATTGTTAGGTTATTAGCATGTACACTAATCATGTTTAGGCTGCATACCTCACCCAACAAAACCAGACTGAGATCTGTAACCATGTACCCCGTGGCCTATTAATGCATGTGCTCCAATACCAAAAGCACAGATTAGTATTAAAAGTATTCTCATAAAGTCTGACTCATAAGGAATCCATAATCAAATACATCCTTAATCCCTTGTCAGCTCTCATTTATCGTGGTAATCCTAGGAGTAGCTCAAACAATCTCAATAACACAGGGAAGTATTTTCTCCATGAACCACCTTGATTGGCTAACATAGAACTAGTAAGTAATGGAGGAAGCATTTGTATCTGGCTAACCTTTCCCTGTGAGGTAGAATAATGGACGGTTTACCTTAAAGGACCACTGTAGTATGGGTATTCGTGAAGCTCAAATGTTTGTTTGCTGGGCATAAGCTATTAAAAACAGTATGTGGTTTTAAATAAAATTTAACATTTTACATTTACATTTTAATTAGATTCTAAGCAGTCTGCTTTCTGCTCGAGCAGAGGTGCGTACCTCCCACTACCTGTGAGGTTGGCTCTGCCTTTGCGCTGGATTATCATGGAGCTTGGAACAAGGCTGGTAACAGTTCTATTGTAACCTACTGGGAACTGCAAAAAAGGCTCCACACAGTGAGTCGTTATAGCCCCTTTACTGAGCATGCTCAATCTAAAGCGGTCAGTCCAGAAAACAGGAAGAGCTGGCTACACTTATAGTAGACATAGGTAGGAGGAGATAGAGCTCTGCTTAAGGGAAAAATAGACAGTTTAAAAGCAAGTAAAGATGTCGACTTTTTTATTTTTAACTGCATAGTGTTTTTCATATAAGCTTTACTTATACAGTACAGTACCTTTTAATGGTTTATTTTTCTTTAGCACAAGGGTTACTCTTTTCAATGCATGTTCCACAAAGACAAGATAGACCCTATAAAGGAACTTATAAAGATATGTACTACACGCAAGACATTTTCCATATTAGCCAATAATTCGCATATGTTATTGTGTATGCCGATTACTCAACAGGTAAGCTCTGCAGCTGGCAAACAGCTGCACCTACCAAACAATTATGCAAACATATTACGAATAAAAAAACTACTAAAAAAACGAGAAAAAAAAAAACTACCTTTTCAGAATGATAAAGTTCTTCCAGACTTCAGATCACTAATATATCACAGAGAATTTGACACTACATTGTTCTTGCCTTGCCAAGGAGGTATAGACTTTTATCATGTCATATAATGATGTCTGCTACGTGGGTACATCACATTGCACCCTGACCTCTGCATGAGGACCGACTTAAGGAAGATCATTTACCTCTGTAATTAGGAGAAAAAACAATTTCACAGCTAGCAGGAAAAACAATGATTTTTCTCTATTCACCATCTTAATTACCGGTTCAACACTTAAAATCATGAGTATCTCAGAGGAGATACATAGACCCATTTAATTGTATATTTAAAAGTTCAACTAATCAGACTATTGATAGCCTATAAGTCTACCTGGCAATGTTTTCCAATCAACATGTCCAAGCACAACCATGACGTTCCACCAGTAGGTTTTCCATAACAAATCACACTGCAAATATTTCAGCAAATAGGGCACATATTTATGCACATCTCCTTTAACTTATTCTTTGTGTGTGCATGTAACATACTGTGAGTTTTACATTCCATAATTATCTAGAATGAATCCTTAAACTGTCAACATAATGAATAAATCATCAATACTCTCCCAATTACTTCCTCAAAAGGCTTAAGATATTTCTAATAAAAAATAAAAGTTCTCTCCTGCTCATACTGCACATACTTCTTCAAATAAACCCAACCACAGGATGTGCTGAATTGACAAGATCAAACACAAAATAAATTGCAGGCACTTCTGGGTGAGCCGATGATCTATTTCTCTTGGCTGGCATTTTGAAAATATAACAAAATGAGTAGTCCCAGAACAAGAACGCTGAGCCAGTAACATCTCGCAGATGCTTATGTTGACAACAATTATTTATTCAGGAGGGCTTAAAGGGACGTGGAAAGTACACTAGTATGCATTAAAAGTGCATGCTGGGTAATCATTAAAATGCTTCATTTTTTTACATTTACAAAATTGTACTGTATGGATATGTAGATAGTGCCGCAACTAGAAGTACCCTAATTAGCCTGTGTCAGAAAAACGAAATACATTTGCAGAAGGATTATTTCAACCATGAGAAAGCTCGATTTGAATGGGAACAAAAGGACTACTCCATAAGTGTGACTGAAAAGAAATGCTCATAACTCAAGTCATTCAGACCCTAGGAGCCATAATGAAATAGAGAGATTAATAGAATACATCCTCTGCTACATTGCAACCTCTTCATGGTGAAAGGGATGGAATGAAGCTGTGACCTATACCATGTAGGGTCACCCAAGATGGGCAGGTTATAGCAGTTCACTGGAGAAGGAACTGGCAACCCACTCCAGTAACAAAAAGCACAGAGACCTAATGAACGATGGGCCTGGCGTGCTGCAATCCATACGGTCAGAGAGAGATGGACACGACTAAACAACATACACCAAAAAATTAAAAAAGAGAGTACTGACCTAGTGTGTTATTGTTAAAACATAACTGACCTCCTTAAAAGCACTTTTCTACTCTTCAAGAAAAGAAATGTCATGTTATCAGACGCATAACAAATTACATTGTGATTATATACACATATATACACATATATACACACATATATACACACATATATACACACATATATACACACACACACACACACACACACACACACACACACACACACATATATATATATATATATATATATATATATATATATATATACACATATATACACATACAGTTGCAAGCAAAAGTATGTGAACCCTTTGGAATGATATGGATTTCTGCACAAATTGGTCATAAAATGTGATCTGATCTTCATCTAAGTCACAACAATAGACAATTACACTCTGCTTAAACTAATAACAAACAAATAATTCAATGTTACCATGTTGTTATTGAACACACCATGTAAACATTCACAGTTCAGGTGGAAAAAGTATGTGAACCCCTAGACTAATGACATCTCCAAAAGCTAATTGGAGTGAGGTGTCAGCCAACTGGAGTCCAATCAATGAGATGAGATTGGAGGTGTTGGTTACAGCTGCCCTGTCCTATAAAAAACACACACCAGTTCTGGGTTTACTTTTCACAAGAAGCATTGCCTGATGTAAATGATGCCTCACACAAAAGAGCTCTCAGAAGACCTACGATTAAGAATTGTTGACTTGCATAAAGCTGGAAAGGGTTATAAAAGTATCTCCAAAAGCCTTGCTGTTCATCAGTCCACGGTAAGACAAATTGTCTATAAAAGGAGAAAGTTCAGCACTGCTGCTACTCTCCCTAGGAGTGGCCGTCCTGTATAGATGACTGCAAGAGCACAGCGCAGACTGCTCAATGAGGTGAAGAAGAATCCTAGAGTGTCAGCTAAAGACTTACAAAAGTCTCTGGCATATGCTAACATCCCTGTTAGCGAATCTACGATATGTAAAACACTAAACAAGAATTAATTTCATGGGAGGATACCACAGAGGAAGCAACTGCTATCCAAGCAAAACATTGCTGCACGTTTACAGTTTGCACAAGAGCACCTGGATGTTTCACAGCAGTACTGGCAAAATATTCTGTGGACAGATGAAACTAAAGTTGAGTTGTTCGGAAAAAACACACAACACTATGTGTGGAGAAAAAGAGGCACAGCACACAAACATCAAAACCTCATCCCAACTGTGAAGTACGGTGGTGGGGGCATCATGGTTTGGGGCTGCTTTGCTGCGTCAGGGCCTGGACGGATTGCTATCATCGAAGGAAAAATGAATTCCCAAGTTTATGAAGACATTTTGCAGGAGAACTTAAGGCCATCTGTCCACCAGCTGAAGCTCAACAGAAGATGGGTGTTACAACAGGACAACGACCCAAAGTATAGAAGTAAATCAACAACAGAATGGGTTAAACAAATGAAAATACGCCTTCTGAAGTGGCCCAGTCAGAGTCCTGACCTCAACCCGATTGAGATGTTGTGGCAGGACCTCAAGAAAGCGATTCACACCAGACATCCCAAGAATATTGCTGAACTGAAACAGTTCTGTAAAGAGAAATGGTCAAGAATTACTCCTGACCGTTGTGCACATCTGATCTGCAACTACAGGAAACGTTTGGTTGTAGTTATTGCTGCCAAAGGAGGTTCAACCAGTTATTAAATCCAAGGGTTCACATACTTTTTCCACCTGCACTGTGAATGTTTACATGGTGTGTTGAATAAAAACATGGCAACATTTAATACTTTGTGTGTTATTTGTTTAAGCAAGACTGTGATTGTCTATTGTTGTGACTTAGATGAAGATCAGATCACATTTTTTGACCAATTTGTGCAGAAATCCATATAATTCCAAAGGGTTCCAATACTTTTGCTTGCAACTGTGTGTGTATATATATATATATATATATATATATATATATATATATATATATATATATATATATATATATATATATATATATATATATATATATATACATATATATATATATATATATACATATATATATATATACATACATATATATATATATATACATACATACACTCACACACACACACCGTATATACATATATATGCCGTATATACTCGAGTATAAGCCGAGGCACCTATTTTACCACAAAATATTCAGTAAAATGAGTGACTCTAGTATAAGTCGAGGGTGGGAAATGTGTTGCCCCCTGTGTCCCCCGCTCTCTCTCTCCTCTCCCTTCCCTGTGTCTCTTCCCCGCTCCTCATCCTCAACCCCGCTCCTCTCACACACACATATATACATATACATATATATATATATATATATATATATATATATATATATATATATATATATATATATATATATATATATATATATATACACACACACATATATATATATATATATATATATATATATATATATATTTATGAATAATGTTACATTATGAAGCATTGTGTTTTATGTTCCTAAGTCACTTGCACTTGAAACTCGAAGTGTCTCAACAAAAACATTTTTTTCTCAGAACTCTATGCTTGCTTGGAGCTCAAGGCGCCCTGTATACTATCTTTCAGGAAGTGGAATAAAGTTCAATATTATGGCGTAGTGTACTTAGTGCCTGCAAGCGCACAAGAGCAGTCTGTGCCGATAAGAACCAAAGTTTCAAGCAATAACCTCTCTCTTCCTTTTCTTCTACATCACCACCATTCCATTGGGCCCTCAAGTCGTCTCAGTACAGTTAAAGTGAAGTTAAATTCTAGGTTATTTGATCTACAGTGGATATAAAAAGTCTACACACCCCTGTTAAAATGTCAGGTTTCGATGCTGTAAAAAAATGACAAAGATAAATCATTTCAAAACTTTTTCCACCTTGAATGCGACCTATAAACTGTACAACTAAATTGAAAAACAAACTGAAATCTTTTAGGTAGAGGGAAGAAAAAATATAAAAATAAAATAATATGGTTGCATAAGTATGCACACCCTTAAACTAATACTTTGTTGAAGCACCTTTTGATTTTATTACAGCACTCAGTCTTTTTGGGTATGAGTCTATCAGCATGGCATATTTTGACTTGGCAAGATTTGCCAACTCTTCTTTGCAAAAACACTCCAAATCTGTCAGATTGCGAGGGCATCTCCTGTGCACAGCCCCCTTCAGATCACCCCACAGATTTTCAAATCGGATTCAGGTCTGGGCTCTGGCTGGGCCATTCCAAAACTTTAATCTTCTTCTGGGGAAGCCATTCCTTTGTTGATTTGGATGTTTGTTTTGGGCAGTTGTCATGCTGAAAGATGAAGTTCCTCTTCATGTTTTGCTTTCTAGCAGAAGCCTGAAGGTTTTGTGCCAATATTGACTGTTCATAATTCCCTCTATCTTAACTAAGGGCCCAGTTACAGCTTAAGAAAAAAAGCCCCTAAGCATGATGCTGCCACCACCATGCTTCACTGTGGGTATGGTGTTCTTTTGGTGATGTGCAGTGTTGTTTTTGCACCAAACATATCTTTTGGAATTATGGCCAAAAAGTTCAACCTTTGTTTCATCAGACCATAACACCTTTTTCCCACATGCTTTTGGGAGACTTCAGATGTGTTTTTGCAAAATGTAGCCTGGCTTGGATGTTTTTCTTCGTAAGAAAAGGCTTTCGTCTTGCCACTCTACCCCATAGCCCAGACATATGAAGAATATGGGAGATTGTCGTCACATGTACCACACAGTCAGTACTTGCCAGATATTCCTGCAGCTCCTAATGTTGCTGTAGGCCCCTTGGTAGCCTCCCAGACCAGTTTTCTTCTCGTCTTTTCATCAATTTTGGAGGGAGCTCCAGTTCTTGGTAATGTCACGGCTGTGCCATATTTTCTCCACTTGATGATGTCTTCACTGTGTTCCATGGTATATCTAATGCCTTGGAAATTCTTGTGTACCCTTCTCCTGACTGATACCTTTTAACAATGCGATCCCTCTGATGCTTTGGAAACTCTCTGTGGACCATGGCTTTTGCTGTGGGATGCGATTAAGAAAAATTTCAGGAAAGACCAACGAGAGCAGCTGAACTTTATTTGGGGTTAATCAGAGGCACTTTAAATGATGGCAGGTGTATGCTGACTTTCAGTTTGTTTTTCAATTGAGTTGTACAGTTTATAGGTCACATTAAAGGTGGAAAAAGTTCTGAAATGATTTATCTTTGTCTCATTTTTTTTACAGCACAGAAACCTGACATTTTAACAGGGGTGTGTAGACTTTATATCCACTGTAATTATTGTTTTGTGTTTGTTTTGTTTTTTTTTATGCTGGTTTAGTTTTAAGATTGTGTATCAAAAAACAACACCATCAGTTCAAACTAAAATGTGATATTTCAGGGTCTTGGAAGGTTTTTTCAATTTACATGGATTCCTATGGGAAATGCTACCCTGGAACTTCACTTTTTTGCCGTTCCTAACAGATTAAGGTTGAGAACCAAAGTACCACTGTACAGACGACCCTCCACATTGGCGGGGGTTCAGTTCCTGGAGTCCCGCAAACGTAAAAAAATCCGTGAATAACTAAAACATGGGTAAACTATCAATATACCCATGTTTTGTCCCTTGGGAAGGGGTCTAGGTGGTGGGTGGCACTCACCTCACAGGGAAATTCTGCATTTGGGCTGCCTACTAAGGCCAAAGCGCCGTTTTCAGGCAACGGGGTGGGGTTTAGCATCCCCCTCTGCACCTCAGAGCAGGGATCCCTGGCCAGATCCTGCGTGATCATAGAATAATAATAATAATAAAAAAAAAAACACAAAACAAACTGTGAATGGCGAATCTACGAGTGTCAAACCCCAGATGTCGAGGGAAGACTAGTTACAAATCCTGTGTTTATTTGTATATGCGTCATTCATTTCTGCAATAACTGGGTCCCTGAATTCACATGCGTTTCAATCTCATTGCACGGTCCTGGTTACAGGAAGCCTGAAAAGCAAACCAAAAACTTACCAGTTGAGCCAAGAACCAGATATGTCCACAACAACGAAAAATGGGAAATACAAATCTATGTACTATTTGTGAAATTGAGAACAAGAATGAAAAATTGCTACACAATAAAACATTTTAAAAGATTTAATATATTGAAAGAAAACAAAATCAATTTCAAAACGTATTAAGAAAAAACTCACTAGACAAGATAAGACCACATTACAAAAAAACTAAGATATGCAGAAAATTAGAAACAAATTTCCTCTTGGATTCTGCTAAACCAACCTCTCTTTTGTACGAGGGACTTCACAAATGAAGAGCAGATGTTAATGGGGAACACCCATCTTCTATTTGTAAGAAGGACTGAAACCATATGAGAGAGTTAGCAAAACTAGATTTAAATGATATAAAACTACTGTAGCTAAAAAACATTTTAGAAACTTATTTCCATATTTTTCTAAACGCTTTTCTAATCAGCATGTAAACGGTAAGCAGTGAATTCCACACAGGCAATATAATTGAACTGTTGAAGTCTGCAAGATATGATAAGAGCAGATGAAGGAAAGCAAGGAGGGGTTTGGATCAAACTCATGAAAATCCACAGAGGATTACTAAAAAAAGAAATAAATCTGTTCGCTAGCTGGAGCAGAATGTGGCACAGGATTTTAGAAAAACCACATATTGCTATGATGATTAATTAAACTCCATTCTTGAGCACTGCTACTTCTAGTTCAGTGACTTAAATTACCTCCATGCATCTTTAAAGAGACAGACCTCATATAAAAAATATATCACTCACAGAGGGATACTGAATCTACCACAGAACAACTGAATATTCTACACTGGGTCCACCTACCATCACTCAAACACTGAAATATTATGTTATATGATGAAGAGTATGGTTTAAATATTTTTTGCATGAAATGACCTTCAGAGGTGGTGGGCAGCTCTAATAAATGAATCAGAGTGAGTGAAACTGAATAACACACCTGGGCTCAGAGACTTCCTGAATACACAATACTGAAGGCATCCATCCAACGACCGAGCTGCCCACCACTTCTGCAAAGTCTCAGGAGGCCTTGGTGATCTAATGTACCTTTCAACATTACAAATTACCATCTTTTTGAAGGCAGAACAAGCTAAACAGAAAATGTCCTTAATTATCACGTCATAATGCTTCCTCCCAAGTTTGTTTCAATTAAGTCAAGATAGAAAAACAAACACAGTAGTAGTTTTACTTTATTAGACGTTCAGTCGTGTCCGGCTCTCTGCATCCCTATGGAATGCAGGACGCTAAGGACATCTGTCAGCTACTGCCAGTCTGAGCTACATCAAGCTCATGTCTGGAGCCAACTAGGTGCTGCTTTACTATTTAAGATGAAATCATTTAGCTTTCATATATATATATATATATATATATATATATATATAAAAATAAAAAAAAACATTTTGTAATGTATAAAACTTCCTTACTGAAGGCAACCAGCAGGTTTATTTATGAAACCAGATCCTTAGAAAACAGAGGCTCACCATTCAATCGATATACCAAAAGGAGTAACAAAACAATCTGAAAAAGATATTTCTGCAATGTTCAATTACTGAATTATTAGGCAGCATTACCCCCTTGCCACTCATAAAAGACCAGCAGTATTCCAAGTCATTGGATGGGTGTGAACAATATGCCAAAGATAAAGCATTACTTCTTTCGAAATGAGAATTTAAAGGATTGCAGCTGAAGACCTTTATTCATGCACAGCTTCTGCAATTGAAAACATACCATCACACACAACCTCTGTAGACAAACAAGCAAGAAAATGAAGTGCGTGCATGGTTTTTGAAGTTGAACAAAAGTCTACCGGCAGCTCAGCTCCTTTATGTGGTTCACACAGTAATCCAGTGGTGGGTAGCTACGATTTCAATATCCCTCAGAACAGGTAGATCAACAACAATGAATGAATGAATGAATGAAACTTACAAAAGAAAGATGTAGAAATCCTGATAGGACAGAATTTCCCACCACTGCTAATAATCACATATATAGTTGTCCGTGTTGGTGACGTATATGATGTTGGTAATGCAGTTGCGTCCCTCGCAAAGTGAGGTGAGCAGTTGGCATTAACAACACCTTACACCAGCGATGAAGGACCTGAAGGCGCTCATTGCAGGGTTTGCAACACCCCCAGTACCTAGCCTGCAATGAGCTAATTGCGAGGCCCACTGTGTCGTGTTCCTCCTCCTCCTCCACCCTTTCCCCATCTCTTATTATCATGCAATGACCTTCTCCTGCTGCTTCTCTCCTCTGCAGCGCGGCTCCTGGCTATGTCCCAACCCGCATATGCTAATGACGTGACATCACATGCGTGTCACATCATAAGCATATGCCGGTTCGGACACAGCCACAAGCCGCGCTGCTGGGGAGATACAGTAAGCAGCAGGAGGAGGTCACTGCATGAAAGTAAGAGGCTAAGGGGGAAGGAGGCTAAGGGGGAAGGAGGGAGGAGGATGGGAAGGAGAGAGCAGGAGGATAAGGGGGGAAAGATGGGGGAAAAAGGGGGTCAAGAGACACAGGAGAGGGAGGTTGAAGCTCGTAGGTCTTTGGACGTAAATTAAACATGAAATTATTATTAATGTATTATATTTTGGCGATGTGCGAGTTTGAGAATGTTGTGCCATTAATTTTAAAGTCAACCATTGTGTTCCACATCATTTACAGTGCTTTGTAAGTAAGCCCTTTATTATTTATTTTTTTAAAGAATCGCAATGGATTGCAGCTCGTAGCAAGTAACTCGTTTGGAGCCCGCAAACGGAAGGCAATTGAATAGCAAAGTAGCTTGCGACTTCTATTTGCGAGCCCAGATCTCAAAATCGCAGCAATTGAATGAGGCTCTATGTCCATAGTGGACTTGCTGATCTAATTTGTCTTGAGTTACACCTGGTCTGCTCACCCCAATATATAAGCATCTACAGCAATGTTTGAAGTTCTAGGCCACGTACTGTAAAGGACAGTAACATAAAAAACTGTATTTGATTAGGATGGCAAACACCCTACTAAAGAGTCTAATGGCAGAAACGTAGAAGTGTGGATATGTGAATTGGCTTCCATTTCATATTAAAAGCACACAGAACAAAAATATGTATGCAGGCATCCATAAACATGGGCTATCTAGGCTGAGGCCTAAGCAGCCAAATTTTAAAAGACTAATATCTTTTAACAGATATCATCTGAGTCAGATTCATCCCCTTCTCACATCCTCCCTACTTCTGCACACAACAGATATTGTATGCATCTCTACTTCCTGATTTTAGTGCTCACAATTAAATTTAATACAGAATTTGGCAGAGGATAAGCATATCCAAAGCATCACTAACTTCCTACTGAGTGGTCGCCACTACTTGTACTAAAAGCTGTAACACTTAAAAGGGTTTATTATAGTAGGATAGTAAAGAACAACTGAGATATCAATGTTTACAATGGAAAGATATAAAAAATATAATTTAGTAACGCCCCCCCCCCCCCCCCCAAAAAAAAAGACAGGTATGAATTTACTACATTTTGGCTGTCACTCAGCTTAAACCTCACACCAGCATGGTTTTGTTTTCAGATTATTTTTCCTCCTTGCTGGATTATTGGTTTCCATATGTATTTGGCTTCTGAGGAATCAGAGTTTGGCTGCTCAAACTGACACCTCAGGCAGCCAATGAAAAAGAAAGCCATTCATGAATAATGTATTTAGGTACTGATAAGATCAGCACAGTAGGAGGATCTCAAGAGGAGTGCCAGCCAAAATGAAATAAAATCAAAAGATATATAGATATAAGTATAAGACGTTGACTGTATTCCTTTAAATAGCTGCTCTAAACAGCTGGAGAATAAATGGAAATTAAATTATACTCATTGGCCCGAAAAGGTAATGAGTTCATACATGGTTCACACATATTGAATTACTTCAGATTAACCACAAAATATGCTGGGTAGACTTTAGATATCTGCCAATTAAATGCTGGATAAACTGTGTGATAATTGTCCAGGTCAGAATTTCCTCTAATTTTACTACATTATTCCAGACAGAATAAATTCAAGAAACATTATCACATTTTTTTTTTTTCATATCAGCTAGAAGGTATTAAGTTTCTAATATGAAAGAGCTGGTGACTCCTACCTCCAACGCAAGTTTCCTAATATGGTTTGGTTGGATTGGGCCCAATAAAAGTTTCTGAATTGTTCTGTTGGTGGATATATATTTTGTTTGCCAAATGGGAAACCGCTGTGTTGCCATTTTATTATCCACTACTTCATCCTCAAGGTTCAGGCTTATTTTCCAATCGCTGCAGAAAGGCCATGTGATTGTGATATGTTGCTGATCTGTTGTGTCCGACTCTCCATCTTGCATCTCTGGCTATGCTCATCCATAAGGTTTTTTGGCAAAGATCCTGAAGAGGGTTGCAAACTCTTTCTGCAGTGGACTGTGATTTGTCTGACCTCTCTTGGGTGTCCTTACATGGTATAAATCATAGCTTCATTGATGTACACATGCCCCCTAACCACAACAAGGTACTGTACTGCTATTTCTAAGAGACATAATGTCTCCTCAACACTTGAATACCACGCTCTCCTGCATCACTGAACAGGTTTCTCCATCAACTGTTCTTAATCTCACTTTCCTTTCATTGTATATTTGTCTGCTTGCATTTAAAGAATGAAGAAGTTTTGTATATAATGCTCACAGCTTTTTAAAACCCTGGGTGTAGTTAAAATAACTAAACATTTTTGCAATTCAAATCTCAACATTTCTCTGACTATCTGCTATATTTTCGTCATCTTTGAAAGAAAAAAAAAACACGGACAAGTCTGCAAATGATGTGTGAATTTTGAAGAGAAACTGAAACCTCAAATAACTACTTGAAGGACACCTATATTTGATAGTAAGGTGCATCCCCTCTCCTCCTGAGGAGCTCACCCTGAATTAAACACAGGCACGGTCGAGATGAGGGGCCGTGACTCACATTTCTTTGGTTTAAAAATTAGGTAAAGTAATACTGAGTTGTCAGATCTTCCCTTTAAAAAAGGTAGTAGATATACAGTGAAAAGAAAAGAAACGAAGCAAGTATCCCAAAAATAACAATTCATTCAGAAGTCTCTAGTGCCAAAATAATAAAAGCGGAGAATTCTCTTTTGAGCAATCTTATGTACATGGCACACCTACAAGAAAATAGGTTTGTTTAAGACAAAAGCTACATTCAACAAATAGTAGTGAAATCTAGTACCATAGTATATACACAATATGACAGCAGGTAAGTACAGGAGTAATCAAGCTAACAGGCTATTCCCTATCAGTAATAAAAGCACAGGTCAATATAATATTTTGCATAGTCTTACTTCTATCCAAGGACCAAGTATGTACAAACTAACAATATCAGCAGCTGTGTAAACCATGAATGTCACGATGTACTGCTTCTCAGTCGGGCTTGATAAGGCTGTTATTGCCAAACCTACCCAGCAGATCTACCAGATTCTTTTGATCTCTTCACTAAGACAGCTGATGTCTCTTAAATTAGATGTAGTCTTTAAGAATACGAATGCAGGCTCAGCATTATAAGAAATCAGAAACTGATTTTATTTCTGTGGACAAGGGCTCATCTATAAGGCATCATAACAGCAACTTCATTCATACAGTCATTGCGGTTATCTTCTTACCTCCCTTTTTAGATAGGAGCATATCCGTCTTCAATATATGTCTTCTTCCCTTGGCTTAGGAACATTATATATATATATATATATATATATATATATATATATATATATATATATATATATATATATATATATATATATATATATATATATATATACACACACATACACTTTAAGACATTCAACCCAGCATTATCTCAACTGCCCTCAGACACCAATACATCTCTCTCTCAGTCAGAAAAAAACTCAACTGCCAACTGCTCTCTCCCCTCTCTGACCGTTACCACCGACCACACAACATTCTAAAGCATTTAACTCCTTACACACTGGACACAATTAATCATATAGTCATCAACATAACATAGCATAACATTTTACATATTAATTAACATGACATAACACATATAGGATAATCAAATTAACATAAAAGCATATTAAACAACTAAACTTTAACTGACCCCAAAGGGGGTTCAGGGGAAACATGACAACTACTTCCCCCTTTTATTAGTGTAGCCTAGAGGATCATCCTGATGGATAATTCTCTACCTACACTGTTTTTACTTGTCCTCCTGTCTAGAAAGTCTGTCCGCATTCTGATGGACTTTTCCTCGTCTATGTTGGAAAGTAAAATTATAAGTCTGTAAGGCCAAGCTCCACCTCAGTAAAAGGCCATTATCCCCAACCACCTTAGATAACCAACATAGGGGATTATGGTCTGTAACCACAGTAAATTCCCTTCCATACAAATAGTGTTGTAGCTTCTTAAGGGCCCATACCCCAGCCAAACACTCATTTTCAACTGCTGCATATGCCCCCTCCCTGGGTAGTAGCTTTCGGCTGAGGTAGGCAATGGGGTGCTCACATCCCTGCTCATCCTTCTGACACAACACAGTCCCCAGTCCATATGTGGAAGCATCCGTTTGTACAATAAAGGGCTGTTGATAGTCTGGAGCAGCTAATACAGGGGAGCAGGTGAGAGCATCCTTCAAGGCCTGGAAGGCAACTTCACAAGCAGAGGTCCAGTCCACCAACTTGGGCATCCTCTTCTTTGTCAAGTCGGTAAGAGGCTTGGCCATGGCACTGTACAAAGGAATAAACTTTCTATAATATCCTGTGGTCCCCAGGAAAGCCATTACCTGCTTCTTAGTTTGGGGGGTGGGCCATGCAGCTATCCCCTCAACCTTGGCTGGTTCTGGCCTAGTCTGCCCACTGCCCACCCAATGGCCTAAATACTGTACTTCAGCCCTGGCCCACTGACATTTGTCTGGGCGAATAGTCAATCTGGCCTCCTTTATAGTATCCAGTATACTTTTGATATGCTGAAGGTGATCCTCCCAAGTATTACTGAATATGGCGATGTCATCCAAGTACGCCTGAGCATACCCTTGGTGCCCCTGTAATAATGATCTATTAACCTCTAAAAAGTTGAAGGGGAATTCTTCATCCCAAATGGCATCACCTTTAATTGGTAAAGACCAAAGGGGGTGATGAAGGCCGACCTCTCTTTGGATGTCTCAGCAAGGGGAATTTGCCAGTACCCCTTGGAGAGATCCAGAGTGGTGAGGTACTTGGCAGTACCTAGACGGTCCAACAACTCGTCCATGCGTGGAATAGGGTAAGCATCAGTCTTGGTCCTGTCATTTAGCTTACGATAGTCCACACAGAAACGAGTGGTCCCATCTTTTTTAGGCACAAGTACTACTGGGGAAGCCCACAGGCTATTGGAACGTTCAATCCCCCCTAATCTTAGCATCTCCCGCAGCTCATCAAAGATACTAGCCCTCACTGTCTCTGGTACCCGGTAGGAGGGCTGTTTTAATGGTGGGCAACCTTCTGTTATGACCTCATGCACTGCTAGAGGGGTACACCCCGGGCTAGTAGAGAATAGGGCATGGTAGGGGGCCAGGGTTTCAATCAGCTGCCTTTGGTAGTCTGCACTTAAATTCACAGACTGTCCTACCACCTCCCTCTGATTGTTGAGCCCAGCTGGGGCTAACAAGTCAGGTAGGACTCCTTCTTCTGGGTCACTGCCGGTAGGCAGACAAATAGCTAGCAAATGTTGGGGTCGCCTCTGGTATTCTTTCAGCCTGTTTATGTGGGCCACCCTTGTGACCTTTCTTCCAGGGTCTACAATTACCACATATGTATGAGGGTTCAATTTCTTAGTAATGGGGTAGGGCCCTCCCCAGATTGCTTTGAGCTTATCCTGTGGATGAGGGACGAACATCAAAATCTCTTGTCCTACCTCCAGTTCCCTCTCCTTGGTTCCCCTATCATAGTATTTCTTGGCTTTGGCTTGAGCCTCTTGCATGTGGTCTCTAACCAACCCAGTTAACATGGCTAGTTTCTCCCTGAAAGCCAGGATGTATGAGGCCACCGAAACCTAGTTTTGTGCATAGTCACCTACACATGCTTCTCTGATCACGTTCAAGGTCCCCTTATCTGTCTACCATACAGGAGTTCAAAGGGAGAGAACCCTGTGGACTCCTGCGGTACTTCCTGGTAGGCAAAGAGAAGGTAGGGAAGTAGACGCTCCCAATCCTTCTCTTGTTCTGTGAAAGTACAGAGCATTTTCTTAAGGGTACCATTAAACCTCTCACAAAGACCGTTGGTCTGAGGATGATATGGGGAAGAACTCAGGTGTTTGATCCCACATAACTTCCATAACCGTTGGGTTACTTTAGCCATAAACTGGGTAACTCGGTCAGACACAATCTCTTTAGGGAACCCCATTCGTGAGAACACCCCCAATAAAGCCTCTGCTACCTTCGTAGCTGAAATCTTAGACAAGGGAACAGCTTCAGGATATCGGGTGGCATAGTCTACTATGGTCAGAATGAACTGCTTCCCAGTCCTGCTTCTAGCCAAGGGTCCTATCAGGTCAATAGCCACTCGCTGAAATGGGGTATCCATTACTGGTAATGGTTGAAGAGGAACGCGGGTACACCCTCCTGGGCGGCCATATGGCTGGCAGGCATCACAGGAATTACAGTAATTAGATACATCCCTGTTCAACCCTGGCCAGTAGAACACCCTAGTAAGGCGATGCCGTGTCTTCTTCACCCCCATGTGTCCAGCTAAGGGTACCTCGTGGGCTATCTCTAGCAACCTCCCTCTAAACTTTTGGGGAACTACCATCTGCTTCTTAACCTCTCTCATGCCATTTCCCTCAGGTTCAGAGGTAATTCTGTACAGCAATCCTTCTTCCCACACATTCTTATCTCCTTCAGGACCCTTCTCTCGCTTGTCAGCCCATTGCCTAACCCCAGCCAAGGTCCCATCTACCATAATGCTACCTTCACTTCCCTTACAGTAGCCCAACCCAAACCAGGTTCCCCAGCAGGTAATGGACTTACCCCAGTTTCCAGGTGACCGGCCTTAACTTCGTCGCTTGGACCATCCCTGGTAACCTTGGTAGCTTGCGATCTGGTCACAGCAGTGACATATCGGCTCTCTAGATGCCCCAAATCATTGCACAACAAAACCTCAGCTGGGAGCCCATGCATAACTCCGACTTCACAAACTCCTTTCCCAGTGCCCCAATCCAACTGCAAACGGGCGACTGGGATGGAATTTTTTTGGCCTCCAGCCACCATGACCTCCATGGTCTTAGGAAGAATGGCTGTACGTGGTACAATTTCCGGATGGACCACGATCACTGCAGCTCCTGTATCTCGAAATCTCCTTGCCTCCTTTCCCTGGACAAAAACCTTATGGAAATGCTGGTTCCTGTTGCCTCCTGAACCAGTCTGCACAGCATGGATGGGGTGATAGAAGCCCACCTCTCTGGGTCTGGTCTGTGTCACTCCAGACTCATCGATGTCCACATTCCACTCCCCCAGATAGTAGACTGGCTTAGTGGGGTGGCTGTCCACCCTGCGAGGCACATTGGGGCATTCTCTTTTCATTTGCCCTGTTGGTGACAACCATAGCACTCCAAACCCCTTGTGTTCCGAGTGACATGACGAGAGCTGGTAAGTACTGTGGGTCGAGGGGCCACTCCTGTGGTTCCCCAGGGCGACTATCACTTTGTGGAGCTGCAGGGCTAGGTCGGGTGGCTATAGGGCAATACGTTACAGGTGCTGGAGTTGGAGGTCCCACTTTAGTAGCCTTGCTGGGGCCCTTAACTCCTGTCTCACCTCTAGTAGCCTCAAAATGATCTGCTAGACGAGCAGCCTCCTCCCCTGTAGTGGGTTTTCGTTCCTGTACCCAAACCTTTAACCTCTCAGGACAAATTGAGTAAAAATTGCTCCAGCAGTATTAAGTCCATCGCTTTCTCCAGGGTTGTTACCTCCTTCCCCTTCCACCAACTGTGACAGGCATGCCTCATCCGAAAGATAACTTCAGTATAAGTGTCGCCAGCACCCCTGGTCAAGGTTCGAAAATTTTTCATATAGGTTTCTGGGGTCACCGCATATCTGGCCAACAGCACCTTTTTCACCTCCTCATACATCTGCTGACCCTTAGGGATAGCTCTGAATGCTTCACTTGCCCTTCCACTTAGTTGGCTGACCAGAAGCCCAATCCACTCGGCTTTGGGTATTTGGAGTAGCTCACATTGCTGCTCAAAGTCCTGGAGGAACCCATCTATGTCCCCCTTTTCATCACAGAAGTGTTTAAAGCTATTATACGCTGTCTTTATCCTGGCTGCTGTTGGATCCCTTACTTCAGTAGGACCGGATGACAGACAGGTAACTCTCTGTGGTTTCTCTCGCTGGACCTCTTGGCTGATCTGGGTCCGAAGGGCCATTAGCTGAACACCGGACAGACTCGTCGGCATCATAGCCCTCCACTTTTTAAATCTCTTACAAATTTCTTCCTCTTCATTAGAGGGTATCTCCAGAGCAAGGGCTGGATCTGGTGTGACTATTGCACCTTCCTCCTCTGTCTCCTGTCTTTCCTCCACCTGACGGAGCTCATCATTCAGCAGGAGTTACTGGATCATCTCTGCCTTTTTGGTGGTCGCTGTTCTGTAGAGCCCTCTCTCCCGGTACAGGTCCCTGAGGCCTTCAATGGACATGCTGTCATATCTGGACATGCTGCTTGTCTTAGCTTATTGATGAAGAGATTCCACCGCTGTCCCCAGCTGTCACGATCTACTGCTTCTCAGTCAGGCTTGATAAGGCTGTTATTGCCAAACCTACCCAGCAGATCTACCAGATTCTTTTGATCTCTTCACTAAGACAGCTGATGTCTCTTCAATTCGATTTAGTCTTTAAGAATATGAATGCAGGCTCAGCATTATAAGAAATCAGAAACTGCTCATCTATAAGGCATCATAACAGCAACTTCATTCATACAGTCATTGCGGTTATCTTCTTACCTCCCTTTTTAGATAGGAGCATATCTGTCTTCAATATATGTCTTCTTCCCTTGGCTTAGGAACATTATATATATATATATATATATATATATATATATATATATATATATACACATATATATACACTTTAAGACATTCAACCCAGCATTATCTCAACTGCCCTCAGAGACACCAATACATCTCTCTCTGTCAGAAAAAAACTCAACTGCCAACTGCTCTCTCCCCTCTCTGACCGTTACCACCGACCACACAACATTCTAAAAGCATTTAACTCCTTACACACTGGACACAAATTAATCTTCTAGTCATCAACATAACATAGCATAACATTTTACATATTAATTAACATGACATAACACATATAGGATAATCAAATTAACATAAAAGCATATTAAACAACTAAACTTTTACTAACCCCAAAGGGGGTTCAGGGGAATCATGACAATGAATATAAAAATGTTTTTGAGAAAGTCTTAAGACAATGTTTTGGGGCAAAGGAATCCATTTTGTTTTTGTTACACATCCTATTACATCCTGATAGGTGTGAGTTTAAACTTATCATTGTAAGAATGGGTAGAGCAGGAGGGAAGAGGCAGTATTACAGAAATGTTGATAATATTGAAAATCCAGACCTCACCTTTGAACCCTCACTGGTCCAGAAGCAGAAACCTTGGCTCATTCTATGTAACTACAGTATATCTCTCCAGAAATATAACCTCCACCCGTCCCTAACACATACTGCAAAAAAGAATAATTTACTTCACAAGCAACAGGAAATTATCTCTTCATTTTGTAAAAACGTTCAGACCAAACACAATCCTTTAGTGTCAATACCATGTTTGCCATGAATTGTTATCTTGAAGAGCGATACAAAACTTATATTTTGTGTTCTAGATTCCTTTATGCTGTTTTGTTATGACTAATGTTGGCAAACTATTGTATTTTGACAGATAGTTTAACATTTGCTTCTTAGCTCATATATATATATATATATATATATATATATATATATATATATATATATATATATATATATATATATATATATATATATATATATATATATATATATATATATATATATATACATATATATATATATAAAATCACTACTGAACAACCACCCACCAACCCACCACCCACCAACCACCCAACCACCCACCAACCACCCACCAACATGGTGCTCTTTGATGTCTATTTATATTATGGAGTGCATACATTGAAAGTAAATGTGGAGAAGATTGAGGTAGAAGGGTTGGAAGCACCTACATGAAATCCACTCCGGTAAAACATGAGTAAACCCATAAGTATCTTGCAGGCTTATTACTTTAGTACATCCAATGAATGCCAAATGCGTTAGCCAAACAAGGACAGTAAAGAATGGAAAAGCAGCATCTAGATATGCTTTTTGCTGGACCTTGGTAATGATACAAGTTTTAATAGCACGCCCTTCAGTAGGAAACAAACTACACAAAAAAGCAATGTTACAAGTAGGATGCAGAACCAAAATGCATGCTTCAAGGTGACTGTAAACATTGTCATGATAATATATTTGTTTCTACTTTAAAGGGCATCAGTCATCCTCTTAACTCTTAGAAGGCACATCCCTGCGAAGAGCAGTGAAAAGACAATGGAATGCATTTTTTTTTCAGCCAGAGTCTGTGACTAACACTTCTCTATTCAGAGGCTATTAAGAAATGCAAATCTGTGTAACTGGCAAAAGAACTAGAATTGTTAATGCTCCAATTAAATACATAGCAAGAAGAAGAAAAGGCACAGATTGGGAAACCAGAATCTACTAGAGATTTGTGACATTTTTAAACTATTTACACTGTTTCTGAAGAACAATGGATGTGCTCTACTAAGAAACAACGCTGTTGCACTTTCTGTGATAAAATCAGTGCCCTAGGAGGACTATCACATGGGTTAACAAAACCGTTTATTTACAATATCATTGCACCAAAATACTTGATGACAGGGATATGCGAAATTCTTATAAATATTCAACAAACAAAAACTGTTGAAACTATTTTTTATACGCAGAGAAGTACAGTAATGTAAATAACAGACCATGGAAAAGTTGTCTCTTGCCATTACAAACACTAAACTGACAGAACAATCAAAAGGAAACACATAGATCCTGTTTTCTTTACAAATTGTGAGCTTCAGAGATCCCACAAATTTCCATTAGATTTTTAAAACTACAATGGCCTCATGGGGGGAAAAACAGGAACATGAAAGAGCACTACATAACCAGGTGCAAATGAGGGAATGGAATGGGAAAATAAATCAATGTTCAAGAAGTCAATCATTCCAAATCTATAAAACTATTAATTATTGGCATTCAAATAAAAAAGTTATAACAATAATTTGCCATACTACTGGCTGATATGACTAGGAAGTATACGTTGTTAATTTCAATTAGTTCTCAAAATAAACAGTTCTTCTAATTTGAGTCAGGTGAATTAGAATTTATTATGCTAAAGAGATGTGGGAGTTCCCTACACTTTATGGAGTGCAGTATGCCCAAAGCGTCCTCTCCACTGCAGATTGATTGACCAATAGTCTGAGAAGATGCAATCATTTTCCTACTTCAGACCACTTATGACCATACAAAACAGGAGTAGGCTTTTAAAATAACAAACGTACGATGGAATTACATATTTATTGCTATTTACTTTGTGCATGAAGGCATAATAAGTTGACAGCAAATGTTGGAATATAAGGTTAATTAGTGGAACTAAACCGTTACTTCCCATTCCCTACACCAACACCCTCAAAACACACCCAGACTGTAATATGCAAGATGTGAAAAGCCCTCAATTCTTACTATACCAGTATGTACACTGCCATAATTTGTTTCTTTTGTATTTATCTTGTAGAGAAAGAGACAGGCTGGCACTATATGAATATAAAAATGTGGAAATATCAATACATATTGTAAAATAAAAAGATTTAATTAAAGACGGTTTCCTTTGGCATACAAAGAGGTTACCACAAAGGAATAGGATATATAGAGGATTGGCCTTTTATGGTACCTGACATTATTACCTTAAACTCTAAAAACACTATTTAACTATATTCGATCACTCAGAATGCTACTGAACAAATGTGTTACGTTCTTAATCATCCCTTGGAATACATATAAATAGATCTGGGTTGGCGTATGTATTTTATCTGAAGTTGTCAAACATGCAAGGCAGCAGCTAAAAACATCTGCACCAAAGAGCTATAACAAATCCTATAGAAAATGGAAAGTGCATAGGAAATATTACATTATACCTGGTAACTGTCCAAAGACAATCAACAAAAAATAAAAATGGTAGTTTGAGAGAGCAGGGTTGTAAAAAACACAATTTTCAATGAACCAAAAATAAAAAATTGAAGTGACTGCATTTTTAATAAGACACACAAGGTTTTTAAAATGTATGTAAAATAATGGAATAGGTAAAATATTGAAACAAAGAAAGTCATAAGTAAAGAGAGGGTGAGGTGTATTATTTTTCTGAAACACTATACATGTTGAGGAAAAGGAATAGGTGTTTGTTTTTTCTAAAAGTGGTCTATATCTATATAAGTAAACTGATGGAAAAGCATGCTTCCATCAAAACTTCCTTAAGGAAGTAACATGTAACTGTCAGATAACACCATCATGTATTGATCCATTTTAATCCCAGCTATAGGAACCAGTCTTAAAGAAACCACTTCTAATCAGGGTATCAATAGAATTTGCATTTAAGAGACTACAAAAATAAACACTGCAAACAATGTGATGGTGGAAAAGACCTGCCCAGCTTTTCTAGCCAATCTGTGTCTTGAAGTACGGCACTGAGAATGTGATATCTTACACTTAACATTACATTTAATTTTACCTGGCAAATCGCTATATTGATAAGACTTGTAGAGGTTCCTATTCTTTTAAGACAAAAGTACAGTACAGTTAATATAATTAAAATGGTTTCATTTCACATGTACAGCATAAAAAGCTATGTAGAAGAACTCCATTTCAATTTATGAAAGCTATCTGAGCCTAATGTTCCTCAGCACATCGCAGCATTCTTCAAGAGGTCTCAGGTGCACAGAGAAGGTACAACAACACTTCATTTTTTATCAATGATGAAATCATGATTCTTTGCACACAAAATAGCCACAGAACAATTTTCTAAGGCTTTTTTTTCAAGAGACTATTTATTCTGCAAAGGTAAAATATGGAACACATTATAATATTGCAACACAAAGCAATCCTTTGAATGGAATTTAAACACTACTACCAGTGCTGGCTTTTTTTTTTTGTTTTGTTTGTGCAGATATAGGGTGGACAGGTAACCATGTCACTGACTGCCAAGTAACCAGGTGTTTATACATAAAGGATTCTCTTCATACACAATTGTTTGATACAACCCGGATATCATATAAGTCCTCTGTGAACAATAAACACACAAAAATTTGGATCAGTGACAACACCATTTTTACACAGATGTGGAATAGATTTGGACACTGCCTGCGTGCACAGAAGGTGAAATTAAGGGCGTGGGGATCCAACCCTTCCACATATCCTCTGAGGGGAAAAAAAAAAAACTAAAAATATGTTAAGTGAATTTTAATTTGGTTGTTTGCACATTTTACAAGTGAAATGTAACAATTTACTTCCATCTCAAATTACAGAGTGTGTGTATGTGTGTATATGTATATATATATATATATATATATATATATATATATATATATATATATATATATATATATATATATATATATATATTATACATAGATAAATAGTATCTCTGTTCAGAGGAATCAGGTTAACAAAACCATATAGATATTAAAGGTTAAGCAGATGCAAACTAAAGGCAAAGCATATTAACTATTCAAAATATTCAAAAATGCTTTAATATGTCAGAGCTCTAAATAACACTAACCTAGTTTGGACGTCAGGACTTACAACATGGTTGAGAGATGGAATATTTAATAAGAAGTTGTTGAAGCTAAAATATACATTTATCATGAGAAGGCACATTAACTCATTTTCCAGAAGCCTGTAATCCACAATACACTTAAACAAAAAAAACAAGACCGTCACAAAATACAACACATTGTGTGTTGCATTAACCCCAAAGCATGGATACTGCACTGACAACAAATGGGTTAATGGATTATACTTTGGCAATTACACCTCCTGCGCGGTACAATTCAATTGACTGGGAGTGTGCCATTGGTATTTTGATAGATGTTATTATATGAATACATAGCAGTTGGTTGCCTACTTAATACGCCAGGTTTCAGTATTTCTATGGGCGAGTACAGATGGTTCAGACAAAACGACCAAGTCACTCATTGAAATATCTATGCTTCTACACTGAAAAACTGTGGGTCCTGAAAGTACTGTTTTTAAGTCAACCTATCTAAAATGTAATATATATGTGCAATGTTTTAATCAAAAAGTGTGAGACTGATATGCAAAGGTATTGAAGGTCTGGAATGATGGGCAGGTGAACAACAAAACCCTAATACAAAAGGCAGGTATATAAGATAATAATGACTACACCTTTATTTAAAGCATCGCTTCTAATAACATACTAGATATAGATGAACAAATTACTGCTAACACTTCAACAAAAGGCAGTATTGATCCAGGGAGAAGTCCGGTGTCTGGGATCAGGAGGGATTTTATTTTTATTTTTTTATACAACTAATTAATAGTTAATCCGCATATTGCAGATCGGAGATCTTGAAAGGTTGAACTTGATGGACTGAAGGTCTTTTTTCAACCTTAAATACTATGTAACAATGTAAATCCATGACAGCTGCTACTATATGTATGTGTTGTTCTCTTACATCCCATGATTTTTTTTTGTGTGTGTCATGATTACATACAAGGTTTTGTTATCATTAGTTCAGTACCACTCAGAGATTCTGAGTCCGGGAAGATCCATAGGGCTGATGAAACCAAAAAAAGCAGTTGTTGCATGTGTCACATCAGGGCTTACCAGGATAAAGTTAATATGTCTTTTGAATTAGCAATAGGAGCCAATCTTGTGTTACAGAGCACAGCTGTAACATGCATGTGGTCTTCCTGAACTTTACCTTGCTGCAGACTCATGGTCTGACTGGAGTCTCCTGATAAATCAGACATTCCAGCATTTGCACAAATACAGACTAAAAAGAACCTATAACCCCCCTCAAGTGTTCAACAAGTGCTGTCATTTCATGTGCCAAATGTTATGGTACTTAAATCTGTACAAGATGCAGCCCACCAAAATGTTAAGCCCTCAAATCACCTTTGTAATCTTAAACACTGACACAAACTTTCCTGTAGCATCTATTGGGTTAAATTTTGCCATGGCATATCACAGCTTCTGATAAGGATAAGAGATCCATCTGGCAGCCCACCCACACGCCGTGCTAAAGATGCATACTGAAGGGTTGTAGTGTATTTAAAAAGGCACTTTTTAATTGTATATTTTGAAACCAATAAGTCCCTCGATATTAGAAATGTTGTAACCAAGGTAAGACATGACAGGAGCCCTGTCCCCACCAACCCAAACTACCAGCATGGATAACTGGAGTGAAGATCAGCACAGGAAGAAACAGGAAGCCCCCAGACCAATACCACATACAGGTTTGTCAGATGCGAAACAGTCTTGCATAATATGGAAATGTAAGGCTGGTAATTACCTCTAAAACAACAAGACAGTAATTAGCAGCACTAGAACTCCCAATGCACAGAAGTGTTTTACAAATCAGTTAAGCTCTCCTAGTAGTAAGTATGACTACTACATGCATTAAATATGTTATGCTAACAGCAGTGGCAGGAAGAAAGGGGTGTGGTCAAATACATATTAAAAGTAAAATTAGCATTTGTATACATGCCATAAATAAGATAATAGAAAGAAAAACACTAGCATCACCCAAGCAACAAAATACAGCTAGAAAATAAAGCAACTATGAGGATTAAACAGCTTTGTCAACACCAATACAGACTATGTTTACTCATCATACGCCTACAAAGCATATCTATCAGATGGGTTGTTCATAATTCAACTTGTCATTAAGAAAATAATTTTAGAGTTACCTATACGCTAGAAGTTGACAAATTGATCTGAAACATAGGAGTCAGCCAGGTTAGTTAGGAGCCAGGTAATGGATTATATTTAGAAATATACGTATAATAATTAAAAAAGTTAGGAGCCAATAATATTGTGTCTCCCTGGCTCCTTATATTTGTCCAGCCCTGTTATATACATCTATACAAATACATATCTGAGAACTATAAACATTTTACTAAGCAATCTGCAAACATATTCCAGAGCACCATAAGTACAAGGCAAGACAAAATAAATAATTTGCAAAAGAACGGATGGCACCGTCCCTGAGCTTAAAATCACAAAAGTACATAGTGATTGTTCCAAGAGCACCTTACAATCTAAAACTATTCTAAATACAATCTATAGCCAGTAAAAGGAGAGCGCACCACGCCACTCTGTAACGCGCTGTGCACCCCTGTGTATTGCACACCTTCCAACCTAATTCCTCTTACCGGCTCTGGGGCTGGGCTCTCTACTTCAGGTTCTGCTTCATCCTTGTACTGAGTTGGAGACTCTATTACAAGCTCCCTCCTTACACTTTTCCCAGTGTTTGTCCTGCTCTGCATTTTCCTGTTGCCACAAGTTGTAACCAGCAGGTAGAGTTTCTCAAAGTCTGGTACGTTTAGTCAACATGTCAAAAGAAAGTGTAGGAAGTGCCTCTCCCAGCTCTGTATTCTCAAAGATGAAAAAAAAAAAAAAGCCAAATCCGCTCCAGTCAGTACTAGTGGGAAATACAGTGCAGTCCTGAGCCGGCCTCTGAAGGGGTTGGGATACTGTCCGGGCTGGAAAAGGAGGATCTGTTTTCATGTCACAAGGAAAACAAACCACAAGTGCTGCACAGTGCATGGTCTCAGACTAGCTACAGCAGATGTTGTACTAACACCAGCATTTATGGGATTTGTTAGCTTTCTGCAGAATCTAAAGGATGATAAGCAGCAGTGAACAAACAATACACAATGAGCCCATTTTTCCTTGCCGTGAAAATGCTGCCTGAGAAGTCCTACAAGTGTAAAATATAACAAAGATGTAATTGCATTTGTTATCCCAGGCAAGGGAACTTGAAGCTCCCACACTAAGAAAGTTCACTCTCTCAGACAAACACACACCCTGGTAATCTGTTACTAATCAGGTGGGAGGGAAGTCTGACATGCCAAGACTTTATTACTTATTCAATTGTACTTGGTTACCTCATCACAAGTGGCTCACTCTTAAAGGCATAGCGCCAGAATAAATAATTAAGTGTTTTTTCTTCACCAGTACTTAAAATAGAGGTCAACGATATCAGGGTTGTAACACCAACGGATTT
This sequence comes from Discoglossus pictus, assembly GCA_027410445.1. NCBI lineage: Eukaryota > Metazoa > Chordata > Amphibia > Anura > Alytidae > Discoglossus > Discoglossus pictus. Next base: position 319,910,640 of record CM050164.1, on the reverse strand, counting down.
GTTTTTAGGGAACCTCTTGAGTCAGTAATATACAAACTTTGCATATAATTGTATTGGTGCCACTGCTTGTTGTAGTGTGGTTGGAAGCACATGTAGGTGTGGCTCAGAGGTCAGGAAGAGTTTCAAGACTATTGTAAGACCCTTTTCACCTGGAAATGAGGGCGTGGAGCAAAGAGTGACAGACCAAGAAAGAGAAAGGTGTATACTTGTAATCCGATCACTTCTTAGATTCATCTGCACACATTCCGTTGCTTAAACAAGTTAATGTAAAGATCAGCCAGGTTGTGTTAAAATCTTATACTCAAAGATAAGTGTCCAGAACTGAAGTTACACACATGGACTAAAGAAATGCTGGTTACTTTAAAAAAAATAGTAGAACTCAAGACAAACAGAGGCAGGAAGAGGTCAACAGTGGCCATTAATGAGCTAAAATGCGTTCATAAATTATATTTTATGGATAAAGATTTGCTGTACTGCTGTTTGCATGTGTATTATTTAATGTTAATTAACGGTTTATTACAAAATAGGTTTAAACATCAAAAATGCACTGGTCCTTTAAATTATACTTAAGAAAAGGGCTAATTTATAATTTTGCACTGTCTATATGTACTTAGGTTTTCCAAATTTACCTTCACCTGTAAAATGGCAGCTTCTTCAGCTTTGTAAGCATGAGCTTCTTGAAGATGACTGTATGATAAATATTTTATTCCATAGCTTTCTAAATCCAGCTTATTTGATTTATTTCTTAAAATGTATGTTAATGGAAAGTTGGAGCAAAACAATGTTTATTTTAAATAAAAAAATCTTACCATGAGCTGTGTGGCTTTCAATATTTATGAATATTATAGGAGTTATTAATACAAATTTATGCAAGACTTGCTTTCATCACCTTAGTAGCACAATGTTTTTGCTAGTTTTTTTGGCAAGTCACAAATAAAATATATTGCAATGGGTTGAAATACACCCACATCATTTAATCCACTAAACACATCTAATAAGGTTACATGCAGTCTGCAACTGCTGGACTCAGTAGACCACATAGGTGGTAAAGCTGCTTGCCCATCCGTTGATGAAACAACATTATACAAGTAACATCATGACTTCCATTGCCAAGATAAGAAGTACTTAACAACTTGAACTGTGGGAGCAACTGTTGAAGTTTTGTTTTGGAGAGTGGTTCATTTTACAAGAAATTGTGAACCTAAACATGAACAGCTGTTTTAATGAACAGTCACAAAGATTTGCACCCCCATAACCAGGCATGCACAGACATCTCATAACTTATTTTTCTTCTTTTTTTTTTTTTAAACAGAAACATGTAATCGTTGAAATTTTTAATAATGAAAGGTAGATTAATGCAATCCCACATTCGCTCTCAGATTCCGGATATTATCTTAGTTACTCACACAGATAAGCCATTTCCTCAGTGTGTTTTGTTTTTGGTCACCTGTTTCCAACTTATTCTAAAGCTTGTGAGTAAGAGGATGATGAAAACCAGCTTAGTTTTGTGACAACTGGTTGTATTGGTAAGTTCCCATCTAATTCTACCTTACACATCACTTCTCTCATGCTCCATTCTGCCCTCAACTTATGCCCTTATTTGCCCATAATTACATTCTCCAACAATTGACACAACTTTTCCTGTGCGGCTCCTACACTTTTAATAGCTTCAAGTAAGCTTAGAAAAAACATACTCCAAATTTCTTCCAAAGACACTATTCAATGAGGTCAAATGTTCTTGAATGCTAGTGGCTCATTGACACAGTTCACTTTCAATAGCAGAGGTGTGTGTGTATATATATATATATATATATATATATATATATATATATATATATATATATATATATATATATATATATATATATATATATATATATATAGTGTCTTGTAAAAGTATTTTCCCATTTTTTGTGTTTTATTGCCTCACAACCTGGAATTAACATGGATTGTTTGAGGATTTCATCATTTAATTTACAGAACATGCCCACAACTTTGAAGATGTTTTTTTAATGTGAAGCAAACAACATATAGGACAAAATAACAGAAAAGTCAATGTGCATAACTATTCACCCCCCTAAAGTCAATACTTTGTAAAGCCACCTTTTGTGGCAATCACAGCTCCAAGATGCTTTTGATAAGTCTCTATGAGTTTGCCACATCTTACCACTAGGATTTTTGCAACACTGCTCCAGCTCCTTAAAGTTAGATGGTTTGCTTGTCAACAGCAATCTTTAAGTCTGACCACAGATTTTCTATTGGATTGCGGTCTGGGCTTTGACTAGGCCGTTCCAACACATTTACATGTTTCCCCTTAAACCACTCAATTGTTGCTTTAGCAGTATGTTTGGGGTCATTGTCCTGCTGGAAGGTGAACCTCAGTCCTAGCCTCAAATCACGCACAGAGTGGTACAGGTTTTGCTCAAGAATATCCCTGAATTTAGCACCATCCATCTTTCCCTCAACTCTGACCAGTTTCCCAGTCCCGGCTGCTGAAAAACATCCCAACTGCCTTACTTGTTTGGAGAGATCCTTGGTCTTCATTGCAGTGTTTGGTTAGTGGTGCCTCTTGCTTAGGTGTTGCAGCCTCTGGGGCCTTTTAAAAAAGGTGTGTATATGTAATGACAGATCATGTGACCCTTAGATTGCACACAGGTGGACATCATTTCAAGATAAATACGATCTAGATTATTTATATATATATATATATATATATATATATATATATATATATATATATATATATATATATATATATATATATATATATATATATATATATATATATATATATAGTAAATAAAAAGTACATCTGTGTTCACATTTGAATGTCCAAAGCAAGTTAAAAAACCTGCTTCCAGCTCAGAGTTCCGAGAAAAAACAGTTATTACACTGCAATCTGGGAAGTTGAGCTGGGACATACAAATATGTCCACAAATGCCTCGCTCTTCATTCCGTAGCCATCATCAAACATGGCTTCCTTTAAGCTTATGCATGCTGTATTATTACACAGCTTTAATGCAAAGCCAAGGTTGGAATAAACACAGGCTGAGTATCCAATCCATGTACATGTTTCAAGCTTACTGGCTATCATCAGCATGGAGCGGGATCTCAGCCTGTGTTGTGGAAATTATGAGTAGGTAGTTCACCACAACAATCATTTATAATATGGTGGGCAAAAGAGCGATAGAAGCCCTCCACCGTACAGTAGTACAGTCAATAAAAAGTACATCTGTGTTCACATTTGAATGTCCAAAGCAAGTTAAAAAACCTGCTTCCAGCTCAGAGTTCCGAGAAAAAACAGTTATTACACTGCATTCTGGGAAGTTGAGCTGGGACATACAAATATGTCCACAAATGCCTCGCTCTTCATTCCGTAGCCATCATCAAACATGGCTTCCTTTAAGCTTATGCATGCTGTATTATTACACAGCTTTAATGCAAAGCCAAGGTTGGAATAAACACAGGCTGAGTATCCAATCCATGTACAGCTGTTTCAAGCTTACTGGCTATCATCAGCATGGAGCGGGATCTCAGCCTGTGTTGTGGAAATTATGAGTAGGTAGTTCACCACAACAATCATTTATAATATGGTGGGCAAAAGAGCGATAGAAGCCCTCCACCGTACAGTAGTACAGTAAATAAAAAGTACATCTGTGTTCACATTTGAATGTCCAAAGCAAGTTAAAAAACCTGCTTCCAGCTCAGAGTTCCGAGAAAAAACAGTTATTACACTGCACACACACACACACACACATATATATATATATATATATATATATATATACACACACTTTTTTTTATTACATAGAATAATAAAAAATAAAAAGATACTCTGAGTAGCATGTATGTCAGAGACAATCCGCCAACATACTTTTAAGATTGTCAATAAACCGAAGGCCAAACATGACTGATTCAAATATATATATGCCTGTTAATCTGTATAGAAGGTAACCATATCCTTGCTCTGGTCTATAGATTGTGAATCATCACGTGCCTGACTTTGTGGAAGGTTAAAATGTTCCTATGGTTTGAAACATAGACCCTCTTTAATATAATTATATTAAATGTTTATGTGTTTTACTCTCTGCATCTATGTATCAATATTACATTTGAAAAAAGGTTTTATTTTTCAGAGTGCAGTGCCTTCACTTTCTGTTTCTAACACCTGCAGCCATGTTGATTGCAAGTTCTCATAAGAACAGGGATCTCCTGTACTAGTAATGCATTACAGAACTGGAAGTACAGTATCAAGCCAGACTAAAAAGGAATAAGTCATGTCAACTTCAAGGCACATGGAACAAAATTAATCTTTGCATGCATTTAAAAAGAGCATGCTTTGAACAATACCAAAAACATGTTTTGCATAAAAAAAAAGAAAAAGAAAAACAATTTACACACACACATATATATATATATGCGTGCAAAATGGATTTAATCGTAACTGAAAATAACAGGAAATGTACAAAACTACTGCTCACATGTTGACAAGGACAACCCCTTGGTCAGTTTTTGAGAGAGAGTATTTGATAATGTACCATATTTTCATTTTTTTCAAATGATTTTGTCAAATACTCTCTCGCAAATGCAACATTGAAACTGCTTTCAATGTCCCTTCAAGGTCCAAGACAGGAGTGCATACAGAAAACAGATTATTTAGATGAACCAGAAAAAGTTACAAACTTAAAATTAAAATGTTGGACACCTTTGGCTGCAGGTTTTGTGAACGCCTAAAGTACAATTACATCATGTAAGTTCTCCCAGCTCCTCCAATGAGACTAATATAAGATGTTATAGGCACAAAATACACCAACAGCTGTCACTGAATTCTCAATGTAGTTGACATTTTCTGTATGTTATTTTATGGCTCAGCTGCCCCAGCTAGAAATAAATCACTATATAAATAAAACCAAGAAAGGCTAATTACAAATGTAACAATATTAATGCCTGAAAAAAAAGTTTTTTTAAACCCTATATGAAAATATAGGGCATGAACGTACAATAATAGTAAAAGTTATGACATAATCAGGTCTGACAGTGGCATTAAAAAAGTATATCTAAGTTTCCTGGGTTTCAAATGTTTGGTAAGAAACAGACAGTGATTATCAGAAAAATATGTGTTTTATAAATAAGTTCATATTGCATAGATAAGTTCAGTGTACTTACAAAGTTATAGACCAGAAAGTAAAATCTAGCTTTGCACACACACAGGCAGCTTACATAACCAAGTACATCAAGGAGAGGCAGCCAGGTACAGAGTTTGACCTTTCTGGTAGAGACCAAATGGAAGTACTTGCTGTAGGGTGGAATCTGAACTCACGGCTGAATCCTAGCACAAGGAGGGAGAGGGAGAGGGAGAGACTACATATCCCAGGCTGCTTTGCAACAAAGGAACCTCAGAGTTTGCAGCAAATGTTTCAGCCAACCTCTGCTTTCTCCCAATTGGCCAAAACAAATTATGAATGTTATGCTAATCTTAGCAGGGAATTTCAGGGGTGTGAACTAACAAAAGCTGCTGCTTGCAAACTGAAATTAGTTAGCAAACATTAGGGTGACTTGGTTGATTTTGGTATTTTTTCATGCAAACATTTTTTTCATACACCACCAATTTCTCCTCTATCAGATGCATTCATAATCCATGAAATTTAGATATGCCTTTTAATTTAGAATGGAGTAACAATAGCTTCTACATACATTTCCAGAGAACTGTCATTAGAACTAGAAATGGCACATTTTCTTAGAATCTGATACTGGAGTGTTAGCAACACTCAAGAATTCACCATGGAAAACACCCTTTATTTTAAGAATGAAGTGTCCTCCCTCACAATACTCTGTAGCGCTCGTCAGTCAGTGGTAAGCTTTTTGTCAATGACAGCACAGGAATTCAAGGAAAGTTAGGTGTTGATAAAAGTACGAGTGAGCAAAAAGCAGACATAAAAAGGTAACCCACCTGTCACTTTGGGTGGAGGTCCTACATCACAGCACCTGCTGGGTATGACAGCAGGGTCAGATAAGGTCAAGCTCATGGATAAACATTCCTTTCTAACATGACCTAAGATTTTGAAGCTGTGATGAACCATGCCACAGAGATCACACACACACTGCTCAATGTTTTCTCAGCCTCACAGTCCAAAATATGAAATATGCACATGAAAAAGCATGTTGTAGTCACATATAAGTAAAATTCCCTATTTTATGTTTTTAAATTTGCAGAGTTTTGGAATTTTGTTCTGTGACTAAGTGTGTGGGTTTTGTAATTTCATACCGCTTTTGTGATTTTGAACAATGTAATTTTACCATTTTTGCAATTTTGTAAACCACTTTGGATAAAAGCACTACATAAAATGTAAATAAATTATTTCTGAGATCCAGGGGTCATAGTTATCTATAATTAAACACACATGTATCCAAAAATCATTAAAAGTGTTTATTGACAGCTTGCTTGAATAGTTGCAATCATCATCATACTAGGAAATTGACTGTCAAAAATGACGGGATTAAAATGTTAAGGCTGGCAATGCTGTTTGCCACACAAACATTGTGAGCCCCGCGCTGAGCGCCTTGTACTTCAACTTTCCTGCTTTGCATTCATCACCTTCGTCGCTCATCGCGGGGCTCATTGCAAGCCTCTCCTGCTTGCGCTGCTCATGGGGAGCCCTGCGATGAGCGCCTTTGGCGCTCATTGCGACCCTTTCATCCCACCTACTATACTGGGCCGCTCATTGCAGGGCTCATTAACCTGCAAGTTTTGTGCTTGGGAATGCCATGTGTCTCTCTCCACCATCTCCCCCGTCCCTTCCCTGTGTCTTTCTCATCTGTGTGTCTGCTGAATGTTTGCGTGTTACACGCTGACTGCCTTTTTCAAAGTCCTGCGTGACGGGCATTGTTGGTCTAAGTTTTACAGTCTTTGCCGTTGTGTATTTTCTAAGTCCTGCGTGCCTGGCTTTGCTCAGCCTTGTTTTCATCCATTTTCAGAATTTTTACGTTTTATGTCCGCCATTTTTTCCCCTTACTTTTGTATCTATGAAAACCCCCAAATATGGCACAAATTTGCTTGGAACCTCACTCCCAGGCTTCCTGTCTCTCCCCCTGTGCTGTGTGTGAGTGTTATTTTTGTTAAATTATTTTGTTTGTTTTTCGGGTTACACACTTGGCCAGCCTAAATCCTGCGTGCCTCAACTGCTCGCTTCGCAAGGTGAGCAATGAATGCCTTTGGCGCTTATTGCAGCCTAAATCACGCGTGGTCGACTGCTCGCTTCGCAAGGCTTGCAACGTGTGACCAACATCGTAAGCGTTCCCAACACTGACAACTATGTATTTGATGTATTATCTGTCCCTGGTACCGGACAATATGTGGTCTCTGTCACGATCTGCTTCTTCAAGGGGGCTTGATATGAACCTAGTTCAAACCTACCCCAGCAGAATCGTGTAGTTCCTGTTCTCTGACTTCTGAAGAGGCACAGGCAGAGAATACTGCATACAGGTTACTAGTGGCCCATGGCAAGACCACTCCCCAAGTTAGGATACAACACCCAGAAATAGTCTCACACCTTGTATATGTGAAAACTATCTCTCCACCTTTATTGAATGATCAAAACATACATACATACATACATACATACATACACACACACACACACACACACACGCCAATACCACACCCTTGTGTGTATGTTTGATGTCAGCCCATCTGGCTTGGGCTATCAAAGCTCTTGAAATTAAATTCACCAGATATCTATAGCTGGCTAGTGAACAAACCTTAATGTTAAACTCAAGTGTTTGCTTAGGACTACTTAAAGTACATACATCTGTCTTGACCCAAGGTCTGTATGTGTGAGTGTGCAATGATCTGCAGCTAACTTCTATGCAGAACATTTTTACTAATTCCACATATGTTCTATATAACATTTTCCCTCTTATAATATATTATAACTAGGATACATAATAACCATGTACAGGCAATATATAACCCACACAATAACACAATCCCAATGCAACAATGTCATGCCATATTCATAAATTACTGGCAATATGAGTCCTTAAACAATTAAATCATGACAGTCTACTGAGGAGCCGGAGATATTCTGGAGTTTTTTTAGATTATTTTTTTTTTGGAAATCATATTAATAGCCCTTATTTCTTCAAATATTTTGCATGTGGCACAAACCAAAAAAAAATGCTTTAATTAAATAAATATTCTTTATGTTGCAAAGTATGCAAATACCATATTAATTATTCTTCAACATGAAGAATTAAAAATAGTAATTGTGTGGATTAATAAGGAGGAGGATGGTAAATACTTTCTTACATGCAATATAAATCTAAATATTTCAGAGTTAATTAACTGCAGTAAGCACATGCCTTTAGCATGCATTTCTTGTCCTCCACATAGTAATGTGGATTAACTCCCACATTAATTGTTTATATCCTATTTTTAAGACAGCAGGAGCTTCCTACAATTGTTAATTTGTCAAAACAGCAAGTAATTTACTTCAGACATCTGTATTTCCCTATAATTAAAAAAATGCATGAATTATATCTTCGTTGCTAGGATGATATTAGAGGCCTACAGTAAGGCAGCACCTTCATGTTAGTGATACCATATGACAAGTCAAGCATCACTTTTATGGAATGAAGAGACTTTTATGATGTTGTATATAGCTGAAACAATCTTGGCTGTTTTCTGTTTTCAATTCCATTCTATTCCTCATATATCTGGTCCTAGCATGACCATATGCAAGGAATGTACAAGTATCTAGTGAAAAACTGAACAACACCATAAGGAATAAAGATGTGCTGCTTTCATGATTTGTAAAAGCAGGTTTACTATTTACAGTAAAAATGTCTAGATTCAATGCAAACCAAATGTACAGTAGACATCTGCAAAGCAAGTGTTTTTTCATTAGAATATATACACATGAACTAAGGTTTACTCAAGGGGACACTGTCACCAGGGTTAATCAGGTGCTATATAAATGATAATTGGAAATGCAAGTTATATTAGATATCCTTTATAAACGATATGATATTTATTTTATTTGTGGCTGAAGCTGCACTGCTTTGCCCTGCCCCTTTCTGCAAACGTAAAATCATGGATGGGTGATGAGACTTCTTTGCACGCCATAACAGACATTGTCAGTGCCTATGAGAAGACTCTGAATAAAGACAATCATTGGACAGAATTCATAAAGACAATATATGACATAATTCATGAGGTCAGTTTAGAACATACATATTCAGGTTCTCAGAGGAAGTTGCTTAAAAATCATTAAAGATATGTGATATATAGTAGAGTAAACATTATTTGCAATAATAAAATTGATTGCTTCCTATAACACTCAGTATATTTGTGTGCACATTTGGATGTCTAAAATATATTGGCAACAAGAATCTGTGACGATCAATCTGAGAACAAACACCACCTAAGTAGGTTTGCTCTATAGGTCTGGTTAATCTCTTTTGGATTTCTTCCTGTGTTAACCAATTATTTAGTAATGGTAGTGTAGCCCCATTATGTTGCAGTGCCCCAACCACTGGTACCTCCCTTGTGTATACCGAAGAAAAGAACCTATTTAGCTCATCTGCCTTTTCCTGGTCACTAATTATCAGATGGCCTGTGTCACATTGTAATGGTCCTATCGATTCCTTCCTGGACTTCTTCCCATTAATATATTTAAAAAATATTTTAGGGTTAGTCTTACTTTCCATTGCAACGGACTTCTCATTTTCTTTTAGCCAGTCTAGTAGCCCTTTTGCAACCCTTGTTGATTTCCTTAGTCACATAAATCTGCCTCTGCTCCCTCCTCCTTGTATAATTTAAATGCATGTTTCTTTTTCCTCATAATGATCTTTAAGTCATTGTTAAGCCACATGGGATGTAATTTACTCTTATTCATTTTATTTCCACATGGTACATGCCGATAAATATGTTTATTTAGTAAGGATTTGAATGTTGTTCATTTATTTTCAGTATTTTTCCCTGTAAGTTCTTTGTCCCAGTCTATATGTAGTATTGCTGTCCTTAGCCCATTAAAGTTAGCTCTTTTCAAATGTAGAGTTTTTGTTGGCCCCTTACAACTCTGTTTTTTGTATTCAATCTCAAATTATACTGTGTTGTGATCACTGTTCCCCAAGGGTTCCCCTATTATAACATTTGATATTATATCAATATTATTTGTGATGACTAAATCCAAGACTGCCCCATTTCTAATAGGTTCTTGTATAACCTAGGCCAGATAATGATCCCTGAGTGTACTCAAGAACCTGCTCCCCTTAGCTGAACTGCTGGTCTCATTTATCCAGTTTATTTCAGGGTAATTAAAGTCTCCCATTATTAGAACTTGCCCATGCTTAGCTGTATTTCCAATCTGTAACAATAATTGTATTTCCTCACTTTCAGCTATATTTGGGGGTTTAACATACTCCCACCAATATGTGTTTAGAATTAGCTCCTCTACTATTTAGTTCAACCCACAAAGATTCAATGATGCCATTAGTACCAGCATAAATATCTTCTCTGACTATAGGCTTAAACTCAGGCTTAACATACAGACAGATCCCTCCTCCTCTTTTACCATTTCCCCTATATTTCCTAAAAAGGTTATAACCATCCAGATTAACAGTCCAGTCATGAGATCCATCCCACCATGTTTCAGTAATGCCTATTAAGCCCCATTTTTCTTGTACTGCTAATAATTCTAGCTCGTCTATTTTCCCAGGCAAACTTCTTGCATTAGCAAGCATACACCTTATGTTGCTATGGCTCTGCCACTGTGAAGTGATTGCCACTGTATTTGAGGCCCCTATTAATACCTCCCTACTGTCTATTGTAACCCTCCCCCTTCTCCTCCCCATGGGTAACTAATTCATCCCTTTCCCTCTCTACCCCTTTTACCCCATTACTTATACCTAGTTCCTCCGCCCCACCTACAAGTTTAAAAACTCCCCAAGCCGTTCTACCATCCTATCCCCTCGCACAAAAGCTCCCTCATCATTAAGGTGCAATCCATCCCTGCTATAGAGATTTGTACCCAAGTGAGAAGTCAGCCCAGTGCTCTAAAAGCCCAAAACCCTCTGCACTGTACCACTTTTTTAGCCATGCATTAACCTCCTTAACTGCACAAATAAAAGAAAATACCAGTGAAAAGCAAAACGAATACATGTTTTAACCCAAGTTCACATTGATTTCACCTTACACCCTACTTAACCAGCACATGATTAATCTTAGTGTTCATTCACATCCCTTAATCTCTGTGGTCAAGAGTTGTTGCAAACGCTCAGGTCAAGATCATTTTCCTCCAAAGTTGTATAACCCTGTTTCCTCTGGCATGCTCTCTGTAACTATCCAGGTCAGCCATTATAGACAGGAGTGTTTTTCGCCAATGTGTGCACTGCTATATTATCATCATCTTTGTGGAAACCTTAAAAACAAGAATACTCCTGAAATGTACTTCTGAAAAACAAGGGAATTAGGTCATAAACTATTTAAAATAACCACTAATACATGTACAGCAAAAAAGCCACTCTGAATAATAAAGCACACATATGGACTAAAAAGTACTGCTATTGTTACTTTTCTGGAAGAATGTACATCAATGAACGTTTTACACTAAAAGCTTTCTTTAATGGTTTACTTATTATGAATTTTTAGCAAACATCTTTCAGACAATAATTAAATAGAAGCCCTAATAAAATTATTAAAGAGCATGAAAAACTCTGTTCATTGTACTAGCAATTTTTCTGTACAGTATATAATTTTTGAAATATTTAGAAAAGCAAGTTTTTTTCCCCATCTATATATGAACTTTCCATTTCTGCAATAACCTTTGCAGTGTGATTTTAGTGGCATATTAAGAGCCTAACAATGATCCTAACAATGATCTGAATTGAAGGTAACTATTTTGTGACAGCAGATTAAAATGGCCAGCACAATATATTGAAAGTTCTTAACTATCTTGAAGAGGAAACATGTTTTTGTCATGAATCTCCATGTGAACCTTTTAAAAGTACATGTAATCCATCAATAACATTAGCAGATGTTACTTTTGCAAGATCATACCGGAGAGCGCCTACAGTGACATAATACACTGCATGGGTCAGAGCACAAGAAAAATATTCAAAAATATGCTGCTGTATATATGCAGGTGAAAGAATCAAAAGGAGGAGTATGCAGCTTTTGTTAAATATATGGGTGGCAGAAATTATGGTCATTCAAAATTATAAGTGAAGATTAATCAGGTATGTGGTAGGAAACTCTTCCAAGGGATAGGTCATAACAACATACAATTCATATCATTATTATTCAGCCAAGAGAGTAATCAAGGGACACATGTTCAGAGCCGTTATGATACAGAGGCCTTTTTAGCACAGAGCGTACATGTTTTCTAAGGGTGCTGGTAAGGAAGCTAAAAGGGAACAATGCAACTATAGTATGTCTATAATCCACAGGGAGATGAAGTCTAAGTGGCAGCTGCATTAACCTCCCGTCCTTCACATATTTCACAAGCTGTGAACCTGTACTGTACAACTAGGGTCAAGGGTTAAAAAAAAGTCATATTTCATAAATATTAAACAGAGCTCTGAGAAAAAAAATGGTTTAAAAAGGATAATGCACAAATTTTAATAAACTGCAAACAGTTGTTAAATAGGATGCAAAACATGCCACTACCTCAATAGGACAGTCAAGCAAAGTATGAACATTTACTGCCCTTCAAACACCATAAAGCTGAACTAGCCAGCTATAATATATGTATTAATTAGCAGAAGTTGACAAAAATAGGTGAAGACTGTGATCATCCAGCCAGGTACCCAACACGCCAGTCATTTCAAACTTCCACTTTTACTTGAGTTCAGACAAGGTCCTGAGTGCCGCACAAAAACTGCTCAGCACAGCGACATAACCGGAAAAGCTTTTTTTTTTTTTTTTTTGAGAAATAAGTTACGGGTAATTACACGATAAAAATATTTCTTCAGAGCCCAGCACATCTATAAAAAAACAGGGGAAAACTAATTGAACCTTCTATGTTTCAGTTTCCAGCCCACAAGGAAATTGCTTCTCTTTATCTGCTGTATTTGGACATGAGAGTGGTAATATACTGTATTTACGCGAATCTAGTGCGCTATCGAATCGAATGCCCACTCCAAATTTGGGACCCGATTTTAACCAAAAAAAGGTGCGCATTAGATTCGAGTAAATATGGTATATGCATTGCTCCCGCAAGAATCGCAGGTACAGCAATTTTGAAAAGCAAAATTGCAAAGATAATCTATGGCCCGCGAAAAAAGAATCCAGTAAACCTTATTGACTGGCACCCACCCAGCGGGGGTTTGCCGGGAGATCTCTAGCTTCAATGTGTGCTTGGTGTTCATAGATTTGCTGTTCAGTTATAAAAAGATTTTGAATCCTTGAAATGTAGAAATGAAGATAGCATGGAGCCACAGTGTTACTGAGCATATATACATCTGAGTTACCCTCTTTTTATGTCCAGATGCCAGGTGCAAAAAGAGACAAGCAGAACAGCCCCAACAACAGATGTGGTAGATTCTGCCTTGTGTGGCTGTGTGCAAATGACTTCTGAACACACCAAAGCTCTGCAAAGAGAGGTTTGAATAAAATAAAATTAAATAAAATTAAAAAAGAAGGAGCCCTTAAAGCTTTGGCCTGATAGCATTGCTAGCAATACACTGCAGTTTACTAGGATTTCATAGTATGTCCACTAACTTAAGCCCATTTATATTAGTCCACAACATGAGCTACATTCAACACACATATACCCAGATTTTGTGTAAGAGAACTTTACTAGGAGGAATAGTTAATGAATTACTCTGACCACATTCATTGCTTCCCTAAACGCAATATAATAAACAGGTTCCAAAAATGTTTTATTTCATGTAGGACAAATATACAGGTAACAGAGCCAGAGATTGTGTTTATATGCCTACTTTGTAATCTTAAATAAATATATGGGAGCTAGATGTAAAATGTCAGCAGTCAGGCAATTATTTTGCCTTTGATTTAAAGGCATATCCAAGTTTCATGGATTGATACACTTCTGCACTCTCTAGCTTATGTGCATGCAGCACATCTCAAATAATTTTATTTTTATTAATATCTACAAATCACTCTAATGATTATGTTGACACCTCCAAGGGGTGTCTATGCAGGCATCTGATCCCCCCAAATCAGCATGCAGCATCAGGGGAGCAATATTAACCCACCATATACCCACTGATGCTTGCTCAGCCAATCTCCTTGCAGCTTCCTGTCTATGTCAGCAGCAATACATAGCACATATCTGTGATGCACTACATATACCAGGCTGCTCTGCACCCCAAACAGGAACCCAGAGTTAAATTCCAAAGTTTCAACTAACCTAAATGGTTAAAACAAGTTATTTTAAATTTGATGCTAATTTAGCCTAGGTTTGGAGGGTGTTAACCCTGATTTCCAACTGTCAAAAATTACAAGACATTTTGCTAACTTCAATTTAATTGTTTAAATGTTTTTTTTATGCAAACAAATGTTTGCACACACTACTAATCCAATGCATTCATAAATCAAGCAAACTTAGATATGCCTGTAAGTAGCTTTTTCAAAAACTCTATTTTTGAAATCAAATATACTAAACAGTACAATAGGAGGCGCAGATTCAAAAAGGATCAAAAATAAAAGGATTACTCCAACTAGGAAAACATATGGCTCAGTTTTGGATGGTTATATGTCCATAACATTTTTAAGAGCATTTAAAACAGTAACCTAACCAGGGCTAATTCTTGTAATTTGGGCTACTATGATCCCCACACTAAAGCCCCTTTACAAAGATATGTATTGCTTTCAAATTGTGATTGCTGCAGTTGTATTAGCACTGCTGGCCACCACCCAACATTCAGCATAAACAAGCTCCTCTGCATCATGTCAGAATTTCCTATGCTTTCCCTGTCCAGAAAGCAAAACTTTATCATAACAAAAAAACCTAGTTACAAAAATGCCTGCAAATCAAGTATAAAAAAAAAATCTAAAATAAATCAAATTAAACTTTGCTTGTTTCTAACAAATGTAATAAAATGTAGCACACACAGACCCAATGGGTACAGGGTTGAAGGATCTAGGAGTACAGAAATAGAAAATATCTAAGTGCTCGCAGTATGGCAATAAGTGGGTAAGAACACTACAAACGTCATCTAAAATTTGAGAGAACATAAAAAAGCCAAATCATTAAGCTCAAAACCACTAGAATGGTTCAGCTTTTATGACTTGAGAAGTTGGCTATAGTGACCTTAACTTCATAACTCATTAAAGAACCACTGAAAAATTTGAAAAATAATCATTTTAAAATGTTGTGGCTAATGCAGCATAATTAGGGAATCATACAGCTAATTTGTATGTCTATGTGTGAACCTGGACGGATATATAATGCACTGTATGTCTGGTACATGCTTGACAAACAAGTGTATTTTTCTTCAATTACAATGATCTTAACAAAAAGTTGAACTGCTGGTTTTCCTACCATCTGTGGACTGGAGCTCCCACCATCTTTTTACAAACTCTTCAGCATTATGTAAGTTTGCATTAGCATTTTCCTGCAGCATCCTCAATGCTGTACAGTGCAATACAGTCAAATAACATTTAGTAACTGCTTAACCTTGGTGGCAGTGTGTACAAATGGAAGGAGATCCAGCAAAAGGATAAGGGAGGGGGGGCGGCATTTTATACTGATCTTTACTACTTAGAAGTTGTGAAACTTGCTTTAATATAATGGGAAGAGTTTAGAAAGGAAGTAACTGGAAGGAACAAAGGCAGTGGCACAGATTGTTGCTCAGGAAATACAAGGGGAAACATAGGACATTAAGACTATGTAGCCCAACATGATTAGGAAGTCACAACTTTTGTTTGGAAGCCCCACATGCTGGAAGCAACTAAGGAACATGTGAGATATAAAACTAGCCAACATTCACCAACCAATGTGAACACTGACTAATTGGGAACGATTGTATGACATTAGGGGACCAGCATGCCCAACTTGCCCTAGATGCATCTCTCTGGCTATTAGTCACTGCCCGGGACGAGCATCGGCACTTATTTGTTATGGAGATGTTTTTTAACAAAGTGAAGAAGAATTAAATAAAGCTTCAAATGTATTACCGATTATATGAAATTATACCACTGTATTGTTTTCCTTATTTGTCACGTCAGAGGATGATCCCATTATAATTTGCACTTGTTTGTTTATCCATGTAATCCTATTGTAAGATCCACATAATGAAGCCAGCAATTTCAATAAAACTAAAGGGGAGAAGGTCTCAAAATGCAACGTCATCTGCAAAACCCCAGTTTCTATTGAGTGTAATGGTTGTTGTTACTAGTATGGCTTTTGTATCAATAGAACAATAAACATTTCTGCTCTTATTTAATAAGATTGATTGACTGCCAACATGAGGTATAGGCAATCTTGTGCACAATGCATAGAGAGAGCAATCCTGAGCCATTACCTCATTTGCAGGTTTAGATGAAGTCAGGATTTTAGATTTTTGAATTTTTTGTATAACATTAGTTCACCATCATGACCCCTCCATATTTGAGGAGCAGGCGGTTCTGATCAGACTTTGCCATAGGGGATGCAGGTATCACTTACTGAACCTTCATAATGAAGCAAAGAAACCAGCAAGAAGCACACCTAGACAAAATAAGGGTCTCATATGTATTCAATATTTTGCTACAAGTCAGCTGCACAAGCCAAATTCACTTTTATTCACTGTGGGGTTAATACATATATAAAATTAAAATATTCCACATTGCATACCTCCAATGACCTAACTGACCTTCCCACAATGCAATAAACAATGAAAAGAACATTAATTCTTCACATGACAATAAGCTAGTTCCAAAATGCATAAGTAAAAAATGCAGTGTGCATTCATAGACCATATGGGCACAAATAATTCGCATTTACTAAGTGACTGCAACATAACTATTAAAATAAACTTACTATCAAAATTGGATAGGGTGTCTTTTTGAACTGTGCAGGATACGTACTAAAATAATTAGATCGACTACACTGGAATCTACACTGAAATTCTTACAGAACTGACACACCTTACTGGAGACTATTAGAATCAACCTTATGAACATGGTATTAAGAAATCAATTAGCAGCATCCTTCATAGCTTTGTTAAAACAGAACTATCTTATCTAATATTTTTTTTGTTTGTTTGTTTTTTTCTCCGATACAGGTATGAGAAGGTAATACATATATTCTTCATAGTCTAAAATACAAAAAAAAAATGCATGGGTTTTAAAAGATATCAATAACTTGCATGGTGCGATACTAGCCTTAATAAATGTATTTAATCTACCCTCCGGCAAACCAGCTGTAAAAGAAAGATGCTTTATATTTTTCCAGCACTGAAGTAAGATACATCAAAGCACCAGCATCCCAAGAATCACACTTACAGTGGGTACATTAGGCACAGATGTTACCAAGATATGCATATTAAATAAGTGCTTATCAACACTGGCCATTTTACAACACATTAATATTTCTATTTGCAATATTTATTGTTTACAGAAAGATTACGAGGCAGAAAGGTCTACAATTTGATAGTTTTCTATCATATTGGCATTTCACACGGAGTAAATGCTTTAAACAAATGAGGGGGAAGGGACAGTAACTATATCGATGGACTAGATTATTGAAATTAATAGTCTGTGCATTCTTATGATGCAAATGTATATATAATTTTGTATTAAAATCCAACCAAAGCAGGTAAAAGAAGCGATATTTACCAGAGATGAATGTGTGATTCCAGAATCTTCCCTTGACAAGCTTTGTGCAGTAAAATCCACAGCATTATTCTCTCCTTGCTGTTTGCATATATAAGCACAGTTTCTCTCCAGAACAGTACAAATGCCTTTGAAAAGGATCACACTAGTAGTGCACCCCATCCCCGGTGTGTTCGGATGTACATTTCTAACATCCCCGGCTCCAATGGCAGTGCACCTTATACAAAATCACTGAGACTGTCTCCATCTGCATACCTTCCTGGGAGATGCCTATGCTACACATAGCACAAGGCTTCTGAAGCACTGACTGAGCAAGATACCATGAAATGGGGGAAGGAGTGGAAAGGAGGAGAGAGAATGAGCGAGTGAGAGGAAAAAAAAAGCCGGTCTACCAGGACGAAGAAAATAAAATGTGTACAATCTTGCACACAATTAACAGGGAACAAACAGTATTAGCATTGAAGTATTCAGTATCAATTCCCTGTGGTCTCCTCTCATAATGATCGCCTAAGGCTATGCCCGAGATCAAAGATATCAATGCAGACAGTGCTGCCGCTACTGCTTTCCACTGAGAATCTTCAAGCAGCTCCCAAATATGGTTCCTCCCAGAAAGCACTGCGCTAGTACTCGCAAACGCTTTCTTTCTTGACCTAAATTTACAGTTTGATGTTTAATACTTCATTGTAGACATTAACAGGAGGAGGCAAAAAAACAGCTTGAAAGGAAGAAGAAAAAAAAAAAGTAGTCATCAGCGTAACTATGGCAACACGACATGGCTTACAGGCCCACTCTATGTATGATGTGCCTGCTCTGGAAATGGCTTTCTGACAGCTAGTCACAGGGGAGCGGGAGATTGACAGAAGCAATCTTGCTCCATTCTTGCTTCCTCCCATGTATGAAAAGATGGCTGGGAACTTCCAGTCTGTGAGAAAAGGTCATCTTAGACCAAATATGTCATGAAAAACATAGTATGGATGAGGTACTATGAACCTATTAACGGCTATATATTTGAATTTAAATAATTAAAATACAAAATACAAAAGAAAAAAAAATGAATGACAAAAGGAAAAAACACGAAGTAGTAAATAAAAATGTTAAAAAGATACAAGACTCCTAGATCTTGTTAGCTCTTTAGGAAAAGAGACAATATGCTTATTTTACATTGGATAAACATCCAATTATTTCCATCTTATTATACATCTTTTGCAACAGATTCATATCCCTAAAAAATTACTGTTAATTTTTTTTTTTTTTTTTGGTAATTATTTTTTTGCTGTGGAACAGGGAGGTGTCTTTCAAATAATAATGTTCATGCTGCATATTTAAAAGCAGAAGGCTCAGAAACTGCTGCATTATAACTTTGGTGATGGATTTAATCTACTTAAATATATAATGCATAAAACATGATTTAAGCTATATTATGGTCAGTATGTTACTTAAAGGGATCCAATCAGCTCAAAAGCATATTCGGTCAAATTAAAAAATTTCAAATGGGAGATTAAATAAATATATATGTACATACATATTTTTTTCAAAACAATATCATGCTTGACATATACATAATAGTCTTGATGCAGCTCTTTACTTTAAATTTTTGGCACAGTATGCCAACTTAGTGTCTGTGGCAGAAAAAATTATCCATCCTTGTGATGTAATGCAGTGCACAAATAGCATATTGAGATACACAAATACAATGGATATCTTCAATCATAATGCCATGAATGCTAAATTAGCGCACCTAGATCCAGACAGGGATACCCTCAGTCTTGTCTGTTAGTGATCCCAGAGTACATGTTTATTAAGCCCAGTTACATACTGTCCCCTCAATTACTATTATGTTTGTGTTCCGCTACAAAGCTGCCATGTATGCTTTCTTCCCTTCTCCTGTTCCTCATAGTGTGTCACCATGTGAGGTGTGAACGGCTATATAGCAGCTTCTAGTACACATATCCTGGCTAGAGGCTTCCTAATATTCCACACAGTCATTTGGTGTGGACGTAAGCACTATAAGCAGCAATATGGAGATTCACACTTTGTTGCCCAAGCATTTCATATAAGGACACTAAGAGATGGGAGAAATAAGGAAAACATGGCTTTTCTTTAAAGGCCCACCATAGCGCGCTTACAAGTAAAGCTCATAGGTTTGTTTACTGGACATAGACCATTAAAAACAGTATGCAGTGTAAAATTAATAAAGGCTAACATTTTTTTGCTTAGCTTTAAACTGTTCGTTTTCCCTCAAGCAGAGCTGTGTATCTGTGTCTACTCCACAGGCAGAGCTGACCACACTGCTAAAAGACTATCATGGAGCTTGCAAGCAAGTTGGGCTGATGTCACTGGCCCTGCACCATGAACTCATTAATTCCACCTCCACTGCTTATACAGAGGTAAAAGCTCCATTATCACATACTTGCAGTTGCCCATAGTCCTCGCTCAGTGACAGTGCATGATCCATCATAGCTTTCTTTGCTGAGCATGCTCAGTGTGAAGCAGGACCTAGACATGTCAGACTTTTAGTCTAGCAAACAGAGCTGCCCACATTCCCTGATATACACAGGCAGGAGGCGATATTCAGCACTGCTTGAGGGGAAAACGAACAGCTTAAAAGCTAAGAAAAAATATATTTTTTTATTTATTTTAATAAAACATATGAGCTTCATTTGTTAAATACACTACAGTGGTACTTTTAGCTGGGTTAAAAACAAACAAACAAACATTCTCAATTTCAGTGTATACTATTAAATGGGTATATACTAAAAAAAATTGCTATAAAAGTCAGTATTTCAGCCTGTTTGGTATTGGAAAGGTTAAGATGTGTGAAGTGAATTGCTAGATGAAAGGAGGAGCATAGTATGAAAGTGAAGGTACTACTCTTAATGTCAGAACAACATATACAATTTTAAAAGCGCCAGCTCTCAAAACAAACACTGTACTGTAAGTCCTGGATTTATTCAGTTACAACAATGTTTTGTACTTACCTTGATTTATTCTAGGTACACAATGCTAGACAAGTACCTTGATAAATCACATAAACATTCAATGCAATCAAAACCGGATACATCTGAGGGGACCTACTGCACTGTCAAATATTAAATAAAATGAGCCAGTATGTGAGGTCATACATGATGCAAAGGCTGTATCCAGACTGTCCGAATGAAAAATGCGAGAGTTACTCCAGTTTAAAGATCATAGGAAAATTATTAATTGTCAGTTTACATGTTATTACTAAATAGCTTTTCTTAATCAGATTAAATGCAAATAATCACTTTAGAATCATTATATTTTCTACTTGAAGATGTGAAGGATGAATCATTACACTAGGCCTTTAAAGGACTACTGCACAATGAAAAAAAAAAATATATATATATATAGTTTGAAAACTGAAGACTGATTAAGCAGCAAAAATGTGCTGAAGTTATCTATAAATATAATTTTTTTAATGCCTTTGCCAAACTCCTGGAGGGGTAATGATACATCTCCAGAAGTTGTGTTTGTGAGAGGGGCATTTACATTTCTCGAAAGCTATGGTGCATTGAATGATGCAAGGCGTCAGTGTGATCAATTTCAGTCGTGTCCTATTTAACAAAAGCCCTTAACTTAACATACACTGCCATTAGTCATGGTTCTAAACAGATTATTAGCATATCTAAGTGTCAAAATGTAATCTACTAATTAAGTGCAAATCTAGATAAAAATGTAATGTTCCAGTACATGTAGTATCAGCCTGCTATAAAATGTTTTGGTTTTTAAAAGTGGTCCAGGTCAGTTTTGGAAGGTAACCAACCGGTCCCCAGACCAAAAAAGGTTGAGACCCACTGATATACAAGGCAATCATGTTTCTCTTTTTTTAAATACATGAAAGAAGCAATTTCAATAAAACTAAGGGAATAACAGGATGTGGTCTGAATTAGAATAGTTGGCATCACTTGTAATTATTTACCCTGCCATGTATTTACTAAAAAGTCATACTGTACACTGCCTATGGAGTACTTTGCAACATATACAAAACAGCAGAGAGATTATTCATATTTCATAGTTACAAAAGGTACAATACTTAAAGAAAGGGTTAATAACTGCTACATCAACACATTCTCTCTGAACAAATATTTTCATTCAGTTTATGATATTACAGCTGTTCTATGTTATCTCCTACACTCACCAGGGTCCTCATACAATGGAATATCTCACTGGATTGTTGACTATCATTGAATATATGTATGTTATACGGTTTTGCTTGTAGGGAAGATGGTGCCTATTTTGGTTGTGAACGGAATGTCTTGAAAAGGTTTAGAGTCATTATGCTCCGAAAGCTCAATGGCACCTAACCAACAGCCAAAACATGAAACCTCCATCTAATTACTTGCAGCATCTCACACATTTGGGATGCTGGGGCTGGGCTGTCCTTGTGGGCACAATCAGACTGCTATGCTAGAGAAATAATGGCATAAGTGAGCTGAAATTTCAGACACTAACAACCAACAGGACACATTTATTAGCATTGTCTGTTGTGAGCCTCCCCTTTTGTTTTTTATGCTGCACACTGAAGAGTGTTCGCTGAACTGTTATATGCAAAAAAATATAAATTATACATTGAAAGACATAGTTGCAAAATAAGTAAAAACTGTTCAATTTGTGCAGGGAGGTAGAACATTTAAAAGTAGCATTTTATTTTTATTTTAAAGGAAACCATAATATATAGAAAATGGATCATTGGCAATGTTTCCCCCTGCAAGCACTAGGAGCAGGTTCAAACTCTGCTTATTACTGACAGGCTTATAACTCAGAACAGGAATAACCATCCTCCAGCAACAAAAGAGTTTACACTTTATTTGGAAGAAAAAAAGCACAGAAAACGATACAAAAAGGATATGGTGCAAATTAAGTGTATGGCTATGTTTGTTTTAGGAAATGAAACTGACACTTCTAGAAAGCTCTGCTTCATTGTAAAGTCTAAGTGTACATACAAGAGAGCCACAAGCTTAGTGCAAATTGGACTTGGTGATTTATAGCTGCAGTGGTTCCCTAATTAGGGATAGGTCAACCAACTTTATTCTTATGTATACTCCAGTACAGGTACAGAATTACATGTCTGCTCTGATTAAACTGGACTTCTCAAACGTGGTAAGACATGATATAAAGAGTCAAACATTTAAGTTTCACAATGATCATATTCCCGCTCATGTATTTGAATACACCCGATAGTTGCTGTGCGTCTTTCCTAGACAAGTATGTTCAATGTTGGAAAAGCATTTTTTTTTTTTAAAAGCATACTCTATGAATGGCCCCCGCCCTTGTACGGTGCATCTCAACATCAGTGGGATTCTGCAGTTTTACTTTTCAGCCGTGCTGTGCCTATGAAACAGCAGATCTCTCCCACGCAGCTACTTCACTTACACCGCATAGCACAATAAATAATATATTAGATAACACCAGATCACCTCATCATTTACAAGGAAATGAGTGTTCCAGCTGTTAGATTCAGGGCAAACAGGGTTTATAACACACCTCTCTCCTCCTTTCTTACTGGAGGTTATATTTTAGCACTCATTGTAATATCCTTAGAGCAGATTCTTCTTCACATACTTCTTAGAAGGAAACATTAACAATTTTATTGATCTATTTCTATGCAACAGAACTGAATGAATGTTGCACAATATTAATTTGAAATGATGAACATGTACATTTTATTATGAGAGTTTAAAATGCCATCTAGTTTTACAGAAAAAAAGAAGTATAAACAAGTAGAGAATATATGAAGGGAATGCCAGGGATAAATTATAGCCATGTATGTCACCAAACGTGTCCATTCTCCATTCCATGAAAGCTAGAGGTGCACACAAACTGTTTTGCCATCTCCATTATTGTAATTTTAAGACCTCTCTACCTTCATGTATATACCATATACACCTTTTTTCCGATTTTTGAGCTTGCGAGTTACGGGTGCGGCTTATATTCGCGACCGTAAAAAAAAATCATTGCCGATTTGTGAACTTTGCTTGTTGTGTGCGGCTTCTATTCGCGAGCGCAAAATGACTGGCGATTTGAGCGATTGCGAGTTAAAGGTGCCGATTTTCGTGCTTGAGACTCTGGTATTGAATAGCGATTTACGGTTTTAGTGATTCTAACATCCTGTAAAGCCTGTAACCTGCAAAAAAAGCTACAGTGCCAATTAGAAAGCTTGTTTCTTGCAATGGCTGATCACTTTGAGAATCTTTTTCTCTCCAATTTTACAGGTGCGGCTTATATTTGAGTACTATCTTTTTTCTATTTTTTTCCCCTTGAACTTTGCAGGTGCGGCTTATATGCGGGTGCGGCTTATATTTGGACCAATACGGTATTTTTTATTATGTAGTAGGAACCTTGGATATTTAATCAAACTCAGTGAGTTGATTTCTAATGGGAATATTTCTAACCAATTGTATAACAGTGATGATGGACTTTGTCAGTTTCTAGAGCAGGAAGGCATCTTACAATCTTAAATGGAGATAAAGGTGGTCAATGGTGATGCCAAATACTTCATATAATGGTAAAAAGAAAATACATTTAATGTATTATCTTAAAGGATTGTTAATGAGCATTTTTAAGAGAATATTTACATTAGTAAACATTGGCAAATGCTGGGAAATGGTGCATGAACATAGCTGGAGACATCAGCTGGCAGAAAAAAAGGACACTGGCACCAATGGTTAATATGAAACCACACTATTTACCAGAGAAGGGTTCCTAGCATATAACCAAATGAGATTTTAGAGAGACTAACTACTTGCCTGATAAAAATGCCAGCAAGAAATTTTTAAGGCTGGCAATGCTGTTCGCCACACAATACTAGGCTCTGCCCCCTCTGAGGACCTTCAGAAGCCATCGCTAGCCCCAGTGGCCATCGTGTGGCGCTCATTGCGAGCCCCGCAATGATCATTCAATGCAGACGTTATGCAACCCGCCACTTTTGTGCCTAGCGTGGAGCGCCTTTGGTGCTCATCGCGAGGTCCCACGTTTAGCGGCTAAGTGTTACTGTCTTCGGC
This sequence comes from Discoglossus pictus, assembly GCA_027410445.1. Lineage (NCBI taxonomy): Eukaryota > Metazoa > Chordata > Amphibia > Anura > Alytidae > Discoglossus > Discoglossus pictus. The sequence continues at coordinate 319,885,839 of CM050164.1, read as the reverse complement.
TCTGTTTTGATCCCATTTGAAAAAAATTACGTTTTTTCGGCTGCCATTTTTTCCAAACGATGATTTAAGGCTCAAATTAGCTTGCAACCTCACGCACAGGCTACCTACCTCTCCCCCTGTGCTGTGTGTGAGTGTTGAAGTTATTTATTTTTTCTATTTGGCGTGCCTTGCGATCAGCACCAAAGTTCTACAGGCTTTGGCGACGATCGCTATGTAATAACAGGCATGACAGGACAGATGACACAGAAAGCGCACAATTTGCTGCACCAATTTGTGATGGCCACGCGATGAGCGCCTATGGCACTCATTGCAGCCTAAGATTGTAAGTCTGCGAGTTTCAATTCTACAAGGTGCTTTAGGGAAAGCGCTATGGACACCGGATTCCAAGCTCAAAAAAGACAGGGCCCTCCATTCTTTGCAATGCGTGAATCTTGAACTTGTCACTTCACTTATGTATAGCGCTATGGAATATGTTGGCGCGTTACAAATAAAAACGATAATAATAATAATAATAATAATAATAATAATAATAATACGGACCTCTCATAACTTTTAACATTGTGTGACCAACATTCGTAAGATCCACAACTGTATATGTGATATAAAACAATCATCTTGTCATAAGAGCATGAGGAATTGCAATGCACTAGAATTAAAATGGTCAGTTTTAGCAATTTCAACAGACACACACTAGTTACAATTCTCTTAATACTCATCTTATACAATTTCTTGTGCATGGACGCTAATTAATGCTGCCATTATTGAATTGTGATAATGATTTTAAGCTTGTTTACCATTTCTTATCTTGAGTGTTTTTTGTTTTTTTTATTGCTTATAAAGCTTTAATCCCAAGACATTGCCAACTGCATGAGCAAGAAGATATAAATCTAATCAATTATATTATTATTCTATTGTCATTTGTTTAACGCTTCCCCCATTATTAATCACTTGTTTATGGTACAGAAAAAAATATTGTACTCTGCAAACTGTTTATTCATTCAATATAAAATAGGGCATTAAATACTTACATTACCAACCTTCCTATAAGTGCCCAATTAAATTATTCACTATATAAAAAATAACAAAATGAATTTAGGGATAAACACGTAATGGGCTTCCGAGAAACGGTCTTGAAAAATATGTCGACCAATAAAGCTGAGCGAGCGGCGAGGGGGGAGAGAGAGAGAGAGCGAGCGGCGAGGGGGGAGAGAGAGAGAGAGCGAGCGGCGAGGGGGGAGAGAGAGAGAGAGCGAGCGGCGAGGGGGGGAGAGAGAGAGAGAGCGAGCGGCGAGGGGGGAGAGAGAGAGAGAGCGAGCGGCGAGGGGGGAGAGAGAGAGAGAGCGAGCGGCGAGGGGGGAGAGAGAGAGAGAGAGCGAGCGGCGAGGGGGGAGAGAGAGAGAGAGAGCGAGCGGCGAGGGGGGGGGAGAGAGAGAGAGCGAGCGGCGAGGGGGGAGAGAGAGAGAGAGAGCGAGCGGCGAGGGGGGGGGAGAGAGAGAGAGCGAGCGGCGAGGGGGGAGAGAGAGAGAGCGAGCGGCGAGGGGGGAGAGAGAGAGAGCGAGCGGCGAGGGGGGGAGAGAGAGAGAGCGAGCGGCGAGGGGGGGAGAGAGAGAGAGCGAGCGGCGAGGGGGGGAGAGAGAGAGAGCGAGCGGCGAGGGGGGAGAGAGAGAGAGCGAGCGGCGAGGGGGGAGAGAGAGCGAGCGGCGAGGGGGGAGAGAGAGCGAGCGGCGAGGGGGGGAGAGAGAGCGAGCGGCGAGGGGGGGAGAGAGAGCGAGCGGCGAGGGGGGAGAGAGAGCGAGCGGCGAGGGGGGAGAGAGAGCGAGCGGCGAGGGGGGAGAGAGAGCGAGCGGCGAGGGGGGAGAGAGAGCGAGCGGCGAGGGGGGAGAGAGAGCGAGCGCGAGGGGGGAGAGAGAGCGAGCGCGAGGGGGGAGAGAGAGCGAGCGCGAGGGGGGGAGAGAGAGAGAGAGCGAGGGGGGAGAGAGAGAGAGCGAGGGGGGAGAGAGAGAGAGAGCGAGGGGGGAGAGAGAGAGAGAGCGAGGGGGGAGAGAGAGAGAGAGCGAGGGGGGAGAGAGAGAGAGAGCGAGGGGGGAGAGAGAGAGAGAGCGAGGGGGGAGAGAGAGAGAGAGCGAGGGGGGGAGAGAGAGAGAGAGCGAGGGGGGAGAGAGAGAGAGAGCGAGGGGGGAGAGAGAGAGAGAGCGAGGGGGGAGAGAGAGAGAGCGCGAGGGGGGAGAGAGAGAGAGAGCGCGAGGGGGGAGAGAGAGAGAGAGCGAGGGGGGAGAGAGAGAGAGAGCGAGGGGGGAGAGAGAGAGAGAGCGAGGGGGGAGAGAGAGAGAGAGCGAGGGGGGAGAGAGAGAGAGCGAGGGGGGAGAGAGAGAGAGCGAGGGGGGAGAGAGCGAGGGGGGAGAGAGCGAGGGGGGAGAGAGCGAGGGGGGAGAGAGCGAGGGGGGAGAGAGCGAGGGGGGAGAGAGCGAGGGGGGAGAGAGCGAGGGGGGAGAGAGCGAGGGGGGAGAGAGAGAGCAAGAGGCGAGGGGGGAGAGAGAGAGCAAGAGGCGAGGGGGGAGAGAGAGAGCAAGAGGCGAGGGGGGAGAGAGAGAGCAAGAGGCGAGGGGGGAGAGAGAGCAAGAGGCGAGGGGGGAGAGAGAGAGCGAGAGGCGAGGGGGGAGAGAGAGCAAGAGGCGAGGGGGGGAGAGAGAGAGCGAGAGGCGAGGGGGGAGAGAGAGAGCGAGAGGCGAGTGGGGAGAGAGAGAGCGAGAGGCGAGGGGGGAGAGAGAGAGCGAGAGGCGAGGGGGGAGAGAGAGAGCGAGAGGCGAGGGGGGGAGAGAGAGAGAGCGAGAGGCGAGGGGGGAGAGAGAGAGAGCGAGAGGCGAGGGGGGAGAGAGAGAGAGCGAGAGGCGAGGGGGGGAGAGAGAGAGAGCGAGAGGCGAGGGGGGAGAGAGAGAGAGCGAGAGGCAGAGGGGGGAGAGAGAGAGCGAGAGGCAGAGGGGGGAGAGAGAGAGCGAGAGGCAGAGGGGGGAGAGAGAGAGCGAGAGGCAGAGGGGGGAGAGAGAGAGCAAGAGGCAGAGGGGGGAGAGAGAGCGAGAGACAGAGGGGAGGGGGAGAGAGCGAGAGACAGAGGGGAGGGGGAGAGAGCGAGAGACAGAGGGGAGAGAGCGAGAGACAGAGGGGAGAGAGCGAGAGACAGAGGGGAGAGAGCGAGAGACAGAGGGGAGAGAGCGAGAGACAGAGGGGAGAGAGCGAGAGACAGAGGGGAGAGAGCGAGAGACAGAGGGGAGGGGGAGAGAGCGAGAGACAGAGGGGAGGGGGAGAGAGCGAGAGACAGAGGGGAGGGGGAGAGAGCGAGAGACAGAGGGGAGGGGGAGAGAGCGAGAGACAGAGGGGAGGGGGAGAGAGCGAGAGACAGAGGGGAGGGGGGAGAGAGCGAGAGACAGAGGGGAGGGGGAGAGAGCGAGAGACAGAGGGGAGGGGGAGAGAGCGAGAGACAGAGGGGAGGGGGAGAGAGCGAGACAGAGGGGAGGGGGAGAGAGCGAGAGACAGAGGGGAGGGGGAGAGAGCGAGAGACAGAGGGGAGGGGGAGAGAGCGAGAGACAGAGGGGAGGGGGGAGAGAGCGAGAGACAGAGGGGAGGGAGAGGGGCATAGAGACAGAGGGGAGGGAGAGGGGCATAGAGAGAGGGGAGGGAGAGGGGCATAGAGACAGAGGGGAGGGAGAGGGGCATAGGGAGGGGGAGAGAGCGTGAGAGAGGGGAGGGGGAGAGAGCGTGAGAGAGGGGAGGGGGAGAGAGCAAGAGACACAGGGGAGGGAGAGGGGGCAAAGAGACACAGGGGAGGGAGAGGGGGCAAAGAGACACAGGGGAGGGAGAGGGGGCAAAGAGACACAGGGGAGGGAGAGGGGGCAAAGAGACACAGGGGAGGGAGAAGGGGCAAAGAGACACAGGGGAGGGAGAGGGGGTAAAGAGACACAGGGGAGGGAGAGGGGGCAAAGAGACAAAACAAGAGATACATAAACAGACAAAAAACACAATGTATATAAGTCCAGTTTTTATTCACTGTTCTAGCCAATACCGAAGCATGTCAGCACTATATTCAAACATATATTTAAGCAGGATTCTTTACCATTACTTGCCATTTCGTTAATTATGTCTTTTTCGATTTAATGAAATTAAGGAAAATATTTAAAAAAAACTGCAGGTTTAATGGATATACCTTACCCCAGACTATTAAAAAAATAAACAAACAAACAACAACATTTTAGATCTAAACTACAACTCACCAATTATAAACAGACCAAGGCCACAATTTCTTTCCGGCAAAACTGATCACTCTCACGGACTAGCAAAATGGCAACCACAAAACACACAATGCCTCAAAATATACCGTTTACAAAACAAATCACTAGTACAAAGAAATCCTATTTTGTTATATGTTACATATATATATTAATGTATGCCATTCCATACTGTTCGTTTTGTCAGACCTGGATATAGGAATGGAGCTGAATCGTTCAAGGTTAGAAAACAGCATGTGGCTCCTTGACACAAATGCCAATATGTCTTATGGAAAGTCTCTAATTCAGCGTTATGACCTTTGGTCATTAGAAAGATGCCTTCTGACAATTGTATTAAATGAAATCATGAAAATGTACTAGTTCTGAATGGAGAAACATGCTTCAATTTATATAAATGGAGTGCCTCCATCTAGTGGACAAGATGGGAAATACTGTGCACAGACATTAAATCACATAATTTATCTGTCTTTGAAAGCGAATTATAATTCTATATTACTTTGTAAAAGATTGAAATCTTCGATTAACCTGCATGATTGTAAGGAAATTTACCTTGCAGCAAAGCCTAACTTGGGGATTAGGTGTGGTTTGATGCAGATTTTTTTTTACAGACCATGAATAGAAAGTGAATGTGGACTTTAAAGCAAAACAAATGAGATGAAGCTCAAACGATACCAAGCAGCGTACTCCATCTAGAGCCCTCTGACAGTAACTGCTTCCTGGACTTATAAAGTATCCAACTTGGCTAATGCCAGGAGCAGGTTGACAAGTAGCTCCCTAGCTTTTTTGCCTCCGGAACACTAGGCGCACAAACAAAAAAAAAGTGAAGGATGAAATGCAGACAAACCTGCAGGAGGAAGCAACTCAAGATAAACAAGAGTAGCTGAAGGGGGGTGCAACAAAAATAAATATGGTCCACTGACTCCCTTGCTAATGAATGGACAAGTAGCTGGACATTGGTGAAATTAGCCAGGTAGTCTTGTGTTCAGTGCACTGTGGAGTTCTCTCCAACTCAAGTCCTTGCCCTCATCAGCTAGTAGGACTTGCTTGGGATGGATAACCAGGCCAAGGAATTGCACTGTACAGAGCACAAGAGAATACAGGCTTTTCCCTGGCTCGAGGGTATGTCCCCTAACCTGGATAGATTGGGTGCAGGAGGAGCATGAAGGAATTCACTGTACTTGTGTTCAATGCTATTCAGCCATAAAATGGTCTCTGAGAAATGTCACAGCATGCATATTACACAAAAATATACAGAAATGGCAACACATTATTTATCTTCATTTACAAAATGTAAACATTTTATGCAGCCCTATATACAATGAGAAAATATATACAGAAGCAATGTGGCTCTCAATAGTAAAATAATAATACTAAAGGAGGAAAGGTCCCTGCTCCTGAAAGCTTACATGCTGAAGGAGATGGTCAAGCAAGAAATACAAAGAAAAAAAAAAAAAAGAAAGATGAATGGGGGAGATGAATGACCAGTAGTGGATTGAAGAAAGTGTCTGTGTCATGGTTAAGACTGAACCAGCAGGTCAGCTGATATTAGGAAGCAGTAGTTGTAATGGCTATAGATCCTACCTGGGCAATGTACGGCTGGCGGGCCACATCAGGTCCTTTGGCTGTCCCTGTGTGGCCCGCTACAGCGAGATACAAATTAGTGTCCTGGACAAAAAAACACTGCCAACAGTAAAAGGGGGCAATTTGTGATTAGCAGTGTTGTGACTAAGTGGGATGGAGAGCATTCTGTAGATACTACTCCTGGCACTGAGAAAAAAATAAACTAAAGCTATATAATTAATATTGAGCAGAGATTAAGGTAAGCCTATGTTTCGGCCCTCCACAACATTCAGAGTGTCTCATGTGCCCCTTTGGGAAATTAATTGCTCACCTCTGCTATAAATGATAGATCTCCTTGAAAAGGCAAGTTTTTAAATACCTCAAAAAACTCTTTATGACAGTGAGAGAGTTCCAAAAGGCAGGACCAGCACAGGAGAAGCCGACCGAGGGGGTGGGGTTTGAGATGAGAGCAGAGGGTGTAGGTGCATTCAGGGCTTTTATTCTGTATGTCAATGACAGAGGTGGTCCAGCAGAGGAAGAGTGTTCTGTAAGGTGGATGGATAACTCTTGTGGAGGTATTTGTGATTGATACAAGTGGGAACAGCCTGTTGATGAGAAGACCAATGAGCAAGGAAAGTTACAGTAGTCACTGATTCAGTGTATTATAATTTGTAAGAAAGTGGAGAATTGTGGGGATGCTAATTTAATAAAATCAGCAGGATTTAGCTAAAGACTGAATATGTGGATTGAAGGAAAGTGCAGAGTGCAGTATAACTGCAAAAACAGCAGGCTGGAGGGCTGAGGTGATGAATAAGTTCTGAACATAAAGGGAGATATTTGGGTGCGGGTTGTGGATGAGAGGGGGAACAGAAGGAGCTCTGTTTTTGAGGTACTGAGCACTAAATTACATGAGGATTTAGAATAGGCTGGTTGTGGTTCGCGCTAGCAGGCTGTTGATGGAAGTTGTACAAGTAGAAAAGAGCAAGTGTCTTAAGACTGAGCCTTATAGTAGCCCAACTGCCAGAGGTAGAGGAATAGAAAAAGTGCCAAAGAGAAACTCTATAGGTGTGTTTAGAGAGGTGAAGCAAGAGAGTGCCATGCTACTGTTACAGATACTAAAGGAATTCAGAGTTTGAACAGTGTTGAAAGCAGAAGATAAGTCAAGAAGAATTAGAAGAAAATAGTAGTATTTTACTACTTTGGTGAGTGTTGACGGTGAAGGGAAGAAAGGCAGGAGAAGCTTAATGAAGACAGAAGAAAGTGTTAAGGGGCAGAGAAAGTGATTTGTTTGGTCAAAAGTGGTTGGATGTCTACAGCTTGGAGCTTTCTGTTGGTTCCTTTAATTGGCTTGATGATGGTGTGTGTCCTGAGGATATGGAGAAGCTTCAGGCAAGAGGTGATGGTCAAATAGTGGAATGGGGAGTATACCAAGTTGGAGTCTAAACAGAGATGGGTAAAGATGAAGTCAAGGGAGTTGCCATCAAAGTTAGTTGGAAAATAAGTCCATTGTGAGTGACCGAACAAGGATGTGAGCAAACAGTTTGGAAACTGCTGGTGGATTAAACTTGTCAATGGGGATGTTGAAGTCTCCAAAAATAACAGTGGCATATCACTGAAATATACCGTAAAGTAGCCAGGTTGCAAAATGCTTAAGAATGAGAGGGTAGAAAGCAAGGACGATAGATGTCTGCAGCACAAATAGAGATGGATGAGAAAAAAATTAACTGCATGAACCTCAAAAACAATATGGTGGGAAATGGAGGTATGCACTGAAAGATGCAATGACTTTACAGTAGAAAGTCTATTCAACCTCTCTGTCTATTCCCAGGCCTAGGGGTATGGCACAGCTGTAGACCACCAAATAAGATTGGGGCAGGAGAGGCAATGTCTGATAAGGAGAGCCAAGTTTCAGTAATTGCTAAGAGATTAAGGGAACAAGAAATAAAGACATCATGCATTGATGTTGCCTGGTCGCAGACAGGGCGTGACTTCCAAAGGCCACAGGAGAATAGGTTGGCAGGGGATGAATATAAGGTTGGCCTGTAGGGTGTGTGGTTGAAAAGCAAATAAAAACAAAAAGGGAATAATAAGCTTAGTATTTTCTTTTTCTTGTTGTTGCTAAACTTAGGAAATCACATATATAGTTGTGAGCATACGAGTTGTTGCTAAGGCTTGTGGGCTTGCGTAGCAAGGGCCTCAGTTGGTGACATGGAGCGCCGAAGGCGCTCCTTGCCAGCAACTGCGACCCTCGCAAAATTTACATTCAAACGCAAACACGACCACACAACAGCCGCGACCACGCAAACACGACACACCAACTACGACCCGCGCAAACTTTACCTCGCAACGCTAACATACGAAACACGTTACCACACATTACGACCTCGCAACAATCAGACGCAACTCGCGAACATTACAAAATTCAAAACACAATAAATACACACAGCACATACATAAAAAGCTTACCTACAGCAAGAGGAAGCATCCGGGACCTCAAAAAAACAACTTACACCTTCATTTAACTCAAAATAAAAGAGTTTAGACACTAAAAAAATTCGCTAAGCGAGAGAAAAAATGGCCGCCAAACAAAAAACAAAAACGAGGCTACAGCACTCTAAACACGCAAAATACCACAAACGACCAACGAATATTCCGTTAACACGCATACCACATTACCCGCCATTTTACGACAATGCACACAACTACACCAACGGTTTGGTCTCGCACACACACACTATTACACTGCACACATTCATCACGCTTACACAGCAGCTCCACACCACTAATGCTGCAGCAACATCAAAACAGATTGCCAGCTATTCATCACAATGCTTCAAAATAGGTAAAGTATATTCATTTATTAATGTATTATATATTTCATTATTACACACCAAACAGCATTAGCTACCTTACAATTTAATTGTCGTCATTTTTTGACGGGCAATTCGCCAGTGGTAAATATTAGACAACAGGTTTGAAGATCAGCTGTAATTCCAATTTACATCTTTGTTAGTCACAGGAACCTGGCTATATAATGGAGACTGACATGAATTACAATGTCTATTGGACACCAAGCAAGATAAATTAGGAAACCAGCAATACATTTTCAGAGACAAATTGCCTGTACAACATTTCTGCACGGCTTAGCAGCTGTGTCTATAAAATGTAAAAGGAAAACAAAATTAAGTAACAGATAGCCCACTGAATAAGAAATAAAGTATTAAGCTATTCTGGGACAATTAATCATTTTAAAGTGCAGTCATTTTTATCTCCCACCAATATATAGTGAATGACAAATTACAATATAAAAAAGTAAACTTGAACAAAAAGGAAAGGCCATCAGTAGTGATTTTTTTTCAGCATATATATATATATATATATATATATATATATATATATATATATATATATAATTATTTTTATTTTTTTAAAGGTCATTTTTACCTTTGAAGGAAGTTTGACTAAAGAGCTGAATGGTGACATTTCTTTTATGGTTTTTGACACCCTTCTTAATTATTTACATGACCTCAAGTCAAATGCCTGACCTTATTATATGAAACATTTCATGAACAAATTCATACATCAAAGCTCATCCTCTGACAGGGAATGGGATAATATAGATGGTTGGCAATTTATATACAGTACATGCATGAACATGATAACAGGTAATCCCAAGCATACTGTAACAGTTTCACTGCAGAGGTATAAGGATGGGTCAAGAAGAAATAATGGTAAAATTTGAGTGCAAGGCTGCAAATTTTCAATAAAAAGAATCAGGTTTTGTATGACATGACTTATAGATAGCAATAGTGGTGCCCAATACAACTTAAAAAGCTGATTTTGTTCATTTGGATCACCTACTTAAAATGTCTTGTCTATTTTGTCTAGTTCTCCAGGGGAGAACATATGAGACACATACTAAGCCTATTGTATCCTAACAGTTTTGAATATTCTACACAGATTTTATAAAACAATATTTTGGTGGCTGCTTTATATCTGTCTGCCTGTCAACCCCAGCTATAGTAATATTTTTTTTTTTAAATCTTACTCCCACGATTTATTGACCACAGGCCTCAATTGTTACTTGCATCACTTTCAAGAGGCAAATCTTTAAGCTCATTTGTAATATGGCTAATGTATTAAAAACAGACCCTGGCACTGATCGGTGAGGCATTCTGCTAGTAACCATCTGTTCCTTCAAAAGGTATTCCATTAAAATTCGGAAGTCTATGCGTCAGACAATATTCATTCATTTAACTACCTTTGCATTCAATCACAGACTATACATTTTAAATATACATTTATGGTGTCCATGTTAAATGTTTCACAATCTCTATATCATATCTTCCACTCCCTCCTTGTTTATCTTTGCCACACCCTGCCCTGTTACATCACTGTTACACATTAAATATGAAACATATGTGGTCTTTTATGCATAAAAAATCACATATTCCCAGACAGATTTAGATGAAAACTCAGCAGCCTGTAATGTTACCGAGAAGCCAGCATGACCTTTTTTTTCTCCAAAGAATAAGGAAATGGATTATGTACAGAAACATGTAGAACAACAAAAAAAACTTGTGTGTATATATATATATATATATATATATATATATATATATATATATATATATATATATATATATATATATATATATATATATATATATATATATATAGCTAGACTCTATTAAGAAAAAACAATGGTGGAAACTTTAGATGTGAATGTGTTTATACTTCTGGAGAGCTGTATTTGCAACCATTGATGCAATGTACTGCTTCTAGTCCAGTGATGGGAAGGGGTATGGTGTAAATTTTCATTTTATCCAGTTATCAAACAAAGGATCTGGACTTCAACCTATTCTCTCCTCCGTCCACTGGTAAGTGCAAACACACAAAGACATCATCCAGCTCTCAGGATGTGATGTAATAAACACAAAATATTTTCCTGTACTCATAATCATATTTTTTATGTCAAAAGCTGCTAATATTTCTAGTTTGGTAAATACTTGACAAACAAAATGTATTTCTTTCTTGAACTGCAGTGGTGATTTTTAAGAAAAACAATGGCAAAGATTGCCACTTCCTGGTTAGACACTTCCTGTGACAAAATAGATATCCATTTTAAAAAAATGGATGAAAACGTTCTGTCTTGAGAGCATCTTCAGAAGAAGAGCTCAAATACACCAAGATGCCCAAAGTGTTGCACTGAATATGATGCAATTTACCGAAGCACTTCACAGCATCAGATAAAAGTTTAGGGGTCTAAGTATATAACAGACAGGAAAAAAAGATGAAAAAAAAAAAAAAAAAAGATAATTCTATCTTGGAAGAGAATGTGACATAGGAATACCAACATGTTTTCATGTGTCATATTAACTTATTAAACATTATGTTGTGAGGTTAGAAACAAAAACTACACCTAACATTTACCAAAAAAAAAAAAAAACAGTTTATATTTATATGCAAACAATCATGTTGCTTAACTTAAACACAAAATAATTAAACATAAAAAATAAAAATCAATTCTGCATGAGAATTTAGGAATCAGAAGAACATGTACATTAAATGGACACAGAAAAGCTGCATGAGCAGCCACTTGCCCTGCCCCTACCAAATATTGTTTAAAAGTTGCAAATATGAGTGAAGACGAAACGTACAGAAAAAAGTGTGGCTTATGCCAATAATAAAATGCAATTAGAACTCAAACATAGTAATAGTATTGTAATTGTTTCTAGCAATTGCCACACAAGAGGCTTCACCTGTAGATTTCCCTTGTTCCTCATGAACTTTAGATAATTTGTTAAGAACATGTTATTTTGGATGAGGCACAGAACGTTAAGGTTCAAACTACATACAAAACAATGATATGAATATACAGGTATACCCCGCTTAAAGCTACTTTCATGAGTTTCTCTATTCCTATCTTCCCCATGTTTCACTGCCCCGTTTCGCTGTTTCGTGTGTGTGTGCACACACACATACATATATACGCATATATATCTATATATATCTATATATATCTATATATATCTATATATATCTATATATATCTATATATATCTATATATATCTATATATATCTATATATATCTATATATATCTATATATATCTATATATATCTATATATATATATATATATATATATATATATATATATATCTATATATCTATATATCTATAACGCACACACACACTATTCTGCATTGCCCTGCATCTCCTCACTGATATGGCTGATGCACTGTCTGATAAATGTATTGGTAAAATAAACTTTTGAAAGATGTCAAAAATACCTAACCTGCTCTTAGATATGGTGCAATTTACTCCTCTCTATTAATTATTAATTTATAGCGTATGATTACACAAGCCGATGGGATTTTCCTGTTGGCTGGCAATGCGCAGTGGCGCCAATTGGCCAATAGGTGGCCTGGCCGACGTATCTGAATTTCTTCTCAGTGTAAAGCGTATAATCTCCCAGTACCTGAACCCCAAGTCCTAACCCCCCCAACACCAAGCCCGAACGCTAACCCCCCTCGCCCTAACATCTTGTGGCCAATAGAAAAGGTACAAGCCTTTTTACGGCAGTACAAATTTAGTCACTAGGGTTCCCTGGCTCCTAGGATTTTTCAAGCTTTGATCTAAATAAATAATGGTCAGTAATATGAACATTACAGTCTATGGTTGGGTAGTTTATGTCCCCCTTCCCAGCTAAATGGAGGCCGTTTAACAAAACCCAGCAAGAGTTACACACAGACAGGTTTAGATTTAAAACGCTCTTCAAAAGACAGACTGTAAAAAAGGGAACAGCTCTTGTATTCAGCAAAAAGTAATACTCTGACAGAATTTACCAGTGGGCTTGCAACAGAAAACTACATTTCTCTACACAAACACCTAATTGTCTTCAGTAGGAACACTGGTGATTAAATGTGTAATCTTAGCCCTGGAGGAAGCCGGAGTAAACCAATGATAACTCCCCCTTTCATCCTTTAAGACATTCTGGTAACTATAAAACAATCAACATGGGCATCCTTGTTATTATGAAGGAAACACCCAAAATCTCAAAAAAAACTTTAACAATAGAAGCATAAGAGAGTTGGGGGATGCTGATCACTATTTAACGAATACAGTTCATTCAATCTAAATGTACTGAAGGCAACTAGTTCAAAGTGATGTTGGATTTGATATGATGGAAAATACAAATTATGAAAAAAAAAGCAAAGCATGGACACACTGGGTAATATTTATTAGATCTGTAAAAACAAGAAATGTAAGAAAATAAATACTCTTGTGCTAAAATGAAGGATAAAAACTAACAGAACTGGATTTTGTGAAGATTTATTCTGCGTGTCCGATTAAGCCGTCCGCTATGATTCATTAATTAATATATGTTGTGGGTGCTTAGCGGCTCAAATTGCAGTGTACCAATTAAATGTGTGTCTGTAAATGTTACCTGCCTGATGTACTGGGTCTGGCTCTATCTCCCTGCAGTCACATGACTGACACAGTTTGACAGAAAACCACTGACGTCCCCTTGCAGTCGTTTAATTTATTCAGTAGTTGTGACATATCACAATGCTGTATGAACGTGGGACCATGCCCACAACTGATGTCAGTGATGTCACTTTTTTGCCTGATTTTACAAACAATGGTTAGTTAACCAGATGAACGTCATGCCTAAGTAACCAATCTTAAATAATTTAACAGCTGCCAGATAACTTCAGTGCTCTTAAAAAATGATAGAGTCATATCATAGGACGAAGAGGAGAGACTCAGCACCTCAGACATCTCTAGGATGGGTGCTGATCGGCTTCCAAAGATTGTGCTATATGGTGAGCTCACCACTGGTAATCGTGACAGAGGAGGACCGAAAAAGAGGTACAAGGACTCATTGAAACAGTCCCTTGATGCCTGTCACATTGACCACCATCGATTGACAGCTTTAGCTTCAGATCGCAAGGCCTGGAGAAGTACCATTCACCAGGTTGTCTCATCTTTCGAGAGAACATGCAGGACTGATCTTGAGAACAAAAGGAGTCACCATCAATACTTCATCACTAGGTACCCTAATTAAATTATTTTGGATTTCAGTATCATCTATATGCAGATGACACGCAAATCTACCTATCAGCACCAGATCTATTCCCCTCTCTTCTAGCTCAAGTCACCAACTCCCTCTCTAGCATTTCCTCCTGGATGACACTCCCTAAATAACCTAATTTTCACCTAAAAATACCAATCTCCAAAACAAAACAACCTAAAAATCTAATTCACTCTCTTATCATATATAAATCGCATTGACTACTGCAACTCCCTCCTTGTTGGCCTCCACATCACCGGTCTCCCCACCACTCAATCCATAATGAATGCATCCGCTAGACTCATGTAACATACTCAATGGTCAGTGTCTGCAGCAACTCTCGGTCAGTCACTCCACTGGTTTCCCATAGCCTCCAGAATAAAATTTCAAATCTTGACCTCAACGTACAAAGCCCTCAAGAACAGTGCACCCTCTCATATCTCTGCTCTTGTCTCTAAATACTGTCTTAACTGGCCTCTTCACTCTGCTAAGGACCTTCTTGTTTTCTCCTCTCTTACCACTCCTCTCACTCCCGTCTTCAGGACTCTTTTTGTGCTGCCTTATTCTTTAGAACTCCTTGCCTCGCTCCATGAGACTATCCCCCTGTCTCAAGACTTTCAGAACCTCACTAAAAACCCAGCTGCAGTTTATCACCTTAATATGCACAATACATTGTACCTCACCAATACCCCTAGACTGTAAGTTTGTGAATTTTCAATCAAATTAGGTGCTTTAGGTAAAATACTTTGTATGCTTGGTTTTAAGCTCAACGAAAGAGCCTTTCATTCTTCTATAATTTGTTAATGTTTTTGACTTAATCTGTAACACTATAAGGTAGATCATGTTGGCATATTACAAATAAAGGATATTAATAATCACAAAAATTATAATAAACACATACATATGTACATACACATGTCCATTAAAGGCAAAAACCAAAGCAGGGGTATCTAGTAACCATATCATATACCCATAGAATTAATAAAATCAAATCAATATAAATATCAGGGTTGAGGCAGTCACGCTTTCTTGGACCGTACAACACAGCACATTAACCCAGCTTGAAAGATCTGAACACACACACACACACATCAGACAGGAAAGCAGCCACCCGTATCCCAAAAAATAAAAAATGTTCAAACTATATGGAAAAGTAACTTATTTTTTGTATAAATTATCTAAAAGATACACCCTCTGAGCCAACGGTTCTATCAACAATTGATTACAATTTGCAGTGGGGTTGTTAATGGAGATAAGCTTGTCCAGTTGGGGGGAAAAATGCAATAGTGACAGGGCTATTTAATTGCTAAGTATATTCATAGCATGTGAGCACCCCTACATTGTTTATCACCCACACTGCTATTATTAATTGCTGTTGGTGAAACCATTAACTCAGAAGGAAGCTTTAAATTAAATGTACACCTACAATTAGTATCAATTTAAGGAACTTCCACAAAGAAAGTTTAATTCTATTGAAAATGCATGCAGATTTTTATATTCAGACATTACAATATCACATTTTATATTGTTATCCCCTTTCCAACAAAACTTTGCACACTATCAAAGAATTTTGACCACAGTGGGACTTTACTCTGTAATAGATTTAGAAGCAAAACGGCCTTGCACTGTTATGTTTATCTGTTGCTATAAGCAGTGAAAGTAACCAGTCTAAAAGGAATTATTGTGGGTTGCATAAAATTCTCACTTATACGATCACTGTGACAAGTTAAGCAGTTGGAAAAAAAACTATGATAATTTGTACACAAGAATCTTTATGCTGATTTTTCCACTGAATGTTTTGTATCTCTAGATGTGTGTTTGCGCTCAAGAAAAATGATCTAAAATAATACATATACATTACTAATGACAAGATAAGGCTTTAAGGCATCAAGTAACAATATATAATCACTGATTCAGCACACGGATGCAGGTGAATCAACGGTTAGTTGCACAATAAAACAAACGCCACTGCTTAAATGTGATATTAGGGCTGTGACTTTACATGGTAAGTCTCGCCTCCTGTTATATCATGTCTCAACACAGAGCCTGACTCCAGAGGAAAAGAATCAAATGGTTGCTGCTGGTGAATAAGGCAGAGTCTGAATTATTACAGCATTTCAAAACTAGTAGCACTGCTTCTGCGAGGTGAGCACAAGTTAAAAGCTTCCAAATGAAATTCACTCTGAGGGGATTGTCCCACTTTTAAAATGGCAACCTGATTAGAGCTAAAATGCAAAGATCAAGCCCCTGCCATTGTATCTAATAGTACTTCTGGTAAATAGTGTGTTTGATTATAAAGAACCACTGTTTCAATTAAATGCGTTGGGGTTTGCTTTTATTTATTTAATAACAGATTAGATAGAATAGAATCAATAAATAAAATTCCATGTAGATTTTAAAAAAAAAGAAAGAAAAAAACACAATAACTTACAACTGAACTCTTGAGATATGTATGCCCCCCTGCAACCCTATGTCACAATTTTATATATATATATATATATATATATATATATATATATATATATATAATATCTTTAAAGTTTACTAATTCCCATACTACCGCTTTAAATAAAATATTTTACACAACTTAATTTAAATTGTTCTGTTTCATGTATTTGTATAGCACTATCAACAAACAACAAACAACAACCTTGCAACAATACTAGAGAATGCACAATGCTATTCTTTTCAACGCATTTTTATTTACATGGAAAGAGCCAACATCTTTACTATATTCACACAGCATATGTAATTGTTCTGAGCAGCCTCTCTCAAAGTGACAAAGCGGCCGAGCAAATACACTGAGATTTTATGAATTATATCCCAATACATCTCATCACTCAATTGTTTACATCTTGTGTAGCACACAGAGGACGGTAATAATGTTTAATGGTGTTTTCACTAGCTAAGCATCATGAATGTGCTTGTGTGAGAATAATGAGAGGTGGAGCAGTGTCAAGCAGTGTGTGCTGAAGTATATAAAGCTGGGCGCCCTGTCTGTATCTGTTACTGTAGCCTAGCAACGTCAGCAGGAAAGTAAAACCTATTCTCTTTCCTTGCCTGCCATTTCTCTTCCTGATTCAAGGTAACCTGTCACCTTCCATTATTAATGAGCAATTGTGTCCTGCATGGGAGCCCCTGGAAATGGCTGCTGTGACCTCAGCATTTAACTCTATCCTTGTGACTCAAGCATTTAGGAGCCTTATACAACCAGCAGTATTTACCTTCATTTTAATAATCACCATAGTGCAGGCTTTCAAAATAAAGAAAAAAGGCTGAAAAAGAGAATGATCATTGATTACAAATGAGTATTGCAAACATAGTTTTCCAGGTAGGCTGATAAAGTATAAATTATAGTCTAATTTGAGGTAGAGTTCACAAAACCAAGTTATAAGCGGCCAACAAAAACTCATTTTAAAAGGGCAAGTTTTAATGGTCTAAGGGCAGAAATACAACTTATAGACTGCGACAAAGAACTGAACGGAAATGGACAACATTTAAATCCTTACTAAATATACATTCTTTTTACCAAATTCCATGTGGAAATAAAAGTTTAAAAAAAGGAGTAAACGCATCCAATGTGGCTTAATCATTTAAAGATCCAGATACAAAAAAGAGAGGGGACAGAGACAGCTATATACGAGTACAAGAAATTCAACAAGGCTTGCAAAAGGGCTATTAGACTGGCTAAAATAGAAAATGAAAAGTTATTTGCAGAGGAGAGTAAGACTAACCAAACTTAAATAAATATATATATTAATGGGAAGGAGGCCAGGAAGGAAGCTATAGCAGCATAACAATGTGAAAATGGCCATTTGATAAATAGAGTCCAGGAAAGGGCAGAGGAGTTAAATAAGTTATTTTCCTCTGAATTCACAAGGGTGGTGGTACCAGTGGTTGGGACACTGCAACTAAATGTACCACACTACCACAACTAAATAATTGGTTAACATAAAAAGAAATCCAAAAGAGGCAAGAAAAGGTAAATGTTAACAAAGCCCCAGGTCCTAATGGAATACATCCAAGGAAACTGGGTTCTTTAATAGGCAATCCCTCATATCTAATTTTCAAGACTCTCCACAGGATCCCTCCCAGATGACTGGAGAAAAGCAGATGTGATACCTATACTAAAAAAAGAAGCAAGAACAAATCAGGGAACCAGAGACCTGTAGAGCTCACTTCTGTAGTGAGGAAACTTTTAGAAGAGACAGTATACAGGAATATGTCCATGTAAACAAGGTAATACGTAGAAGTAAACATGGATTTATGAGGAATAGGTCAAGTCAAACAAATGTAATGCTTTCTATGGAGGTGGTAAATAGGAACTTGGATCAAGGCAATTCAGTGGATGTAGTCTTTTTGGATTTTGCAAAGGCTTTTGATAGAGTGCCACATTGAAGACTAAGGGATACAGGAATTGCATTAAATATCTGCTCATGGATACAGAGCTGGCTGAAAGACAGGAAACAAAAAGTGTTGTACATGGAACATATTCAGATTACACTAATGTGGTAAGTGGGGTTCCTCAGGGCTCAGCGTTTGGTCTCTCCTCTTTTTTAACATATTTCTTAATGACTTAGAAGTAGGACTGGTGTGTATTGTGTCAATTTTAGTTAGAGGAATGGCCAATGAAATTGCAGATTTAACACAAATATACTTTTATGCATTTGGGAAGAACAAATAAGTTTGAAATGTATAATCTTAATGGAACAAATCTAGGGGTATCAGAGACAGAAAGTGATTTGGGAGTACTTGTGGACAACTAGCTAAGTAATAGTGCTCAATTAAAAGTACTCAGAAGAGCAACAAAACTAATAAGGGGACTAAGCTATGAAGAAAGACTAACTGAAGGTAGGAATCCAATTGCCAGTATCTGGAGTCAGGAAGATTTTTTTTTCTCACCTTATGAGACAATTGGTAAGGTTTCAAATGTTTTCTTTTTATCTTACCCAGAATTAAAAATGAATCCACATATTACAAGTGTATCTCTGGCAAACTGATTTCTGAACTCCAGCTCTCTGATATCGAGCTCAAGGGATATCACTGAATATGGCAGAGAAAACCGTAACACTGGGCCCTTTATCATTAATAACAATATATTGATAGCTTCTGTCTGGGCATAGTTCATGAGACTAATAAAAAGATTTTGAAGTTTTATTTCCTCATGAAGTCAGTCTCTTGCCAGCACCATAAGCATAGTTGGTAAAAACAATACAGGTAGACACATTTACATGATGATATTCACTCCCAAGTGTCACGAGGTGCCCAAATGTAAAGAAAAAAAGAAAAGTAAAAAAAGAGTTGCATGTTCTGGATATGATAGAGCCTTCTGTCTATCAGTAAAATAAAAACAACTTATTAACAGCACGTCTTTTTAAATCCCTAAAAACTACAGCACAATACAAGGAGGCAATCATTCAAATAAAGATAGGAAGACTAGAATCACCAGAAAAGGACAAAGGAAAGCTTACCAACTATGGTAATTGAGTGGGAAGAATGATAGAAGTAATGGAACTGGATATAAAGAGAGAAGTTAGTGTAGTGAGGAGAATGAACTAGGTTTTACAATGATAAACTAATCTATTCATCTTCTAATATCTGATTTGATCAGTAGTTTACTTCAGGCATTGTATTTGAAATGTATGAACCAACCACATTAATTAGGAGCCAGCAACCAATATTTGGAGCCAGGTTATGAAATATGTATAGAAATATATGGAACCTAACTAATAAGTAACATTTTAAGAACCATTGCTTACTGAGTTGCAAGAATCGTCAAGCCCTGGTTTAATTGCAGTTTTTTTTTCATGTTGCATGTTAAAGCTAAAAGCTTTGTAACAATTTAACACCAAGTAAAAAAAAAAAGCCTGTGCTTTAAAAAAATAAGTCTCATCAACTTCATATTTTTATGAATTTCACTGCACGCAATACAACATAGTCAGGGAATACTCCCATGCAAGAATATAACCCAGAGGCAAAATAACATATTTTGACTGCAAATATTATAGCACACAGTATGATCTTATCTATAACATATATGTTTGTAAAAGTAACAATGTGAGAAAAGGACTGTGTTTGTTTATTTTAATGTGGTTGCACAAATGCAAATTCTAGTAAGTGTTCACTTTACATATCAGATAGTAAAAGCCTAGTGTTGTGGCAAGGTCTTCTTTTTGCCAAGGCAAAAGGCATCTTATGCAGTAAAACCCATAAGTGTTGCCAAGGACTTCCAAAGGTGATCTAGAGAAGCAACTGGATGATAAGGGAAGCAAAATGTCAGTGCTGCAAATGCAACCCTCAGCCTCAGGCACATAAGAGAAATATGATTTAAAGTTATTTTTCACACAAATTCATACAAAAATGTAGGAGCCACACAAACTTTTATGGTTGTATAAGCAGCTGTGTCTGCATACAGATATATGTAGGGTTAACACATTTTTACCAAAACTTGGAGTATGCCCAAATTTTCTTAGGAACCAAGAGCAATGCAAAGTTTTTTACATACGTATATAGATACAATAACCAATAGTTAGATGACCTAAGAAAGGAAATCTACAACGGGTCCTGGGATATTTCAAACCCAGATGTAGAATAACTAAAAAAACAACATTTATGAAACAAAGTTAAAGTTTACAGAGTCTCCTTAGATTTGACAACATATTACAAGACAATATATCAAAGAAATTATATTGACAAACTATAATAATGGTAAAAATCTTTTAACATGCATTATCATAAGCATTGCAAAGCAGCTCTTTCACTGTCTCCAAGTCTCCCCCTATTAGTTTATCTCCTCTGTGAAAACAATGTTTGCAAAATGAACACAACAGTACTGCATTTTATAATTATTATTCATATCACTACTATACTGGCAAATACATACAACATTTTTTTATTTTCACTATTTACCAAGGCAGATAAAAACATTGTTATGGAAGACTTAAACATATTAACAGGACAAACACAGTGAAAATAAATATGTAATAACAGTAGCACTTTAGTGGCTCTTTAAACAATAAATGCATTGTTTTCCTCAGGATAAAACATATTTACAATACAATGCACTGTGGGAACCTGCACAACTGAATGTATTAAATACAGCCTTTAGCAAAATTCTAAGTCAGACATGAATGTTGAGCTAGGACAACCTAAACTGGATTAACCAAATGCACATTGATAATCAAGATAACATATTGTAATGTATAAACAAAATATATATGAAACATTTTTCCCCCAAAAATGAATGCTGGTCTTCAAGACTAGGTGCCATACTACTTCTGTTTTTATAATGTCTTGAGCAGCAGCGAAGGCAGCATGTTGTGTTAATGGACTTTGATATATTTTAAAATTATTGCAACTTTGCAATAATAATTTCATTTTGAATTATTTATAAGATAAACACTGAAATCCGATTAAAGGT
This sequence comes from Discoglossus pictus, assembly GCA_027410445.1. Classification (NCBI taxonomy): domain Eukaryota; kingdom Metazoa; phylum Chordata; class Amphibia; order Anura; family Alytidae; genus Discoglossus; species Discoglossus pictus. The sequence continues at coordinate 319,864,501 of CM050164.1, read as the reverse complement.
ATATATGTGTTTCCTGGGTTTCAAATGTTTGGTAAGAAATGGGCAGTAAATATCAGAAAAGTATGTGTTATGTACATACAAAGTTATTGGCAGGAAAGTAAAATACAGCTTTGCACACAGGGAGCTTACATAACCAAGTACACTAAAGACAGTAGCCAGATATAGAGTTTGACCTTTGGTAGAGATCACAGGAAATAACTGTTGCTGGATGGAATCACCTGGTTGGGTGGGGTCTGAGCTCACAGGTGAATCAAACCACAAGGATAGAGAGACCACATATCCCAGGCTGCTTTGCAACACAGGAACCCCAGAGCATGATACAAATGTGTCAGTTAGCAGGGATTTTCAGGGGTGTCAACTAACAAAGCCTCAGCTTACAAACTAAAAAGATTTAGCAAACATCAGTGCAAGTTTGTAAATGTTTATTTTGGTACATGCAAAAAAATGTTTGCATGCACCACCGATTCTCCTCTATCAGTAGCACTCATAATCCATGACATACTACATGCAAATGACCCCAAAGATAACAGTATAAAAACAGGTAGGAAAATAATAAACTTGTGACTAAAGAACAAACTATTCTTGCTTTTTTTCCTTGCTCAGATATTTTTTGTTTAAGACCCAACACAACATATCTGCAAGCACACTCTCCCTGATTACACAGACATGGAAGGTTCGCTGTTTTTAATCCCATATATAGTTGTTGTACTGCGAGTTGTCGTCACGCTTTGCTCGCCTCACGAAGCAGTTGAGGCATGCAGGACTTAGACGGCAATGAGCGCCGAACGTGCTCGCTTTGCGAGGCTCGCAGTGCTATGAGTGCCTTTGGCGCTCAAAGCAGCCCAAATCCCGCGTGCCTCAACTGATTGCCTCTCTTTGCGAGGCTCGCAGTGCAATAAGGCGAGCAGATGAGGCATGCGGGACTTAGGCTGCAATGGGCGCCTGAAGGTTCTCATTGCACTGTGAGCCAAAAAATGTAGCACTTTACCGCTGACCACATGGAGCGCAGTTTGCTAATTTAACGCCCACAATTAGTTCAAGCGCATAACTCAAACCTGAAAAACAAGCAAAATAAGAAAAAAATAAGAAAAAAATAAAACACAGCACAAGGTGAGAGCCAGGAAGCCTGGGCGTGAGGTTGCAAGCGAATTTGAGCCATAATTGCCGTTTTTCGTCATTTGTGACGGGCAATATCCTAGTATTAAAATGAACTACCTAAGTGTTTATTTGCATATTTAAACATTTTATTAACAAGTGCTTTTAATCTCAGTTTAAATCTCAGAAAGCTTCAAAACCGTCCCTGCAATGGTCCTTCCCATCTATCTCATGTATACATTTTTTCTCTAGTACTAGATGTACCCGCTAATGACAGACTGTCTCTGTAGCATTTTAGAAATAAGCTGATGACACAATCTTCACCAACTGTGACTAAAAAAAAGGTCACTTCTACAGCAAACATTACAAAACTGTGCACTACTTGGAATAAGTGTGCAAATATCGGAGCGCTGGTATGTAATGTTAATGGTAAGTGTAAATAAACAATATATATATATACACCAGTATACACAAAGTATTAGACAGTCTTGTAACTAATAAGTCTCTATAAGAAAATCTCAGGAAGTGATAAAAACACAAAGTTATGTATATTGTCCCACCTCTGAAGAGATACCGTCTCTTTGACTGAAGAAACGGTATAAGGCCAAAGTTCTTGATCTTTATTCCAGAAGTGCTGGGGATCAGAGTTATTTATGTGTCACTTCAGATCGTATTTATTTCACAGTCAAATGGAGGTGTGCTGCTATTCTGCAGAATACTGTCTACGTAGTATTCCTTGAAGCAAGTACAAGACAAAAATGGGGGTAGGGGGAAACAAGCGCACCACCTCCTAGTGCAAATAAATGATGTAACCACATCTACGATCGGATACAAAAAATCGTAACAAATTCACATTTATCCACCTAACATAATGAGGTATATATGGCGCGTCACTGGAGATCTGTATGGCTGGTCCTTGTAGAGCCATTACAAGGGAAAATCTTATCTCTAAAAAGTAAACCCCCAGTGAGAAAAGGGAAGGTGTAGAAGAACCTGGCTGTCATTTCCTTACCCGATACAACACAGCAAGACTTTGGTGAAATGTGGCCCATTTTGAAACAAGATGTAGTTCTAAAGGAGATATTGCCAGATAAACCCATGGTTACCTTTAGGAAAGGTCACAAGCTTAAACAACACAAACATTAGTTCATATATACACATTGTCACGTACATGTGTCAGATCTGGGGCTGAGTAATATGCCCATTTCTTGACACATTACTACATGCCAAGTTGTCCACCCTCACATGCCCATGGAACTTGTCAAGCACAGAACGTGACTGAACAGTAGCAAGATCTTAACCAGAGAGGAAATAAAAAGTTCTACTTTCATTTACAACACTCAGGGAATGCTGAATTTACACAAATGCCTTTATCACCACCTCCTCTGCGCCAGCCTGCTAACTGGTCAGGGGCACAGTGTTTCTGTTTTACTCTCGCAGAACAGATCGTTGCTATATAAACAGTTTCACTTCACTGCAAAGAAAACGATAACAACTTTAACATTCTGCAGGTCCCAACTTGCTTTGCTAAACTTTTGTGTGCAGAGAAGTCATTTTTGGAAACTGCACAAGTGTATGAATGAAGCTGGCTTATGTGCTTGGCACAGATTGGCTGCCACTATTACCTGGTATGTCTCTGATCTGTATTATCTCAAGTTGGTAGATGCCTTTAATATTTTTTAAATACCAACGGACTAAAAGGTTGGTTATATTACCTTTTTGAGTAGCTATATGCTGCTCTGATTGTGGAGAAAACTGACAGTTTAAAGCTGAGAAATGTTAACTTTTATTTCAATTTAAAGTGAAGACAAGCCTATAACCAGCTAACAAAGATGTGAAAACGGACTACATTGTACTAATGTATTGCCAAGATATTAAGCGTTATTTGTGGTGCAACCTAAAACTAGGAACATAAAGCAGTAAAAGAACAGAGTGTCAGGCAAATAATACGTTAAGTGAAATTACATAAACCAAATACTGTATTATAGAAATAATTTACAGAACTGCTATGTCTACTCTAATGAGACCTGTGTTTCCCAGACAATGGACTGAATCTGCCTCTACCTTTTGGGGAGCTCAAGTCTGGAGATCTACATCGAACAGTTTAGGAGCCATCTTGGCTCCCAAGATTTGTCAGGCCCTGTATTACGCTTAAAGTTTTAGTCTGTAAAACAAACCAACAAAATGAAAAAAATAACTTAAAAACTGGTAAAACTGTTAATAAAAAAAAAATAGGTATGACAACCAGTTCCATTATTCTCAGCACCAGTATATCCGAAAATGTATTTTCAAGCTGCTGAACACTGAAAGCAAATCAGGATTTAGCATCACACAGGTTAGGTTTTCTGTATCACTAAACACAACGCTCTATAACTACATTTAATTTTGCCCAACCCTCCAAGGAACACAACATCTGTACTCTGAAGCAAAGTTTTTATAGTCAGTAGCAAAACAGTAGGATCAGACAATGTGTAAATGACTTCCAATGACTTGACAAAGGGGTCTTTGTTTCAATGTTTATTTAGAAGTTTCCTCAAATTGAAAATTCTCTCCATTTCCTCTCATCTAAATTTGGTACACTGGTTTCCTAGGGTCTCCTAAACACAATTAACATAATGTGGCAAAGGCACTACCAGAGATAAAAGTGTAATTAGGCAGGTAACAATGTGTTAGGTAGAAGTAATATAAACAGCAGCACCTTTTAATAAACAATTCTACAAAAGATATAAAATGCACATAATTTTTTTTTATCCTCACTACATATTATGCTGAGGTTTTGGGATGTAAAAAGATCACTTCCACAGCCAACACTGGCCAGGTAAATGTTCATATTTACCCTGCCTTTTTTGTAGCTAAATAGATTACATAGAGGCTGTGATGGCTCCACTCCAGTAACTTACAAAAAGATCTGCCTTTTAATTTGCTGTTGCATACTAAATGAGGACAACTAAACTTACACTTCACACAAAGCTATACAGAATTTCCTCTATTGAAGTAAAGTATCAGCTGCAGAAAACTTAAGTTAGTGCCACATGGCAACTCATAAAAAGACTGACTTGCAAGAACTTACTTGCAAGAATTAGACAAATATAATACACTCACTCAATCAGGATGGTTTCTGCTTCGTTATAAATACTTTTTGTAATGAAATAACACTGCGAGAATTCCAATGATTTGAGTGTGCTTTAGATACATTTAAAACATAACTTGTTCAGAAAGTCTCCTCTAGGATTAGTGTATGTCCTGTTATGTATGCCTCCACTGACTCGAAAAACTACATCCAGCAACAAAATACATTAGCTTTATTATTTTATTTTTTCTTGAATTACAATGTCATTTAAGTATTACATTTATTGTATAATTTAATATAATATGGCACCTGGAAATTCAATTTATATTCAATAAAACAGTTATCAATTAAATATCAGGGAGAAAATATCTATTAGTTTTATAAATTATTTATTCTGACTAATGTGCAGCCAAATGGTTTTATGAAAGCAGCCCCTGCAATTTTAAACGGTTATATCACACATATAGTTGTCAGTGTCCGGAACGTATGCACTGTTGGTCATCTTTTGCGTCCCTCGCATAGTGAGGGGTGCAACTGCGAGATTGAAAAGCGAGGTGAGCCGTTGAAGCGCACATGACTTAGGCTGCAATGAACTTCAAAGGCGCTCATTGCGAGGCCAGGCAAGCAGTTGAGGCACGCGGGTCTTAGGCTGCAATGAATAGCGAAGGAGCTCATTGCACTGCAAGCCTTGCAAAGCAAGGTGAGCAGACAGCACAGGGGAAAGCCAGGAAGCCTGGGAGTGAAGTTGCAACTATTTGGAGCCATATTTCGCGTTATTTGAACGGTAATCGGCTAAGCGAGGAAAACAATGTCGGGCAAAAAACATAAAAATTCTGAAACAGGATGAAAATGAGGCTTAGCAACGCCAGGCACGCAGAACTTAGAAAATACAAGATGCCGAAGACAGTAACAAACACAAAGGTCATTATACGTCAGTTCAACGAGATCATGTCACCCTCAAACTTAGATTTTGATCAAACTTGGTGTACACTCTTCCCTTATGGTTGAAAGAAACCCACTTGTACCCCTATATCTCAAATGGTTTTAATTTTACAGCACTTCAAAGTTTTATTAAATCTGCGTTGTCTGTTCCTCTTGATACCCTTGCGTACATTTTATTTTTTTTCTCCATAACCAATGATCAGATCTTTTTGAAATTTTACACATAAAATGATGAGGATTTTAGAAAAAAATACACCAGCACTCAAAATCTTTCATAAATGCCTAAAAAATATTTAAATGTACATGTAGCCTAGATTTTTTGGTGGAAAAACTATGATTATAAACCCTGAATTTTCAGCATGTGGGCACGATAGAACCAAAATGTTTTGATGTTGAAAATTATTGCAAAGACATGCTCTTTCTTGAGAAAGAATGAAATGTATGTTTTTTTTATTCCTTGTAACTAAAAACTTACATTTTTTGCACATCGTGGAAAAAATGGCTACTGGGTAGCCATATTGTACAACTTTCCTACAATCTGTAGCTGTAATAGAAAAACAAAAACAAAGTTGTTCATCTTAAAATGTAACAAAATATTGATTATTATAGTTTTTTTCGAAAGCGCAGACTTGTTTTTAGTTTTGGGTTATTTAAAATTATGAAAATTAACTATTAATAAAATCAATAAAAAAAATGTTCAGAAACTTTAAATGCTGACAAGGTAATAACATCTAGCAAGAAAAATATTAAAATAATTTAAAATTATGCATTTTATTCAATTCTGCAACATTACATGATCCCCAATTATTTTTTCAGAATATTATTGCATACAAAGGACATGTCTATCTTACAAAAGAAAAAAAAAATGATGTTTGCATGTCATCTTGAAATAATGAAAAAAAAAAAACGCAAATTTTCAGAAACAGCATGAAAACGAGGCTCAGCAACACCAGGCTCTCAAAACGTACAAAATACACAATGCTTAAGACTAACACTAGGCATGCAGGACTTTGAAAATAAAACCAACGGCAGTCACCGCGCACCATGCAAACATTCAGCACACACAAAGACAACAGGTAAAGAGATACTTGGCATTCCCAAGCACAAGACTTGGAGGTTAACAAACCCTGCAATGAGCGGCCAGTACAGTAGGTCGTGCTGAAATCACACACATACACAAATGTATACAAGGGTGTGGTATGGGAGATGGAGTATAAATATGTAGGTTCCATAATTCAATAAAGGTTCAGTTCTAGTATTCATATATCCACAGTGTGAGACTAGTTATGTGTTTTGTATCCTGACTTGGAAAATGGTCTTGCCATGGGCCACTAGTAACCTGTATGCATTATTCTCTGCCTGTACCTTTGGGCCTTGCCCTCTTCAGATGACATATTTTGTGCCACAGAGAACAAGAACTACATGATTCTGCAGGGGTAGGTTTGTACTAGGTACATATCAAGCCCACTTGAAGAACCAGATTGTGACACTTATGTTTTAGAAAATAGTTTGTGGTAAAAGTCAAAAAACAACCACAAAAAAAGATTTTAATTACCCTGAAATAAACTGGATAAATGAGACCAGCAGTTCAGCTAAGGGGAGCAGGATCTTGAGTACACTCAGGAATCATTATCTGGCCCAGGTTATACAACTACTAGAAATGAAGCTATCTTAGATTTACTCATCACAAATAATATTGATATAGTATTAAATGTTGAAATAGGGCAACCTTTGGGATACAGTGATCACAACACAGTCTCATTTGAGATTGAATTAAAAAAACAAGATTTTAAGAGGGCCAACGAAAACTCTTAATTTTAAATGGGCCGTTTTTTAACAGTCTAAGGGCAGCAATACAAAGCATAGACTGGGACACAGAACTGGCAGGTAAAAATACTGCACATAAATGGACAACGTTCAAATCCTTATTAAATATACATACTTATCACCATATACCATGTGGAAATAAAAGTAAAAGGAGTAAATCACAACACATGTGGCTTAGCAATGAATTGAAGATGATGAGTAAAAAACAAGCATTTAAATTAAACAAGCAAGAGGACAGAGACGGGTTTACGTAAGTACAAGGAATTCAACAAGGCTTGCAAAAGGGCTATTAGACTGGCTAAAATAGAAAATTAAAAGTTAATTGCAAAGGGGAGTAAGACTAACCCTAGCATGACTGACACTTTTTTTGGGGGGGGCTTATTTGGATGGTGTACTAATTTTACCTGTTGTTATATGTTACAAAGTGATATAACATGACTGACATAACATGCAACACAATCAAGAATATCGCATTTCTTTCACCAAGTGTATTATTTAATCTTAATGATGCAGCAGTACTCTGGAAGGATACCCAGAGCAGCCGGTTCTGTGTAAGTGGGGTGGGTGTGCTTGGCAACGTGAATTTTTTGCTCGAAGGCATTTAACATTCCTTAACATTTTTTGTAGATATACATGTTTGGCTACTGTGTCAGATGAAAAACAGGACAAACCCTGAATGTAATTTTACACCAGTTGGAAGAAGCAAGTGAAAAGGAGTGTATGGAGCCTATTACATTACAGCTTTAAGGATTAAACTGAAAGTGCAATGGCACCTGGCACCGAAAGGATAGAAACCAAAACTATTGCCAACATTAGTCAGGTGATGAGAAAAACACACTCAAGAAACACAATTGGCACAAGGCACAGTGCTTCATAAATCCCAGAAGCTACACTGCATTTTTTCCTACCTCCTAATTATAGTTCTTTATTCTACATAAGGCACATCAAATGAATTTGCATTCAAAACTCTATACATAGGACTAGGTGGCAATTGTTATTAAAATCTTATTAACAACACAGATTATTGAAATAATAGATAAAATGTGACAGATACTGATGTATGAAATCAAGAAGTAGGCTTGATGCATCTGCTATATAGAATTCTCTTGTTCCTACAACATTTTTGAGCAATTCAATAATTTAGCCAATTCCAAAATTTGAGTTTCAATCTTTTTATGGAAAATTCATTAAGTAAATAAGGATCAGTCAATAATGACAATGTAGGCATAGAAGACACACTGTCCACCCAGAAATGCTATACCAGCCAAGTGGCATAAAGGAGTAGTCAGGTGGGTATATAGCTTTACAATGCGTATTTGGGTGTTATTTATGTCGAAAAGACGGTGGGTACTTATTCAAATTTAATGTGTATAGAGCCCTCCATCATCGGCCTGGGCAGAACACTGCACATTAAAAAAAGAATGCAGTTGCTTAAATGTGATACTTTGTCAGCCCCCAAGAATTGTCAATGTAAGTTCTCAATTGTTACTTTTTGGAGAAGTGTCTAAAGAAAGTGAGAACTGCTCCTTGGAAGAACAAGCTACAAAAAGAAACCTAGGCTGCACACAAGAAGCATTTGTGAGACATGCCTATAAAAACACACCTGGCATAAATGGTTTACTGGAAGCAGTGTTATTGTACCATGATGTCTGGAGACTCATTCCCAAACCGTGATTCAAGAAATAGGAAAGCAGCTGAACTGATCAAACCTGAAAATATACTCTGGGCTTGTGCAAAAGAAGAGGCCTCCTAAGGATGATGGAAAATGACAGGGGCCTACTCAAGGTGCTGAAATGATAGCATGAAAAATAAAGACACACAAGAACAATAAGCCCTGATAAAGTTGCTTGCATTGTTTACAGGAACAAGAGGGCATAAGTAAGCAAACATAAAGGAGTTTATTTGTACTATTAGCTACTGTAAGCACTAAGTAGATTGAAACAAAGCCTATACACTAAGTATACAAAACAGTCACTGCAGATCACAGAGAAAAAACTAGGGTGTTTAATACAAACTCTTTATTTTAAAGAAAATGAGATCCAACTAAAGAGACATTTATATAAACAGCCTGCTAAGGATGAGTGATTATAGACATATGTGGTCACCGAAGAGGTAACAATCAGGATTTCAGACACACTTGGCTTCTCACTCCCACACTTGTCAAGCTTTGGAAAAATACAAGTAACATTTTGCTGGAGAGAATACACAGATGAAAAACAAGTTCAGCAGGTAGTTATAGTCAATCTGATGATTTTTATTGTGTTTGATTTATATGTTTAAATTCAATAAAACAGTTAAATATTGAAAAAAACAGTCTATTAGTCTAATGTGCAGCCAAATTGTTTAATGACGGCAGAATATTTTTTTCTGCTATCTCCATGTCTAAATAACGTGGCATGAAAAAAAAAAAAAGTTACATTTACTAGCCTTCCACATCCTATAGGATGGAGGAGAAAAGTACAGTTTGTCATCAAGAGTTACACATAAACCAGTTTAAACCAAATATTTGAAATATGTTGAATTCAATCTTTCCACAGGGGTTAAAAGAGGAGTCTGACAATTTTTATGGAGCTAGGGAAGGCCCGCAAGACTTTGAAAGGCTGACAATGAACGACGAAGGCGCTCATTGCCAGGCATACGATTAGTGCAATGGACGCAACACTTTGAAAAAAATCCAACCTCAACAGCTGCCATTTTTTTCACACCCGTAACTCGGAAGCCATAAGAAGATCGCCAAAAGACGCCATTTAATTAATTAACTTACAACCTCACACACAGCACAGGGGGAGAGGCAGGGAGCCTGTGAGTGAGGTTGCAAGCTAATTTGAGGTTTAATTGGTGTTTTTAAGAGATCAAAAATAGGCTAAGCGATGAGAAAAATGGCGGCCATAAACCTGTAAGTGATTTGAAAAAGGCTCAAAACAAGGCCGAAGGCAGTAAGACTTAGGCGCTCATCGCGAAGCCTGCGAGACTTGATCAGGGTGAGAGAGGAGAAAGATACAGGGGAAGGAAAGGGGGAGAGGGTGGAAAGAGACACAGGGGTGAGAGAGGGGGGAAAAACACAGATGAAAGGGAGAGGGGGGGGAAACAGACACAGGGCTCAGAGAGTGGGGAGAGGTTTGCAATAAGCACCGAAGGAGCTTATTGTGGACCTTGCGATGAGCACCAAAGGTGCTCAAGGCGAGACACGAAAGTTGTGGGTTCGACGACGCATGAAATGACCGGTGAAGCGGGGGAGAAGCTGGCAATGAGCACCAAAGGCGTTCATCGCAGGGGTCACTATGAGCGCAGAAGCCGCATGTGGGCCGCAATGTGCGCGCGAGGCCCACAAGTTAGAGGGGGCAGAGCCTCGCATGGTGTGGCAAACAGCATTGCCAGCCTTGAAATTTTATTGCCATCATTTTTGACGGGCAAGTCGCTAGTAATTTAATAAAAAAGAAAACCATTACATACTCATGACATAACAAAATAAGATGGCAAGGGGACATGAGGGCTCCTAAGGGACTTGGTATAATAAACACCTTATTTATAACAACACATATACAGGGGTCCCTTATGTATGCACTACCTCCAGTTTCTCAAACCACAGAGCATGATGCTGGAAAACCCCTTGCTGCCAAACTCAAAAGATCAGCACCCAAATAAAAAATGCAAAGCAAACATTTACCAATAAACAATACCATTAGATATATTAATGTTATGATATGGTGCAGTAATAATTACACTAACACAGGGTATGAAATTCTAGGAGCCAGGAAGAAACGGGTCCTAATTCTTTTAGTTTTTATACATATATTTGTATATACAATCAACAACTCGACTCCTAAAACCCTGCTCTGTTGGCTCCTAAATTTCAGATACATTTGTCAATTCCTGCATTATTATTTGCAAAGTGATAAACCACTTGGAACAGTATGCAGTTGTATTTCCAATAGTAAACCATATTCCTAATCTTCAACACTGCAGAGTATTCCTCAATAATATCTGAATATTTTGTGCTTATAAATAAAACTCAAAGCTTTGTGACGCTGTATTCATTCATCTCAAAAATGTCTCTTTCAAAAACATTAAAAATTGCTGGGACTAATTACCAAAACGGAAAATGAACCAATACAATTTGTAACAGCAGATAACTCCCAAAGCAGTAATAAAGTATAGTACCATCTACATGCCAAGGAGTATCGGTAACTTCAATAGAAGGCAACTAATATTTGTCAAAATCTAGAACCTTGTGTATTCATGAGCTACAGAAGGCAGAACCAAACAGGCACATAAAAGTAAAATAGATACATAGGTATAGAATATTCCAGAAACATCACATGCCCCTTTAAAAGCTTCTCCTCATTATATGCACCTCTATTACAAAGGAATATCTTTCCTGCAGCAAATTTAGTATCTAGCTTTGGGTACAATAAAAAGATTTAAAGCATTGCATCATGGGCAGGATATAAAGCCCTACAAGTAAAATGGCTTGCCTGTCGCTATACCAAAACTTTTTGTTAAGTCCATCAGTCATGTCCAAATTGCTGTGACCTTATGGACCGCAGCACATCTTGTGTCTGGTTGTGCTTATCCTTAAAGTTTTCTTGGAAAAGATACTGGAGTGCCAGTTCCTTCTCCGGTGGACCACAATTTTTCTGACCTCTCTACTATGAACTTCCCATCTTGGATGACTCTACATGGTATAGCTCACAGCTTCACTGAGGTACACAATCCCCTTCACAATGACAAGGTAGCGATCCAGAAGGGGGGTAATTAAATCACTAAAATTAATCTACTGTAGGCTCACAACATAAAACCATCTAAGATATTTGAGGCTGAATGTCCAAGCGATTTAATATTACAACCCGTGTAATCACCTTTTAATAGTCAATTGTTCATTCTAACATTTTGAAAAACATTAATAACCGAAGCCCCTTCTGGAACGCTACCTTGTTGTGGGGAAGGGGCTTGTGAAGATCAATGAAGCTGTGAGCTATACCATTTAGGGTGACCCAAGATAGGCAGGTCATAGCAGAGAGGTCAGACAAACCATGGTCCACAGAAGGAACTGGCAACCCACTAGAGCAGGGGTGAGCAAGTTTGGTCCTGGAGAGCCCCACACAGGCCAGGATTTGATGATATCCCTGCTGCCTACAGGTGAGTGAATCGCTTCTTCAGTTATTCCGATAGGGTCATCTGTGCACAGAAAGGATATCCCTCAAATACAGGCCTGTGTGGGACTCCTCAGGACCGGACTTGCCCACCGCTTAACTAGAATATCTTTGCCAAGAACACCTTATAGATAAGCACAACCAGACACAAGATGTAAACAACATTTTTTTAAGTATTTGTTTTTGTTTTATATATTTGTTAAATAAAGTTTTGTATTTTATCTCAGCCCAGATTTATAGTTATTGATCATGCATTGCGTGTTACCACTGGTTCCACCGTTCTTTTCTTCTATACGTGACACAAGATGTGCCTTGCGTGGTGCATAGGGTCACGAAGAATCAGACACGACTAAACGATGAAAGTCACAGAAGACATTGCATAAGAGGTGTACTATAATGTCTACAAGTTTTATGAGTATTTATTTCTAATAAAGAAAAGTCTAATTCATAAGAACATGCAGAGCAGCAGATTGTATCATAATCAAGATGTACAATATTACAGGACACCAACACATTGTATGGGATGCACTTCAGACAGTAATTACCTCCCTGTCTGTATCCCTTTGCACGCATCCGATGCCTCTCTGCACAGGTCAGTGGCACCTCTCGCTCTCCCTCTTGCCCCAGCCCCGTGTTGCCTTCCCTCCTGCCCCGTGTTGCCTTCCCTCCTGCCCCTGCCCTGTGTTGCCTTCCCTCCTGCCCCTGCCCTGTGTTGCCTTCCCTCCTGCCCTTGCCCTGTGTTGCCTTCCCTCCTGCCCTTGCCCTGTGTTGCCTTCCCTCCTGCCCTTGCCCTGTGTTGCCTTCCCTCCTGCCCCTGCCCTGTGTTGCCTTCCCTCCTGCCCCTGCCCTGTGTTGCCTTCCCTCCTGCCCCTGCCCTGTGTTGCCTTCCCTCCTGCCCTTCCCCTGTGTTGCCTTCCCTCCTGCCCTTGCCCTGTGTTGCCTTCCCTCCTGCCCTTGCCCTGTGTTGCCTTCCCTCCTGCCCTTGCCCTGTGTTGCCTTCCCTCCTGCCCCTGCCCTGTGTTGCCTTCCCTTCTGCCCCTGCCCTGTGTTGCCTTCCCTCCCGTCCCAGCCCTGTGTTGCTCTCCCTCCCGTCCCAGCCCTGTGTTGCTCTCCCTCCCGTCCCAGCCCTGTGTTGCTCTCCCTCCCGTCCCAGCCCTGTGTTGCTCTCCCTCCTGCCCCAGCCCTGTGTTTTTCTCCTGGCATGTTTTGCCCTCCTCCTGCCCCTGCGATGAATTGCCCTCTCTCCTGCCCCTGTGTTGCCCGTCCGCTCGTTTTCCTTCAGCCCTGTGTTGCCCACCCTCCTTCTGCCCTGTGTTGCCCTCCCTCCTGCCCCTGCCATGTGTTGCCCTCCCTCCTGCCCTGTGTTTTCCTTCTGCCCCTGCCATGTGTTGCCCTCCCTCCTGCCCCACGTGATGCTCCCCGGACAGTCCCCACCTGCCGCTCTTACCATCAACACGGAGCACCGCACCACCTCGGACACGCTCTGCCGGAGCTCCGCAGCGGTGCCAGGCTTGCTGAGTGCCCGGGTGAACTTGCGAGTCTCTGGGTGCATGGTGTGATGTACAGACATCGCGGCTGGAGATCAGCGGGAGCACGTACCGGGGCCAGGCATGGGCTGACATGCAAGGAGCAGGTCCTAGTACACCTGGGCTGCAAGGACAGTCATGTGGGGAAGGCACTGACCGGTACAGCTCAGTGCTGGGATGGGAGGAGGCGCGCTCCGGCCCACACGGAATTCCCGGGAAACGTTCGGATCCCGCGCGCTCCCGTTGGGTTTGCACCTCTCGGGCACGCGCGCCGTACCTTGTCAATTAGTCCCTGCAAGGGGTGGGGTTCGGGAGCGCGCGTTGCTGTCAAGTGCAACCACGCCCCCTAATGCGTTACAATGTCCTATTGGCTTAGTTCTGATCGCAGCCTGGCATGAGGCTTCAAGAGGATTCTTAGCCGCCATAATTTCTTAGGGCAACATGTCTTGAATCAGCGCATGTATTATCTACACATTAGAGAATATATTGAATACGTATAAACAAACATCTAAATTATAGATATATCATGTGAATCTAATATATTTCCTCTACTTGTTGTTGCATCTAAGTTATTGAATGGATTAGTTTATTTTTCCCTCATCAAAGATGGCTCCCAAATGTTTTGGTTCCACCTATTAAGCCAGTCTTGCCGGTCCCTGTATCAGCACAGATAGTGTTACAGTGATGGTTCGGTGTGACGTAGCCAGTGACGTGCAGTGATTGTTAGACGCTGTGATGTAACAATATCCTGATGTGCTGAGTAATCCCCAGCCTGCAGCGTGTAATGCTGTGTAAGGCAAGATGATGATTATAGGGAATGCCTAGACCTACAGGATATCATTATATGATTACACAATATTACAACTTGCACTGGGCATTGTGGTGCTAGTACAATATTATTATCCATATTTGTAACGTGCCCATCCCATAGCGCTATATATGGAGAAGGACAAGGGAAAGATAATATTAATACAATGGAGGGCAATGTCTTTGAGATTAAAGGGCCATTTATCTCGCTGCTGGTGCTCTTCATGGTGTTTAAGAGCACACGATTGTATGTTGAAATGATCTATTGTTTTAATTACACTAATATTAAGTCTAGTGTTTTAATTACACTAATATTGAGTCTGTTTACATAACAAAGTGTAGCCTGCCTACTGACTGTTTCATGATTAATTGCAGATGCTGAGCTACACAGTGAGGACACTGATTTATAGCAGGCTTTCCCTCAACTTTGGAATGCACTGAACAATTAACCTAAACCTGACCTGTTTAAGTGATTCCAACATCCCATACTCTGCACAGATGTAATGAAGGGTTAACATCTGTTTTTCTTTTGCTCACTACACAGAACTGCAGGTGTATCGGGCAGTGGGCAGGCAGCGACTCATGTAAAGACAGATTTGTTTCATTTCATGGTGAAAAATGCACGTATTTAAAAAAAACTTCAAAAGTATTTCAACATGCTTTTAGGGTATCTTTACTGGGATGTGGTTCAAATTGTACAGAATTGAGTGTTCCTTTAAAATCAAATGTACATAGTGCTTGTTTCCAAAAACGTCTTTCCAAAATTTAAAACTTGCATGCTTACAATCTAAAGGGGCTGGATGTGATTTCAATAAAATCTGTATATGAAGAAAGAGGATCTACCCAAATGCCTGCCCTAATTTTTCTGACCAGCGTAGGTTTGCCTTCAATGGCCACTCCTGGAAAAGATGCCAATAAACAATGTTAACAGGGCACAAAATAAGATCTCCTTTTAGGACAAGGCCCCTTGCAGTCTCTTACACCCCCTGGATATCTGATGGGGATGGAAAGCAGCGGATCTGCTGAAGTCTAAAACACAACACATTAAGGTTTTAAAAACTACAATTAATGTATTTCCTTCAAATACTTATTTTATTACAAACCAGGGACCTTTCCTGTTGGCTGGCCATGCATAGTGGCGGCCATTGGCCCTTAGGTGATGCTGCCGACGTGTCCTTGAATTCTTAGGGATTAGTGTTAGGGTGATGGGTGTTAAGGATAGGGTGAGGGGTGTTAGTACTAGGTGTTAGAGTTCATGATTGGTACATTTAAGAAAATGAACAATGATCAAAACTCCTTAATGAATTGCTGAAGTACATTTTTCCTTTCTTTTTCATGTAAATACAGCACATTCAAATGGAAAATGAAAAGAGTGCCCACATTTTCTAGCCAAACCTCAAAGCATTTTTTCAGATGCTGCCCAGTACAATGTCAGTCAAGGTTAAATGTATTTCCTCTGTATTCATGTTAGCACAGATTTTGCAGCCAATCTATGAATAATGTTGCTACCAGTACTCATTCTTTAAGAAAAAATATTTTACTGGTTTAGTTTCCAATGTAATAATTGTTGCAGATGGAGCTAAGTAACTTAAAGGACAGGGAACACAGATTTTTTTCTTTCTTCTCATGTTTGTTTTAGCAGTATCTGATATAGGCCTCCATTCTATGTCTCCCATAAAACTTCTGACTCACATCTACAGGAATTTTGAAAAGCTAAGTACCAGAGCTATTCCATGGCTACTGAAAAAAGAATCCTGTAAAACTTACTGATTCACACCCAGAGAGGTTTGGTGGAGCTCTAATGTGTACTTGCAGGAGATTCTGAACCTTAGTAGATGCCAAAGCAGAGCTATGGAATGGTACCCACTAACTTGAACACAATACACTAGCCCTAACATCCTTCCTTATTCATTTATCACATATAATAGTTGTCAAACTGCGAGACGTCGTCACACTTTGCGTGGTGCGTACGAGTTAGGTGATGAGCGCCGCAGGCGCTCATTGCTTGCGAGCCTCGCAAAGCAAGGCTAGCCATTAATGCGTACCACTTCGGCGATGAGCACCAAAGGCGCTCATCGCCGCAAAGTGACCCGTTAACACGTAGCACTTAGGCAATGAGTGCCAAAGGCGCTCATCGCCTGAGAGCCTCGCATAGCGAGGCGTGCTGTTAAGGCCATTAAAAACGCGGGACTTAGCCACAAAACACTTAGTAAACGCGCAATCGCATTAGCCTTTCAGCACTTGACAAACGCGGGACAAAATCCGAGAAGCGGGACTTTGAAAAAAAAAGTACAAGATAGCAAAAATACAAGGTTAACGCCCGATTCACGAAAATCCCAAAAACACAAACAAAATACAAATAAATACAACAAAAATATCACCCACAGCACGTCTGGGAGTGAGGTACAACATGAATTTAAGCCGATTTCCACGACTTGCACCACACGAAAATCGCCTAAGAGCAAAAAAAAATGGCCAACTAAAAAAATGAAAACGAGGCAGCGCAAAACACTGCCAAACACGTAGCGCTTTACCATGGATCTTTACGAGACGCAGGACGTAGAAAAAAAAAATACGACAGATCAAAAATACGCGGTTAACAGCCGAACCGCAAACAACAAAAAAAACAATAAACACACACAACAAATACAAAGAAATACAACAAAAACATCACCTACAGCATGGGGAAACAGCCAGGACATCCGGGAGTGAAGTGAGGTGCAACGCTATTTAAATGCGATTTTGACGACTTTTACCACATGAAAGTCGCCTAAGCAAAAAAAAAAACATGGCTGTGAACACACTACCAATTGCGTAGCACCTTCACACAGCAACGAACAAAATACAAAACACACTATTACAAAATATGGAAAATACATGCGAGACGCGTAACACATTAATAACATTACCAATCTACAATGGCGATTTAGACAACTACACCAACGGATTTCCCTTTCGCACACAATTATTTAGAATGCACAGTTGGCACATTCATTACACTTTATCATCAGAGCAACAACACTCACTGTACATTGTATGGTGCCAGAAAATATAAACACATTAGCGACTTGCCGTAAAAAAATGACGGCAATAGAATTGTAAGGGAGGTAAATTTTGTTGGTGTTCCAAGATGCTTTTGCGCTCATTGGGAGCCTCGCGCTGAGCGCCCTCATTGCGCGGTTGTTGGTTGTTTGTGTGCTATGAGCATTGTTTTTTTTGCTAATGCTAATGAAATAATTAATAAAATAATACATCAATATGCTTTACCTATTTAGGAAAAATATATGCAGAAAGCATTGTGCAAAAGAGCTGGCAATCTGTTTTGATGTTGCTGCAGCATACAATGTGTGTTTTGAGGGCTGTGGAGCTGCTGTGTAAGTGTCAGTAATGTGTGCAGTGTGTAGTGTAAATAGTGTGCGTGCGCGAGCCAAATCCGTTAGGGTAGCTGTGTCCTTCCGCATTGTGTTAGTGTTGTAAAATGGCGCCTAATGTGTGGTAAGCGTCTGTGGCTGATTTAGCGTCCTTGTTCTTGGATCGTGTCCTTCTTTTTCGGATAATCCGTAGGTGTTTGGTGGTGTTTTGCGTCTTTAGAGTCCTGTAGCCTCGTTTTCGTTTTTTTCGGCGGCCATTTTTTCTCTCGCTTAGGGGATTTTTCGGGTGTCTAAACTCTTGTATTTCGAGTGAAATTGAGGTCCTGCGTCTCATATTTGTTTCTCGTAAGTCCGTAAATTTTGCGAGGTCCGCAGTTGCTGGCAAGGAGCGCCTTCGGCGCTCCATGCCAGCAACTGAGGCCCTCCCTTTGCAAGCCCGCAGCGTTAGCAACAACCCCACCTGCTCACAACTATATATGTGATTCTTAGCTCTTCAGGCTATTGAGTGCTGAATATATTAATTACAAATAGGTAACGTTTATTAATTTATTCAAGAAATAATTAATTAATGATTAATTAAATATAGACGAATATAAATCTCTCTTTATAATGAGTGCCAAAGGTGATCAGAGGAGCAAAAATAGCCATGGCAAACAACACGTTGAACGCCGAAGGCGCGAGGCTCGCAATGACCACCGAAGGCCCTCAAAGGACAAAAACGTTTACATTGTGTGTCAAACAGCATTCCATTGGCTTCAAATTTTATTGCCCCGTCATTTTTTGACGGGCGAGTCGCTAGTATCTATATAAACCCATTCCCGGGAAGGGTTTAAATAATAATAAAAGCTAATGCAGGGGCTTATGACCCCTATGCCTATTACCAGCTACCCCCTATGAGCAAGAGTTCCTCCGGGATTCCCCTCATCCTCACCATCCCCTATGGCCGATTCTCTCTATGGACCCCCATGGCACCAAATATAAACCCTTTACCATGGAGATCCCTGTGGTACCTAACATTAATCCCTATACCACATCTTTATGAATGTCTCAACCGACCACCATGGTATACTTAGCTATAACCATGTGGGTCCTCATGGACTCCTACAGCGCCTAAAGTTAAACCCCATACCATGAGGGTATGAATGGACCCATTGATATACTAAGCTATAACCATGTGGATCCTCATGATTAACCAATCAGATATGGCTCTGCAGTATTTACAATACATATTCCAGCCAATCTGAATCTGCAAAGAATAGTATATAAGACAAAGGCATGATCAAAGAACAGTTATTCAGGGCAAGATGAGGAGCTCAGGTGATGTGTTTTTTTTCTTTTATAGAGCGGTAGGTTTTTTAGGTGGATGACAATTTCCACGGGCTGTAGATGAAAAACAAGGGCTTCAAACAAGAAAACAAAAAAACATATTGTTCAATCAACAGTTTTAATTTTGTTATTTTATGTGTAGCAGGTATTGAAGGGGATCCCAGGAATTCTCAGACTCATATGGGGAAGGTGTTATTGAGGGGCATCCCTGTCATTCCATGGATCAAATGGAGTTGCAGGTATTAAGGAAGAATCCAGTGAAATACATGAACACATAGAGGGTACTGGGTATGGAGGAGCGATCCCCTGGCTCATAAGAGATAGCAATATTAACTACTTAATTGTGTCAGATTTTTTTTTTAAATCGTTTTTATTAATGGGAATAAAAGTTATAACAGAGTTAGATGTACAGTACAAGAACAACATATATTGTATTCAAATTACATCAGAAAAGGCTTGTGTCTTCTTTTCCCAATTTTTTGAGTTTTGTTGCATAAATTACAATTTAATATGTTATATTATGCCAATACTAATTAAAAGGAAATAAAAAAAATATAGAAAAGAGAAAGAAAGGAAATGAAGGTGGGATGGGGGGAAGCTTAGTATAATATCGTCCCTGAGGTATGTATATGTAGTACCTTTTTTTATTTTGTTTTATGCTACCATCCAATTTGTAGTTCCCAGACGTCCCAACAGGAAGCCCACTTTTTATAGTTGTCATGTAGTTTGGCAGAGATCAAGCTCATGTATGTATGTATTTAAGTTTTTTTCAGTACTTCCGCAAACACAGGAATGGACGTCCCCCAAGTTTTAGCAATAGTGTTCCTGACTGCTAAAGATTTGGTTTGAGAGAAGTTGAGGCTCTTTGGAAAGGCCGGCGATAGGGAGACCTAATAAAGCTTCCTCTGGTTTTTGAGGTATTCTGTGTCCCCATAGCTTTTCTAGGGTATCATAGGTTTCTGACCAGATATGGACTTTTTTTTAGGGTAGTGCCATAGTATTTGGCTTAGTGTACCGGTGGAATTACAACCTCTAAAACAGTTGCCATCTAGAGAAGGATATGAGAGCTCTAGTCTAGCAGGGGTCAGGTACCACCTCATTATGGTTTTGTAGGAATTCTCTCTCAAGATTATGTTAAGGGAGGAAATTGTTGCATTTTTATGGATTTTACTCCATTGCAAGTTATCTAAAGTGATATTAAGTTCTGTTTCCCATGAGGACTGGTGGTGAAGCTAATTATGTCAGATTTGAGCAATTAAGCCTCAAATCTGACACAATTAAGGTGTTCACTCTTTGAAAACTTTGGTTTTCAGGGTATACAGGCTTTTCTGAGCCATTATTCTGACTTTACGGGGGGTTGAAAGTACCTGTAAGTTTGCAATAGATCTTCACACTGAAGTGACATTTTGCTGAATTAAGTGGCCCTTTAAGCATCTCACTAGGTAATGTAATATAATATATTCCATATTCAGTAACAGGATAGCAGTTTTGTATATTTTTTTAATGATGAAGTGTGTAAGCAACAAGAATAAAAAAGAAAATATCAAGATATGGATACAGGGTGGAAACAAAGGACACACAATGTATACTTCTTATGAATGACTAATTGAACCATATATGTTGACAAGACAACACAGACCTAAACATTTTAGAAGTGTTTCCACTTAGAATCAAATGGATTTTTCCCTAGATGAGATACAAAGCTCTCTATATGCCAACTGTATGTTCACATTTCATCACCATTATGAACAATGGTGGAGCTAGTGAATAGAGGGCCCCATCACACATTATATGTAGATATGTATTGTAGATCCCCTTGGACAAAATAAAAGTGACAACAAATTAATTTTATGTTCTACCCCTCTCCCTTTGTCTAATATTTTAAAGTACCAGTAGAGGATTTACAAGTAAAACTCACATGCTTGTTTGTTGGTCATAGATTATTAAAATTGTATGCAGTTAACCTTTTTCTCACTTTTAAATGTGTCAGCTTTCCCACAAGCAGAGATGCTTATCTCCATCACTGTGTGCCTATGAGGGGGTGTGGCTAGCTCTGCTTAGAAGTTGGACTAAAACAAAGTCTAACCAGTCAGACTCTGATTAAGACTGAACATGCTCAGTAAGTGGGTTCAAGGTAATGATGGTTCATGCATTGCCACTGTACTTGTGTTAAGTACAAATCAATTTTTTTTTAATACATTGCAAAAGAACTGATGGCCCTGTTATTGAGCTTAAAATCAAAGATACTTAGTGCTTTCCTAAAGCATTAAAAGGATTGAAAACTTACAGTCTAAAGGGTATGGGTGAGTGATAGATGCGTTGTGCATATTAAGGCTGGAGGTGATAAACATCTTTAAACAGATGAGTTCTTAGTGAAGTTTTGAGGAGGAGGATAGTTTAGAAGAGTGAGGCTAAGAGTAGGGGCAGCAGGAGAAAAGTCCTGTATGTGGACGTGAGAGGAGATGATAAGAGAGGAGTATAGAAGAAGGTTGTTAGCAGAGCAAAAAGGGCGTTTGGGAAAGTATTATGAGATGAGAGCAGAGATGTAAGAAGGTGTAGCTGCAAACAGGTTACAATACAGCCGTCACTTCTGTGGGAGTAGAGCTAATGATGTCATGGGGTGGAGCCCGTGACATCATAGATTACCCTGCTTCCAAGCTACATGATGGTCCAGAGCTTGACATGTCACCTAATAAGGCACAGGGAGGTAGTGAAAGGCAGCTCTGCTTGAGGAGAAAACAGACATGTTAAAAATAAAGAAAAATATATTAACTTTTATTTATTTTAAACTGCATACTTTTACTGTTGTTAATAGTCTATGCTCAACAAACAAACATATGAGTGGACCTTGGTGCTCTGCATCTGTTGCACCTACAGGAGCTCCTCATTCTGAATCAGAGCAAAAAAAAACTGTTTGTCAATTGTCATCCTATTGCCAATCTATACAATTGATGTGTTGGCTTCACAATGTCCTCCTGTTTGATAAAATCTAGTGAGTCTGGACTTCTCAGCTGACTGGTATACAACAGGTATAATAAAATACCACATAAAGTTAAATATTTTTCTAAAAAGCCATTCAAATGAGAATCAAACACAGATTAAAGAAACATTGTGGTCATTATTTCTATACGTTTTTGGAAGCATTTAAAACTGGCAACATGTTTTTAGGATTGATTATATTTTAAATGCAGTTATGCTGCTGTGGAATCTGAAATGTTGGTTTCTCTTGGTTTACTTTCTGAAGTGAAAATAAGCTTGAACACAGAGGAGGATTCTGTCTGCACAATAGGAACGTGGCAGTTACAACTCACAGTACTGTCAACAGCCTAATGGGAAGCTCAATAGCACACAAAGACACACTGAGATAATATTAGTAGACAGGATATGAAATAGTATACAGGATATGGTCATGAGAGAAAAAGTAACCCTCTAATCCATGTAAAAAAGGGACTAGATACCTTTTTATACCAAAAAAATGTATTTTAATATTCAGTACTTAGGAGATTGATCCACATAATTACTTCACTTCCAGATTTGAGGTCAGGAGGGAAAATTAGACAATTGTCAATAACCCATTGGGTATTTGTATGAGTTTTCTCTGGATCAATTTCATAGCACGTGAGTAAGTAAACTTAAAAGCTTGAGCTTCATGGATTTACAGTATTTCTTTTTATGACTTTGATTATGTAGCATATAAACTTAGAAGTAACATATGTTCACAATACTCCTATAAATATGTTACATTGAAATAATATCACCATCAAAATGTTTACCACGTAACCTATTTATTTAAATATGTTTAACAAATCTATGTGTACCCAGCAGGACCATTTATTCTGCAGCATTTTTCCCAGTGTCAGATTTCTCACATTGCTATCAGGCTTTTGGAAGTGCAGGTTTTAAATACTATAAAAAATATTTGTATAAAAAAATAGCAGTTCCTAGATAAAGAAAAGGTATTTTACAACTCAGAAAATGCAACTTTTAGGCAATCATGGCTTCCCCCTGACACAATCTAATTAGGATTAATTTTTTACAATTTTTTTTACATGTCCTTTTCTTTACAGTATTCTGTTATGGGTTTGATGTGGAAATAGCAAGAAACAGTACAGTATATAGCAAGCTTGATTTTTATGTGAATCGTAGCCATCATTGTAATAACTCTTCAAAATGCATACTTTATGTAGATTTACTTTTTTACAATGTATAACAGTAATAATAATAAACCTATATGTACAAAAGTCACTTGCACACAGCTAGAATGTTGTGAATACACATATATATGAAAGTGTGAATTGAGCTTCCAGTTAATAAATTGTATTATAATTCTACATTGCTTGTCTCACCAGGGTCCTCTATGAGGGATAGAAAATGCAACATGCAGTTATTGAATACCATACATTTGCAATTAAGCAACATATATAAGCCTCTGTATTGAAAAGTGATGGATATAAAGAATTAATTTAAACATGACAATCAAAATATGAAAATTGTCACTCTGTATACTAATTAAATTATCTTTTAATACTACATTCATATGTGCCTGTCTGTGGGTTTAGGTTGATGCTATTACTTTTCGTGATATATAAATGTAAAATAATTTATTAATAAGGCAATTTAAAGTGACATTGAAGTCACCAACCCAAACTACTTTACCTCATCAGATTGACGCTTGAATGGCATGTAGGAAAACTGTTTCTATTTATGACTTATTTGTTTGTCATTTTTAGTGATTTCATATGTTGTTGAAGCCCTCCAACAAGAATCTTCATAGATAATCATGATGGGGCTGTGACTGTCACACTGTAAGACTACTGTCCGCTCTGTAGTGCATTGGCAGTTATGTTCATTCCTTGCCTACCTACTAAAGTTATTTTGTTACTTATTCACAAGCGTGTGAAGTTTTTCTTAAACTACAGCAGTTCTCTGCATTTAATGTTACTGCACAAAGTGAGACTTTCTACTTGGTTCAGTTAACGGGAATGGAGATCTGGGTCAGTCATGACCTAGTAAGCATAGATACAATCTACTCTACTTATCTTACTTAGAAAACATCAAAAGCCTGGCAAGTTGCTGGCTTCAAATTTCACCTTCTAACTTCCTATTTCTATGCAGGAAAGAGGTTAGCCAATCAACAACTCAGCACATTGTTTTCTGTGTACATTTGTTTTTTTCCTTTTTAAAACTAAAGTTTAGTTTGAAATAAAAATTTAAATAGTTAAAAAAAAAACAACAGTATTTAATTACTTAAAAAAAAACAAAATAAAAAATGATTATACTTGACTCAATAGTACAAGGATGATCCAAGGCAACAGTAGGAGTGGGGGATGGAGTCTGAAAACATGTGCATTCTATCTAATCTTTGCATTAACATTTTTGAATCATTCATACATCTTTTTACCATAATGACAAGTTAAGAAATTACATTTAAAAATTAGATTTAGCCAGTTCAACACTTTTTAAAACAATTCACATATAATGAGTTATGGACTATAATAGGATCTTTTAAGCATATTATATATTCTTCCATTCACAGAGTTTGTATCATTGGTTTTATTTGGAAGCTGATAGGTATTGTTTAGTTCCAGTGTATGGGCACTACTCCAATCATTTCTTTCTATAACATAATTTTGGAGCACTACTGTCTGCCATATTCAGACTGATTACTAAGATTGGCAATTGGTCTCAACATATCTCTATTTGACAAACTCCTATAGGGTATATGTGTTTTAATCTATTATGTTAGGAATTTTAGTCAGATTTGGGGTATCACTAAGCAACTCCTATGGATAAGAGGCACCATTCAAGGGTCACAGGCCTTTCCTTTTTCTTCTCCTTTCACTTTTACCAACCTTAGTGGTGGGCCATTGCCTATTCCAATAATGCATACAATATGTGTACATTTGCAGAGGAAATTCTATGATGTTGTGAGAACTTCACTGCCTGATATGATCAGTTTTTCAGTCTTTATAGTGGTCTAGTTTATTTGAATAAATCATTTTGTTTCATATTTTAGTGATATTGCAAACATATATTTCAAAATATTTCAAACAAATATTTCCTGCTCAACTTGTTTTCAGTGGTATTTAAAGCATGATAAATAATAGAGTGGGGTCTTGGTGGAAATATGTGGGGCATTTTTTCTCATCAAAAAAACTATTAAACTAATTATTTTATACAGATTTGCACTTTTTTAATACTATATCTGTCATTGTTTAAAGTCTAGTTGTTCTCAAAAGTCTGCATACCCTGGCAGAAATTGTGATATTTTGGCATCTATTTTGAAAATATGACTGATCATGCAAAACAAAAAGTCTTTTATTGAAGCATAGTGATCATATGAAGCCATTTATTATCACATAGTTGTTTGGATCCTTATTAAATTATAATGATAACAGGAATCACCCAAATAGCCCGGATCAAAAATGTACATACCCTTAATACTGTGTATTGACCCCTTTAGCAGCAAATGACAGTGTGCAATCTTTTGTAATAGTTGTCTATGAGGCCCCTAATTCTTGCAAGTGGAATAGCTGCCCATTCATTTTGGCAAAATGCCTCCAGGTCATGCAGTTGTTGTTGTTTGGCTCACCCAAATTACCCAAATGGCCCTGCTCAACAGTTTACATACCCTTAAATGTTTGGCCTTGTTACAGACACACATGGTGACACACACAGGTTAAATGGCATTTAAAGGTGAATTTCCACTCCTGTGTCTTTTTATTGCAATTAGTGTCTGTGTATAAATAGTCAATGAGTTTGTTAGTTCTCACATGGATGCATTGAGCAGGCTAAATACTGAGCGAAGGGGAGCAGAAAAGAACTGTCAAAATATCTGCATAACAAGGTAATTGAACTTCATAAAGATGGAAAATGATATAAAAAGATATCCAAAGCCTTGAAAATGCCAGCCAGTACCGTTCAATCACTTATTTACAAGTGGAACACTTGGGGATCTCTTTGTACCAAGCCAAGGTCAGGTAAACCAAGAAAGATTTCAGCCACAAGTACCAGAAGAATTGCTTGGAATACAAATAATCATTATAATTTAATAAGGAGCCAAACAACTATGTGATAATAAATGGCTTCATATGATCACTATCCTTCAATAAAAGGCTTTTGTTTTGCATTATCAGTCATATTTTCTAAATAAATGCCAAAATGTCACAATTTCTGCCAGGGTATGCAGACTTTTGATCATAACTGGGGGGCACAGGGAGCCCTAAGGGTCACAGAAGACCTGCACGGGACCTGTGGGGACCACAGGGGATCTGCAGCGGCCATAAAAGACCTGCAGGGGCCACAGAAGACCAGCGGGCCACCCAGCACCCGCAGGGGCCATTGGAGGGTCACAGGGGCCACAGGAGGCTGCAGAGGCCCCTCAGATGCCAGGGGCCTTGGTTTCTTGCACCAGTCGTACCAGCGGTAGCTCCGCATGTGCTACTGGATGTGTAAACATAAGTCTAGAGACACTTTCTGGATCACCTATGTTTACATGATTTGAAATAAACCTTTCATGAGATAACAAAACATCATTTTATTCCCATAGTCAAAATAACACAGCCCAAATCATTTAAACCTTTTTCTCACAAATTTGGTAAAAAAAGGCTGTTATTTATTAATTTTGTTGTGCTGAACTCAAACATGACCCTGAAAGTCCTGCAGGATGCAATATTTGTTATTTCAGGCCTTATCACATATATAGTTGTGAGCGTACGAGTTGTTGCTAACGCTGCGGGCTCGCGTAGCGAGCTGCGGCCCTCGCGTAGCGAGGGCCGCGGCTCGCGCAGCGAGCCGAGGCCCTCGCGAAGCGAGGGCACTGCCCGAGGGTCTCAGTTGCTGGCATGGAGCGCCTTTGGCGCTCCATGCCAGCACCTGAGGACCTCGCAAAGCGAGGGCCGCAGTTGCTGGCATGGAGCGCCGAAGGCGCTCCTTGCCAGCAACTGCGACCCTCGCAAACTTCACGTCGCAACCCAAACAGTACGACACACACATTACGACACTCGCAAACAACATACGACACACGTTCACACACATTACGGACTCGCAACACTCGGACGCAACTCGCGAACATTACAAAATGTAAAACACAATACATACACACACCACATACATAAAAAACTTACCTACACCAAGAGGGAGCACCCAGCACCTCAAAAATACAACTTACACCTCGATTTTACTTCAAATAAAACAGTTTAGAGACTAAAAAAAAAACGAAGCGAGAGAAAAAATGGCCGCCGAACAAAACGAAAACAAGGCTACAGCACTCTAAACTCGCAAAACACCACAAGAAACTCGCAAAACACCACAAAACACCTACGGATATTCCGATACAAACGTATAACACACATTACTCGCCATTTTACACCAATGCGAAAGTACACGACAACGGTTTGGGCTCGCGCACGCACAGTGTTACACTGCACACATTCAGCACGCTTACACAGCAGATCCACACCACTAATGCTGCAGCAACATCAACACACATTCACAGCTCTTCCACACAATGCTTTAAAATAGGTAAAGTATATTAATTTATTAATGTATTATATATTTCATTATTACACACTAAACAACATTAGCTACCTTACAATTCCATGTGTATATTAATAACTAAACAACTTTTAAAACATACACATCTCATTGCCGTCATTTTTTGACGGGCAATACGCTAGTTATATTATATTAATAAAATAATTCAAAATGAGAATGTAAAAAGTAGATTTTTAAAGACATCATAGCCACTATATTTGTAGTTCTTGAGAAAATCTTGAATGAGCTGATGGTAATCTTTAATTATTCATGCAGCACACTCCTTCATATTCACTTTTTTCTTCAACGTCAGTATCATTCAGTAGCTTTCTAATCTGATACCTTCTTGGAGTTTAGCGTCACTTTGGTTATGAAATGTTTGTACCGTTGGGCAGAAGATTCCAGTATTGACGTCTTAAATCTAAAGGCTCAGCTTGTTGTTTTGATAGGCCTGGATCTCATACAAGATCATTAAATAATAATTTTTGATCAAGAGATTGGTTGGCTGCAAAGGACATGCATTTCTTCTTAACTTTCACCCATTTAGTCAGGCTAACATAGCATGCAATGCAGCACACATGAACAGCCCACTTTTTGTCCTGATCACCAACATGGCAGCCAAAATACAAGTAGTAGGCTTGCTTCACAGTCTTTGTTAAAGAATGATAATAGGATTATATAATATACTATCCACACACATAAAGCAAAACTTAAGTTTTATACTGCCCTAAGCCATTTAGATCTGTGTGCCACCAGGCCTCACTTGAAGCTCCTTCTTGACCATTTCTATATCTCAAATCATGTCAGTCACGTGCACTTAAAGACAGAAATGTCACTGCATATAGGTATTTCTTTGCATATACAAGTATATTTCAATGTTCTGCACTGGCATCTTCAGGCAGTCTGCTGACCCCTGAACATGTGCTGCCCTAGGCCGGGGCCTCAAGGTCCTTTACAGATATATACCCCTGATTTTAGCACTAAAGTTTACAGTGAAACTTAACATCACATATTTCTACAACAGTACAAGCAACCAAAGTGAGATTAGGTTAGGTGTTTCCTCCCACTTCCTGTCAGTGTTGCCAACCACAACAATTAAAGTATCCCTATAGAAACTAACAATTACTTATTATTGAACTGGAAGTGACCTATAGCAGAAAAGGGTGACATGCTGTTTTCCTTAAAGCCCAGATCTGAAATAAGCTCCCCCAAAAATAAATGGCAGTTAATATAGTTCATGTTACAACAACCAGTGTAATCTTTTCACTTTTTCTTGCCAAAGGAAATGATTAGAGCTCACAGCTCCAGAGGCAACATGATTATTTGCTTTTGCATGTCTGGCCACTCACCAGTTACACCCTATAAACATAAAGGAATGCAAATACACTCTCAACCGTATTCATAGGAATATTAGGAGTGAACTTGCAGAAAGCTTGTATTGTTCTTGAAAGCTAGTTTTACGGAAACGTTTTTAAATTTGTATTATCATTAGTTACAGCTTCTTCCAGAACAATCATTCTCAACTACTTGTATTCTAAATAAACAACATCTAATTTCCTATATTTTTAACCATTATTATTATTAGAATAATTTTTTCCTTAAAGGGCCAATGTATTAACTTTTTATGTTAAGCCTATTTTTCAGTTCACGATTAACATGTGCAAACAGCATCAAAGCGTTTGTCAGAAAATATATAACCTCTCTCACTAGTGAAAGACAGTACACAATTTCAACTTAGATACCATTGCTTAGACTGCCTTGGTAAGGCATAAAGATATATATATATTTCCTGTGTTTAACTTTTTCTAATCTAACACATAGTGCTTATATCAGACACATATATTACATTGATTCATTAGATACACATACAGATGTACTTTACTTTAACAAATGGTTTCCACACCCACAAGAGCTGCTTATATAGGCATCTGGTACCTACCAATAGAAAACTGCATTCAAGTCTTTGTGGTGGGAATAAAGGCCTACACATCCCATGATTTGCTGCAGAGACTGAATCCCCAGACTTTGCTACAGTATTTTAGCTGTCTATGAATGGCCACAACAAATTCTGAATTTTTGCTAAATGAGCTTGGATTTTCAGGGGCATTCTTTCTCAAAATTAACTGCCAGAAAACTTAAGACATTTTCAAACTTTAGGGTGAGTTTATTAAGCTTTATTTTGGTATTTTTTTATGCACAAATCTTTTCATACACTACTGTTTCTCCTCTATCAGATATATTCATGATCAATGAAACTTATGTATACCTTTAAATAAAGTCTAACCAGTCTGCGTTCTACTTCAGACTGAGCATGCTCAGTAAAGTGGGGTGGAGCTATGATGGCTCGTGCACCATCACTCAGCAGGCCCTATGGGGAAGCTGCAAGCATGTTACAGCTAACACAGCATAGATCAATGTGTTCAAATATCTTATGCTTTTTGAAAAGTCCACAGATTCAGAGTCCTTCCCATAAGATCCTGGTAGATTTTTAGTCTCATTCACAGTGTAGTAATGCCGGAATGCTGGACACTAGGAAACTTCACTAAATTTCCCTTTGAGGACCAACATGGTAAGACTTAGCCTAACACATTCATGTTTCATGCTACCACTTCCTCAGAGGCATACTGATAAATGGCCTATGGGCTCTTACATAGCCTATACTTTGCTCTCAATGATACCTCAATAATTAAATCAAATTACATTTCTTAAACATAAGTCCTCTCTGTAAGTGCTTATTAAACATATGTATTGTATAAATAGCTTTTGGCATTTATTTTGAAAATATGACTGATCATTCAAAGAAAAATGTATTTTATTGAAGGATAGTGATCATATGAAGCCATTTCTTATCACATATTTTTTTGGCTCCTTTTTAAATCGTAATGGTAACAGAAATTACCCAAATATCCCTGATCCAAAGTTTACATACCGTTGAATGTTTGGCCTTGGTTCAGTCACACAAAGTGACAAAAACAGGTAAAAATGGCAATAAATGTTAATCTCCCACACCTGTGGCTTTTTAAATTGCAATTAGTGTCTGTGTATAAAAAGTCAGTGAGTTTGTTAGTTCTCAAGTGGATACACTGAATAGGCTAGATACTTAGCCATGGGGAGTAGAAAAAAACTGTCAAAAGATCTGCGTAACATGGTAATGGAACGTCATAAAGATGGGAAAGATTATAAAAAGATATTCAAAGCCTTGAACATGACAGTCAGTACTGTTCACTCACTTATGAAGAAGTTAAAAATTACAGGATCTCTTGATACCAAGCCAAGGTCAGGTAGACCAAGAAAGATTTCAGCCACAACTGCCAGAAGAATTGTTAGGAATACAAAGAAAAACCCACAGGTAACCTCAGGAGACATACAGGCTGCTCTGGAAAAAGACGGTGTGGTTGTTTCAAGAAGCGCAATACGATGATAATTGAACAAAAATGAGCTGCATGGTCAAGTTGCCAGAAAGGAGCCTTTACTGCGCCAATGCCACAAAAAAGCCTGGTTACAATATGCCCAACAACACCTTGACATGTCTCACAGCTTCTGGCACACTGTCATTTGGAGTGACGAGAATAAAATAGAGCTTTATGGTCACAACCATAAGAACTATGTTTGCAGAGGGGCCAACAAGGCCTATAGTGAAAAGAATACCATCCCCACTGTGAAGCATGGTGGTGTCTCACTGATGTTTGGGGCGGGGGAGCTCTAAAGGCACAGGGAATCTTGTGAAAATTGATAGCAAGATGAATGCAGAATGTTATCAGAAAATATTGCATTCTTCTGCACGAAGCGTGCACATGGGAGGCTCTTGGACTTTCCAGCATGACAATGACCCTAAGCACAAGGCCAAGTTTACCCTCCAGTGGTTACAGCAGAAAAAGGTGAAGGTTCTGGAGTGGCCATCACAGTCTCCTGACCTTAATAACATCGAGCCACTCTGGGGAGATCTCAAATGTGCGGTTCATGCAAGATGACCAATGACTTTGCATGACCTGGAGGCATTTTGCCAAGACGAATAGGCAGCTTATACCACCTGCAAGAATTAGGGGCCTCATAGACACTTATTACAAAAGACTGCACACTGTCATTAATGCTAAAAGGGGTTAAGAACTAAGGGTATGCAAACTTTTGAACAGGGTAATTTCATTGTTTTCTTTCTTGCCATGTTTTGTTTTATGATTGTGCCATTCTGGTATAACTTACAGTTGAATATGAATCCCATAAGAAATAAAAGAAATGTGTTTTGCCTGCTCACTCATGTTTTCTTTAAAAACGGTACATATATTACCAATCCGTCAAGGGTATGCACACTTTTGAGCACAACTGTATATATATATTTTAACAGAATCATACAAGGGGTGAATGTAAGTAGCAGACTTACCAGAGCCCTTTTTCCCCTGCGAAGTGAAAGAGTTAAGCCTCCTGCAACAAACTAATCAAGCCCAGCTGCATTCTCCCTTAAAAGGACTACTGAGCACTCAGCAGGTTGGGTTCAGTCTGGAACGAGAGCCAGGAGAGACAGCTCTGCACACTGGAGCAAAAAACTTACAGGCCTGTATACATGAACGCTTTATGTTGCATTAGTTGATGGTAGTGAGGAAACAGCTATTTCTGTTTAGTTAGTGCTTCAAGGAAGCTAGGCTTTGTTTTATATTCTTTTTTGTTTTTACCTGCTGACCAAGTTTTCAGTAAAGCTCCTTAAAGTAATAAAGCCTCCTGAGCTACTTCATTACAGAGACAGTCAACAGGGCATTGACCCCCGGAAGTGGCAGCCAGTCTGTCACAATATATATATATATATATATATATATATATATATATATATATATATATATATATATTCTGATATATAAATCTTTTTCATGGCTCCTGTCAGAATTCTCAGAAGACAGACATGCAGGAATTTTGGAAAGCTATGGCTACAATGAAAAAGACTCACGTAAACCTTACTGACTTGCAACCAGTGCGTTTTGCCCAGCGCTCTCTAGCTCTAAGATATGTTAGCAAAAAGATTCCTGAATCTCACTAGTCTGCATTTCAACTCTACTGAACATTTCAATGTAAGGGAACACACTACTCTAGCCCTAACATCCTCCCCTATCCATATTTATATAAACCCCTACCCATTGCAGGGAAGGTTGCTAATAATAATAAAAAGTGTAGAGGGAGTTTATGACTCCTCTGCCTATGACCTGCTTCCCCGTATGAGCCCTAGGTTTTCGTTTGAGCACAATTTCGCTTTACATACTATTTTTTGTGGATTACAATTGGTTGAATTATGTGTCAAACATATTTCAGCCAATCAGAATCTATTATTTTTATTTTTCCCGCCCAACAACTGAGAAGTCAAAAGTTTAACCAATCAGAATGCACAGAATTTCAGTCCGTGCGTTGGTTAGGGGTTATAGGGGCTAGGTTTCGGTACCATGGAGGTCTATAAGGACTCCCATAGTTATAGCTTAGTATAATATTAGGTACCATGGGGTTCCATATACATCCCCATGGTTTTACTTTAGTTGGGGAATCCCCTGGCTAAAGTGTAGCAGTTATTGAGGCATACATGTTTCTCAGATTAATTTTTCTGACTTGAGGTGGTTGAAAGTACCCGTAGGCTTTTTTTTTTTTTTTTTTTTTTTTAATTGATTTTTATTAGACAGGTCAGACATATAACATAGAACACCAAAAACATTAGAAGTGATAAATAGGAATTAACAATAAACGTATTTCACATATTTGATTTCCAGTGTGTCCTCTGCCTGTCCAAAACTCCTCTCCCTTTTCCGTTTTTCTGGTATTATAATAGCTGATATTAGCTTTTAAATAACTTAAGGCTAACGTGAAAACTATATTTAATGAAGTCCCATAACTATGGGAAAAATATGATGAACTTGGATTCCTGACCAACTGTTGTTTTGAGCTTGGTTGGTAGCATCTAATAGAAAGATTATTCTGTGTTTAGGTTACTGTGTGGGCTAATGATGTTGGGTAAATTAAGACCACTACTACTATGGATCCCCTAATAGCTCCTTTGTAGGGAGAAGTGTCACTCACCCTATTCATCTGCCGCGTCTTGTCTCCCAGGCGGCCCAGCAGGAGGCCCAGCGCTTGTAGTTATGGTCAACCTCTGCGGACAAAACGCTCATGGATCGAACGAACTCAATTTTGTTTAAGACTACTTCAAATGTTGGGGTGGGTGATTTCCAATGGGCGGCTACTACTATCCTAACTGCTAGGAAAATTTGGTTAGTTAGGAATTGTTCTGAGTTGGACATCCCTTCTACCGGTAATCCTAGGATGGCCTCTTCTGGTCTCATGGGATAGCATTGACCCCATAGTTTCTCCAGGGTTTTGTAGGTGTCCACCCATGTGTGTCTAATCATAGGGCATTCCCATAATTTATGGATTAGAGTCCCTTTTTGGTTGCAGCCCCTTTCGCATATGTCACTAATTGTCTGGTTCCCTATGTGCATTCTTACTGGGGTTAGGTACCACCTCATAATAACTTTATAGGAGTTTTCTTTCATAATTACGTTAAGTGATGTGTTTTTGGCTTGTTTCCGAATACTATTCCATTGGTCTCTGTCTAAATTTATGTTGAGGTCAGCTTCCCATGCTGATTCATAGTGTAATTTAGGGGGAGTGACTAAATCGCTTAAATGGTTATATATTGTGGAGATGTTTCCTTTCCCTCCCGGGAATTTAATGCAACATTTTTCGAATAAGGATATATTTTGCCCTCCTTTATTCTTAGTGATGTGATTTAATCTTTGGTTTATAGCGATTAGGTTAAGCCATTCCCCCGGAGGAAGGGGTTTGTCTTCTAGGAATGCGGTGGTGGACCATTTTTGATTAACAACCGGTAAATCTGCCGCAATTGAGCAATTATTATCAATCCACCATCTGTATTGAGCATTAGAGTTTATTTTGGGGTTAGTTGAAAGTGGCCATAGAGGGCTGAGCCCTGACTCCTGGCCCAGCAGTCTGTTCCTCTTATTTATATCTTTCCATAGGGAAATTGAATGCCTCACACTTGATGGAATTGATTGGGGTAACTTGAAGCCCTGCTGGGTTGAGAGCCATAGTAACTGACGCATGATTAAATCATTGGACCCTAGTATGTGTTTTTCTAATTGAACCCATACCGGGGGGGAGTCCCTGACATACCACTTAACTAGTTGTGCTAATCTAGCAGCTTTAAAGTACCTGGAAATGTCTGGAAATCCGAGCCCACCATCCTTCTTAGTCGCAGTAGTTGTTTCTCTGTTTATTCTAGGTTTTTTATTGTTCCACAGAAAACTCATTAGTAATTTCTGTATTTTTTTCAAGTCTATCGCTAAAATCGAGATAGGTAAGGTCCGAAAAAGGTAGAGCAGTTTGGGGAGTACGTTCATTTTGACAGCATGTAGCTTTCCTAACCACGAAATCTTTAGTTCTGACCACCTGTGCAGGTCCCTAGTTAATTGTTTAAAGAGGGTTGGGTAGTTTGCTTCATATAGGGTCTTAGTTGATTTTGTAATTTGTACGCCTAGGTAGTTGATAGAATTCGGGGCCCATTTTATTGGGAAGTTATTGGCTAGTAGTTTTTCCGTGGTGGGAGGAAGTGATATATTAAGGGCTATGCTTTTACTTGTGTTAATTTTGAATCCTGACAGTGGGCCAAATTGAGACAAAAGTTTGAATAGATTAGGTAGACTAACCAGGGGGTTTGATATTGTTAGTAGGATATCATCGGCAAAAAGGCTAATTTTATGATCTTTCGGGCCGACCCGTATACCCGATATGTCAGTGTGCTGACGAATGGCAATTGCTAGGGGCTCTATACTGAGGGCGAACAGCAATGGTGATAGAGGGCACCCCTGTCTTGTCCCCCTTGTGATGTTGAATTTTAGTGAATTGTGTCCTTGGTATGTAACTTGTGCGGTTGGTTCCGAGTATAATGTCGCGATGCTTCGCAGAAAACCTTCCGGAATTCCGAATTTGTTCAGTGTGGCGTTCATAAATGTCCAATCTAACCTATCAAATGCCTTCTCGGCATCAAGCGCCAACAACATAGCGCGGCCTTCATTACTTTTGGTTATGTCAATAAGGTCAACAATTTTTCTGGTATTGTCTGGCGCTTCTCTCCCCTTAATGAACCCTACTTGGTCTGGATGTACCACTTCAGGTAACAGATTCGCTAGTCTTGACGCTAAGATTTTGGTGTATATTTTTAAATCTGTGTTGATCAGAGATATTGGTCTATAGCTAGCACATTGGGATGGGTCTTTCCCCGGTTTAGGAATCAGTATTATTTTAGCTTCTAAGAATTCCGGTTTAATTTTTTCACCAGCTAAGAAGCTGTTAAATAGCTTATGTAAGGTGGGGCTAAGTAGATCGCTCATATGTTTGTAGTAGAGGTTGGAATAGCCATCTGGCCCTGGGGCCCCGTGTGCCTTTGTGGATTTGATCGCATCCTGTATTTCTTCGACCGAGATGGGCTCTAAGAGTGATTTAGCTTTGATAGAGTCTAATTGGGGTATATTTAAGTTATTTAGTGTATTTTCAATTTCTAGTTTGTGGGTTGGGGTGCCTGATTCGGGTGTTTTGCTGTAAAGGTCCGCATAAAATTGTCTGAATTCGTTTACTATTTGATCTGGTTTAAAAACTGTCTCCCTTTTTTTGGTGATTATTTTGGCTATGAATGAGTTTGCTCTTTTTTCTTTTAGTCTCGTGGCCAGCATTCTATCGGGCTTGTTTGCGTATCTGAAGAATTTAGCTTCAGTTCGCTGTAGGATATTGACCATTTTCCCTCTTAAAATAGTGTTTAGTTCTTGTTTGTAACTTAGTATCTTCTCATGGGTATGTCGTGATTTATCTTTAACAAATAGTTTCTGTGCTTCAGCAATTTTCTGGTTTAGAAGTAAGATTTGTGCTTGGTCTTTTTTCTTTTTGATTGAACTAATTTGTATACAGACTCCCCTGATCACTGCCTTGTGAGCTGCCCAAATTCCATCTATGTCTATCTCCCCTACTGTATTGAGGTCAAGATAATCTACGATTGCAGTTCTGACCTTATCTCGTGTGATAGGGTCGTTCAGTATACTGGGATTTAATGACCACCTTGGGTTATTTCCTTTCGGTAGGAGATTATTCATGGAGATTTTGACTAGATCGTGGTCCGACCATGCTATGGGGCAGATAGAGGCCTCAGTTAGGTTCCCTGTAACGTTCTGTGGGATCAGGATATAGTCTATTCTGGAGAGCGAACCATGTCTGGCGGAAAAAAATGTGTATTCCCTTTCTGTGGGGTTCATGTTTCTCCAGGTATCAATCATGCAGTTTGATTTTAGGAGTTTTTTGAGAGCTTTGGTCGCTGTGGGGATTTTTTGTGAACCTAAATCGTTTGACTTGTCTTTGAGCGGGTCTAAGACCGCGTTCATGTCTCCTCCTATTATCTTAAGTCCGTCTTCCCAGCTATCTGTGAGTTTCTGTATTTTTTGAAAGAATGGCGTTTGATCTGTGTTCGGGGCGTAAATGTTCAAGAATGAAACCTTACGTTCGTGTATGGTCCCATGTACTGCTAAAAACCTGCCATCTTTATCTGTTTGAATTTTGCTTAACTGAAAGTTGAGTCTTCTGTGGAACAAAATCGTGACTCCCTTTTGTTTGGTATCTGCGGTCGAATGGAATGCCTGAGTAAAGACTCCCCCCCAGTATTTTGGTAGTGCTTGTTTTCTAAAGTGAGTTTCCTGAATCATTACGATATCAAGATTTAGTTTTTGGTAATTTCTCAAGGCTACCCCCCTCTTGATTGGTTCGTTCAGACCATGAGAGTTGTGTGACGCAATGACAATGTCCATATTTCTTATTGAGGTGTATGACCCTTTGGTGTGTCTAAATGGCTATCTCACCTTTCTGGAAGCCTGTTACTTCGTTATCCTGTGCCTCCTGCTGGTTTCCGCCCGAAGACTGCTCAGCAGCTGGCTGTGTGGGAGAGTATCTGTACTCAAAGGAAAAAAGACAACAGAGTATGAGCCAAATTGCTTATACTTAAACTTTCGGAATTATAAAAACCTGGCTCAGTAATTAAGTAAGTTCCTACTTTTCCTCTAGTGGGGAACCCTAAGGTAATCCTGGGTAAGAAGTCTAAGTACTTGAGTCTGTTTGTGTGTCTTACTGTTGGTCAGGAAGGCTCTTAGTATGTTTGAACTTAATTGTGTTCCTTACTTAAATAAAGTGTGGTAATTTAAACTACTATGAGGAGAGCGTTTGCTGTCCTCTTCGTATTTTACTGGTGGGCCAGTTAGTGTCTCTAAACTGACACTGAATTGGTCCGCCTAACCTTTCCCTACTGTAGGGGTTTTTGGAAGTCTACGTGTTAGCGCCCGTAGGGACGCCTTCTAGGTGTGTGTTGCTTTTGCCTTTACGGCCTGGGTTAACTGTCTATAGTGTGTATTAGAACTTTCACTGGTGTGGGTGCTACCTTATTGGATCTACTCGTTTTCAGATTCAACTAGCTTTGGTTGTCAGAGTAGCATGAAAACAAGGAGAGAGAGAGAAGAAGAGAGAGGAAGATGAAGCAAAAAAAGACAAAAAAAACAGAGACACAAAATAAGTGACAACTCATTGAAGTAAGTCTTTTTCTCCGTTCATGGGAGGACTCCTTCCTCTCGGGTTTTCTGTTGGTTGTAACTGCTCTCCGACAGTGACCTTGATGTTCCATTCCGCCAGCAAGTTAATGCCTTCCTCCAGTGTTCTGATGGTGAAGAATTTTCCCTCTTTGGATATATTGAGGCGAAAAGGGAAACCCCATGTATACCTCCATCCTTGAGCCAGGATACAGTCCAGAACCGGTTTCAGTTGTCTCCTTTTGGCAAGGGTAGTCGGGGCTAGATCAGAAAAAAGCAGCGGTGTGTGCCCCTCGATGGGAGGGATGCCTTTTCTTGCGGCCTTCATGAACAGTTCTTTGGTGGAGTAGTAGTGGAATCTGGCAATGATGTCTCTTGGGCGCTCCTGTGGAGATGAACGGAATCCTAGGGCTCTGTGAAACCGATCCATTCTCAAGTTTTCTGGATGTATGTTTGGGAGGAGAAATTCACATAGATCGTTTAGGTATGCGTGTAGGTCCTTGACAGACTCCGGCACATTCCTCAGCCTTATGTTCTGTCGTCTAGATCTGTTTTCTAGATCTTCCTGTTGCAACTGTTGTCTAGATTGTTCCTCCTTCAAAGCCAAGATCTCCTCTGTTAGCTTGTTGTTATGTTGCATTATTTCCGAAATTTTAGTTTCCAGTTTTGTTGTTTTATCGTCCACCTTTTTAATTTCTGTGGTTAGTTCTGTTGTCACCTTCCGGATGTCTGATTTGACCTCCTCTCTGAAGTTGGATATTAGGTCTTTAAGGTCCTGGATGTCACTTTTAGTGCTAGGCGCTGACATTTCAGAGCTTGTTGCTGCGTGGACGGCGGCTGTGGGTGTTTTATTAGTGGGAGAACTTGCTGAAGATTTGGGTAGGCAGTAAGATTGGATCCCTTTATTGTTCTTTCTCGTGGCAACACCTGCCATCTCAGTGAGAGTATTGTAGATCAAGTTGTTGCCAGAGACCTGGTTTCACTTGGTTTGTCCCAGAGCAATTGTTAGCGTCCCTATATTGCTGGGCTTTTTGCTAGTTACATCTTTTTGGATTTATTAAAAGTTCTTGAACCGAAGTGGTCATAGCTTAAATGCTTATAGTTGAAAATTGAACTTTGGTTGTCTCTTTTTACTTGCTTGGTGCTTTTGAACTTTGTCCACTAGGTGGTAGTAGAGTTCCACTAGTACAGTCTGTTACACAAGCAGGGATTCAGCCTGGAAACTAGCCTTGAAAAACAAATGGTTTTGTAATCCTGTTTGGTTGGTAAGTGAGCCCTGTGCAGTGTACTTTTAATGTTCTGAGTCTAAGTAGACAGGTTGGGCTGGGTTGCTTGGACCCAGGGTGTGGGGAGAGCTTTGATGGGGATATGTGGGTAAGGGGCCCTGGATTGCTTAATTTTTCTGGGGCTAATTTGCTTCTGATGCCCCCCTGGGTACCCCTTCCTTGGATCAGGGCTATCCTTTCCCCCCACAGCTCTATAGCCTCTCCCCTGTACCTGCTTATATATGTCCTCAGCAGTGCAGCTCCACACTCTCTCCCTCCAGGCTTCCAAGGGGAAAAGTTCAGCTGGGTAGGGATTCCATGCAGGGGACTCTTCCGATTTTATTGTTTTTTTTTTTAAGGTAATTTTGGGATCAATTTGTTCCCCTAGGTCTTCTGAGTTTAGTGATATTGTTTGTTGGTCACTCAGGGCATCTATAGGGGTCGATTGTCCCAGATTAACCCAGGCCTTAGCTGGAGCTCTTGCAGGACATGTCTTTCCTCTCCAGCAGCTTAGCCACACCTTACCCGTAGGCTTTTTTAAAATTTCGTACACTCAAA
The DNA here is from genome assembly GCA_027410445.1 of Discoglossus pictus. NCBI lineage: Eukaryota > Metazoa > Chordata > Amphibia > Anura > Alytidae > Discoglossus > Discoglossus pictus. The sequence continues at coordinate 319,824,422 of CM050164.1, read as the reverse complement.
AAGATTTTTATGAAAACTTCAGAGAGATCGTATATCATCATGTGATATTGTGTTTTATGAAATAGTTATGGGACAGGTACTCAGAACGTAGGATGTTAGGGACAATTTGAGCACTTGGAAGGTATTTCTCTGAGGTTAGATTTATGTGTGTGATGTAATAGCTCCATAGTAGTTTACGAATTAACTTTATTTTTTGTTTTTTCAGAATTTTATTCAATTTTCATATACAAAATAAAAGAATTAAACGATAAGTAAACACATTCCAACCTTTAAAATGAACTCTAAAGAGCATTAATCCCACGCTGAGCCCTAACACCAGGGTACAAAAGACCCAGAGGAGGTTCCCCCACCTCCACCGCCATATCTGGGCGCGTCTCGCCGACGCCTGGGGCTTTCCCGGCCGGAGGACCCGCGACAGCGGCCTGCCCGGGCCTACCTCCCCGATCCCAGCCGGACCCCTCGTATGCTGCCGAATCGGCCATCGGCCGACATCCGGACAGGGACGGACCGGAGGACCAGCGCCTAGAGAAGCTCCGGTAGCCCCGGAGGCATCCAAGAGGGAGGCAGGCTGCGAGGATGCAGCTGCGGCAGAAGAGGCCACAGCAAGAAGCAAGGAGCCGGCGCTGCAGTGTGCTGCAGGCCTATAAGAAGCAGCGGCGTGATAAGTCGGGCGTCAGCCCCGCACCGGAGGCCAGGCGGAGGGCAGGGGAGCAGCTGGGGGAGACACAGGGCCCTGATGAGGGAGGCGAACTCCTGGGGGCCACCATTTTGCCCAGCACACTTATTGGCACAAGGCCTCCACAACGAGCTGGCAGGCCTTTGGGGACAACTGCCAACTTATATACCTGCTAAATCCCACAGAGGAGCCTTATAAAGGTCTGGCTGAGGAACTAAGGACTTTGCACCATTTAGGAGCAACAACAGGAGTTAAACTACCCTTTTTTCTCCATCTCTATTTTTGAACTCAATCTGCACACCAATACTGGTAAAGCTCCAATTCTCCTTATATAACTGCTGAAACCGCTCCTTGAATACTGGGTAGGCAAAACAACTTGCCAGGATCACTGACAAAATTGGATAAAGCAATAGCAATATGCCTAGTGGCATACAGAGATCAGTGCAGCTTAAAACTCATATCAACGCCCGCACTAAAAAGTGTGCACTGACTACACCTGGTGGGACTTTGATAAGTGCACAACCCAGATCTGTTGGGGGCACAGAATTGCGGAGCACTCCCATTAAGGAGATGTAGTTGAAGTGACTATGCACAGTTCCCGCCGGCAGGGACTGAGAGATGCCAAGACACCACTACAGAAACTAGATATGAGCAGACAAAACAGATCACAACAGACCTAAATACTAGAGAGGAAAAAGCTAATACGGAGTGACCCCCCCAGTGGAATCCATCCGATGTCTGGACACTCAACGGCTACCCCTGGAAGAAGCGGCTCCATAAAAATGGTGAAAAACAAAAAATCATTAACATCAAAAAAAATTGACAAGCATTTCAAGGCCTCAGAAACACAGGCGGCACTGATGAAGGATCCTGTCTCGGAGCAATCTGACACCTCAGACTTGGATTCCCTGGAGGTGGCCCCACAGCCTGAAGTTTCCATCAACAGCAATTCAATGGCAAGAATCGAGGCCCTCCTGGCCTCTCACATTGATAGGGCGGTCACATCTTTGCAGAAAGACATACAAGAGATTGGCCAAAGGACCCATCAACTCGAGGACACCGTTGACCAGGTGGTAGAGGCCCAGGAGAGAGACAGAGCCAACATCGTTGACAACACCTCCCGTATCTCTGGCATAGAGGATAAACTGGAAGATTTGGAGAATAGATCCAGACGATTCAACCTGAGGATCAGAGGTGTTCCTACGGCAATAGTCGACCTCCCTCGCTACCTTAAGGCCACGATCGATGAGATCCTCTCAGGTCACCCAGACCATAAATGGGAAGTTGAGTGTGCGCATAGAGCCCTTGGGGGAAGTCGCAACCTGGACCTACAGTGGATATAAAAAGTCTACACACCCCTGTTAAAATGTCAGGTTTCTGTGCTGTAAAAAAATGAGACAAAGATAAATAATTTCAGAACTTTTTCCACCTTTAATGTGACCTATAAACTGTACAACTCAATTGAAAAACATACTGAAATCTTTTGGGTGGAGGGAAGAAAAATAAAAAATAAAAATAATGTGGTTGCATAAGTCTGCACACCCTCTTATAACTGGGAATTTAGCGTGCTCAGAATTAAGAAATCACATTCCAAATCGTGTTAAATAGGAGTCAGCCTACACCTGCCATCATTTAAAGTGCCTCTGATTAACCCCAAATAAAGTTCAGCTGCTCTAGTTGGTCTTCCCTGAACTTTTCTTAGTCGCATCCCACAGCAAAAGCCATGGTCCACAGCTTCCAAAGCATCAGAGGGATCTCATTGTTAAAAGGTATCAGTCAGGAGAAGGGTACAAAAGAATTTCCAAGGCATTAGATATACCATGGAACACAGTGAAGTCATCATCAAGTGCAGAAAATATGGCACAACGGTGACAATACCAAGAACTGGAGCTCCCTCCAAAATAGATGAAAAGACCAGAAGAAAACTGGTCTGGGAGGCTACCAAGAGGCCTACAGCAACATTAAAGGAGCTGCAGGAATATCTGGCAAGTACTGGCTGTGTGGTACATGTGACAACATTCTCCCATATTCTTCATATGTCTGGCCTATGAGGTAGTGTGGCAAGATGAAAGCCTTTTCTTACAAAGAAAAACATCCAAGACAGGCTACATTTTGCAAAAACACATCTGAAGTCTCCCAAAAGCATGTGGGAAAAGGTGTTATGGTCTGATGAAACCAAGGTTGAACTTTTTGGCCATAATTCCAAAAGATATGTTTGGTCACAAAAACAACACTGCACATCACCAAAAGAACACCATACCCACAGTGAAGCATGGTGGTGGCAGCATCATGCTTTGGGGCTGTTTTTCTTCAGCTGGAACTGGGGCCTTAGTTAAGATAGAGGGAATTATGAACAGTTCCAAATACTAGTCAATATTGGCACAAAACCTTCAGGCTTCTGCTAGAAAGCTGAACATGAAGAGGAACTTCATCTTTCAGCATGACAACGACCCAAAGCATACATCCAAATCAACAAAGGAATGGCTTCACCAGAAGAAGATTAAAGTTTTGGAATGGCCCAGCCAGAGCCCAGACCTGAATCCGATTGAAAATCTGTGGGGTGATCTGAAGAGGGCTGTGCACAGGAGATGCCTTCTCAATCTGACAGATTTGGAGTGTTTTTGCAAAGAAGAGTGGGCAAATCTTGCCAAGTCAAAATGTGCCATGCTGATAGACTCATACCCAAAAAGACTAAGTGCTGTAATAAAAACAAAAGGTTCTTTAACAAAGTATTAGTTTAAGGGTGTGCATACTTATGCAACCATATTATTTTATTTTTATATTTTCTACCTAAAAGATTTCAGTTTGTTTTTCAATTGAGTAGTACAGTTTATAGGTCACATTAAAGGTGGAAAAAGTTCTGAAATGATTTATCTTTATCTAATTTTTTTACAGCACAGAAACCTGACATTTTAACAGGGGTGTGTAGACTTTTTATATCCACTGTACCTAAAGATATCATCGTCAGGCTTCTACGCCAACAATCCAGGGACCTGATCCTGGCAACTACCCGCAAAAAGACTTTGATCACAGGCCCAGACGGGGCCAAACTTCATTTTTTTGCGGATCTCGCCCCTTCCACACTACAAAAACGGAGGCTGATGAGGCCTGCCCTGGAAGTCCTTCTCCACCACGGCATCAGGTACCGTTGGGGATTCCGATTTGCCTTATTGTCTCAGGGGGAAGCACCCAGTATACAACACGCTCTCTAGACGAATGCCAAGAGCTTCTTAAGAGTCTGGATCTCACTGGGGGGGACCCGACCTCGACAACATCCGCATCAGCAGCTCTATCTCTTCCAAAAAGACAATGGTCTGAAATGACCAGGCAAAAGAGGCCTACAGACTGAACCCCAAAAATCGCTCATAGGTGACCCACCCAGATTATGGACTCGCAAATGCAATAGCTCAGTTAAATGCCACCTTCAGAGACTATCAAACAGGCTAGAACGCTTGAAAGGACACCAGGCTACCAAAGACTAATCTCTGCATCCACAGGATTTACAAGGGCTGTCTAAAAACACCATACCAATATTCCCTGGTGGAGTTCAAAATAGAAGTCGCTTGGAACAGACCCAGCGTTTTCTCATGACTTTTTATTTGTCTTACTTTTTTACATAGGCCCTCAAAAGAGTTTGGGACCCCAAGCGGGGCCACGTCAACCAAAGACTTTTGAACTGTTGCTAACCCATGTTTTGCTTTTCCTCCCTTTTCAGCAGGTTTTAGCAGACTGTTAAAGTTATAAGTTTAAATGCACATTGAAGACAGTATAGTCAGTCTGTCAGGATCTTCCTTCACTGGACCAGGTCTAAATGTTTACACTGCTTTTAGTTAAGATAAAAAATTCTGTTATTAATGTTTAAATAAGCTATCCATGGTTCTGGCTTTCAACTGTTCCCTTAACGCTTTCTCTAGATTACTCTCACCTGTCCTTGCCGGCGGGAATTGGAACAGAGGCAGTTAGTGTTCTAAGAGTGTAGAATGCTTAAGACAGGGCGGGTAGTCCTAGGACAGCAAGACCTCTTGGCAACTACTGCACTCTCTTTCCTCTGTGTTCTTTTCATTGCTGCTCTTCTCCCTGCCACTTATCAGCATGGGCTCACTTGCCCTTGTACTCCCCTCTGCTGTCTAACTGAAACCTGTCACCTAGTGCTTCCACACACTTGCCATCTCTTTCTCTCTGGCTGTTTAAGGGGATTTGAACCAAACCAGGGTTCACTCTACATAGCTGGGGCAGAGGCGGCGGCCTGTCTGCTGGACAGTGGGCCAAGCTGCCCGGCTTCAGGGAGTGGAGTACCCCTGGTACTATTGGAACGGATCCCTTTTAAGCCTACTGAGTTGGGTTCAAATAGTTCAGAGACATTATCAGATTTGTTTGGTGCTATCTTTCCTCCCTTAGACCTCTTGGGATCACCTCTGACCTACTCATTCTCATGCCTCTTTTCCCCACACAGAGCTAATCATACTAGACCTCTTCTTGGCCGGGCTCAACCACTCCTGTTCCCCAGAGGGGGAAATCCATTCTGCACTCCCTCCTCAGCGTTCCTCCGGAAGGGTAAGGTTACACTAATGCATCAGATATATACACCTCCAGTTTTCCCATGACCACACCTATGACATTACTCACCCACAATGTGAAGGGTTTCAACTCCCCCTTCAAGCGAAGGAAGGCTTTCCTATATTATAAGACCCTTAACCCCATGGTGATCTTCTTACAGGAGACACACTTCGCTAGGAATAAAGCCCCAACCTACCTCAACAAAAATTATCCTAATTTTTTCTACTCTACCCAGGTCTCCAAAAAGAAGGAGTGGCGATAATGCTCCATAAGAGCCTCCAATTTCAATAAACAACTAAGATAGTGGACCGAGAGGGCTACTATATCATTTTAAAGGGGACGATTTTGGGTACTCCAGTATCACTGGCCTCCTTCTATGCCCCCACGACAGCGCCACATAAGACTCTGACCAGATTCTTAGGGGTTTTGGAGGGGGGAGAATGGGATAAACTACGGTAATTATAGGAGGGGACTTTAATTTGGTATTAGACCCAGCGGCAGATAAATCTAAAACTCCACAACAAGATCGCTTCTCCAAAAAAAACAGGCATATCTTAAAACTCCTACACTCCTTAGACTTGGTTGACGCCTGGAGAGGTCTGCACCCGAGAGGGAGGGAATATACTTTTTACTCCCCCACCCACGGGACTTATTCTCGTATAGACACAATATACATAAGCAATTCGCTTTTAGACAGCTCAAACAAAGCGATGATAGTTCCGTGTACTTGGTCGGATCACGCGGCGGTCACACTAGAGGTGGACCTGGGAGCTCAATTTCGGATGCCCTATACCTGGAGACATAATGAATACTTAGTATCACAACCCAGATTCCAGGAGCAAACTGAGAGGGAGTTAGCAGAATTTTTTGAGTCCAATGCGGGCGGGGATACAGGGGCAGGATAGGTCTGGATGGCCCATAAAGCCTACATAAGGGGGGTGTTCATCAAGCTAGCCTCCCAACACAGAAAACAAAACAGGTTAAAAGAAAAGGAGCTAACGGCTAAACTAACTCAGTTAGAGCGGCAACATCAGCTTTCTCCCTCGATAGCTTTAAGGAAACAGATAAAACCAGGCTAGAGTTGGATAATATACTGACCATAAAAACGGACAAGGCATTAAGGAGGACTCAACACTTGTTTTATGCCAAGGCAAATAAACCTGACAAGCTACTAGCAAGGAGTTTAAAAGCAAAATATGCTCAAGCCAGGGTATCCCAAATCAGAAATAGGAAGGGCGATCTCACCTACAGCCAAATGAAATTCAGAAGGTCTTTAGGGACTTCTATCAAAACAATTACTCCACTCAGAATTTGGCCACAGAGAATGTTATTCAATCCTACCTAAACTCCCTTGATTTACCCCAGATTTCACCCCTAGACTTACAAAACTTAAATAAAGATGTAACGGTTAAGGAAATTCTAGACGCCATTAAAGAACTGAAGCTAGGGAAGTCCCCCGGCCCGGACGGGTTCACTAACATCTACTACAAAAAGTTCTCCAAAATTCTAGCCCCCCATTTATGTACTCTATTCAATTCAATTCTGAGAGGAGAATTAACTCCCCCAGAGCTGAACCATGCCGGCTTGACGCTCTTCCCCAAGGAAGGTCGAGATCCAAAGGAAACTAAAAATTATAGACCAATCTAGCTTCTTAATGGCGACGTCAAACTGCTGGCCAAAATTTTCTCCCAGAGGATCTCAATCTTCCTACCCTCCTTAATACATAAGGACCAATCAGGCTTTATTCCAAACAGGCAGACTAGTGACAACATTAGGAGGACTCTAAATGTCATTCACTTGGCTAGGTCTAGAGGTCTCCCTGTGTGCCTGCTCGCATTGGACATCGAAAAGGCGTTTGATACCCTGGAGTGGCCCTTCCTATTCGCCACATTGGCAAAGTTTGGGTTCAGAGGAAACTTCCTAAACCTGTTGCATACATATTATACAATTCCCAGGGCCACACTAAAATTGCCTGGTTCCCATACGGCCAGCATTAAAATCGAGAGAGGTACGAGACAGGGTTGCCCACTGTCTCCGCTTCTCTTTGCTCTGGCCATTGAGCCTTTGGCTCAAGCGATTAGAGCTAACTCCTCTATAGAGGGGGTGCGGGTGGGACATCAGCATCTAAAGTGTTCTTTGTTTGCTGACGACCTTCTCTGCACCCTCTCGAACCCTAGCTCCTCCGTAGACGCCCTGATGGACACGATAGGTGACTATAGCAACTTGTCAGGTCTGAAGCTAAATCAAGACAAGACAGAAGCTTTAAGTGTTGGCATCCCCTTAGAAACCCTGAATCTCCTGAAGGGAAATCATAAATTTCTATGGCCCCCCTCACACATCAAATATCTAGGGATCAATTTGACCAACTCATTAACTGATATGTATAAAGCTAACTACCCACCTCTCTACAGGGCTCTGCGGAGAGACCTGGAAAACTGGACTAAACGGCATATCTCATGGACGGGCAGAGTAGCCACGGTTAAAATGAACATATTGCCGAGGCTGCTCTATCTTGCCAGGACGCTGCCAATCCAGATAAAAAACACAGAACTGGCTCGCTTCCAGACCCAAGTGTTTAAGTTCATATGGAGAAATAGACCCCCTAAGATAGCGAGAAAAACAATGTACGTACATAAATCCAAGGGGGGTCTGTCTTGCCCTAATTTCCTGAATTACTTCAGAGCAGCCCAACTTGCCTCTATCCCCCTAGCTCACTCCATCCCACTTCAACCAAACTGGGTCTTTGTTGAGGAGTTGCAGATGGCCCCGCTTACGTGGGGTATTATACTTTGGGCTCCAGGTGCAAGCGCGTTTTACTCTAGAATAAAGAATCCCATAACTAAGTTTACACTGAGAGTTTGGAACTGGGCTAGAAGGAAACACAAACTAAGTCACCCGGTATCTCCTCTCACATCAATCTTTACATCACCACCTTATCATCCACCATCACTGCGGAGTCCAAGGAATACTGGACTTCTCATGATCTAGATAAACTAGGGGCTTGGTTTGAGGGAGGTAACATGATAACTTCAGAATCTATGATTAGGAACTTTGAGGTACCACACCGGGAATTTTTCAATTACATTAAAATTAGAAGCTGGATTGAAGAGATACATAGAACCTATGGGCCCCCGAGGGAATCTTGGATGTCGGTAGTGTGTAAAAGTGAGGCCTTGTCCAAAGGAATCTTAGGATCATTATACAATATCTTCAATAGTCCACCAAGCACATGGAGGCCTTCCTTTGTATCGAAGTGGGAGTTGGACCTAGGACAAAATTGGGATGGGAATAAATGGGCTGAATCCTTATCAAACCTATCTAAGGGTTCATTTAATTATAGCTTGCTAGAGACCTCTCTTAAGATTTTACACCGGGCATACACAACTCCGGTTCGACTAAATAAGATATCCCCAACAATCCCGGATAGATGCTTTAGGGGGTGCCAAGGAAGGGGAGACTTCATACACACATGGTGGAGCTGCCCTAAGGTATTTAAAATTTGGTCTGAGACGACCAGACTAATCTCAAGAGTACTCAAAACCCCACTCCAACCATCAATAGCAGCCTGTCTCCTGGGAACATGCTTCTCAAAACTGGGAAGGGAGGGGAATAAACTGGCCCAATTGATATTTCTAGCAGCTAAGAATACCATCGCAAGACAATGGAGGAGCAGGGACATTAATTTCCACGAAGTAACAAACAAAATAAATTTTATTTGCTTCAATGAGCGGATGACCCATATCATATCAGATACCCATCACTGCTTTCTGGAGGTTTGGGAACCCTGGATTTTATTCACAGATAGCAATATATAACGACTAAGTTAAGGGAAAACAATAAAGAAGCCATTCCTGATGTGCAGCTGGGGAGTGGAGTGTGGAGCGGACGGAAAGAGGTGGTGAGAGGACAGAGAGAGATATTTCTTCATTATTCCAAAGGTACAGAGGGGGAAGATGGTAACCTCAAGTTTGGTTGAGCAGGGAGTAACTGGGAGAAGACACTTCACCTTACGCTTTATACAATGCTACCAGTTTTCTTTTTATTTCATTTTCTTTTATCATATTTCTTTCTGCTCCGGTCCATCCATGGAAATGTGAATTCCTGTAATTTGATCAATGAGACCTCATAAGCTGTATATATTGTTTGAATATCAAGAGACAAGATTGAGTATATTTAGACAGAATCACCAAAAAAACGAAAAAGAGTTGTAATGGGGATTTTATTTAAATGAAACGGTTCCAACATGTTAGAAATAAGCTGTTAGTTATGTGACACTGTGTGGACTATGTTTTTCATTATTCTTTTCTTTTTGTCATTACAACTCCAGAACTTCTCAATAAAATTTATGTTATAAAAAAATTACCTTTAAAGAGAGAAGAGGGGTCAAGAAGTAGGTCTTACATATTATATATGAATTCATCTTCTGAAATTGTATTACTCTACTTATAACAAAAACATATACATAATAACACACACACACGGGTTGCATTAGGAAAAAACATTCAAACTAAAAGAGAGGCGGAAGTAGAGGAAGATAATCTCTTGCTCTACCACTAATCTTCCTCCCTCTTTAAATTCCATAAACGCCATTTAATCCTTAAAACTTTTTTCTTTATGTTCCAAAGACAGGGGGAATATTCTGTTTCTCAATCTTTTTGAATAATATAATCCAAATCTAACCATGACACTGGATATGATGTCCTCCAACGTCTTGCCAGCAGCGATTTGGCAGCCAGCATTACGTGAGAGATCAACAATCCAGCCCCTAAGGGGAGATTATCCGGGAACATATGCAGTAAACATACTTCTGGCTCAAGAGGAAGCTCAGCTCCTGTGATACTGGGTACATTTTGAACTCATTGTTTCCAAAAACTTTCAACCCCCACGAACTCCCACCAAAAATGCATATGATTCCCTTCCTCTCCACAACCTCTCCAGCACTAGCCAGAATAATTCATCTTATTTAAAATAGAAGGTACTAAGTACCATCTATAAGAAACCTTATAAAATGTCTCCCTGTATGACTCAAACATTGAAGATCTCTTTACTAGGCGACATGCTTTATACCAACTCTCCTCTGGCCAAACCTTGGCTAGATCTCTTTCCCATTTAGACCATTCTCTGAGTTTCCCCATATCTCTTAACCCAGAGAGTATATTGTTACAATTTGAAATTAGTTTAGTGGAATGATTATTCATTATCAGTTTCTAGAACGGTAATTATTGAGAAGCATTAATTAGATTGTAGCCTAGGTCATGAACCTTAGCTTTAACTGCTCCATATTCCAACCATGAAAATGTTATATCTTGAAAATTAGATGACAAATATATTTCCGAAACAAATGAACTGTTAATAAATAAATCTTAATAAATAAATCCCCAATACGTTTGAATCCTGCAGATTGCTATTTGTTAATAGAAAAGTGTTGATCCCTTTCAAACAATGTTTCCAGCGGAGCAGCCAAAGAAGGTCCATGTATTATACTTCAATTCTGAGTTTTGTACCAATACCAACTAAAGAGACAATCCCCTTAGGTAAACATTGAAATAATGTCAGATCCAGTTTGGAAAACCAAAGGAAGGAACTGCATGGGTAACTCCCCACTATGTCCCCTTCAATTGTTTTCCATTTAGCGGTGATTTCGCAAGAGCTCCAACCATATAAATGGCTCAGCATGTTATAAAAACAGTTAAATAATTAATTACAATTGTATTATTCATAATCATATTAATTATGATTATAATAATTATTCTAATCTCATCCTTTGAGATTCTTGCCTTCTACGGATAACACTTATATAAATATTCAAGAGGCGTTACAGATTAATGGTTACAAAATGTGCATTTATTAGAACACAATAATTAATACAAATACACTAATAATACATGATAATACTAAGGAAACAACATCTCTTAACTTAGCAGAAAGGCATTCTAAAGCTGCCAATTATGTCCATGTGTGTGTATGAGAGTATGATACTTTACCAGGCCTTCACAGTGTAGATAGAGAGGAAGAGCTCAAGAGAGCTGAAGAGTGCAAGAGAGAGAGAGAAAGAGCCTGGAATGCTACTTATATTCTGTATTGGAATCCCACCTCTATTCTCATGTCCTTTACTTCTCACTGGTCAGTTAGGTCACATGTCCTTCACAAAGTCCCCTCACTGGTCAGCTGTCCACACAAAGGATTCCTTCGGCCACATGGAAAACTAGAGAAATCCAGTTCTCAAAGTTACACACACCCATGCGTACAAGAATACCATATATGGTCTTCTGCTAATTCTCTGGATTAAACTGTGCTAGTGAAATCCATCGCCATATGTGGTCATTCGGCAAATTCATCCACTATTCAGAACACTGTAATCTCCAAACGAGTGAGAAAAAGAACGAATATAGATAGCCTTTCAGCTTTATATTAAAGCTGGTAATTATTTTCTACTTCTGATGTTAGGTGTGTTTTACACAGCATAATGGCTTCATGTAGGTCTAAAATTGAGGGGGAGGACAAGCCTCCTCTCTCAAATTTCCTTTTAATGTTCTCAATCCCCAAACGTGCCATCTTACCTCTATTCAGAAAGCTGTTTGTGATTTTCTGAGCAATTTTTAAAATATAATTGGGGAACTTCATAGGAATGGACCTCAAAATATAAGAGACCTTAGGTACTATTGTCATTTTTACAGAGGCTATACAGCCTGACCAGGACAGAATTATGTCCTTCCATAATGCTGTACATTTTTTAATCTCGTCAAGCACTGGGAGAAAGTGATCCTTAACAAGTTTACTTAAATTAGAGGATAATTTGATTCCTACATGTTTGATACTATTTGCGTTCCAATCAAATTTATATTTCCATTTGAGGAAATGTAATTGTTTCAGCCCACTAATAAAAACCTGTGATTTTGATTGATTTATTTTGAGGTAAGAAACCCTGCTGTACTTATCAATAACCTTGAACAGCTTGTTTAAGGATTCAATCGGATCAGTCACCGTAAGAACAACATCGGCATATAGCGAGATAATATTGTCTACTGGGCCTATTTTAATACCCTTAATTAATTTAGAAATTCTGATCTGTTCAGCCAGAGGTTCCAATGTTAGAATAAATATCCCAGGAGATAGCGGGCAACCCTGACGGGTGCCATTCTTTATATCAAATAAGTTGGATTCAAATCCCAGGCCACTAATTCTAGCCTGTGGGTTTTTATACAACGATCAAGTCTCCCCAATCTTACCCGGTTCAGATACCAGAGTGTTATTATTTGATCTGATCAGATAAATGCGTTTTGAAATCCTTTGGTTACCAATTTAATATGCCAGAGCTTTTCCAGGTTTATAACTTATTATATAGAATTGTTGTTGCAACTTCCCAATCATTTTATCAGTTATTAATTGCAAGATTTTTTTAATTTTTCCATTAATAATACTAATTTTATTTTAGAGATTTTTATTAGGATTAAGTTTGTTTCTAGTTTGTACCTTGTTGAGTTCTAAGTATAATTGTCTGAGCGAAAGACCTCTTTCTTTCTTCATGGCAGCTGCTCCACTAATTAGAATCCCTCTTAGAACTGCCTTATGGGTACACCAAACTGTTGATTGTAATAGAACTGAATTAGCATAAATGTTAAAATAATCGATCAACTCCTTTCTAAATTTCTCTGTAATATCTAATAAACTAAGTAATGAAGAATTCAATTTCCATTCATTATGTTTCAACCTTCCCAAGCTATCGACTAGCTCCAAACAAATTGGAGCGTGGTCAGACCAACTGATATCCCCTATTCTTACATCCTTAACAATATTCATGGTCTGTAAATCAATCAGAAAGTGATCTTTCCTAGTATAGGATTTATGTCTGGGTGAAAAGTACATGTAATCTTTTAAGTCAGGATTTAGCTTTCTCCATGTATCAAATATTTAATATTTCAAAATTAATTTTAAGAATTGACTGGCCTGACGGCCACGCATGCCACCCCGGACGTTATTACAAACGGAGGATTTATCTTTCTTGTGATCAAAAATAAATTTAAATCACCACAAATAATAAGGCTATCTTTCTTTATCTTATTTACCATGACTAATATCTTCTTGATAAACCTCAGTTGATTACTATTTGGGGCATATAAATTGTCAACCTTCTGCTGAAGAAAATAGAAACCCCTTCAGATTTTGAGGGGGAAGTGGCATTAATTTCCTCGGTGAATTGTCTGAATGCAGAGTATATATTTAAATTTCAGGAGACTCTCCAGTACACATCTTCTTTTGAAGGGATAATTAAGTCCATTTACGTTTTGTGAAACTATCCTAATCCCCATCCCTGGAGCTTTTAAACCAGCTTTGATTTTTGCCATAGAAAAAATACTTAACAACCCTTTAACAAACAACAAACAACTTTCACACACATAAAAAAAGTTGCTGTACGATGTTGATAGCAACTCAATACCATTTTAGGACTAGCAATGAAAAATCGAAAATGGCAAGCTTAGCCCATTTGAGTTTTTTTTTAAAGAGTGTAGGTAACGCTTAGCATCTCCGATAAGGAAAGTGGAGGAGAAAGAAAGAAAGAAAGAGAGGGAAGAGAAAAAAAATATCCCTATTATTTATAAATTATTTCCATATTTTATATTCCTATCCCACTTGCTGGTGTTCTAATTATAATTTCACCCTGTATTCTACACCAGTGAGTTTATCAGTGACAGTGTAACACTGCTCTATTTTTTATTCTACAACCTAATGGAAACATATCTAAAAAAGAGAGAAAAAAAAAGACAAGTATATTTCTTGTATGTATCTAAAATGCATTGTTTAAACTAAAACATCAGTGCGACTGTGTATAAGGTCATAAGGACTGTGTAAACTTCATATATAATTTTGTCTAAATCAAGCAAATATTTCACTGTGACTTCATCTTAGTGTTAGTGAGAGAAAAAAGTATATGTCTTGTATGTATCTAAGCTATATTATTTAAACTTTAGCATTAGTGTGACTGTATCTAAGTTCATATTAATCAAACAAATAATTCTGATTATCCTGTGGCTTCTGCTTAGTGTAATTCTCGATGAAAAAAAAAAAATTTGTTTTATGTCTACAAGACAATATTTAAACATATTTAAACATATATCAGTACAAATTTATGTAATGTTGATCATGTCAACTTTGTGTATGCTTTCTTCATCTCCAATTGAAACAAAACACAAAATCCTTACTGTATGACTTCTCAATTATCTAATTAATACGAGAAAAAAATATATAGATCCCTTTAGATTATCAAGACTATATGATGCACTGTTCGTCTCCTTCTTTCTTTTCTCCCCTTTCCCTCACTTTTTAAGCTTAGTTTTAATGCCGAAGAATTCTAATATTAAGCAAGCTCTATGCAGTTCGCCCACCTCAAAACATTAAGAAAATGCCATTTTAAAACAAGGAGATATAATATTAACCAAACTCTGTACAATTCGCCCACATCAAAAACATTAACAAAAATACTAAGAGAGTTGTTGCCACTCAGAGTCTTTCAGGTGTTAGCAAGGCAGAGTCTCAATCTAAACCGATGGAATAAAAGGAATATGCCATTTTTCCAGTAGGGCTTCTGCACCTTTAACTGTCTTTGCAGACATCCATATTGAGCCTTTTATTATAAAAGTCTTATAAAGTCTAGTTGGAAAACCCCACTTGTATATTATGTCATGTTTTCTTAGGGCTTGTGTGACATTTAAAAATTCTCTTTTTTTTAGGAGTATTGGGTGAAATATCCTGGGAAATCTGTATGTTCTGATAAGTTGGCTCTATGAACTTATTTTGCCTTAGCCCATTCATTATTGCAGTTTTATATGACAAAAAATGGAATATAACATTACATCTCTGGGCTTAGATTTATCCATATTTTTTGAGAGAGGTAACCTATGGATCATCTCAATCTTGTTATCTTCATTGGAAGATGGTGTGCTAATTGTCAGTAACATTTTTGTAGTATAGCTCTTAAGCTCTGAATCTATAACCAATTCTGGAATACCTCTCTCTCTCATTCAATTTCCATCTGTGTAGATGATTCAGATGAGGTATTGGCATTACCTTGATCTGGGGTTGAAGGTACAGATAGAACCCGATCTTTAACTGCTCCTTTGCTCTGTGGAGAAAAGAACTGAGAGGCATTCTTTGAATTGCCTTTTTTGTCTTTAGGTTTCATTTTGGTGGCAGCAGAATCTTTACTTCTCATAATAGAGGAGAAAATTTCACCGACTCCCTTTTAATACCTGCGACTAATTCACTTCTTACGGTTAGTAACTTGGTATATTTAAATATAATCCAGTCGTACAAGAAAAGCCCTCCACTCAAGGGGAGGCAGTTTTGCCACACTTAGTGCCAGCTTCTTAATGAGTGACTGAGTTGAGAGGTTACCTGTTTCTTCAGAGACTTTGTCTCGGTCAAAAATAGAAAATATTTTCAAGAAAAAGTTCAATATTATAAGGCTTCACACTAGGCTGTCTCAGCTTCACCTTATATTTATTATATATAAGTCGCCCTTTGAAAAGTAAGCAGTTTTTGTTGCAGTTAATACCTGCATATTGATAATTTGAAATGTACTTGTTGCTTCACAGATTTTATCTCAATAATAAAGCTCAAAACCATGGAATGGAGGCCATAGTGGGCAATATATGTTGCTATTGCATCTAGTAACTATGCAGACCAATGTGTTTTCCCTAATATAGATGCAATAAAATAAAATAAATAAAAATTTGGTCAGAACATAGCACTGTGTAATAAATTAAATTTTAACAGCCTTATTAAATTGCGATTTGGCCAATTGAATAGGGCTCGATTTAAGCACATAGCATATATTTTTTTACAGAAGTTTTTAGTTAGTGAAGACCTAGCTTTTGGATAGAAGTTCACTTACTAAAAACTTCTGTAAAAAGATATGCTATGTGCTTAAATAGAGCCCTATTCAACTGGCCAAATCACAATTTAATAAGGCTGTAAATGTATTTATCATATTATCTGTTCTAGAAAATAAATAAAAGTGAATGGATGGTTGTTGTAAGTATACGTAAACAAGTAAGTGATTAGGTTGATGAACTATAAATGTACATTGATATTTATGCATTATATAATTTATTAAAAATACTGTTAGCATGAATGTGCAAGATATAAGTTATTAAACTGTAGTAATCCATTCACTGATCGAGTATCTATGCATGGAAATATGCACATTACAAAATACTCTGATAGTAAGTGAATTACAACATGACCGGTGAATGAATTAAAATATTTACTCTGGTCAACAAAATGTTACTTTTTTGTCACAGAAGTCAAAATAGGTGAACCTTATAGTATTTTTTGTGCTGAATACAAATAACTTTTTAGAATGTCTCCATCACGTAAGGATTTTGAGCCAGTGATTTTTAGTTTACAGTGTTACATATATTTACAATACATACATAGTAAAGGACTAACTCTCCTAAAAGGTAGAACTATAGGATTTTCTCCTATATTTTATTCTCAGGAACATCCCCCTTAAGGGTCCAACAGTAATCAGCAAGCATTGGTGGACTCGACTTGCCCTGGTACCGCTTTTCCATTTTGGAAATGTCCTGGTGGAATCATTCACAAGGTTCCTCACTGACTTACCCAAGGTTTTCTGGGAAGGAATCCAGGGGCGAATCCATGAAATGGATTTTCAAAGACATTTTACATCCCACGGTCTTGTAAGATTGCAAAAGATCATTCACTATTTCTTTGTAGTCGTCTGCCTTATGATTCCCTATGAAGTTCGGCACATTTGAAAGATTTCCATACAGGCATTTCAGCCTGGTTCAACTGACTATCAACGTTCTTATCTTTAATCAGTTGTCTTATTTGAGGTCCTACAGAGACCCCATCTTTGATCTTTGGATCACTGATCCTTGGGAATTTTTTTCTTAAATATGTAAATCCAGGTCCACTTTAATCCATCGCTTTGACAAAGTTCTTCATAAGACCAAGCTTTATATGGAGTAGAGCTAGATACACTTTTCAACGAGTGGTGTATTGAAAACATTTTTCTGTCCTGGAGTTAGTGATGCTCGTTTTGGCCATTGTTTCTGGGTGTAATGATTTCTTCAGTCTCTGCTGTCCCACTCACAAAGAAAACGGCTGTATTTTGTGTGACCAAGTTGTAGTCCAAGCAAAAGAGCGGTTACTTTCAAGTCACCACAGGTATTACATTTGTATTCTTGATATTTTATTTCTTCAAGCACGAGTTTCATGCTCTCATAAGTTTCTTTGATATTGGCAGCATGAGCTAGTGACACTAATGGAAACGTATTTCCTTTGTCGATAAGCACACCTTTAAAGCTAACTTTAGAAGAATCGATAAATAAATGCCAATCCTCTGTTTTGTACTTGTGACCAAGTGCTTCCATGACAGAATAAACATCACTGCAAAAAACAAGTTCAGCTTTAAGGGAAAATAAATCCTTAAAGTCACTATGTCTATCTCTAAAAAACAAACTTTGGTTTCCTTATGGAGAAGATTCCAGCCTTTCAATCTGGAGCCCTAAAAGTTCTGCTTGCGTTTTAAATAGGTTAAAGTCTCAGACAAGGTCATTGAGATTTCCTTAAGTAAGGAAATGTGGTTGTAATGATGAACAGGAAACCTCAAAAGTTTGATCAAGCCTTATATCATCATCATCATGCTCTACACAATCTTTTTCTTGTTCATCATCACTAAGTATTACTTATTCTGGAGGCGTTGGCACAGGCAATTCTTCACTATGCAGCACTAGCCTGATGGCAGATGGTAAATTTGGATCTGTCACAGTGTGCTTTGATTTGGAACTGATACATGAAATGTTTGTAAGACAAAATGAACGATCTGTAGAGTGATCTTTTTGCTCTCGACAATTCATTGAAACAGCAAAATTCATGTGCCGAGAACACATTGACCAAGTTGTGAGAAGGTACAGGTACGACAACAAAAATGAGGGGCTCAACTTTTATTGTGGTCACCGACTTTGCATCCAAAGTATAGCTCATAACACTTCCTAATAAGTGGAGTGAAACCTCATTCATGATTTTTAAATATCACCTCACAGCAAATGTAGCAAAATGAATCCGGATGATTATTACAACTACTTAGCATTGTTCAATATCCTATTATTAACATAAAATGTACATAGAACTATACAAATAACAGGTTCTCAAAGCATTAGATGTTTCAAGGACGAACTCTTTCCACCAACTGGCCAGGAACACTGACTGATACAGTAAACAAGCAAACACGTGACTCATCATGCCTAAAGTGCATCACGTGACAGAGTATGACTCAACTATTTATTCCTCTGGGCCCTTGTTACATTGACTAATCAATAGAATTTACAATAATTAAAAATAATACTCAAATTTTACTGATTCAAAATTAACATATCTTAATGCTGTATGAATGTGTTATATAACACAATGTATTATATTAAAGAGGATGTAACTTTAATACTATGGGTGATAGAACAATTCTGAGACCATTTTCGAAACCAGTGGGATAAATTACACATGGCACAACCCTTATTTGCTCTGTAACAAAATCTTTGTTGGCCAGTGTTATCAATCAAAGGCACACATGCATTTTTTTTTCTACTGGGACACTGGTAGCTCCTTAAGTGTCTCATATGTTTTCTTGTGAGTGTTCTCATAACTGTTCTTGTAATGCTTTTTTCTGCTTTATCTCGCTGTGAGCACACACAGAACCTTATGAGAACATGTTCAGTAAGCCCTTACAGGAGCCATTTCATAGCACATTATGTAACTTCTCTCGTAAAGCAGGGAACAACTCATATCACATATTATAATTGTCCAACTAGGATTCGTCGTCACGCTGTTTGCATGGTACGTACGACTTAGGGCGCTCATCGCCCGGCAACCCTCGCGTAGTGAGGTGAGCCGTTAAACCGTAGCACTTAGGCAATGAGAGGCAATGAGAGGCAATGAGCGCCAAAGGCGCTCATTGCTGGCGAGCCGCGTATAGCAAGGCAAGCCGTTAAACACGTCACACGCACGACTCGGCGAAAAAAACCCCACCTCGGAACCAACCTTAACGTAACAAACACCCACACGCACTAAAACAAGACCATAACGGCCGAACCGCACGCATCTAAAAACAGTCAAAACACACCAAATACTCACAAAAACTGCATAAAAAAGCTTACCCATAGCAAGGGGGGCACCCAGGACCTCTGAAAGTGAAGTTACACCTCCATTTAAGTCCAAATTCCCGAGTTCAGACACACGAAAATCCCCTAAGCAAGAGAAAAAATGGCCGCCGAGAAAAACGAAAACGAGGCTCACAGCCCAGCCACGTACAACTTACCCAAGAAGGGATCCGAGATAACCTCGGAAACCCGCATTAACCCCCACAGGATCCGAGATAAGCTCGGAGACCTGCATTAACCTCACATTAACCACTGCAGTGGGGGTCCCGATTGCACTCGATCGGGGACCCCCGCTGCAATGAAAATTCTAAATTCCCATGTTACAGGTCCTTAAAGGACCCGTTATAAAAGAAAACAAATATACACTATCACCCTGTCAATCATGGGGGTCAATACAGACCCCCATAAACCCCTCATTAACCCTGTCACTCATGGGGGTCAATATAGACCCCCATAAGCCCTTCATTAACCCTGTCACTCATGGGGGTCAATACATTCCCCCATAAGCCCTTCATTAAGCCTGTCACTCATGGGGGTCAATACAAACCCCCATAAGCACTTCATTAACCCCCTCACTCATGGGGGTCAATATAGACCCCCATAAGCCCTTCATTAACCCTGTCACTCATGTGGGTCAATACAGACCCCCATAAGCACTTAATTAACCCCCTCACTCATGGGGGTCAATACAGACCCCCATAAGCCCTTCATTAACCCTGTCACTCATGGGGGTCAATACAGTCCCTCATACACCCCTAATTAAACCTGTCATTCATGGGGGTCAATATAGACCCCTATAAGCCCTTCATTAACCCTGTCACTCATTGGGGTCCATACAGACCCTCATAAGCCTCTATTTATCCCCATCAGTCCCATAAGGGTATATTAAGACCATTATGGGCCTGTTACAACACTACATTAACCACATAAGTGCCATGATGGTCCTCAAGGACCATCATGACACTAAGTATAAACACTACACTGCACTATACACCCCCAATAAAACATTAAATATCAAATAAACACCCTCTACACTAACCTATTAACACCTACACTACCTACCTACCCTCTAATAACCCCCACCACTCTAATTACAGAAAATAAAAAAGCCTAAAGTCACAACAAAAAAACAAATCTACATTACATAAATTAAAAAAATTAACTCACAAAAAAATAAAAATCTACATTACAGAAAATAAAAAAACCTAAGTCACAAAAAAATTCTAAATATTCTACTCACCTTTCCGGCATGTCCTGTCCTTATTTTTTTACCCTTCTTCAGAACGGCACCTGTTAAAAAAAACATAACATTAATACACATACACAAAAACAAAATAAAATAAACATAATCTACATTGTACTTACCTCCCCGCGATGTCTCCGGCCTCCTCCGCCTCCTCTTCTGCCACGCCCTGTATAAAAAAAAAATAAAAATAAAAAATACTTACATCCGCACTCACGGACATCCCCGACGCTATTGAGGCTCCCGGAGACTTTCCCGGAAGAAAATAGGCAATGGCGCCTTCTGATTGGTTGAAAACGCTGTCTATCAAATTCACCCAATCAGGGGGCACCAATGTGTGAGGCAATCAGAAAGGGATACACCCTAAAATCCCACTCTGATTGTATAATGCACCTGTCAATCTTTATTTAAAGCAATCACAAGGCGCAGATGCCTTCAGCCAATCACAATGGAATACACCCCCACAGGGTGATTGGTTGGAGCATCTGCGCATTCTGATTGGTTGCACTGACAATAGCCAATCACAATGGAATACACCCCCACGTACTGATTGGTGAAGGATTTGCGCATTCTCATTGGCTATTGTTAATGTCAATCAATATTACAGCCAATGGGAAGGCGCAGATGTCTTCACCAATCAGTACATGGGGGTATATTCCATTGTGATTGGCTGATGGCAATAAAGCCTTAGGATTGGTTCAAATAAAGATTGACAGCGTGGTATTTTGGGGTGTACCCCTTTTTCATTGGTTCACAATTGGCGTCTTCTCATTGGCTGAATTTGATAGACAGCCTTTTCAGCCAATCAGAAGCCGCGATCGCCAATTTTATTCTGGAACACTCCGTAGGAAGCTCATTAGCGTCGTAGACATCCGCCAGGGCGGATGTGTGTCGTTTTTTGTTTATTGGGGAGGTTTTTTACGCGTGGAGGCTTCCGGAGCAGAACACCAGGAGGCCGGAGACATCGCGGGGAGGTATGTATAATGTAGATTGTGTTTATTTCACTTTGTTTTAGGTTTATGTATGTGTACTAATGTAATGTTTTTTTTTTTACAGGGGCAGCGCCGCAGACGCAAAGATAAAGGATGGAACATGGAGGACGTAACATGCTGGAACGGGACATGCTGGGACGGGACATACTGGAAAGGTGAGTATAATATTTAGAATATTTAGAATGTTTAGTTATTTTATCTAAACGTGTTGTATTCATTTTTTTAATCTTTTTTTACCCTAGGTTGGTGATCTGAAGAAACATCTCAAAGGTAAGTGGTCTTAATTATTTGATTGTAGCTTAGAATTAGGGTTGCTATATAGAGATAGCATGTACTGTATATTAGATAGATAGGGGGATGTATAGTACATAGATAGTATTTATTGTATATTAGATAGATAGGGGGATGTATATTGGATAGTATTGTATATTAGATAGTGGGATGTATATTACATTACATAGTGGGATGTATATTACATAGTGGGATGTATATTACATAGTGGATGTATATTAGTTAGGAGGATGTATATTACATTACATAGTGGGATGTATATCACATAGTGGGATGTATATTACATAGTGGGATGTATATGACATAGGGGGATGTATATTACATAGGGGGATGTATATTAGATAGGAGGATGTATATTAGATAGGGGTGTATTGTATTGTATTTATTTGTATTGTATTGTATTTAATTGTATTGTATTGTATTTAATTGTATTGTATGTATTATATGTATTTCCTTTTCAGGTGTGTATATTTTTTTAAATGTAGTGAAGGGGGGGGGGTTTAAATGTATTTTTTTTTTTTTTTTCTGTAATGTTCCTTTATTTTTTGTGCCTTAGTTTTTTTTTTGTTCTGTAATGTACATTTTTTGGGGGGTGATTTTAGTTTTTTTTTATTTTATGTAATGTAGATTTCTGCTTTTTGATGAATTTAGTTTTTGGGATTTCTGTAATTAGAGTGGAGGGGGTTATTAGGGGGTAGGTAGGTAGTGTAGGTGTTAATAGGTTAGTGTAGAGGGTGTTTAGTTGATATTTAATGTTTTATTGGGGGTGTATAGTGCAGTGTAGTGTTTATACTTAGTGTCATGATGGTCCTTGAGGACCGTCATGGCACTTATGTGGTTAATGTTGCGTTGTAACAGGCCCATAATGGTCATAATATACCCTTATGGGACTGTTGGGGTTAAATAGAGGCTTATGAGGGTCTGGATAGACCCCCATAAGTGACCGGGTTAAAATGGTGTAGTGCTTACACTTTGGGTCATGCATGGCACTTATAGTGTTATTACATGCGTTCATTAGTGTGTTAGAGGGGTCTATATACTTGATGCACACAGTACACTCACATTGTGTGACAAACAGCATTTCAACACTTTATTTTATTGACCGTCATTTTTTGTCGGGCAAGTCGCTTGTGTAGTAATAATATGTAAGGTTTTACTTAATTGAGCACTCTGTAAGTGGGTATCTCTCCTCTGTGTTTCTATTTGATTCTTGGTTTGACTTTTGGATTTTGCCTGTGACCTTAGTAATCTCCTGTCAATAGCCACTTAACTTCTGCCTGTCTTTGGAATTACTCTGTAGGTAACCATCCGCTCCCCCTCTGCTTATTTTACTATAAACACATATTTGTTTAGAAGAAAGATAGAAGCACTGATTTCACTATTTTGGGGTGTAGGAGTGACTGCTGTTTTCAGATTTTCACCCAGTAGAGCCAAATAATTTACCAAAAGGATTGGTAGAAGAGTATGGTGCATAGTGTCAAAATAGAGAGCATGCCATAGCCTCTATAACAGATCCAGCAGGCAGTCGAGCCAGTAGTGGCTCACTGTTTTACAACTAACTCTTACTAAACAAATACCTGGTGCTGCTTAGTATATTTCATATTTTAGTCCTCAGAATACTCAGTGTACATGAAAGCTATGTCATTCCAGTAAATGTTTCATTTCTTCGTTTGAAAAAAAGTTAACAATGGTTCAATGTCCTTGTGCTTCTGGATAAACTCCAATTTCCTGATAAGCAGAGCGGGGCTTGAGGGCATTTCCTTTGGAATCTGATGGGATTTTTTACTATAGTATTACCGAAAACACTTTGTAAATTTCCCTCCTGGGTTTAATATTCTTATTTACAATTCTTCAGCTGTATACAAAATTGTTCCAGTTCTGAAAAGAATACAAAATTATCTTGTGGTATTAAGAAATACTGGAAATGTCTCACTGCACATTATAAGTGACTCTATATATACTTGGATAATACAGATAAGAAATATGTTCTAATACTTCATAAATCATGATGTGTGATACTACATTAAGTTCTCAGACTGCCAGGACAGCAAGTAGAAAGTTATTCTATTTGCAATAAAATTTACAGACAGGTTTCAGTGGAACAATCATGCAAAACAAAGATGTTTATCATCCCAATATGCGTGTGTGCTGGTGGGTAGTTCACACTATTTGGTAGAATATTGTTTACAGAAATAGCATATATTTTAAATGTTAATATGACATAAAATAAATGTTGGGCAGCTTTTATCCTTTACACAAATACATTTTAAGATTAAAGGACTACTATAACGATCCAGCTATCATACATTTCAAGCATTAAAGAATATCACAAACCTTTCCATGTACAAATTGGTTAGTATTGTGACACACTTTAATTATACTATATTGTGTAGCATTGAAGCAGATGCAGGGAAGTGGTAAAACAGTTTGTAAAAGATGGGAGGAGCTCAAGTCTAAATAAGAATGGAAAAGCTGTTATTATTATATAAACTCAAATGTTGTTTCTTCTGATCATTAAACCTTGAAAGTTATGGAAGCTAGACCATAAGGGTTAGTTAATTTATTTCCCACTTTACTTCACTAATTTCTGGCCAGGCATACTAATCTGTCATGGAGATCTAGGATGGTTTTATTTATTTTTATTATATATGTATCAGCTCATCAAATTACCTGACTTTAATCAGTAAAGGTTAACAGAATGTTTCTGTTTATTGTCATTAAAAACAGTTGACCTTCCAAGAGATAACTTACACTGCAAATTTCTGGATATACCACCATTTTTAGGCTGCAGTTGCTCCCATTTATTGCAGAGTGTCATAAACATATACCTGCAGCTGCATATTCATTGCACAGTTTCACTGGCAGAATCTGGGGGAATGAGCTGCACCGTCTGCTACAGTTTAAAAATGATAGGAGGATCTGCAGCCTAAAGATGGTGGGAAACCAGCAGTTTTTAATGTTTTCTGACAAAATATCAACTTTGGGAATAATAATGAATTGCAAGTTGAAATTACTCTTAAAGGGATATGAAAGTGAGCTGGATTGTGAATGCATCTGATAGAGGATAATTAATAGTGTATGAAAACATGTTTTGCATGAAAACATCACAAAATGAACATTAATTAGTTTACCTTAAAGTTAGCAAAATGTCCTATGTTTTTGGCATTTGCATTTCATCGTGTAAACCCCTACAAAATCCCACCTGAATTAGCATAACATTCAAATTCAGAATCATGTCAATACATTGTATCATTCTTCACCTCAGTGGCTTCTTGCATGCTCAGTACAAGAACTGCTACAGTTACTTCCTGTGCTCTGTACAAGAAAGGTCAAAATATGTACCATGCTCTATTTCCTGTGTGTACCCACCTTATGTAAGTGTCCTGTGGGTGTGAACAGCTGGATTTGACTTTTGTGCAAATAACTTTGTAAGTAAACTGAACATTTCTATATAACACATTTTTTCAGACACAATAAATTCTCCTCTACCAGGTGAATTCATAATCCAGCTCACTTACATATCCCTTTAAAAGTGATGAAAGATGTACCATTACAGCAACTGTTAATCACAATAATGGTGTTATTTTTCTTGCAAACATTTGTTTAACTGAACAAAATAATAAAAGATATTAGCACATACTGTATATTCATTCTTCTTTGTATGACTAATATTCTAGTTTACATAGCTATGTCTGCAATTCAGCTATAATTTATTTACTTTATATAATTGTTCTTTATTAACTTACTAGCGACTTGCCCGTCAAAAAATGACTGCAATTAAATATGTATGTTTCGAATTCTGTTTTGCACGTAATATGCGTAGTTGAGACTTGTAACCCTTTTCTTATTTATAAAGAAGTACAATTATTATTTCAAACATGTTTATTTTTTTAACATGCAACATGTAGGTGACCAACTGTTAACTGATCTTTTTTTTAAGAGTAGTAACATTTTAATGTAAGAACAGGTGAACATTATATTAATGAGAATTGTAAACATGACATCATGTTTTGTAACATGCAACTTGTAAATTAAAACCTGGTAAACAGTAAAAACCCTCCTTCAAACTTAGCCAACTGTATCAAAGGGGGAAACAATTAATTTCTTCCTGACCCAATTAACTGGCGATCGGATTACTCCCTGGATTAGTATTTTGCATTGAATGATACATTTAAATTGTATAACAAAAGCTACTCCTCCTCCTAACATGAACTTTGAAATATATGCAATGAAACGTTTAAAAAAAAAAAAAAAAAATAGTAACATTATAAACAATAACATAATGAAGTAACATTTAAACTGTAATTGTTGTAAAATGCAAGCAATGTGTTTTGAGGGGCTAATCATGGTAAAAGGCTACTTTCAGAAAATTCTAATCTGTTATTTTGTCATTGTTGATTTTCGATGGTTGACATTTCGTTGTTATTGTTGTAATGTGTGAAAATGGCACATAGAATTTCCTATGTGAAAAAGCGGTCCTCGTAAAAGAGTCCCAGAGATATCAATTTTTTTCCTGGAAGTAAAACCACTGTTCTCTATGTTTTTTTGCCATTTTATAGAGTTTCTTATTGAAATAGTGGTGCTCTAAAAAGAGCTCGAGTGACTTAAAAGTTATTCCTCGAAATGAAACCACTGTACTCTATTTTTTTTTTTTTTTGTGTGAAATTGTCGTTGAGGTGAATTTTTTTTGGTGTTAGGTCTGTGCCTTGTCTTGTATTGTTATATTTTGTTGAATTAAAGTTATAGTACCTCATAGTAGACAATGTTTTTTCTAAAAATGCGTCCATCATCTAATAAATCACCTTGACTTTCGTTGTTTTCAATGTAAACTTTAATAGCCTCTGGATTCTTGCATCATACAGCTGGCCATGTGCAAATACTTGCTGTTCTAAAAAGATATCCACAGATTTGAAAGTTTGTCCTTGTGATTTATTAATGGTCATGGCAAATGCCATGATGACGTGAAATTGTCTCCTTTGAAGTACAAAAGGGAGGCTGCTTTCACTTGGTGCCAAATCTATTCTTGGTATGAAAACTCTCCCTCCTTTATGGGTGCCAGTTATAATTTCAGCATGTATGAAATGGTCCTTTAATTCTTGAACAATTAATCTGGTCCCATTACATAGGCCTTTTTTTGGGTTCATATTTCGCAGTACCATGACAATTGCACCTTTCTTTATCTGCAAAATATGTGGTGGCATTCCAGAGGCAGTTAATGAATTCAGTTGAAAAGTTTGTCTGACTTTCTTTGTCATCACCAAGTACAGAATCAGCACTGTGATAATTTTTTTGTGGTGCATTTTTTTTTTTTATATTTCATTATTGAGGAGTAATGCATCCTTATTTTTCCATGTTAGTATTACTTTGTTGGCAAGCTCTGCATAGTCCTTGTTATTTATTGTAGTTTGGAATATAGCTCATATGAGATCCTGTTTGCAAATCATATGAGCTGGAATGTGGACAGTGTCATCGGGTAAATTTTGTATTCGCTCTGTTTTTCCTTCTCCAATTTTAATGAGCCAATCATTGAATTCATTTTCTCCTTCTGATCTCATATTTTGTTGTAATTGAAGATGGATAAATAGTTTCCATAGTGTACTTGACTTTATACATGTTTCGACAATGTCGGTTCGATTTACATGTACAACGACAGGTAATGTTTGTCTAAAATCTCCACCTAACAACATTACCTTTCCACAAAATGGCAAATTATTATCCATGACTTCACGTAGCAAAGGGTCAATACATTGTAGGGCATGGCATGACATCATTGTAGCTTCATCTATTATAATTAATTTACTTTTTTTAATTTATTTTGCTTGTAATGATGTCATTCGAATATACGACACTGATGTTTCCACTATGCACAGTTCTTCCAACTTCTAACAAAAGTGCGGCAATTCCAGTGGTTGCAAAAGGCAGTGCTATTTCACCCCTTTAATAAATTATATAGATATGTTTTTCCTGATCTGCCAGGTCCATCCAGATAGAAATAACGCTCTTTGAGCATGTCATCATCTAGCGCATTTTTTATTGCATTAAATGTTTGCATTTGTAATGTATTTAAAGTTGCAAGTCTTTCTTCTGTTCTTTCTGTTTGTAGTTGAATGTCATAGTCTTCAAAGTTTATGTCGTCTATGAGACCTGGATCTGGCAGATTAAAACTTGCACAACTAAATCCATGAGTTAAAAAGACCTCTTGGATTTTAATTAATGCTTTTAATTGTGCAATAGGCTCATTGTATCGTTGCAAAAAGTCTTCAGCCATATTTGTTTTAAATTTGTCCCACAAAGCTAATGCATTTGGAGCATTTGAGAAGATACAAATGAATGCAAATTGTTCCCTCATCTGCCGTGGCATTTGACATATTGCTGCTTCTTCTAGACATCTTTCCCATTCTGTATCATCAACTAAGAAGTTTCTGTGTCGCGCAGCTAAATGAAATGATTCATGAACTATGTCATTAACAGTTCTTAACTGTTCAAAACTTTGTGCACCAGGAACATTTAGAAGTAGTAATCGTAAGCAGAAACGTTCAAGGTCTCTTGGATTTACAGTGTAAATTCTTGGGATTATTTTTTTTCCACGGCTTTTTCGTTTTCGCCATAATCTATTAACAAAAACATAATGGTATGGAATGTCAATATATAACAATTCTCTTGCGTCTAAGTCAGTAGAATTTAATTGAAACCATGCAGTTAGTGTAGTTTGGTGATGCTCACTTTGTGACAAAGCATTTGTTTCATTTCCAGCATGTAAATACACTAAATGTCTTTGTGGCAAATGTACAGCTAATAGATATATTGCATGTGAGCGATCGTGCATTTAAAATTTTAGAAGACGCCACATTGTTTCTGGCGCACTTACATAGCGAGCATCTACATGAGCTGCAAGTTCATCATGTACTAACTCACTTTGTTCGTTATTTTCAGCACTTTTGACCACTACAGTAGCTACATCATAGCCTTTGTAAATATATTTGTAGACATATTTAATGGATTTTATAGAAGTGCAAGCTTCCAGATTAATGTGTGCATTAAACTTCATAAGTAAATGTGGATTGTATGGTACCACATATCTGTTATCTACCTTTTTTCCACGAATAATGGCAGTTTGTCCTTCTCTTCTTCTATATAATGGATAGCCATCACAATCCCTTAAGTTTTTTCTCTTTTATATTTTTGGAAATTCTTTAGTACATTTCTTATTTTCCATAAATGGTGACTGTGGATTAATATCTCCACACGGTCCATGAATCATACGATGAGTTACAATCTCATATAGTTTACCATGTATTTCTGGATCTGGTAGTTCAGCAATAATTACTGAATCCACTTTTTCACTAGTATCCAATTTATATTTCTCTTGAAGGATTATAAGAATATGTGCATGTGGAAGGCCTCTTTTTTGAAATTCGATGGTATAAACATAAGCCAGACATTTGCCAAATAACTGAGTTATGGTTATGTCACGTATTAATTCAGTTAATTTGATTTTAAAGACTCATGCCACCAAATCTGGTCAATCAGAAGCAGTTTGTCCAATTAGCAGATTCTGTACAATCTCTGGCCATTGTGGATTACATGTAAATGTGGTTTTCCAAATTTAGTTACAATAGCCATGGCATCATTGCATCTTTCTCGCATATTGTAAGGAGATCCCTGGAAAGAAGATGGTAAAATGATGGCTTTGCCAGCTGGCAGCTCTCTGGTTGTAGCAACCTCAGTGACATAATCCATCAATCCACAATACTGTTCTACACGTAGTTTATCTTGTTGATATTTTATAAAGTTTAAATTATTTACCTCAACTTGCAAATATGAATTAATGATCCATTGTTGTGTCAGTTTTCCTCCACATAAAATGGGATTGAATCCATCTCGAATGGCAGTTTGAGCTACTTTAAATTCAAGCATGGAAATATTATTTCTGACACGTACTTTTGAATTTGGGTAACTGTCATGTGTTAATTTGGGTTGCCAACCTGCTTCCCCATATGGAAAAAAATATGGAATATGCCATAAGATTTAAATTAGTACTTAAGATACTTATGTTAATGAAAGGTTGCTCATCATTTCTGGGATATATTCTAATATCCCTCTGAAATGGTGGTACTCCCTCGTCATTTTGAAAGACCATTGCAACCTCATTTGATGTTGGCAAATTATAACGGTGTTTATCAGTATGGCGATCACTTTTAAGCACCATATTGACTTTTGGGATTGGCAATTGATGTATTTCTGCATGAATTTGGTGTTCCTTTTCTACTTATGACAATTTTTTATAGGCTTGAGTGTATGGGTTTTGGGTCATAATTATATCAAGCTCTATAAAAACAATGGGTAAGCATTTTTTATCTTCTTGAAGCTGCATACGTTATTCAACAGCTTCCATTGTATTTAAGACATATACCGTATGGGTCTCAATATAAGCCGCACCTTTTTTCCAATTTTTGATTTTGCGAGTTACGGGTGCGGCTTATATTCGCGACCGTAAAAAAATCACTCCCGATTTGCGAGCTTGCAAGTTA
This sequence comes from Discoglossus pictus, assembly GCA_027410445.1. NCBI lineage: Eukaryota > Metazoa > Chordata > Amphibia > Anura > Alytidae > Discoglossus > Discoglossus pictus. The sequence continues at coordinate 319,793,955 of CM050164.1, read as the reverse complement.
CGTGTGCGGCTTCTATTCACAAACGTAAAATTACGATTTGAGCGACTGCGAGTTAAGGGTGTCGATTTGCATGCTTGAGACTTCGGTATTGAATAGCGATTTACGGTTTTAGTGATTCTAACATCCTGTAAGGCCTGTAACCTGCAAAAAAAGCTACAGTGCTAATTAGAAAGCCTGTTGCTTGCAATGGCTGATCACTTGGAGAGTCTTTTTCTCTCCAATTTTAAGGGTGCGGCTTACATTTGAGTACTATCTTTTTTCTATTGTTTTCCCCTTGAATTTGACAGGTGCGGCTTATATGCGGGTGCGGCTTATATTCGGGCCAATGCGTTAGCTGAGCAAATTTTCTTTGGTCCCCTGTACGATGGTAAATTTGTCCTTGTACTTTAAAGCAGTAAGATATTGCACCCATAGATGAAAAGGATATGGCACTATTATAGGATCTTATGTTTGTTTTGAAATGTTGGTAGTTAGGGAAAGAAGGCTCAGTCATAATGCTTTGAAATTGGTTTTAATTGTTGTCTTTGTGCAAGTCTTACCTTGCCTTTTTGACAGCAACTAACGAACTCGCCATCTCTGGGTCTTTCCTGTTGGAAATGATAAGCCCCACAAAACTGACAGACAATATTCATGATACCACAATTATGAACCTCTATTGCTAAAGATTTAAGTAAAAGACAATTGGGAGAAGATATATCATAACTCTCTAAATCATCATTAGAAATCTTATCTGATTGTTCAGCAACATTTTCTAAATGCTTTTTTTTTTTAGTTGCCTTCTTGGGGGTGGATTTTAGTTTGTCAGCTGATAGTCTTTGCTTGCAAGTCTTTTGCATTCTTTTTGTCGTAGAATTTCCTTCTGCTCCGGCGTCTGATGGTTTGCTCATGTTTTTTGACGTTCTCTAGTTTGACGTCTTTTCTTTTCCTGTTTCTTGTCACTATCTGCCATATTAATCTGTAAATAAAAATATAATATTAGTATTTTTTCTCCTTATTGTAATTTTTTTTTTAACTGCATATTTTTTTTTCTACTATCCTGTTTTGTATGCAGCACTGTTTCCATTATGAGGTTAGCTTGATAAGATTGGAGTTAGCAACTTATGGGCTCATTCAATAGCAATGTTTGCAATTGCATAAGGATCTATATAAGCAGGGAGTATATATTTTGGCCCTCATTCAATTGCAATTTGGCCAATTGAATAGGGGTCTAAATAAGCAGATAACATATTTTTTAAAGAAGTTTTTAGTTAGTAAACATCTATCCAAAAGCAAGGTTTTCACTAACTAAAAAGTTATTTAAAAAAAATATATGTTATGTGCTTATTTAGAGCACTATTCAATTGGCCAAATCGCAATTGAATGAGGGCCTATGTTTTTTAGTTTTCAGCTAGTGAAGACCTTATTTTTGGATTAAAGTTCATTAAGTGCAAAATTCTGTAAAATAAATATGCTATGTGCTTATATAAATCTCTATTCAATTTGGCGACTTGCAATTGAATGAGACCCTTAGTTAGGTTGCAGTGTATTTTGTGAAAGTGACACATGAAAGATGATAGGTCCTTCTATTTTCCATGGGGCTTACTGAATTGCGATTTGGGCAATTGAATAGAGCTCTATAGAAGCACAGAGAATATTTTCCAGAAATTTTAGTTAGTGAAGACCTTGTTTTTGTATAGAAGTTCAGTAAGTAAAAATTTGTTTAACAAAATTATGTTCTGTGCTTATACAGAGCCCTATTAAATTGACCAAATCGCAATTGAATGAGGCCTCATGTGTTTAATATTAATTTTTGTGCGCTACTGTTGTCATTGCGTGTTTAGGGTATGGAGTTGGCCTTAAATGTTTGTGCAGGAAAAAGCATATATATATCTTGAAATTGTGTATATGTTAACATCATTTTTTATTTATTTTGGCCCTCATTCAATTGCAATTTGGCCAATTTAATGGGGCCCTAAATAAGCACATAACATATTTTTTAAAATAAGTTTTTAGTTAGTAAGCATCTATCCAAAAGCAAGGTTTTCACTAACTAAAAACTTATTTTAAAAATACATTCTATGTGCTTATTTAGACCCCTATTCAATTGGTCAAATCGCAATTGAATGAGGCCCTATGTGTGCAACACTGTTGGCATTATGTTGTTCCTCTCCTGTTTTGCATGTGTCAATGTTTTTATTAGGCTTTTCCGGTTATGGGGTTACACTTATATTGTTAGTTAGGTTGCAGTACGTTTCCACAAAGGGAGACAAAAAACAGGATAGGTCCTTGTATTTGATATGTGTAAATAACAGTATTTTATTTTTTGTTTAACGTGTAATACTGTACCTCTTTCCTTGAAATCTGTTGTGTGGAAATTGCTGTAGCGATGCAGAGATTCTTCAGGCAGTGTCTGTTGAGACTGAAAGAGAGAGATGCAAATGTTGCATTAAAATGGAAGTAATTATTTTTTTTACTAAGAGCATGTAAAACAGAATATATATATATATATTGTAACAGGGCGCCCCCTTCTGTCGGGGTTTGCGTCCTGCACTTTCTTATCTCTTTTACCCAGGGAGGAAGACACAGCAGGCTTGTCAGAGTTTTACTGCTATTTATTTGGTAGCATAAGCAGAACAAAAAAACAGTGCTTGGATTCAGCGATAAAATAAAACCCTACATAAACGTGCGTACTACACTCAGGAACACCCTAACTATATCCGGCCAGCTTCTCTGGCTCCGGAGAGTGCCACCTTGTGGCCAGGATGCAAACAGTCTCTTATTTGCGGTGTATCGCCACCTTGTGGCCAGGGAACAAACAGTCTCTTATTTGCGTTGTATCGCCACCTTGTGGCCAGGGAAAAAACAGTCTTTTACTGTCTTTTCCTCTACGGCTTCTGCCAATAGTGGGTGAAAACAGGTATTTGTCACCAACCTTTTTATCCCTTGTTGCGTTCGGCTTCCCAGGGATGGGGTCTTTAGATAATCCTCTCTCAGTGGAGTATCTCTGATACCACAGAAGTCTTCTCTGTAAACAAACTCTGGAATATAATAGTCTTCCTGACTGTCTCGCTCCAGCACATATCCCAGCTCTCTGGATCCCAGAGGCAGCTGAGCTGTTCAGGGCTTCCTCCTGCAACACACACAGCCCACGGCTCTTAGGCCCAAGCCTAAGTGAGAGAGACTCCACCCATCTCTCTGCTGCTTTTAAAGGCAGTATACAGCTGGGCTTCCATTTAGCCACTGATAACTGTCTGGAATTAACTCCTTTCATTCTCAGGGGAGAAGTCTTATAGAGCTCTCTTGTGACCCCTAGTGGCACTCCATCACAATATATATATATATATATATATATATATATATATATATGTATATATATATATATATATATATATATATATATATATACATATATATATATATATATATATATATATAAATATATATATATTTCTTTTTTTATTTCTTATTTTTTCTATGTATTCAGCATGGTTTAGGTTATGGGGTTAGGCTTAGAGAGTGGTGCATATTTAAGAGGATAGCTGGTTGCATTTGTTATGTTTTAATAACATTTGTTGTAGTATCCTGTTTTGTGTGCAGCACTCTTGTCATTATAAGTTTAGGTTATGGGTTAGACTTGGAGTTTGGTGCCGAGAAAACATGATTCGTTCTTCCATTTTGAATGTGTTTTCAATGTTTGTTGTACTATCCTGTTTTGTGTACACCATTGTTAACCTGATATGTTTAGGTTCTGGTGTTGGGCTTATAGGTTAGGGCACATTAAACATATTTTGTAATTGTATTTTGGATATTGTAACAATACTTTTTGTACTATGCTGATTTGTGTACACCAGTGTTGTCATTAGAGCTTTAGGTTCTGGGTTTAGGCTTATAGGTTATGGCACACAAAACAGGATTTATTGTTCAATTTTGTATGTGTTAGTAATATTTGTTGTACTATCCTGTTATGTGTACACCACTGTTGTCATTGGAGGTTTAGGTTGGGGGTTTATGCTTATAGGTTAGGGCACACAAAACAGGATTTATTGTTCAATTTTGTATGTGTTACCAACATTTGTTGTAGTATCCTGTTTTGTATACACCACTGTTGTCATTAGAGGTTTAGGTTCTGGGTTTAGGGCTTATAGGTTATGGCACAGAAAACAAGATTTACTCTTCAATTTTGTATGTGTTACCAATATTTGTTGTACTATCCTGTTTTATGTACACCACTGTTGTCATTGGAGCTTTAGGTTCTGGGTTTAGGCTTATAGGTTAGGGCAGAGAAAACAGGATTTATTCTTCAATTTTGTATGTTACCAATATTTGTTGTACCATCCTGTTTTGTGTACGCCACTTTTGGAATTAGAGGTTTAGGTTATGGGTTAGGCTTAGAGGTTTGTGCAGACAAAAAAGGATTCATTGTTCCATTTTATATGTGTTAACAGCATTTGTTGGAGTATCCTGTTTTGTGTGCACCATTATTGGTAGTAGGGGCTTATGATTTATTTTACTTTTTCATTTTGACAATAGCGCCCAAACAGGATAGGTGTTTTTTTTTTACTTGTTATACTATACCTTTGTTGAATTCTTAGTTGTGTATAAATGACAGAGGGTACCCTGCTGCCAATCTTCCTGCGACATTCTTCAGGTAGTGTCTATTGAAAAAGAGAAAGGTTTTTTTGTGTAATTTTTTTTTTTTAACAACAGCATATTATTTTTGTGATGCAAATGTATTTTTGTATATTACCTGTTGCTCTTTCTTTGAAGTGTGTAAAATTGTGCAGATTTCACAGTCAATGTGAAACCGTGCAGCGCTGCAAATTATTCAGTGACGCTGTTGAGGCAGAGTCTGTTGGGAATGTGAACAAAAGTGAAATATTGAAATGCAGCATAAATTTATATTTGTCTATATTTTTTTTTAAATAGATATGAATAAAAGCTATGTTATTTTTTTTATTTTTCTTAAATTGAGATTATTTTAGGGCACATACACATATATGTGTGTTTGAAATGTTAGTATACATGAATACGGTTGTTGTTGGCAATATTTGAAATCAACCTTTTTTTTTTATTTCTATGGATTTATTAATTAATTAAATGTATTATAGCCTACCTATTTGTTGTAATTTGCAGATTGTAAACTTCTAAAGTGATAATGAAGTTGCTTCAGAAGTAACGCCACCAGTGAAATGTCCGCCATTTAGTTAGTTGTTGCATGTGAAACGGTGGCGATTTTGTGTGTGGTACGTCCCACATAATGTGTGTTACGTGGCGCATGAACTGTTCTTGAGTGTTGGTTCAGTTTTGCAAGTCTGTTTTGTAAATCGAGGTGTAACGTGACTTCCAGGCATCCTGGGTGTCCCCCCTTGCTGTGGGTAATCTTTATTTATTTATTTTTTGTGTTTATTTTTTGTGTTTTGAGTATTTTCCGCTGTGCGAGGTTTGTCCGCTAAGGTCGTATTTTTGAGAGTCCGTAATGGTTTTACGGGTCGTATTTTTTTTGGTGTAAGCCCGCAATTTCCGCAAAGTCACGCGGCTCTTGTTTTAAGTCCGTAGTTCGTCATTGCGTGTTTTTTTTCCCCAAAGTCCCGCGTGTGTGGGCGTTTGTAAGTGGTTGAGAATCGCCGTAGAGCCTCCACCTCAGCAAATGTGGCCCCTCGCTTTGCGAGGGGCCGCATTTGCAGTCTGAAAGTCGTAAGGGGTTGTAGAGATGAGCACCTACGGCGCTCATCTCCACCAGCGCAATGAACCCGCAAGCGTTGGCAACAACCCGCATGCTGAGAACTGTATATGTGACTAGCGAATTGCCCGTCAAAAAATGAAATTGTAAGGTAGCTAATGCTGTTTGGTGTGTAATAATGAAATATATAATACATTAATAAAGAATATAGTTTACCTATTTTGAAGCATTGTGTTGAAGAGTTGGCAATATGTTTTGATGTTGCTGCAGCATTAGTGGTGTGTAGCTGCTGTGTAAGTGTGATGAATGTGTGCAGTGTAATAGTGTGCGTGCGCGAGACCAAACCATTAGCGTAGTCGTGTACTTCCGCATTGTCGTAAAATGTCGGGTAATGTGTGGTATGCGTCTTAGCGGAATATCCGTAGGTCTTTTGTGGTGTTTTGCGAGTTTCTTGTGGTGTTTTGCGTGTTTAGAGTGCTGTAGCCTCGTTTTCGTTTTGTTCGGCGGCCATTTTTTCTCTCGCTTAGAGAATTTTTTTGTGTCTAAACTCTTTTATTTTGAGTTAAATGAAGGTGTAAGTTGCATTTTTGAGGTCCTGGATGCTCCCTCTTGCTGTAGGTAAGCTTTTTATGTATGTTCTGTGTGTATTTATTGTGTTTTTAATTTTTTCATGTTCGCGAGTTGCGGACGATTTTTGCGAGGTCGTAATGAGTGGTAACGTGTCTCGTATGTTGTTTGCGTTGCGACGGAAAGTTTGCAAGTGTCGAAGTTGTTGTGTCGTGTTGTTTGCGTTGTAACGTAAAGTTTGCGAGGGTTGCAGTTGCTGTCAAGGAGCGCCTTTGGCGCTCCATGCCAGCAACTGAGGCCCTCGCCCGCGGCCCTCGCTACGCAAGCGTTAGCAACAACTCGTACGCTCACAACTATATATGTGATACCATGGCATAACAATTTACATTTTTACATTTCAATCAGAGTTAAGATGTTAATAATTATATATTTTATTAGGCTGTTGAGAATTTCATTGGTCATTATTAAACACATCTTTAAGAGTGAGACATACTTTTGGATCACATTTAATCAACACAAATACAGTACATTTACTCTAGCCATTTGAGATGTGTATACAGTAAGTTCTTGGTGCTTGTCATTTTTTCCCCAAGTTTCACTAACCATCTCTCAGCCTATGACTGCAAATTTCCTGATAAGTAATAGACATTGCGTAGCTTTTGATGATATGTTTTCAGTACATTTTAAGTTTAGTGAATTTGAGGGATTGTCTACTCTGGTGATGCTTTATAAAGTGTAAAGTATGTCTGGATGTTGATATATTCCTAGTAATGTATATTTTAATTCTGACAGTGAATTTTCAAATTGTTATAATTTAAAACTGCAGGTAATATATACTTGTAAAATAACTTTATTACAAAAGTGCGTTTTCCTAAAGTAAGCTTACATTTACATTTTAAATTTTTACCTGTCAATCAGTATTTCTAATCCACCCACTAAGCATGTACTGTTATTTATTATTAAAAGATAATCAGTGCTATTTTTTTGCTATTTACACCGTATGAGTCTACATGCTTCTTCATTGCGATAAAGAAATAAACATCACACAGGCTTTGTGAGTAAATCTGAAAGCCTGATTGGCAGGTACCAGTTACAGTTTTCAATGTGAGTTTATGGTAAGACATTTATTTTTTTAAATAACATTAATTTTATAAAGTACTTACTAATCACCTATAGTTGTAAAATATACCATATTTGGAACCTTCATCGCTTCCCTTCAATAAAAATAAATTATTTAAGTTGATTATAGATTTTCTATTGTTCTTGCGTTCCCTGGAACACCCCTGGAGTTATCTATGGTTTATAGTTGGTCATGCAGTGATATATTTTACTATGAATGATCTATCCCATAATAAGCACATCACATTATATGAAAACAGAGAAGTATTGTGACATTATCAGACAATTAACTTATTCCAAGTACTTCGTTAAACCTAGAGGCAGATGACAAATGTTTCAAGAATGAATTTAAACAATAAAATGTCAACTGTTTAGATATAATATGTGGCTTATAGCTCCAGGTATTACAGCAATAGGCAATGAGAAATAATGCACAATCTTTAACTTTGTGGTGTCCAGTATTGATGCTGGTGCAGTAGTATTTGGGAGATTGTATTCCATATTGTTAGGCTGTGATCATTCATTCATTCATTCATTGCAATAAAGGAAGACTAAGTATCACATGCACTGCTTTGGTTTGGCCCTGTCCCCATGCCTCTAACTGGGCAAGGCTCAGCCCCCTAAAGATAGGGACACATTCTTCTTCTTCCCTGTCTCCCCACTGCATGAAGCATCCTTGTTACTTTTAGAATCCCTGAGATCAGAATTCTCCCAATAATCCATACCATTGTCTTGAGACCCAGTATTGGTATAATTTGGCTGGGTCCCTGTAGACTCTGGAAGGTGACTCTCCTCCATGCCTGACTGGCAGGACTCTTCCCAACTGGGTGGCCATTCCCCAGTAGGGACAGATGTAATTCCTGCTGTATCAATGGCATCAGTGTAAACGCCTTATCCAACCATGGGCCCACCCCCATAGAGTTACAACGTCTCTCGAGCACATCTATTGTACACTGAAAAAGTGCCCACCCCACTATTCAGAGGGCCATATGCCAGCTCCCACAGTGCCTCTTTCAGCCCCAATGACAAATAGGGCTCCACACCAAGGATTCCCAACCAGGCTGCATACTGGTTTTCTAAGTCCCTTTCCTGCACCACCAGGTCCTCTAGCATCTCTGTCAGCTCATGATGTGGCCATAGTCCCATAAACACCATCCATTGGTTTAGAAGCGCTGTTTCTTGACAGTCCATTCCAAGGACAAAACATTGTTCTCTCTCCACTGGGGATAAGCATTCCCCATCCACAGGAGCTGGGAAAGGGCCATTGCATACCCCTCTCCTCTCCCATATTCCCAGGACTGTCCTCTGCTGATCCATGCTTACATCCATCCTGTCCTTGTAGGTTGCCATCTTCCTATATTTCACAGAGTTCCCACCGCTGCCACCAATTGTCACAACCTGTATGTTGAATGGGGTATGATAAGACCCTATTGCCAAACCTCTCCCCACAGGTGTGACTGGTTTGTTTTACCTCTGTACAGCAAGAAGAACTTTCAACCCTAAGGTTAGACTGAGAGGGGTCTGTGGTCGTGTATAGCATACAAATCTTTTGAAAAGAACTTACTCCAGTAACCAGCATCCACCATCAATAACGAATTTCACACATTAATTATGTGAACCAGTTAAGTGTTATGGACTGAAATCTGTATAAAATGCATTTATGTTTGTGTCCTACTTATATATCTTATCCTTGCAGTATTATCACATAACCAAAGTTTTATCAATATTGCTGAAACATTGGGAACTCTAAGATGAAGGATTCAACACTTCCACATGCAAGATGTCGGTAACATCATATCCTGAGAGTAGTAAGATGGCATTCATATCCGTGACCAAATAAGGATGTGAGCCCCACCACCTTCCGGGGCCAATCATAGGTTTTACTTAAACTGGCCATAATGACATCAGATCCGAAACCTAATAAGGATATGTGCCCCGCCGCCTTCCGGAACCAATCAGAGGCCTTACTTAGACTGGTGTTCACCAAGATGCAACATTTTATCTGATTATTAAAAATTTTATAAATATGACAGCTGATTTTAATAAAGGAAGGGGCGCGAGAGAAAGCTTTATACCAGAACTCTGTGTTGGTGTATTATTTCTCTAAGGTGTGCACACTATCTGTATATTGGTAATTTGGCCAGGGACAGATATCTCCGAGAACTATTTTGGTTATGTGAACCAGTTAAGCATCTTTATTACTGAAACCATCAGACATATTTATACTACATTGTTAGCAACAACAGACCAATCAATTCAAATGTGCATCCTTGGTTACACCCAATCACCTTCTAGCTCACATTATCACCCCTGCCTGCCAGTCTAAGACAATCACCCCTTGTTTTTCTCTGGCACCGCTGTATTCTTAGTAGGAAGTAATTACATACAATAGGCATATAGACACCAGGCTGAGGCTTGTGATAATAGAGAGAGATACTGGTGTCATGAGACTCCTAGGGGTCAATCATCTCCCTAATCTTGTTAATAAGGGACTAGTCCATTACTATGAAATATTGGGTATATACAATATTTCCCTTTTAAGTGCTAGCCCCCCACAAAGCACAACACAGAGATACATCCCATCACTCCCATCATAATCATACGTACCACAGTATGGTCCCAGTGGCACCCAGGCAACTTTAAACAGGCATAACAAGGAATAACACATAAATCACAACATCCCCAATGTTAACCCATCTCAGTGGTCCCCTTTCCCCTGGCACAATAAGCCTATCGCATAAGGCTGAGGGCATCAGTCTGTAAGGTATTGCACAGCTGGTGCCTTGGCATGCTTCAGCAATGACAGCAACCACAATGGATTTTTTTCTGATAAGAAATAATAAACTGTGGCTGAAATCAGTTTTAGCCATAAAAACAGGAATACGGGAATACAATTTTAAGGCTGGAATTGCTGTACCTTCGGCACTCATCGCGAGCCCTGCACTGAGCGCCTTTTGCGATCATTGGGTGGCTTGCAATGAGCACTTTCAGCGCTCATTGCGAGCCTCTCCCCCCGTCTACTTTACGTGACTCACGATGAACTCATCATGAGCCCCGCAATGAGCGGCTTCACAAATGAAAGTTGGGGTTTGCCAAGGCCTGTTCTTTGCAGGCCTTGGCAAGGCCCAACTTTCATGCTTCACAATGATAACCTTGGTCGCTCATCGTGAGCCTCTCCCCCTGTGTCTGTGTTCCCCTCTCTCCCTCCCCCTCCTCTCCCTGCCCTGTGTCTTTTGTTTTTCTTTATTTTCCCCCGTGTCTCTTTTCCACCGTCTCAAAGCCCTGTGTTTCTTTACACCCTCTACCTCCCCTTTTGTCTTTCTCCTCTGTGTCTCTGCTGAAGTTTTGCGTGTATCGCGATGAGTGCCGTTGCTTGCGTTGTTCATCTTACTGGCCTCAGTTTCGTTTTTACTGGCTTTGGCTAAGTGTTACTGGCATCGGGGTTGTTTTTACTGGCTACGGCCTTGTTTTCATCCAGTTAAGTTTTTTCGGCCGCCATTTTTTTTCTGGCTTGGCTGTGTGCGTATGTAATTTTTTTATTTTTAATTATTTGGCGTTTTTTGGTGCTCTTTCGAGTTCCAACGTTTGGCCGTTAAAGTCGTAATTTACTGAAGGTGTTGCGCGCCTCGAGATCTGCGCCATGGGCTTCTGCGCCAATCTCTGCCATCGATATGTGCGCCTGCAGGTCCTATGGGCCTCAAGATGAGCGCCTGCGATGCTCATCGCCATCCCTGCAACGCCTGCGGTCTAAGTCCCTTCGGTGCTCATTGCAGCCCTGCAGCAATTGCGGCCCTCGCTTCGCGAAGCCTGCAATTTTTAACATTGCGTGACCAACATTGTAGACGTGACCAACATTCAAAGGTCCACATCTATATACAGTATATGATTCACTACATTGCTCATCTTGTTCAACAGCAATTCCGTTTTGGTTCTCTTTAAAGCAGTAAAGATCCATATTGTCTATTTTTAATTTAAAAGAATATGAGGTGGTAAATTATTTTTATAAAATGAACCAATGTCCAATAATATTTTTATAGAAAAAAACAATTCTAATGCATTTTTAATAAAACTCAGTTTATAAGTATGTATTATCGATGAATATATATGCAAATGTATTTATATCTTTAAATATTTTGGTATTCAAAATGGCATAGGAATAATGTTTTCAAATACAGGAAACAGAAATGGAATGTAACTGAAGGTTTATACAAGTATGTGAAAAGTTACAGGCAGTGGAGATCTGAAAGCAAGTCCTGATTTATATCTGCCTAGTGATCATCACTATTACAACTTTAAAAAAGTGTATTTTTGTATGAAAATTAATAATCCTACTTCATATTCTGCAAGCATTTATGATACTATTTTTCACGCACAAATAATTTTTTATTGTTTAAAATGTATTTTATTGCAGCTATGCTCCATAACTCTGTGTCCCCATTCTTTCTAAAGTGGGCCCCATGGCTTATATTTTTTCTACGGAGAGGTGTAACTTATCCTTCATCAGATTTGTAAGGGCCTAATTTGAACTGATTGTCTCTTTTACATGATTCTCTTGAAAATATGTCAGCAGATTACTTTAGTTCCAAGGTGATTAATTGGTTTTAAGATAGATCCATAATGTAACAGAACTATCAACAGCCTACCCTATCCTTGTTCCTCTTTCTTCCTTAATTCGTGTTTGCTTTAACCTTAAAATGAAGGTACAGTAAATACTAGAGTATAAGCCGACCCGAGTATAAGCCAAGGCACCTATTTTACCACAAAATACTGGGTAAAATGAGTGACTTGGGAATAAGCAGAGGGTGGGAAATGTGCTGCCCCCTGTTTCCCTCTTGTGCCCTCTGTGTCCCCCTTTCTCTCCTGTGTCTCTTCTCCCCTCTCCCTTCCCTGTGTCTCTTCCCCCCTCTCCCTTCCCTGTGTCTCTTCCCTCCTCTCCCTTCCCTGTGTCTCTTCCCCCCCTCTCCCTTCCCTGTGTCTCTTCCCCCCTCCTCATTCTCAACCTACCTCCTCAACCCCACTCCTCATCCTCAACCTCCCTCCTCATCCTCCCTCCTCATCCTCAACCCCCTCATCCTAAACCCCCCTCCTCAACCCCCCATCCTCATCCTCAACCCCCTCCTCAACCTAAACCTCCCTCCTCATCCTCAACCCCCTCCTCAACCCCCCATCCTCATCCTCAACCCCCTCCTCAACCTCCCTCCTCATCCTCAACCTCCCTCCTCAACCTCAACCCCCGCATCCTCAACCCCCTCCTCAACCTCCCTCCTCAACCTCAACCCCCTCCTCAACCTCAACCCCCCTCCTTAACCTCCCTCCTCATTCTCCCTCCTCATCCTCAACCCACTCCTCATTCTAAAACCCCCCTCCTCATTCTACCCCTCTAAATACCCCCCCTCTCCCTTTCCCCTCACTTACCTGGATCTGAAGCTTCTGCTCCAACCTCCGCTCCTTCTGGCGCCTGACGTGGCGCGAATTTGACGTCACGTCATTAGCATAGACGTCACATGCGCGCAACGTCATTAATATATACCGGGTGTTCGAGAGACACAGGCGGGTTAGAGAGGCACGGTGAGGGGAGAGTGTCTCGAGCATAAGCTGAGGGGGCCCTTTTTAGCCTTAAAAAAAGGTCTGAAAAACTCGGCTATTACTCGAGTATATACGGTATGTCTTTAATATACATGAAAATACAGATGATGTGAACATGAATATGTAACAGTGTATAAGTTAGATCATACCATATGGAATGTACAGATTTAGCATTACAACAACACAAAGTTCCCATTATAAGTCAGTAAACTTACAAGTTTAATGTTAAGAAAGGCAATATATTCCACAACACTGGTAAAACTGGGATCATATTCTTGTGGGAGGGTGATGCTTGGAACCACTTTGGCAGTATATCTTGCGATATTGACAGTGGCATCTTTAGGGGGCTTGAGATGGGTCTGGATACTGCCTAATAAGGTGGGTTGTGTGGTGGTCATAGCACTCCCATTCATTTCCCTTAATGGGGGCAAAGGACTAGCAAGGCAAACTGTTTCTCCTTCTCTGCCTATTACATCTGTGTGACTTTTAATAGGAAGCTCTGGCAAGTGTATTACTTTGGCAGGATATCCCCCAAAATGCTGTACACAAGGTGGAGCCCAAGAGATTACAAACATATCTTGTTGGAACCCAGAATATTTTCTTCCAAACAAACTCATTAATCATACAGTGCTAATTATGTAAATATCAAGATATATTTTCATCAATCTAACAGTGAAATCCTCACCCTAGAATTTTCATCCACAATACTTTTGTAATCTCTTTCACAGAAACCTAGTGTTACTTTAAGAGCAACAAAATAATGTTTTGCTTTTGTTGTTTAAATGATAAAACTGCTGTCTTCTAAGGCACTTGGTGATATGAATCTGCATTTCCATGTGTGATATTGTTTTTAAAATATGTCTGTGTTTAATTTACATCATGTAATTATCTTTCATGGATGTTGCTTGGAAAGCAAAGATAGTGTACAATAAGATAATCTTGTTTATATTACATAGGTAATTACATATGAAGGAGTGCATGAGTTAATAAATCCCAGGAATGTGAGGCTGCTGCACAGCTATGCAGTGTTCTATTGATCAAATGTGTAATAATATCCACAGTATGTATAAAATATACAGTATAACAGGCAAAGCGTCTCGGAAACATGCCCATTTAGGTAAGCTAATCCCTCAAACAAAGCACGCAAAGCAGATTAATTTCCATTTTTAACATACTGGTGTTTGTAATAAAAATGGATTTAGTTTGGAGCTGTGTGTTTTTTTCTCTTCCATTACCATGACATTTTCAAAGCTTATTATAAAATATGTGCATCCACTGAGGTACATATTTAGGAACAAATATCAGATGTGGGAATGCAAAAAGTATGTCAAATGCAAAAAATGAATTTGAAATGCAGATGCGTTAAAGGATCATTTGCAGTCCTTTATTTAATACATACTCTTTTGAAGGAGTACATTTGAAATTAATCAAATATTTTTAGCATGTAAAAAAAATCAAACAGCCTCTAATGTATTACCATATGTTTTATATGTAATTTTTCGGCCGTGTAATTTACCTTTTTGGTTTCTCCTGATCAATTTCCTAAGGTCATTTAAAACTATTCATTAAATAATCCTCCTTCCTCTCTTAAATGAAGTATTTTGCACCTCCATCCTTAAACCTGTTAATACCATATCACTTATGTTAAATAATTATTTACACATACTGTATACTTATCTGCTTTATACAATGATATATATTTATTATATTTATTGTGACAAATACATGTAATATTATGAATCCTTTTTTATATTTGTCCAACCTATATGGTCTCTAGCATGCCATTACATTTCAGGGCGATTATGATGCACAATGAGTATGATGCTCTCTGAGTAAACATATGCATTCCCCATATGAACGCCATAGATAGCTGATTCCCCCGTGCCTTTTCTTCACAGCTACATGTATGGCATCCTGTTGTGTAATTGGTCAATTTTATGATGAAAGAACAGAACGCACTTCACAAAGTATTTGTATGGATTTCTGTACATGCCGCAGTGAGCACCGCAGGGTGAAAGAGACAGAGGGGGAAAGAGACAGAGGGGAAAGGTGAAAGACACAGGGGAGGGAGGAGGGGGAAGAGACACAGGGGAGGGAGATGGGGGAAAGAGTCAGAGGGGGAATGAGACAGAGGGGAAAGGGGGAAAGACACAGGGGAGGGAGGAGGGGGAAAGAGACAGAGGCGAGGGAGATGGGGGGAAGAGACACAGGGGATGGAGAGGGAGAGGAGGGGAAAGAGACACAGGGGAGGGAGATGGGGGAAAGAGTCACAGGGGAGGGAGAGGGGGGAAAGAGACACAAAGGGGGTGAGAGACACATGTAATATTATAATGTCATTTATGATGGGTAAACGACTAGTATTTGTGATATTAGGATACAGAAGAGCATCAGTATACAGCAAAACACATTCTGTTTTAGGATTCATGATGAGGTTACAAATTCATTAGTATGTTTAAAATCTGAGAAAGCATAACAGTTTAAAAAAAAGATATATTATTAAAACACACACAAAGAACAAGGTGGAGCACTTCCCATGAAAAAAAATAATTATACTTCTTTACCACAACCAGCAAATGGGCCAATATAGGAGGCCACAATTGCTTCTTTTGAACAACTGTAGTTGATATAAAGATTGGAAACGACTTTATGATATATGATCTACAGCAATCTGGACCAAACATGAACAAAACCTCATTTATATTTTTTTCTACAGAGGTCAGAAACAAGTTAAAATAGTCTGAACTAATTGCAACAATCCCTTTCCACACTTTGTGTGTTTATATATAAACACTGTCAGATTAAATATATAACATTCAATTTATGAATGTACTTTTGTTTAACAGTTGTCGACTTATTGCAATAAAGAGTTACTATTATTAAAACATATTATTTTGATTCCTCAATTTCCTTGATGTTCTTTGCAGACTGGAACTAAGGAAAAATAAATTAGAGAAAGTGGACAATTTTCCCAATATAATTAGATCAAAGGCACACAAACTATTTAATGAATTATGTTAGACCACAAAACAATTTACTAGTACATGACAGACAGCAGATTGACAATATGTTTCCAAGAAGCATATTTCACTTGTTCCACAATTACCTGGTCCCTAATGCCTCAAGGTTTAATGTTGTTCTATGGTTGGACATCTGGTTCCAGCATATGTATCTCACACCTCTGTGTCCTTCTTCTCCAAACATGCTGTTTCCTCTGTTTCACTTGTAAAAGAGAATCAAAATAATGATCTGAATACAAATGAAAGAATATTTTAACAAGTTACTGGTCATTCTGTTGATGAAAAATGGTTAAATGTCCACTGTAAATTGAAATAAAAGTGACTACGAACATAATTTAGTCATTAAGCTATACATTAAGCTATACATGTTGATGCCTCAACTGGCCGCTAGATGCACCCATGATAGGTTTATAGAACTGTGTGTATGGGAGAGGGGCTTTATTTCTGGAGAGCAATGTTTGCATTTATTGATGCAAGCAGCATGATTCTGGGCCTGTGATGGAGAAGGGGTGTGGTGTCAATTTTAGTCAGAACCAGTTATTTAACAAAGACTCCTGAGCTCTCGCTGTTCCATCCTCCCACCCCTTCTTCCACTGAGAGATTAAAAACACATACCAATCCCACTCTCAGGAAGTGATGTTACAGACAAAATAGATTCATCTACAGCTAATGTTTCTAGTTTGTTATATACTTCACAAAACAAGTGTATTTTCCTTGAACTACAGTGGTTAGATTGTGAGTTTTCAATCGTGTGTCCGTGTCTTGGAAAAAAGCACTAAGTACATTTGATTATATGCTCAAAAACAGGGCCCTCCATTCTTTATAAGGTGTTAAGTTTGTCTTTTGCCATGTACTAAACCCCTGTACAGCGCTACGGAATATGTTGGTATGATATAAATAAAGATAATAATAATAATAATACTTGTTATCTAATCTAGTTAACTAATTATGTTCCATATAAACCATAAGTTCTACTTGTTTATTTAAAAAGTCACCTATTATTTCCTCACATTCAGGCTTGGTTTCTCAAATGTCTTTAACTGGCATTTCGGTTTTTATCTCATACAATTATTTTTTTCATTGGACCTTCTGTACTGTAAACTGGAAGTGCCTGTATTTCCTTATGGCACACAGCAGGGGGCAGTGCAGTTTTGCTGTTGCTTGAGCTTAACATATATCATCATTGCTTTGTGAATGTTTAGCTTACTAATATATGCTTCTTTTGACTATATATACAATTATATATATATATATATATATATATATATATATATTTATATTTATCACACATTGTACATACCTGTGTCTTAATGAGTATATATCAATATTTTAAGAATGCATAGATTTGGTACTTAAAGCAATTAAGCAATTTAGAGTGGAAATCAGTCATAAAAACTACTGTTGCTATTACATGCTCCACATATAGATTCCTACTGTCTTACTGTGGGAGTTCTAGCTAAGTGTAAGGTCCCCCTGCTTTAAGAGTATATTAGTTTATTCTGCTATTACTTGACCACTATGACCACTATTAATTACCATGTACATTCGAAGATCTACGTCAACTCACTACGGACCAAAAATTACTTGTATTTCCATAATTTGCTATGGCTTTTAAAAAGTCTTATCGAGTGCAAGTAAACACTATCATTATTAATAAATATGTAGATTTCCTTGTGTTGATTGAGGCAGGGAAGTGGTGAATAAATGGTAAAATTGAAACTAAAATGTATGCCTACCTCCTGCATTAATAAAAATTATTTTGGCTCCCTCGATACCCTTATACTAGCTGGGATCTATCAGATCCCCTCTCCCCCCAACCTCTTTTGTTGGTGTGGAGAGGGAAAAAAAAGCAAGGCAAGCTGTTACGGGCCGCAATCCGGAAGGCCTGCGGGAATTAGGCTGCAATGTGCTTACGACCCGTATGACTTAGGACCAAAACCCGTACATGCACTGTGCGCCTCGCAAAAATCCGACTTTAACGGCTGAACCACGGAACTCTGAACACTTGAAAATAACAACAAATATGCCTCAAATTATCTTACACACTCACACACACCACAGTGGGAAAGGCAGGGAGCCTGTGAGTAAGGTTCCAAGTTAATTTGAGCCATATTTGCCATTTTTAACAATCAAAAATCGCCTACGCAAGAAAAAAAATGGCTACCGAAAAAACGCAACACGACAAAAACGAGACGTAAAACTAGCCAGAAGGACGTAAAACTGGCCCATAGGACATAAAAACGAGCCCTAAGCAGTAACACTTAATGCAAGCTAGTAACACTTAACCCAAGGGAGAAAGACAACCCAAGACAGTAACACTCAAGCCCGACGCCTATAAAGTACACAGGTGCTCATTGCGAGTCACGCAATGAGCGCATAAAGGCGCTCATCATGGGGCTTGCAAGGAGCTCCGAAGGTGATCATTCAAAGGCAGGAAAGTTGCGGCTCGCTATGAGTGCCAAAGGTGCTCAGAGGGCCCATAGCCTCGCATTGTGTGGCAAACACCATTGCCAGGCTTACAATTTTACTCCCGTCATTTTTGACGGGCAGTTCCTAGTATATATATATTTGTTTAGAAAATGTTAACTTAATATAGTATTATCATGCCCAGGGCCTGAATGGACTTTTTTACACTATGGTCTGGGCCTGGACTTGCAAGAAGTTACCCTGTTTATTGTTATAGTTATGTATTTTGTGTTGCTTATGGTTAAAACAACATTTATATTGTATGTATTTATGTATTTTGATTATGTTACAGAGTTGTTATCTGGTGATGACTCACATGGCCCCACCTAAAAAAATAAACACAGGGGATCTTGGGTAGATAAACAGATAGTTTGAGTGCTTACAACAGATTGTTTATAGTTGATGTATTACCAGGATAGTTTAAGGGCCTGATGTCATCAGATGTACAGGGTTTCCAGTAAGCAGGGGCAGCGTATTGCTAATTGGTCTCTTCTATGTACCTAAGGATGGGGCTTACTGTGATTGGCCAGCCTGTGGATAAGAAAACTGTATATACGTTGCTAGTTTTGATTAAAGGATGAGTCCTGATTTTTTCCACATAAACAAAGTGTAGAACTATTTATTGTGTGCCTGTATCATCTGCACATATTCTTGAGCGTGGTCCCTATCCTGAAGCTATCTTCTGTACCAGAGGTAGTAAGAACTACATGATCCTGCTGGGGTAGGCTGGAACTACGTTCTTGTCAAGCCACATTGAAGAAGCAGGTCGTGACATAAATTAGGATGCTTAGTACAGATATAAACAAAGCAAATGTATAGTTAAAACAAGATCTGTGTGGGACTAAAATAGTAAGGACAGTGTGTAAACCAGAAGTAAAGTTAGACGGTCATCATAGAAATACTCTTTAATATAGCTTAATTTCTTTAACTCTGCAACCTTGATTTAAGAATGAAAGTACCACAATTTGTCAATGATGATCTATGTGTACCAACCAATGGTAAAATGCAAATACACTAAAGTGAGGAGGTGCAGCTCATTAGTAAATTTGGATAAGTTTTTCTTTACAAAAAGATACTCTTATAATTAACACAGGTACATTATTCAATTCCTTGAAAATGCTATTGACACAAGAACAAGTTGTTTCTGCTGTAACTTATTTGTTATTCATCTCCAGACCTATAGTGCCATTTACCTAACTGTAAGTGCTCTTCATGTTGTGAAAGAGCACAAGATTGTATGTTAAAATGATCTATTTGTTTTAAATTACACTAATAACAGCTAACAAAAATTATAGTTTTAAATCTGTTTACATACAAAGTCTCTCCTGCTTACTGGTTGTGGCATGAGTAATAACAGATGACCAAGCACACAGTGATGATAGTGATTAGCAGTTTTTCAGGACTGCACTTTTAACCCATAACTGATCTGTTTAGGTGATACCAGCCTTTCATGCTCTGCACACAAATATTTGGTAAGGGTTACCTTTTTTTTCTTTTGCTCACTACTCTGAGCTGCAGCTAGGGTTCTGGCAGTGGGCAGTCAGTAACACATGTAAACACAGATTTTGACTTCTCAGTGAAAAATGCCCATATTTTAAAAATTCATCAGCTATTCCTCATACAGATTTGTTTTTCCATTTTGTGTTGTATTTTTTTTAGGTTATTGGGGAAATTATGAATCAGTCTTTTAAAAATACATTTCTAATTTGGAATATATTTTTCTAAGTTCTCTTTAATAAAGAAACACCAGTTCAATGAGAACAATAGGGAGGCATGAAAGCTTCACCCACCAGTATATGATATTTATGGTGTCTTTTAAATGTTATCTTGTTTTTTTAAGTGCTAAATTAATCCTCACATGTAACCACATTTTCTACAACTTACTGATCCCCCTACATTTTTATTGCTACAAACAAAGTGTCCTTACCAATATTTTTCAAAGTAATATAGATATGATGGATAAATTGATATTTAACCCACTTTTAAACTAGAGACATCTCTCCTTAGGACATTCAGTATATTGTTTCTAATGTGAAGTTACATTTCAGTAGATTAAGCAGTAGTGAGTATGGACATTTATTGATTTGTGTCTTTATTATCATGGAAAGAAAATAGAGTTTTAACTCCGATAGTACTCTAGGCCAGAACTTGGCGCTCCATGGCGTGGAGTCCTTGTGGGAAACTAAAGATGAATGACTTATAGAAGTCACTTGAACTAGTTTCCTGCCAGTCTAGACATGCACACTGACCCTATTGCAAATGGACAGCTTCCTCTTAGACACACATAGGTGCATGGTTTATATCTATTTGTGCTTCACATGAATTAACTGTAGTACAACCATCTCCCCAGTAATGGAAAACAACAATCAAACCGTTTAGCATATGACTGCAAGTCGCCCAGAACTGGCGTTGGGCAACCCTGATGTTAGACCCACTAGTAACCAAGTTGTGGACATGATACCTTTCTCCATCTGGCTTCTGCAATAGAGGAAGCAAAGCAACTTGTGGGAATGGTCAGCTCATTCCCTGGTCACTGGTGCTTTCCACTGAGCTGACCATGACCACTTCTCTAGTGGACTTTCATATATTACCACTGGATAAAATTATGTATTTATGATGGTGGTCATGACCTAAGTTATTCAGTTACTGTTATGGCTGACAATGAAAAGTAAAACATGGGGTCCTCCCAGTTGTGTTCTATACTACTACTACTACTACTACTACTACTACTACTACTACTACTACTACTACTATCATTAAACCATTATAATAACATTATAGTGTGACAACTTACTGATATATTAGGGAAAACACAAACTGTCTGTATAATTGCTTAAAACCTGCTGTACTATGTTGTGTTTATAAAACACTGCATTGTCAGCCCTTATATGTGGCTCACAAAGTCTCTGCTTGTACTCAGTTATTTGCAATGCTAAATTATAACAAACTTTGTATTAAACATTATAAAGACACACTATATCATGGTAAACATAACACTTTTTTTCTGCGGCTTTTGAAATGAAACTTTACAGAAAAAGCCCCGACGAGGATCCATAGTCCGTCTCTTCACCCCGCGGGGCATGCTGGGAGAAGTAGTTTTTGTTCCTGTGTTTCTCCTTGCAATGGCTGCCTGCTAGTAGGTAATATTTGTGTTTTACCTCCCGTGCCTTTTTAACAAACGTACACGTTGACAGCATTACACCGGGCGTATGGGGCAAAGCTCTGAAATATTAGTATAAAACGAGTACATTTGTATCGAATGTGTGTGCATGTAGTACAGGAAGAGAGCATGCACTGGATGGCCATGACATGTAATCACATTCATACACAGTTTAAGTGTGTCACACAGGGGCTTCAACGGGGTCTCACCCAGTCCCCAGGTGTCACACACACGGGATCTCCCCCACTTGTCACACTCAGGGGCGCACTCCTAGCTGTCACACACATGGAATCTACCCCAAGTGTCACACACAGGGGGTCACTCCCAGCTGTCACACACATGGAATCTACCCCAGGTGTCACACAAAGGGGGTCACTACCAGGTATCACACACAGGGGGTCACTCCTAGCTGTCACACACATGGAATCTACCCCAAGTGTCACACACAGGGGGTCACTCCCAGCTGTCACACACATGGAATCTACCCCAGGTGTCACACAAAGGGGGTCACTACCAGGTATCACACACAGGGGGTCACTCCTAGCTGTCACACACATGGAATCTACCCCAAGTGTCACACACAGGGGGTCACTCCCAGCTGTCACACACATGGAATCTACCCCAGGTGTCACACACAGGGGGTCACTCCCAGGTCTCACACACAGGGGGTCACTCCTAGCTGTCACACACATGGAATCTACCCCAAGTGTCACACACAGGGGGTCACTCCCAGCTGTCACACACAGGGGGGCACTCCTAGCTATCACACACATGGAATCTACCCCAGGTGTCACACACAGGGGGTCACTCCCAGGTGTCACAAACAGGGGGTCACTACCAGGTATCACACAAAGGGGGTCACTACCATGTATCACACACAGGGGGTCACTCCCAGGTGTCACACACAGGGGGTCACTCCCATCTGTCACACACAGGGGGTCACTCCCAGGTGTCACACACATGGCATCTCCCCCAGGTGTCACACACACGGGATCTCCCCCACTTGTCACACACAGGGGCGCACTCCTAGCTGTCACACACATGGAATCTACCCCAGGTATCACACACAGGGGGTCACTCCCAGCTGTCACACACAGGTGTCACTCCCAGCTGTCACACACAGGTGTCACTCCCAGCTGTCACACACAGGACGTCACTCCCAGGTATCACACAAAGGGGGTCACTACCAGCTGTCACACACAGGTGTCTCTTCAAGCTGTCACACACAGGACGTCACTCCCAGCTGTCACACACAGGTGTCACTTCAAGCTGTCACACACAGGACGTCACTCCCAGGTATCACACAAAGGGGGTCACTACCAGCTGTCACACACAGGTGTCTCTTCAAGCTGTCACACACAGGACGTCACTCCCAGGTATCACACACAGGATGTCACTCCCAGGTATCACACAAAGGGGGGCACTCCTAGCTGTCACACACAGGCGGGCACTCCTAGCTGTCACACACATGGAATCTCCCCCAGGTGTCACACACAGGGGGTCACTTCCAGCATTCCACACAGGGGGTCACTCCTAGCTGTCACACACAGGGGAGCACTCCTAGCTGTCACACACAGGGGCGCACTCCTAGCTGTCACACACATGGAATCTCCCCCACATGTCACACACAGGGGGTCACTGCAAGCTGTCACACACTGGGGGATCTCCCACAGATGTCACACACTGGGGGTCACTCCCAGGTGTCACACACAGGGGATCTCCCCCAGGTGTCACACACAGGGGGTCTCCCCCAGGTGTCACACACAGGGGGTCTCCCCCAGGTGTCACACACAGGGGGTCACTTCCAGGTGTCACACACAGGGTCCCCCAGAGGTCACACAGGAGCTCCCCCGGGTGTTACACACAGCAGGTCAATTCCCAGCTTTCGAACACTGGGGCTCCCCAGGTGTCACACACAGGGCTCACTAGCTGGTGCACACAGGAGGTCACTTCCAGGTGTCACACACAGGACGCCACTCCCAGGTGTCATACACATGGCATCTCCCCCAGATGTCACACACAGGGGGTCACTCCCAGGTGTCACACACAGTGGGTTACTCCCAGCATTCCACACGGGGGGTCACTCCCAGGTGTCACACACATGGGATCTCCCCCAGGTGTCACATACATGATATCTCCCCCAGTGTCACACACAGGGGGTCACTCCAAGCTGTCACACACAGGGTGGATCTCCCACAGATGTCACACACAGGGGACCACTCCCAGGTGTCACACACAGGGGGCCACTCCCAACTGTCACACTGGGGCTCCTCCAGATGTCACACAGGAGCTCCCCCTGGTGTCACACACAGCAGGTCACACCCAGCTGTCACACACTGGGGCTCCAGGTGTCATACACAGGGCTCACTAACTGGCACACACAGGAGGTCACTTCCAGATGTCACACAGGGGCTCCCCAGTCCCCAGGAGGTCACTCCCAGCTGTCACAAACAGGACTTCACTCCCAGCTGTCACACACAGGGGGTCACACCCAAATGTCACACAGAGACTACCCCAGGTGTCACACACAGGAGGTCACACCAAGCTGTCACACACAGGAAGTCACTCCCACGTCCCACTCCCAAATGTCAGCTCCATGTGAGTGTCCTAGACATGGCTGCCTGTACACACACAGCAGCTTCACATAAAGTGTATTTATTGAAAGAGGGACTCTCTTGGTTCACAATTCTGGCCTTATTAAGTTTCACAACTCCACTTCCCTTCTCTGAGAAGTTATTGAAGTTGAGAGGAAATTGTCTCCATTTAATAACATTTTCTACAGTAATCTTGTACAACCGGCATATGAGGTCTAATTTTGTAGCACAAATGGATACAATGACCTGAAACAAAGGTAAAGTGCACAATAATTTTGCATTTATTTGCACAGTAGCAATATCGATTTATGTGATCTCTCATATTCATATTGACTACTGAGCTATAGCTTTAGTGCCCTGTGCAGCTCTATTCCTTCGGCTACCTAACAAAAGGGAAGCACATATGAAGTGTAATCAAGAACCAGTTTCCTACAACCAGGGAATGTGCTTATAACTCTTGTGAAACAGCTGACTGTTCTGAATTCACACGGGTGTCTGTTTGCTTAATTGATTTCTTGTGTTTTTTGCAATCTTAATACTAAAGGGAAGCATGCCTTTTATAACTAGGGGGTAACCCCAAAGTATAAATAATATACAGTTATACAGGTAAGGGGAGAAGATAGACCTTGAAGATTACCCACTAGTTATACATAGTGTGCTTCCCTTTATTATTGCTTTTGACAGTTTACACTAGAGGGAATTTGGTACTGTAGAGAGCGAGACACTCCTATCCACATATGGTGGATGATAGCCACTGTCTGGTGGGATTTAATCCTCACACAGTGCATTCAGTATAATTATTTTGTGTGACGTTGGATTAATTGAGACTCTTGATTTAACACTCCGTTCTTAGATAATTAAAGAGCAATGTATTTCTGCCACACAATAGACATGTTTGGTCATTACTAAATGTTATCTACAGTACCTTATCTCCCTTAACAACCTATGCCTTTGTTTATATTGGTTCTTTGCAATATACAACATTATTTGTTGCTTTTGTTCTCTGGTTTGGAGACCCTTACACTATTTTATGTTCCACACCATTCAGTTGTGTGAAGCACTTGTGACTGCACCTTCCATTTCAAACTTACCTTTACTTAAAATAAGGCATGCAATAACATTTGCTTTTTTTAAACTATTGATGCTTTTTATTTATTGTATTTAAAAGTTGCTCATTTTTGTGTCCTGAAGCTTCAAACCTGCCCAAAAAGATGGCATGCTTTGGAATAAATGGGGTATGATACAAATTATGCACAGAGACTGTTATTTGTTTGAAATACATCAAAATACTGTCATTTTTTGTATTCTTTCTAAATCTGCTTTTTTTCTGTTTTATAGCAACCAAACCTGGGACTGTGAAACCCTGGTGATTGCTGCATGTCATGATCTCTGCAGAAGGCAGGGAGAAGAAAGAGGATGATTGCTAGTACTGGCTCCAGCGGGCTTTGTGAGTATTGCATTCACATCATGATAATGTCATAACATATTGCTATCTTTCCCACACAATCTAACAAAACATTGTAAATTGCTTTTATTCAGTATTTATACAGAGTCCATATAGTCAGAAACATTGCACAAAGGTTACAGTAAATACATAAGTAAGCTCCTGTATCTTGAGAGCTTACAATATACACGTGGAGATATTAGAGGCACTAAATAATTGTAAATAATAGCCAGTTCCACACTATGACAAATTGTGAATTTAGGTGCTTCAAGTTGAAGTATGAGCCATCGAAACTGCTGCATTGGTTTAAGGGTCAGCAAAGTTACTGGTTATGCTCTGCATCATCAGCAAAATACATTTAGACTATCAGCTGTTTCATGTTCCAAACAATTTGTAGTTTATAAGCACTTGGTCCTCAACTATAAAGCTGTCAATGAGCATTTCTGATCCCTCCACTAACCAGGAGGTTCTGGCTAATAAGATTTCAGTGCAAAGCCATGTGAAACAAAGATCGCAGACACCAGGTGGTAGCAAGACTAATCAATCTAGTCACATACTTGGGTTCTAAGCACTCTTCAGCTTCACGTGGCTTTACACAGAGCCCCAGGAAGGGTAATTCACAATTACTGATAATATTCACCCACTTAGCGCCACGTTTACTTAAAGGAATTTTTTTTTTTCAAAACATAAAAATTGATAACATACATGTTATTAACTTTAGCTATAAGGTATATATGAAACCTCTTCTGTGTCATTGTATCGTTCGCCAGTCATTGTATCGTTCGTCTTCCTCTCAGTGACCCTATGGACTGCTGCAGGCCAGGCTCATCTTGTGTCTGGTTGTGCTAATCCATCAGGTTTTCATGGCAAAGATACTGGAGGGGGTTGACAGTTCCTTCTCCAGTGGACCGTGATTTGTCTGACCTCTCTGCTATGACTTGTCCATCTTGGGTGACCCTACATGGTATAGCTCACAGTTTCATTGGAGTACACAAGCCCCAAGCGATTCAGAGGGGGAAAGGGATTTAAAGCATGTGATAAAAACATTTCTTGAATTCAGTTTAGGGGTTGAC
The DNA here is from genome assembly GCA_027410445.1 of Discoglossus pictus. NCBI lineage: Eukaryota > Metazoa > Chordata > Amphibia > Anura > Alytidae > Discoglossus > Discoglossus pictus. The sequence goes on along the minus strand of CM050164.1, from coordinate 319,767,270 downwards.
TCCCTCAGAGGCACTGCTGTATATATAAGAAGGCTGCACAAAGTACGGCATTCAAACTAGACAGGTGTTATGAGTGAACACCTAAGAAAGCTAGCACTACTGTCACGTTCCTCCTCAAACTAAACAGAAGTGAAACAAGCACTAGCATGTATTCAGTGAAGTGCCAATCCCACACTTTCACCAACATCTTGGAGTGACTGGCAACTTTTCATGCAGATCATCCGATGTGATATACCTTATCGTGTATATCAAATGTCCTGGAGTATTCTTTGTAGTTGAATAGGTACATCAGTTTGCTTCAATATAATATGAATCAAAACAAAACAGAGACACCTATTGGAGCTGCTAGAAAGGACACAGCATCTGCGATCAGAGGGTCACAGTACTGATGGGGGATCTTCTGGATAGCGAGAGACCGAAAGATCTGTGAATACAAAGACATGCAAAACCTTGGAACTTTAAGATGTAGACTAAATGCATGTCATGCTACTCCATATAAAGTAAATCCTTTCCTCCGTGAACACTCATTAAAATTGCTCACTTCGTACAGAGACTGCCTTTAATACTTAAAAAACTTTTCACACCAGTGGATCAACAATTTCCTCTCTTCACTGATGTGATAATGTAAATCTTATCTATGGTCTAATCAGTGTTAAACTATGAACAGCTTGCCTATATGTGCTGCAAATATTCCATATTTCATCTGAGAATTTGCTTTAACAAATGGATTATAGGCCTGAATGCTTACAATACATTCCTACTCAGTTAATTAAAAGGTATCATCTCCATTAACATGGTCTTCTATAGATACACTGAACAGACTAGATGGATCTATTTTTTCGGCCTTCAATCCTATGCTTTTGTGAACTAATGCCATATCAAACTGCTTATCTGCTTATTTGTCAGCTACCATACCATTTAACATTCCCTGAATCTCATTGGAGATCTGAGGCCAGTCTTCTGTAGTAGTGTAATGCATATCTTGCACATTAACGTTACCTCCAACAATAAAAGATAGTTACATAGTAATTGATTTTGAAAAAAGACAATCAAGTTAAACCTTTTTAGATTTCTTCTGATCTTTGTAATATGCTGATTCATTGTTAAGTGATAATTGATCCAGAGGAAGGCAAACAGAAAAACAATTGAACATTGCCAATTGACTCAGAAAGGGAAAACAATAAAATTCCTTCCTGACCCCAGATACTGGCAATAGGATTCCTCCCTGGATCAATATTCCTTCTTTAGTTATCCTGGACATCCCTGAATACCCTTTTTATTCAAAATAATATCCAATCGCTTTTCAAAGTTATCTATCGAATCCGCTGTCACCACCTCCTTTGTAGAGAATTCCACAGTTTAACCACAGTTTTACTGTGAAGAACCCTTTTATTTTTTTAAGGTGGAATCTTTTTATTACTAAACTCAAGGGGTGTCCTCTTGTCAGTTGAAAACCTCTTGGCACAACAAGTTCACTTTACAAAGACTTATATATTATCCCTGGATGTATTTAAATAGAGAAAATACATTTAATTTGGTTAGTCTTACTTCATAGCTTAGCTTCTCCATTCCCTTTATTAGTTTTGTCGCCCTTCTTTGTACTTTTTCCAGCTCTAAAATATCCTTTTTTCAAAGTGATGCCAAAATGTGTACTCCATTTTCTAAATGAGGGCGTACTATGGATTTGTATAGTGGCAGAATTATATTTGCTGCCCTTTCTTCTATACCCTTAATACATGCTAATATTTTACTTGTCTTTGCAAATGCTGCTTGGCATTGAGCATGGTTACGTAGATGATTGCCCACAAGAATCCCTTTCAATATCTGATACCCCTAGATTCGCTCCATTAAGATTATACATTGCATGGTGGTTTTTCCTTCCCAAATGCATAACCATACATGTATTTGTATTAAATCTTTAGATTTTAAGGCTGCAAGTTTTCAATGTTGCATGGCACTCTGGGGAAAGCACTATGGACACCAGGTTCTAAGCTCAAAGACAGGACCCTCCATTCTTTGCAATGTGTTAATATTCAATATGTCTTTGCCTAGAAATTAACCTATGTATAGCGCTACAGTTGCCTTAATCCAAGTTCCTACTAACCACCTCATGGAAATAGATTTGTTTGACATGATCTATCCCTCATAAATCCACGTTGACTCCAACTTATAATCTTCAAACAGACATATTCTTGTATATTATCTCTTATTAACCCTTCTAAAAGCTTCCCCACTACAAATGTGAGTTTTACATGTCTAGAATTCCCTGGATTTGCTCCCTTCTTAAATATAGGTATCACCTCTGCTTTTCTTATCTGGTAGCAATACTATTGAGAGTGACTCTTGAAAAATCAGCTATAATAGTTAGTAGATGTGAGTAGTGCCTGCACGATGCGTACTGCACAGGCGTTACTTACATCTTGATTTCCTGCACTGATGGTGAATGGCTGAACTCTGCATGCGCAACCCACCTGCAGTGTTTGTGCGCATGCGTTGCAGGTTGAGAGAAAGGGACAGATTGAGAGAGACAGAGGCAGAGAGGGACAGCAAGGGAGGGAGAGAGAGGGGGAGAAGCAGAGGGAGGGAGAAAGGGATATGGAGAGAGAGTGAAAGGCGAGAGGGGGCAGAGAGAGAGAAAGAAAGGTAAAGAGAGAGAGGGAGTGAGGAAGAGAGAGAGGGAGGTAGATATAGGGGGGGAGGCAGAGAGAGAGTCAGCCTGTTTCACATTGTAATGTTCTTATAGCGTCCTCCCTGGCCTTCTTCCCATTAATATATATTTTTTAAAAGCTAGCGTTCGTCTTGCTCTTCTCTGCAACTAACTTTTCATTTTCTATTTTAGCCAGTCTATTTAGTTAGGATTTGAAAGCCCAGTCTATACATTGTATTGAGTTGCATTGAGTTTTTGTTGGCCCCATACAGTTTTTTTTTTTAATTGCGATCACTGTTTCCCAAAGGTTGCCCTATTTCAACATTTGATACCATATCCATATTATTTGTGACTAGGAAAATGCCCGTCAAAAATGACGGGAATAACATTTTAAGCTTTTGGTGCTCATTGCAAGTCTCTCCCCCTGCCTGCTTCCTCCTTGTCTCCTTTCCCCCCTCTTCTCCCTCCCTTGTGTCTCCTTTTCCCCCTCCTCTCCCTCCCTTGTGTCTCCTTTTCACCCTCCTCTCCCTCCCTTGTGTCTCCTTTTCCCCCTCCTCTCCCCCCCTTGTGTCTCCTTTTCCCCCTCCTCTGCCTCCCTTGTGTCTCCTTTTCCCCCTCCTCTGCCTCTCTTCTGTCTCCTTTCCCCCTCCTTTCCCTCTCTTTTGTCTCATTTGCATTTCCTTTCTATTATATTTGGGAGTTTATAGCATACATGTGTATGTCACTATTCATTTGAACACATAATTCACCTATTAATAACAACCCCTTAGACCTCTCCCAGTCTCCCTCTATATTAAAGAGGCAATTTAAAGGCCCATTATACTTCAACACTCTACATTAGGGTTCTCAACCCTACTCACGTCCCATTGCTGGGCCAGAATATAAGGATATCCTTACGTGTCCTAAAGTATTGGTGTATAAATCAATGGTTACTGAGCAACTGACAACTCACCATGCGCATTGCTGGCCAGGACACGCACATGCCCATTGCTGGCCAGGAAACGCACATGCCCATTGAGCACACAGAGACAGAGTGAGACAGAGAGGGCGCAGAGACAGACAGCACAGAGAGAGAGACAGCACAGACATTTGAAGATAACATTATGTGATGTGATGGGCAAGTTACTAGTTTTATCTAACAGTAGTAGTAAATAGTTACATTGTATTTAGTTGTTAGATTCTATCAATTGTATTTCATTACAAAAGCATATTGTGTATGGGACATTAAAAAACAATGTGTATTTTAGACATTAGGGAACATGATGTATATGAAGATTTGTTTATTTGGAGCTGTAAAAATGCTTTTGCATGTTGCACATTATTTTAGGGGTTGGTAAAACTGAAAGTCTCTTACTAGTGGATGACCTTTTAAAATGTGTTGGTAGCTAAGTCTATGGCTGTTGTAACTTTCCCCTTGTGGTTGATTTGCCACATTTATACAGCAAGTATATGTGGGTTACTTTTGATGCTATAATAAACAGTTTATATATTTTAAAGATGATAGTTCAATCTTTAGTTTTGTGTGTGGAGAGAAAGATGTCAATCTGCCACTGTACCTAATAATAATAATAATATCAAAAATGCATCCGAGTTAATTGGGGTTCTTCATGTCCTATTGGTGAAATCAGGCTGTCACATATTTATTTTTTTGTATTCTGAAGGTAATAACACTTGCTATTTCTCTTTTGCAGATAAAGCTCCTGTATCCAAAAGCCTCTTACTTGTCCCAAGTGCATTGTCTGTTTTACTGGCACTCCTACTTCAACATTATCAGACATATTTTGTGTATAACTTGCAATCAATAAAAGAAGATTTTCATGTAAGTAACAACATTTGGTGCCTTACAATTTATTTAAATGTGTTGTGTGAAAATGCACACAGAGAGCTGTACAAAAACATTTTGCCATAAGAAAAACACTAAGCACTGAACGCTGATATTCTAATGTTTAACTGCTAATACATTGAAAATAAATAAAAAATATTATTAAAAATACAAATTCTAACAAAACTGTACAGAAAATATATATTAAATGTAAAGAACAAATGCCGTTGTGACAGAGCACTACCAACTGGTGTTACATTTTTATATTAGTGGCAGTTTTTACAAACCAAAATAATAACTGCTCAATAATTGGATACGAGTGTTAAATTGAACTTCATCAAGGTGTCATGGTTTGTCAAATAAAAAATAATCTGATAAAATGCTTGCTTTTACTCGTTAAATGCCTACACAGCACTAAACGCTGTGTGCCATTTGAACTAAAGACATGTTGGATAATACTTCTACTTTAGTTTTATCTTACACTATGTCTACTAGATTTTACTTTGACTAAAGTTCTCAAGCACTTCACTCTAGATACATATACTGCCCAAAAACTTTATAGAGCTCACCAGCATAAACATACAAAATGTGGATTATAATGTTGCTTGATTTTAAGGGTTGACCAGCTGATAAGCAAATGAAATGTAGGAAATATGTAACTGTTATGCATTTATTCTCTTCTACTATATAATAGTATGTATATGTCATATAATCAATAATGTTAAGTGAATATGCTCTTCTCTCTGCACAAATCTTATAAGGGATTGAATTAAACCACAATCCCATCTACAGTTCACTCTTCAATGACAATCTTAGTATAAATTGTTAACACCAATATGTATGTTAAACACCAATCATTAGACCCGTGTAACAGTTTTGTCACTATGACTTATGCTCTTCACATTTCTTGGAATTATAATTATTATCCAGAATGTTAGCTTCTAAATACATGATCATTTCTCCTTTAAGATCATATACAAAGTTATGTGTTACACAGTGGTATCTTGAGAGTGCTGTATCTGGAGTTCTGATGTATCTATTTTGTTCAGTGTTTTCCACTTTGTTTTCCACTTTGAAAGAATCACAGTTTATATTGTTTGGATATATATGTAAATACTATTTGGCAAGTGAAGCAACATCCATGACATGTCCTATTTTAACATATATCTTACATGTTGATATATGGTCTGCAAGTTCTAAATTGCTAAACAGCAGATTTTTCAGTTATTGTAGTGCACATCCATGCTTACTAGGATTAGACTCAGCCAAGACGCAAGAGGGTCTCATCTTTAGCACAAGCAACCGCTGCACAGATATCATGGCTGAATCTTAATGATATTGCTCAACTCCAGTTTTGAGGGGGTCTTCCCAGTGCATCAGATTTTAAGTGCATCTGCTTAAGCACAAGTTACTTTAACAGTATTCTTAAAATCTTCTTCAAATGTAGCCTGTTGGGTACTCCCTGGCAGTAGGGATTTGTACCTTTCTCTGTAAAATAATACCAGGATAAAGAAACACATTTTATCTACTACACCATTCAAAACACCCACTGATACATAGCTACATACCCACATCTGAAAGATTACGACTTTTAAGGGTATTTTACTCCCCCCGCTACTGCACAGGAAACATTTCCTCCAACTATACTAAACATGAGGCAAACATATAATGATTTGTATTTAAATGCTTAGTGGTATGAAAAGAAAATGTGCCCTATTAAGATACATATTAAGATATACCTAATCTTCACTAAGTCTAGATTACATCCTAACTGTAGTCACACACATAATTTTCTTGTTATTAGTTATGAAACAAAACATTCAATATTAATTAACCTTGTGTGAAAAGTGCATTTAGGGTGCATATAATATTTTTTTTATAACTAATGTAAGTATTTGTGTGTTTTATTTGTAACACAGGATTACATTTGTCTAGTGGTAAGTACGTCGTGAGGACTAGATGAAGGTCAGATACATCTTAATATGCACAACCACAGAATTGTAAGGGTATGCACTTTCTTTGTCAGTTTAAATGGGCACTAAACAGGCATATCAAATTTTTCCCAAAAGCATATAGATTCATTAATAATAGTGTTGAAACTTTATGGAAACCTTTATTATCCCTACCATTTTTAATGTCAGAAATGTTAAAGTTCTCCCGTCTTTCTGGCTCCAAGGTCGACTGGGAAAAACAAAGCTATTACCATTATACATTTCAAAATTAGACATAGACTCATCAGAATTACCTTTGACCTATCCATGGCATAAAACCAAATGTGTTATCTATGAGTACAAATGACAAAATTATTCGAGACACTTTATTACACAAATCTTAAACATTAATCCAACCGATTATAATTTAGAAAAATGGCACTCACATCCTACTTCTTGGCTGGGCAGAGTAGCAACAACAAAATTAATATTTTACACAGGCCTCTATATCTCTTCCAAACACTCTCATAATCTAAATAGTGTTCAGAACTCCTCAGTCCGCATTGACACATTTTTATGGGCCCAGAAAAATCCTAGAGTAACGAAGACAGCACTGTATTTGCCCAGACATGGAGGGAGACTAGCTATACCCAACCTGAGTAAGTATTACCAAGCAGTGGTCCTATCACAGATGTAAGTGTGGCATCTTCACCCTGAACAAAAATGATGATCAGATCTAGATAATGATTTACTACAACATACATATCTCTCACACTTCATTTGGCTAGCCAAGGAATAGGCACCAACCATTAAGATAGAATGCCCGGCCATTTTAAATTCACAAAAAATCTGGAATATCTTGGGAGAAAAATATAAACTGAGATCATTGCCCTCCCACTGATTTCATTGTCCAAGAACAATGTTTTCCCACCAGATCTTCGAACCAAACAACTTAATAACCTAGAAATATACAAATAAATATATTGTTATCTTTCAGGAACTCCAACATAACAATCAACTAACTCTGCATGATATTTTTCAGATACAGTCAACTCCGCTTTGGCCAAACTCAAGAGATTAAAAAAGCAGGCACCCAATTAACAATAGTCTTTGAGAAAATTTGCACTAGAAAACCAACCCAACAATGCTTAATATCCACATGCTATAACTTACTATTTGAAAAAGAACAAGCATGTCTAAACCGAATAAGATGTGGGACAAGTGTTGGAGGAAGATTGGCAGGACATATTAGAGGCGCATAAAGAACAGGCCTTCAAGACCCTCTTCCATTGCTACATATCACTAGATTGATTATATAAAATGGGAATTGTCCCAAATAAATTGTGATAGAAGGAGTGTGATTTAGCAAAAAATATCCCATTAGACCTATGGACGTTTTTACTCTCAAAACCAATGGATTTCCTAAATAGAAACGACAAAATTTCAGACTCACAGATTACTTTAGCGGTGGCCAAGATCTGGAACTAACCGAATCTCCCATCTTTGATTATGGTAATACAAAAAATTCATGACAATGTGGAAGCAGAAAAATTAAAAGGACTAATGAAGGGACTTTTAGAAAGACGATCCTCTCTAATCATGATTTATAATATGTTGTTAAGCTTTACACTTATCTGTAAATTTAACTTTTCCAAAAAATGTATAAAATCTGTTGTGTATTGAAATAAAAATAGACTATTGATACAATATCAAGTGACTAAAAATGAATTCTACTTATAGAGCCTGAGTGTTCCCTCTTTCACTTCCTCCCTTACCCTTCATACTCCCCTCCCCATTCCCAGTATTACTTTTTCATTGTTTGTCTCTCTTGTCTTTCTTATTTCAGATATGGACCCTGTTTTCAGGAAGAATTATCTGTCTGGATTTGAAAGACACTTTTTGTAGCAGTTTACTTATATATAATTTTAGAACATTAGAAAGAAGATATGGAAGCCAAAAATTTACAGTAAGTCACTACAAATGTTTAATTTTAAGTTTCACAAAGTCAAACATAATTCACTTTTTGTGTGATATGTTTATAACAAGGTTTGAGATAGATGCCTATACAATCAGTTTGTTCACATATATATTATATCCAATGCATTTAATAAAGAATCCATTTTATGATTTTTTCAACAGTGATTGTACAGAATTTATTAAAGGATCACTTCACAATGAAAAACAAAATGCATGTTTTAAAACTTGGAATCTAAGAGCATAATAAAGCAGAAAAAAAGTCATACAGCTAGTATGAGGCATCAAAAATCTTCAGTGTGTGAGAAAGGAGTTTACATTTCTGGAGAGCTGTGGTTGCATCATTTGATGCCACCTCCTGCTTCTGACTAGTGAGAGAGAAGGGGTGGGGTGTCAATATCAATCTTATCAGTTTTCCCTCTTCCAACGCCGATAACTATAAACATACCCCATCATCCAGCTCTCACTATGTGATGTAACACACACAAACTGTATTCCTGTACTCATAAACAGAGTCTTCAAAAATTCAAATTTGTTTTATTTTTGTAATCAGCATTACTTACACATTGTTGATTTGATATATACTTGACCTAGCCATTTATCTTACATTTTGGTCTTTCATGTCTTTTTTTCTTGAGCTTAAGATGTCCTTTAACATTTTTCAGAATCATTTACAGTTAGAGAAGTAACCCAGTATAGTGTAGAAATACTCACAGATGTATAATAAGTGACAGACCAGAAGTAAGCATTTTATGGGCCAGGTTCTGGACGTTTCCACCAAAGGCTGCAGCATTTATTTCATTTGATATGTCCGTGTTTGGGAGATGCTAGATTGTTCTGCATTTCACTTCTCTATTTATCATAACAAATCTGTTTCATGCTTTACATGATATGCAATCGGGAAGCTCTAGGTTTTTTTTTTTATTAATTTGCATGATAAGAAAAAAAGTTGTGCCTGTGTGTACACATCTTATATGTAGACAATATCTTACAACTATATAAGCTCTGATTGGCAGACAGTGGCAAACGCATACAAGGTTATTAATCCACACCGACTAACAGTAATAAGACCATTATGTAATTATATGTAATTATATGATCAAAGTAGTTTATTCAGAACAGGGAACACATTAAGATATTTTCTGATACCCTTATTGGATACACAATTAAGTAAACCATTCCATTTATCCCACCTGTTACGTTGTTGACAACAATGTTAGTTTTATGACTTGCTTTGTTTCTCCTTATTTCAGTCATTCTTATTGGGTTCTTGGATACTCTCAATTATTTTTGACCTTCTGCTGGTAGAAGCAGTGCAATATGTCGGAGGTATTACTATCAGCACCTTGCCTTCTGGACTGTAAGTTACTTTCTTATCTTTTTTTTAGCTATACCTTTTATGTGTTCAGAAAACTATAACCTATGCTAATTGAAACTGTTAAACATAACTTGACCATAACATTTTATTTTTAACAGTCCTTTAGCTGTGGTGAGTTATTTTTGCCATATAACATTTGTCATCCACCCTACAAATGTATTTATGTTGCTTAAATGTGCTTTCACTTTCTCATCAATCGATTATAAAAAAACAGAAGAATGCTACAACATAGTTAATATAAATATGTTTTTTATAAAATAATTTATCTAAAGATGATATGTTTTCAGCGGAAAAGTACTAAAGGAAAATGCATTCATTGGGATGGATTAAAACTTACTCTCAATGTTTCTGCAGTTGTGCATTATGATATCTCAGTGTGGTGTGCTCCATTGACTTGAATGGAAAGGATATATGTTTTTTACTTAACTCAATAAGTAAAGTCCAAGCATGGAAAATTGATTTTAACACATCTGTATATAGATATATAAACAGTATAATCAAACTGAAATAATAGTGATTACATTTTATAGTGATAACAATAGTCATTGTGCTATAAAGTACAACAATTACCATAAGGTTAACATTGTTTTTATTGTTTCAAATACTTTCAGTCTTGTTAATTTTTAGAATATAAACACTGTGGATTTTAATCTCCTTTGCAGTTATTGGATGCCATTTCTAGATTCTTGTGCAGGGACTGTGACTTAAGCCACCCATGTGCTAAGAAAATGCAAATCAAAGATCTGAGTTTAAAATAGACCAGGGACAACAACTAAGTTCAGCTTTGGTCCATTGTAGCCTCTGTTGAGAATATCAAGATGGCAAAGTTTTCTAATTCTTTATACATCATTCTTATTGCACAATAATACTTCATAGTGAATAGCACCTCACATTGGTTATATCATTTCACTGTTGATGTTGCTGAGAGATCTTATACTTCCATTTCTGGCACTCTTCCTACGCACACTACGCAAATAGTTGCGGTAAAGAATGACACTGATAACTCTAGCTTGAAATTGCTTGGAGACAATATAGTACAGGATAACATCCAAACACGTGCTGAGATTCATTAGAAACGTAAACACAGCTCCCCAGGACACATAATTGTATCCATCTTGGATCATAAGTAATAAAAAACAAACATGAAATGGCACAAAACACACTAGCACTTGTACAATTAATGTAACAATGATCCGTATGGACTTCTTCTTTGCTTTTGGCTTCAGTTTGGATGTTTTACCACTGATGAGACTGTAAATAATGATGACATAACAGCCAATCATGATCAGCAAAGGGATCAAGAAAAAAAAAATTAGACGGGCAAAGTTCAAAATGTTGTTGCTTTTAAAGTGGATGATATCAAAGATTTTTAAGCAAGTGGTAAAATTAAACTCCTTGTCTGGGTCTTCGTAAATGAAGAGCAAGGGTGTTGTGGTAACAATAGTCATTATCCATATGCCAAAGCAGGCTGCCATTGCTTTGGAAATGTTTTTCAGCTCTTTGATTTGTTTTGGTTGCACAATTGCCATGTACCGATCAGCACTTATAAACGCAAGGAGCCATAATGTAACACTAGGATAGAATACAGTGAGTGCGCCAATGACCCTGCAGAGTATGTCTCCAAAGGGCCAGCTTTGTGTGGCATAATATACTATACGAAATGGAACAAAAAATAAAAACAATAGATCAAGCAGTGCCACATTCATCATGTACACTGTGATAGTAGTCCTTTTCTTTGTGGTACAACTGAAAACCCAGAGTGCTGAGATGTTAACCAAGAGTCCTATGGGTAGAACAACACTGTAATAGGCAAGTGCAGGAATCCTATATTCTTGAACTTGCCACATGATGGCTAAATGCTTGCTTTGGTTGTGCATTATATTATCCATGGCCTTTGGTCTTCAAAGTCAAATCATGTATCTGCAGAAATATAAAAATAGTGGATATTGATAATCATTAGTTGACATTAACATTAAGTACAAACAAGCTTTATATATTTATAATTTAACTGCTTACAATGTATAAACTTATTATGAAATTATGAATATGCAGTTTTGTAAGATACCGTAAAGGGCAAGTATAAACATTTTTCTAATTAAATATATTTTTAGTTCACATTAACATTAAAAATAATGTGGAAACAGTAGTACAGAAAGTATTTTGCCAGAAAGTACAATACTTTTGCTGCTGCAATCATCCCCAATCTCTCCCACTATTATCCAGAAACAAACAAATCATTACTGATTATTTTAATTATGGAGGTCAGATTACCTATAGCCACATTAAATTCCCCCAATGCTGAAAACCGCAGCCCGTACCGTAGCCAGCAAGACTTACGCCTATTAAATTGGCCCTGTAAAGCAACCTGCTGATGTCTTACGGGGTAGGGGCGAGAAAACCCTATGGGACATGAGAATTCCACCTGTGCGCCCGCAAATCCTTTGTTCTTTCAAGTCCGTAAGTGTTACGTTCCAATCTCGCTATTAAATTGCAAGAAATTCACTTTCGTTCAAGCCCGTAACCCACAAATGAAGCCAAAAAACACTCAGGTGCTAGTGAAGACCCGCAAGGGGCTAAAAGTCCTATTCATAGCACTGTAATTGCAAATATACACACATTACTGTACCTATATTAAAAGGGAAAGTGATGTTAGGTATTAAAATTTGTAGCACAACATTCTCAAGCTCGCAAATCTGCAATATAAAATACAATTTTTACAGTTTAATTTCCCTGTTATATCGATCCCGGCAATCAATGTGTTAATACATATAATGGAACTCGCATGGACCTGAATATCATATTTACGGGATTTTTTTATTATTGCATTATATCTGTAATGCGGGTGCGATCGAAACTTGTAATTGAAACCTGTTACAGATTGAAATCTAACCTCCATTTTTCAGGGGCGTAATGATGACAATCTCTTTTACCATTGGCTCTGTCTAAACCCGTAACTACGGGTTTGACTAATTGATCATGTTCACGGCCGCACATGCAACAGATAATGGTTTACAGATTTGCGTCTCTGGCCTGTAACACGCAGCCTGCTTTAATTTAATAGCTCTGTAACTCGGCCAAATTTCAAGTCCGCAGTAATTGCGGGTCTCACTTCGGGCTAATAGAGCAGCGGTCCTCTTTGGGGATCAAATGACAATTTGCCAGGGGTCGCCTAAAACCATCAGAAATTATTTTTTTGTCTATTCTAATCTGTAAAACTTGTAACTGTATAATTTTTTTCCACTGGTAGTTAGTACTTTCTTCCTATGATTGTCATTCAATAGATGTTGGTAGACAATTTAATCATAATGATTGCAAAAATGTTAAACGTTTCCATTCTCGTAACTTTGCTATTTGTAACTTTACCAATATATATTACATATTGTTTTTGTGATCAATCACTAGGCTATAATTATGTTAAATTTGTAAGAATGAAAATACATCCTGCATATCAGATATTTATATTTTGGTTCATAACAGTAGCAAAATTACAGTAATGAAGGAACAACAAAAATAATTTAACTGTTAGGGGTCGCGACACTAGAAAGGTTGAAAACCTCTGACCTAGAGCAAACTCTGTAGGGTAACGGGGCTTTGCCTGAAATCACACAATTCTTTCTTCTCCAGCGTGAACATGCATCAGGTAATGTGATGATGATGATTGCAAAAATTATTGATGCCTACAGGGACAAGTTGTTTTTTTTTTAGTTGTTAAGTTGTACCCCACTCTCTGTGACACTATAGACCACAGCACACCAGGCACAATCATTATGTCTCTGGTTGTGCTTATCCATAAAGTTAACTTGACAAAGAGTGGGTTGCCAGTTGGATCTTCAGTGGACCTCTCTGCTATGACCTGCCCATCTTCATTGATGTACACAAGCCCCTTTACCACAACCAGTTAACCACAACCAGTTAACGGTCCAGAGGGGATCCAAATATATATATATATATATATATATATATATATATATATATATACATACGGTATAAATATCCTTTTTCCCTGTCTTATTATGCTCTTAGATAGGCTAAAAGTTTTCATAAATATATATATTTTTTCATCGCACAATGGTCTTTATCTTATATGTTTTTATTTGTATTGTCCTAATGTTGCATTTTGGTACTCTGCTTTCTCAGACCATGATTCATTCAAGTAGCATTCAAAATCACATAACAATATATAATCTTGTTCTCTGTTTTATAGCACTTCACTGACCGCTTAGATGCACTGCTATTACTAGTGCAAGTAATTGTATTAGTAGTAGGAAACAAAATAAAGGTTTTGAGGTCTAACACTACATGGTCAATAGGGAAGCTATTCACAAATTAAAAACAAATCAAAAGCAAAATTGGCTTTCTACCTTAAAATATGTACTCCTTAGGACACTAACTCTATTTGCCCTTATGTTACTTCAGGGTTGAATCTATTTGACCACCATTCCCTTTCCAATTCATAGAATTGACTGTTTTTCTACTTAGTTCTATATAATGTATATGAATATATACATTCCTTTATATATGGGCGCTTTCAGAGCTCAGTTATCTGTCCTTTAATAGATATGAAGGATGAGGTGCAACTAAATTCCTTCCTTGTATTTCTGTGTATTTATTTACTTTTCATAAGATATGTCGCCAATGCCTGTAGATTTGTGGACATTCTGAATATATTACGACCAACAAGCCTTGCTGAGTAAACAATAATTTTAACTCCACTAATAACTCCACATTTAAGAAAGTAGACAACTGCCTCCTGGATTTTGCATTATGAGGATACACTGATTCTGTTTCCTTCAGCATTTTTGTTAATGTGGTATCCTAATGATTAGTCATGAATGTCTAAAAATGGATGCACTCAATATATAATCAACTATCACTGTTCCTAAAAGCTGATTTTCAGATACAAAAGACCCAGAGTGATGCAGCAGCGTGTTTAGTCATAGTATTACTTTGTGTCAGCTGCATAGTTGGGCTAGTAAGGGAATTGTTATATTTATTTTCCTTTATATTTTGCCATTCCACAGTAGTGGTATTATTCTGTTGTTGGTATAATAGTGAATGAAGAATAGGATAGGATGTTTGTTTGGTGAAATTACTAGCTGTAGTAGTGATACTGAATATTTCTCAAGATTATGAGTTTAGCTGTTTGTGCTAGTAAAATTGGTGTGGGGAAAAAAGATATATCAAAGTGAACTGCTATATGGAAGTAGAGTAATGCAGTTTAATTTGCAGTTATATGTTTTCTGCTCTATATTATGAACAGCACATTGAAGTAAGTTTTGTTAAACCTATAGAAAAAGGAAGATAATTTGTTGTTGTGGTTAGAAACAAAGAGCCTGATTCAATTGAGCAATCGTACGTTACTGGAGCCTATAAGTGGGGCCGTAAGTTAATTTGCTATTCAATTGGCGTCTTGTTGCGGACTCCAAACAGTTTACAGGTTACGGCCGTGAAAACTTTGCTGTTATTAAACCCAGAACTTACAGCCTCCTGAAGCCTTTGATCTTCTCCTCCGCAAGAGTTATGCTTGCTAAAATCGCAAATCGATATTCAATTTATCCAGTTCCCCAAGGCCGCAAATGTTTTCACACCCGTAAATGGCAAATGTAGGGAAAAATCCTACGATTACTAGAAAGGACCCGCAAGGGGGTTTAAGCCCTGCTCACCGCACTGTAAATGCAAATAAATGATCAATACTGCACTGTAAATTACGGGGAAAGCGATAAAAGACATTAGAATTAATAGCACAACAGTCTCATGCTCGCAAATCAGCAATATTTTTTTTTTTTTTTTTTTGTGTCATTTCGGGGTTATATTGATCTTGGGAATCAATAAGTTAATACATATCAGGCCGCCCATATGGTCTAGAACAGTATCAGCATTCATTTTTATCATTTTGAGGGTTTGCGAGTCCCATCGCATATTGGACCCCAGAACTTAATTGATTGACATGTAACCTCCATGTTTTACTGCTGTAATGATGGTGGTCTAATTTTAATTTGCTTAAATGATAATGTTCCCGCTCTGAACTGATACTCACGAGTGTATGGTTTAAGGCTTCTGCGTTTGGCCCGTAACTTGCGGGCCTGTTCAATTGAATAGCACCCCTGGAATCTGATACGAATGGGAGCTCGCAGCACGCCTGCAGACGTACGGCCTCTATCACCCGAGATGCGGCTTGCCATTGAATCGGGCTCAAAGACTAGAAGCAAATAGCCCCTGTAAAATCTCGAAGCATGCATGGACTATAGAGCTAAGGTCTCCAACAGGAAGTCTACATGATACTGAAAGTGCTTCAGCCGCTACTGAAATACAAAGCTTACCTACAATGCTGTGTTAAAGAGCTTGAAATATGTATTCATTTTTATTGGTTAGTTAAATAAACTAGCAATATTTTGTTTCTTGAAAAGTGTTTTTTATGCTGTAGTACCCAATATTTTTATTGATTACAAATAGTTTTCCTTAAGGACATGCTTGCAAACCTTGGTTTAGACCGATGCAAAAGATAGCAATATTTGAAGCATAGTCTGGGGGTAGGTGCTTTGCTGTCAAAGGGGTAGACTTTGCTTTGCAATTATGAGTTCTTTTGAAATATTTATTTTTTTAGTAATGAAATCAGAAAAAATAATACCCACTGTCTGTAAATTGAAAGTATTTTTTGAATACATTAAAATTTAGAAATGATCCAGCACTTGGATTGCTAGTTTATTGTTTTGCAGATGACTAATGAGTATTTCATTAAAATTAATACTAAGTGTGTGTGGGGGAGGGGGGGGGGGCTGGTAGCCAAAGAGCAATTACCCCAATGTATTAATAATGCAAAATGAAAAGTGCAGTCATTTGGAAAGTAGTGTTTAAGGCCACAGTTTCCTTTCTATATGATATGTGAAGTTGTTTTGTGGCCTCTGTGAAAAAACATACATAATTTATTTCTGAATGCAAATTTGTTTCTATTTGTAAATGTTTAATTTAAGCACCCAATTGTATTATTGTAATGTTAATGACATAAAAAAATAATTCTTCTTAACTGAGAAGTGCAGGCCCTATCTTTCCTTCAGGATAGTGCGACTCTTAATGCCTTAGAATCAAAGTTCAGAGTGAGCTTCCTTTTGCACTGCATCTATTAGGATTTGAAGTACGAGAACTGTACCTACCATTACGGACTACCAACAGATATTTGATGTAATATTTTTACATACAGGCTCAAGCCAAAATGCATAGACTACGTTCTAATCTGAATGCAAGGGCACAAATATGTGAACCACTGACCATAGAAAATGGACGAATGCCTTATTATGCACAGAACAGAATGATGGGAGGAGAAGCACATATTTGTTCTATGTTCTGGCCCAGACCCAAATTTAACATCTGCAAAAATGTACTGAAATAACCCTAGCAAAAGGACTAGCAATCCTTTTTTAGGACATAGGTCCATATGGGTTCAAGGCTAATTGTGAGTGTCTGATGCATGAAATGATAAGTTAGGATGGTTAGTTAGGGGAACTCTAATAATGCATGTACTTACTAGTTTAAAGTCAATCTGATTGATTTGCTCCCTTATTTCTACCTTTGGAATTTACAAAGAGTTATATGTATGTGATTTTACTCCTTTTTTCATTACTAAATAACCTGCTATCCTCAACTGTTAGTGAAAACACAGCATCGAGGAGATAGGACAAGATCTTTGTCCAAAATTCTTATTACTACTCATTTATTATTATTTATTATTTAGGCAAAGTACCTTGTATTTTAATTATAATTGGTCGTAACAACCAGAGTGAAATTAGATTTATTATGTGCCTTCCATTAGAGAGACCGAACACAGTGCAAGACTATCAGTGTTTTACATGTAATATATTTTCCTGTCTCTCTCTGTAAGGATGGCAGAATGAGACATACTAGGCTATCTTTTAATTAAAATGATATAGCAAATGTTCCAATTATTGCGTAAATGAAAAGTACACATATAAATGAATGTGATTATAAGCTGTTATTATTAAAGATCCACAGCTGTTCACGAAAGAAGACATTTGTTTGTCTAGTATATACCAAACTAAGAACATCAGCTACTGTGTAAGCAATTAAATATTTTTAGAAACTCTGAAGTTTTGCAGACTCAGAAATCTGTATTGTGTTTGTTACAGCATGTTTGACAGATGGATGATGGGTGTGTTTTTGTAGTTATCAGTGAAGGGGAGGGAGGTTGGAGCAGGAGGGAACAGCCAGAGATCCAGAGCTATTAATTGATAACTGGATAAGATTGAAATTGACATCACACTGCTTCCTCTCTCACTGGCCCAGATGCAGACCGTTGCATCATTCATTCTCCATCACAATTTTTTTTTTTTTTAATTAAACACAAACTTAATTTTATGCTTTTAATCAGACTCAACATTTTAAAACATATATACATTTTTTTATTGTGCAGTGGTCCTTTCAAAACATTTGAATGGAAGTGTTAAATAAGTGAGCTTGAACCTTGACGTTTTTATCATAAATTATCACTACATCTAGGGCCATTTATTTACTCACAGTAAGAGTTATAATAGGAGCATGCCCATTGGGATTAGCTAAGGATAATGATAAGACTAAATATTAAAAGTCTCTATGACATTATTATTTACCCAACTGAGAATGCACTTAATCCTTATTCCCTTACTCTCAGAAATAATTAATTACAGTAAAGGTTGATAGGTAGATCCTGTGTAGTTTATTTCTGCATCAAACACACAACTTTAAAACTAAAATATGTAACCGTTCCACTCAATGTTTTAGTAGCACTGATTGCAATCATATTTATTTGTGTAACTTTCATTCATGCATTAGCTGGGACTTGTTCCATGTCACTTTAAAGCTACTGTATGCTTTAGGGTGCACTTGGTACTGGATCACTTAAGAGATGTTACAAGGCTGCCACTTAGCAAGAAGTACAGAGAGATCACATGAGGATACATATATACAACAGGAAATGCTGAATTTATTTTTGGCACAATATATCATCACCCAGGATTGAGTTTTGTAAACCTTAGAGTTGGGTCAGAAATATTTTTTTCTCTTCTTTTTAAATTGCCATTCTCCTACTTTTACATATTTCCGAGAAAAGAAGGCAAAATCAATAAACAAAGCTGTGGTAGTAGACACCTAGCTTTCACTAACTCCTAAACATATTTGTTTTGGTGTTAAACCACTTGTATTTCTGTCACAAATACAAAACTGTCTCATTAGATTTGCAAATAATTTAAAAAGAGACATTCTGTCTTCTTCTGCTCCAACTGGAAGGGACTCTATCACCCAATATGAAAAAGTTTTTTATGGTTATTCTTAAAGAGCATAAACAATTGACTATCCATTGTATTAGCAATCTTTCCTAAACTGAATAATTCCTGAAACATTCAATATTGCCTGTACCACAGTCCATCTGATTACCTCTGTATTGGCAAAAATAATGTATTTTTTTGTAATGTTTCGAACATGCTCTTTTTGTGTAGGATTTAAAAAAGGTATGTTGCTTGTTCCTTTATGCATTTTACCTTGAAGTACTCCCTTGTTTCCCCATCTCCATATTTTACACTCTGACTGTAAACTGTTGTGTTTTTGTGAAGGGATTTGTTCTAAAAATATTTTCCACCTAATCTACCATTTCCATAGATGACAGAATGCCAAATGCCCATATAAGTATATAAACCAAGTTTAATAATAGAATATTTCATAGGATGGAAACTTCACATTCCAGGGAGGGTTTATGGGTGTTTAATTAAAAGTTCTTGACGGCATTAAACTTCCTTCAGAATAAATGAATAAAGTAAATATTAGAACAACTTGAGTACAGAAGATATTAGTGGTGTGGGTAGACATATTTAACATTTTCATTACCAAGAGTATGTTCCACTTTGTAAAATGTGGTTCTTTAACCTCTTGAGCGAGATATGCATCGTTACCAACCTCAGATTGACAGAGATTACTGAAGAATGATTTTTGTATGTAATACATTTTAATATATTTATATGCATAGACAGAGAGTTGGTATAGGATCTTTAAACCATGTGTACATTTCAGTTTGTAACCAATTCATTGCCTCTCAATTTTCTTTGTAATTCCTCCATCAAACTATATTGTAGTTCCTTTGTACATGTTGCAGTTATCCTTGCCACGTTTGCCACCCTCACAATTCCTTTACCACTATGTCTACTGCAAACCTAATTTACTCTCCTCTTATACTCCCATTCTTGTTCTGGGTGACTTTGACATCTGTTAACAACCCAAGTGCCCTATGCAACTACCAAAGTAGTTGTCTCCTCCTACTGTTAATACATTGATACTTTAATACATTGATATTCACATCAACATAGTTGTATCACTTTTCCTTGATTTCTCTCCAGCATCCCCTCCTCTCTATGACTGCCTTCTTTTATCCCGTAGCTCTACCATACTCTCTTGCACTTCCATCATCCTCTACTTATAGCCATAACATTGCAGATAAACTGAATTTTCCAAAATTTCCCCCACACCACTGTTTTGCAGGAATTTCATTGACTCATTCTGACTTCCTGCTCTTCAAATTCATGTTTTTATATGCTTATATACCTGCATTTAATCCTTCTAAACAAAACTATTGTTCATCACTCAACTCAATCCTGTCCTCTAACCCCACGTTTTTCTCTTTTATCTGCCTTCCTCATTACCAACTTTACAGCTCAGTAAATAGCCAACAGCTTTAAATACAAAATATACATGGACACAATTACTGCACACCTCAAGCTACCAACACCGCACATTAGCCTCCTTCAATACCCATCGCTTGGGCCACTTCATTACCCCACTTAAAGAAACTTCTACTTCTCTACATTTTAAAACTTGTTCCTTTGATTCCAACTGCAACTGAACTACTCCCTTACCCAGAATTATTTCTCATTTCATCTACTCTTTTTCAGCCTATTGTTTTTCACACATTTCCATTCAACTTCAACAAGCTTTTCCCACAGCCATCATAATGAGACCCTTTTGTTAGCTAATCTCTAACTATTATTTCATCTTTCCACATTCCCTTGCCTCTACATTACTGGAACAGCTAGCTTACATCTGACTTATACACTTCTTGCTCTCTAATTCTTCATATGATTCTTCAGAATTTGGCCTGTCTCCTCAATACAAAAGGCAACTCACCATGATAGCAAAGGACTTGAGTTGGAGGACCATTTTCCTTACTCTTCTTCTTATTCACATTTATGGACCTGTCTGCTTCGTATGACACAGTCTGCTTTTCTAACACTGTCTGCCTATGTTACAAATGTTATCTCTCTAACTAATATTCCATTACATCTGTCTGTAAGTGATCAGTAGGTAAGCATATAAGCTCCATTGGATTTCAGTCCTGTCTTTATGCAGTTGATAACTAAATATGTCTGTGCAGACATATCCCAGTTCTTTGTCTTATAACATCCTGTTTATATCTCAAAAACTGAGGATACTGACCCAGCTATTTCCTGCCACCCATCTGTCTGTTTCAAACCGTATCTACCTCCTCAATGCTTCCAACATATGTGCATCTCTCTTACAAGACACAACAAAAGCAACGGTTCATGGATTATCATGCCCCATCTCGACTACTGCATCCTAATTGACCTCCCATCCATCCCCCTTAAAATCCATCTCGAGTGCATGTGCCAAGCCAATCCACCTTAAGTAACATTCATCATTTGTTTTTCCCATCTTCCAGTACACAAGCAGTCTTAAAAACCTCCAAGGTTAAAAGTCAAAATACTGATAAACTAAACTAAACTATAAGACACTCAACAACTGGGAAGATGGGAATGTAAATAGAAACCAAATGTGTTTCTTCCTATAACTTCTTCAAGACCATGACATGTCCCATAAAGAAGTTGATGCAGAGTAGTCTAAATTTAGATACCTGGAACGCTATAGAAGCACACGGGAGTTGAGGTGTATCCCAAAGATATAACAAATACTATCAAATAAATGTATTTATAGATCTGTTCACTTAAACATTGATTGACTGTTTATAAGAATCTTTTGGCAAATCTAGCATATCTATTTATTTATCTACAGCCCTTTGCATACTTATATCAGTCTGGAATTCCTATACTATATTTCAACTATAACAACAGTGCCATCTATCTCATTACTTTCTGTAAAATGCTGCTTTCACAAACAACTTCTGAATCTGAAAACGTACTTCTTCAAACCATATCCTGTATCCTCCGATAGAATGCTTTTACAGGAAAAACCTTAATTCTTTGATTCTTAACATATTTAAAGGTTTTTACAACGTTATCCCTCTCCCTTGTCTCCTCCAAGCTAAAAATATTAAGATTGTGAACTCTTATAGTATCATGTTTCATTGTAGACACTGTAAAAAGGATGTTTTTTATTTGTTTTATTTGTTTAACTTTCTACAGATACACTGTCCAGAATTGTTGTCTTCTTTCGTTTTCTTGTCTTAATTGTGATGTGGCTAATGATCTAGAAAATACCATTAGTTTCTCAGATTTCTTCTTGCTAATACTACTAGTGTTTGTTGCTTCTTTACTACAATGATTCCCCACCAGTAACATGTCTTCCCTCTTGTTGCTATGAGCATAATAGTGTTAGGATGTCAATTCTGTTACAGATTTCTGTGGCAAATCGCAGCCCAAATCAAATATATTATTTGAATTATCAAATAACTCTCTTTTAATACCTAAACTTTCACTTTTCTTTAACCCATTAAAATTATGAATTAATCGATGATTGAAAACAGAAGTTAGATAACACTATTTAACATGCATATTTGTATTAGTTTGTGTCTTCATGTACATATTATACTTTTAGAAATAATTTTACTATTGCATTGGTATGTAACACCATATGCAAATAGAGTGTTATTAATATAAAACAGATCAATACAGGCTGGATTGATCTCAGAGAACAGTTAGTTAGAATAACCCTCACTATCAGTGTGGCTTCAAACCCTCTATATTTAGTGAGGAATGTCTTCTTTGGCCGACCAGGCCTAGGACAGTACATTTTCAATGGACAACAGGCTGCATCAAGTTCCAAGTGTACTTATGCAAAATATGTCTGTATGTCATAGCATTTCTGTTTGTAACTACCCGACACATTCTGACACACTGCATATATACATAAATATGCAATTATGCTTATATATATTTTTTGGATAATCTTATGATGGAGACATAGCAATTGGGAATGTTGAATAGTAACTGAAGTGTGTGAGGCACACATATCTGAATGGTCCCAGGGCAGCATAAAACCTCATATCTAAAGACTTTTTATGTTGCATTTCCGATTGCTGAAGTGTGATAAAAAAATGGCTTTAGCTTTTAGCCTCTGAGTAACACTACAAACCTCTTGGTCACAAAACTACTGGAATGGGAAGTCTGAGCCTTGGAGTAACGCTTTAAATTTCCAGAAAATGCCATAAGTGATTTTCCATATTATTGTAGCCCAAAAGAAGCAATACAAGCGCATTAAAATGTCCATAAATATGTATCCAATACTTTAAACCTAACATAACCAACATGTAGAAGGATTGTGATTATTACTTGGAGAAGCTTGCCATTTTGACAGTGGAGAAAAATATATGATCAGTATATGTATTTATAATTATATGATAAAAAATGTATGTTTTCAGTGGCAATTTCATTCTTTATACAGCTTTAGCAAAAAATTTTGATAATTGCAGAAGTTTAAGAAATATACTAAAACAGAAGTGAAAGAAGATATTTTTCTCTACTGTTTGCAAATGTAAGATCTCTGCTACAGAACAGAGGATAAGCAAACATCTGAGAATAAATGTTAGTAATGTATATACACTTTTTGAGTCTTCAGTTGCAAAATAATTTATAAACTGTTTTAATAATTATGAAAAAGTAATAAGTAAACTCACATAGTTTTGGTGAGCTGGTATGTTTATGCTTCTGAACCATAATATGTGCCCCATATCATAAATATAATGATACTAACAGACCTTGCAGCTGTACATACTGCTTATTAAACAACTATTAGATTTTGTAGGAAGAGTGATCCATTTTTCTTACCCTTTAGATCATGATGGGTTTCTCCACACAGCTCAACTGCTTTTCGATCATGAGAGCTTGAGATTAGGACTTCCTCGTTCTGACTTGATGCTCCAGTGGTTGCACAGGTTAAGTTCTGTAGTCAGGAAGTGAGTGCATCATGAAGCCGTCTCTGAAGTGTGTGTCTTTTGAGCTGCTGAAGCAAGAAAAAAAAGTTTATTCACAGGGATTAGATGCAATAACCATATTTGTAGACTATGAAAGATCCGTGTGAAAATATTTCACGAAATCCAAGCAAAATGTTTAGACACTCTAAACCACTGAAGTTTTATTAGGTCTTGGAGAACTGAAACTGGTGTGAACATAATACTAGGAAACCCCCTTTGCTTGTAACAGTACGTGAGAAATATATTTGGTGGCTATTTGAAGATTTCTCTCTTCTCTCCTCTCTCTCTCTACATTATCGGTCACCTACACTCCAAAATTAATAATTTAATGCTACCACCAAGGCAATGTAAGATGTAATAATCTATGGATATCTTTGGTTATTTCAAAACCAAAGGCATCCAAAATACCAATTTGAAAATAAAGGGAAATGCAACCCCTTATACACTATACAAATCATGCCATGCTATATAAAATCCAGTTTTCTCCAACCACTGAATGATGTATTGTCTCTGGAGTGGGAATCTCCCACCCCAGAGATAATACATCAATCATGGGGTGGAAAGAGAAGGTGCCTATGTTAGCAGCTCTGGGGGTGTGGAAACCATTTTTAAAAATAAAATAAATCTGTATGTGCATAGAATTAATCAATGTCATGTGTGTGTTTCTGATATAAAGCAGTATGTGTTGGATTAGAAAAAAGTTAAAATGTCTTTATTCAGCGGTATTTAGAGCACACCACTGTAAAGATCTCCTAAAAGATTTGTTGCAATTTTTAAATACTTGCATTTTTCACTGTGAAATTATTAAATTAAATCTCGGTTTATATGTGTTACTGGCAAGCCCCCAGACAGGCCCACAGCAACAGTTCCATTTAGTTAGCATAAGCAAAAAAAAAGAGTTAACACATCACAATTCACCTGTGCAGAGAATGGAATGCCATAAATCTTTATCTTCATCAAGCCTTCATCGCACGGTTCGGCATATGGTATTAATCATGGAACAGTCAGGAGGCAGGACACAATGTGTTTTGTAAGCCAAACTAATACTTTAGATCTTTATGGGTCTTATTAGTGTAATTTAAAAGAAAAAAAATAACATACAATTTTATGGTCTTTTACACCATGAAGGGCACCTAAAGTGAGGTAAATTGCCCTTTAAAAACAGCGCAAACCATCCAAGTTAAAGGAGCTGGAGCAGTTTTGCAAGGAGGAATGGGCAAAATCGCAGTGGTAAGATGTGGCAAGCTCATAGAGACTTATCAAAAGCAACTTGGAGCTGTGATTGCTGCAAAAGGTGGCTCTACAAAGTATTGACTTTAGGTGGGTGAATAGTTATGCACATTGACTTTTTCTGTTATTTTGTTCTATTTATTGTTTGTTTCACAATAAAAAAAAAAAAAACATCTTCAAAGTTGTGGACATGTTCTGTAAATTAAATGATGCAAATCCTCAAACAATCCATGTTAATTCCAGGTTGTGAGGCAACAAAACACCAAAAATGCCAAGGGGGTGAATACTTTTGCAATGCACTGTAAGTGAAGATCTTTTACTGATTCCGGCAAGTTTTTTATCCTGATATTCTGTCGTCTTGATCTATTTTCAAGATCTTCCTGTGCCGCTTGTTGATGGTCTATTCTTCTCTCAGTGTTGCTGTTTCTTCCTCCAGCCTGTTGTGCGCCTGTAGAAGATCATTGTATTTCTCTTCTATGGACACATTTTGCCGTCTACTTTCTTTATTTCTGCAGTAAGTTCAGTAGTTACTTTTTTAATTTCAGATTTAATTTCTGATCTAAATGACATTATCCTGTCTTTTTGGTCCTGAATATCTCCTTTGCTTGGAGCGTAGATGTGTTTTAAACTGTAGTGGTCTGTAATACTTTCTCCCTGATCAGGTTGGGATAGATTTTTCTCTGACTAGACTATGTTTCTAATTATTCTCTTTGCCTTTGGGCAGTGTTTAGTGTTCAGGTGTGTTTTACAGTTGTTTGTTGCTTGACTCTTTTAGTGGGGTAATGTCAGGTTTCTCAGTGGCCCGTTGTCTGGGTTGTTCTCCTTACATTCCTTTGTAGGAAGCAGTACCGTCTGTTGCCCCTAGGTGTATCACTGCAGCCTCATGCTACTACTATCCAGCAATGCTTGTATACAGACTTTGAGTGTTACAGTATTGCTGGGGAACTTTGAGAGCTTTTTGTTGCATAATCAGTGTCTTGGGTCTATTAGTACAGTGTAGTAATTAGTGCTGTCGCTTGCGCATATGAAGCAGAATCTTACTTAGGTTTATCTTAAGGGCCGAACCACGAAAATCGAACAAACAATAAAAAAAAAAAAAATATGCCTCAAATTAACTTCCACACTCATACACAGCACAGGGGAAGAGAGCAAGTTAATTTGAGCCATATTTAGCATTTTTTTTAGCGAGAAAAAAAATGGCGGCTGAAAAAACTTAAGAGGAAGGATGAAAACGAGGCCGAAGGCAGTAGAAAAGAACCCGAAACCAGTAACAATTAAAGCAAGCCAGTAACACTTAACCCAAGCCAGTAACACATAACCAAAGTCAGTAGCACTCATTGCAAGGCCCCTAGGCTACACGGGGGGGGGGAGTCTTGCGATGAGCGACGAAGGTGCTCAGAGGGGCCATAGCCTCGCATTGTGTGGCAAACTGCATTGCCATGGCTTAAAATGTTATTGCCGTAATTTTTTGATGGGCAAGTCGCTAGTGTACAAATATTTACAGTTCTCCAATGTCCCACCAGTACTCCTGGCATATAGAAAGAGTAAATGCAGGGCCTGATTCACTCTTGCACTTTTCTATCCAGGCAATGTTGCTGTATGATATCCCTGCTTGGCCCTTGTCAGGACTGTATGGCATATTGTGATTTTTTGTAGGGCGTTATGGCCAAATTTTAGGGCATAAAAAGTTGTAAAGCTTCCCTCCTGGGAGCTGCAGACTGACACATCTTGCTCAGTCCTTTGTTGGCCATGCCTCTCTGTATACAGTGTATTTTAACCGGAACATATATACATATATAATATATATATAGATAATGAAACAGAATTCAGGCTGTTTTTAAAAATATTTCTCTATAATGACTCACCAGTTACCCATATATATGACATAACATTATGTACAAAGAAAATAAGTGTAGTGGAAGGCATAACCCTTTAGCTGCGTAACTGAGGAAAGTTTTGTTTACCCCTTCCTGTATTTATTCGTGACACCTACACCCTGTATTAGAAATATTGGGAACAGGCCAACAAGGTCTCCAGCCATTACAGCACAAATACCATTGTCCACGACCCCATTCCATTTGTCTGAAAATCTGTAATCAATCTGATTTGGTACTGGGGTGTATGAGAAATGTATTCTGAAGCTTCCTACCTACAAGTTCCTCAAAGCCCATTAATCTGCTGGTGTGAATTATCCTCTCAAATCACTATTGTCAGCTTTCCCTGTATCAGGATGTCTCAGGATCATCTCTACCCCTGCACAGTGTGTCTATGTGCGGTAGCTTTACTAATAGAACATCTCTAGCCAGGTCGGCTAGTCTGTATCGTGGTATGTGCTCACTGTGAGTTGTATCTGACACCTATGAAGCAGATAGCAGCCCTATATATGACACTGCAACAGGAGCCTTACTTTACTGTATCTCCTGTATGTAGCATTATGGAATATTTTGGGTTTTTATAAATAAAGGATAATAATATTAACAGTAATACTATAGTACCAATAATACTATCTTGGGTACCTGATGAGAGAATATGGGTCTCAGCTTCCACTGTATAAGTCTGACCCTGATTAACCCTTTCTTCCCCTGCAGTACATTTTGGCAGCCCTGGATTGTGTTGTCATCTGCTCTCCCAGCACTGTAATTCAAGGCCGGGTGGTCAGCTGGACCAATTTAGGTCTCCACAGTCTTAATCTCTCAAGGTTTTACAGTGCTTAAGATGTTCTCAACCTCACACAATCATGGATGGCAATCCCTACACTTTTCATTCTAATGGGTTCTTCCAGGTGAATCCTTATCACAGAATTGTAACTGCCTCCCCAGAATGTGCAGTCCCTCTAGCATACACCCTGCCTGAGCCTGAAATTATACATGTGACTGCATACCTGGCTCTTATTGGCCTTCTCTGTCCTAAAGCTGGCAATGCTAAGGGAAGTTGCAAAGCAGTCTGACCCCTCTTGGGACTCTCCCCAAACCTTCCTGTTCTACCCTAGTGATCACTATCAGAGAGCTCTCCTGATATTCTACTGCCTGGTCTCCTGGTGTAACTATGCTGGTCTCTGGGTGTGACCTAGGAATATCCATATTGGCAACACTTTCTCGCAAAATAGTATGAGAAAGTTTCCAGTGGCCGTTTCTGTATCCCTTTTTCCCGTGTTACTGCACTAGGTTTGATTAACTCACAAACTACACTAGCACCTTTTCTTTCCCTGGTAAGGGCGTGGCCAGCCTCAGAGACTCCACTTTGTTT
The DNA here is from genome assembly GCA_027410445.1 of Discoglossus pictus. NCBI lineage: Eukaryota > Metazoa > Chordata > Amphibia > Anura > Alytidae > Discoglossus > Discoglossus pictus. The sequence goes on along the minus strand of CM050164.1, from coordinate 319,738,842 downwards.
TGGGACCTGCAGTGGTTAAGATACAGATAAATAAATATGATCTCCATGTCCTCCCTTCAAGTCACACTGAACCTGTGGCCATTAACATAGGGTGTTACGTTAACCAGTCAGAGTTAAAAACAAACATTTTACCCAAATAATTCTCCAATAAAACATGTACAGAAACGTCTTTGGACATTCTTACCTCCCTTACACCCCTCCCAGTATCCTAATCAAAACAGTTGTGCCTATGGCATTCTCCCTCACCCAGAACAAGCAAAGTTTCCCCAGGAATAATGTACCCAGAGTTGATCTCTGGAATAATCAGTGTGAAATTTGCCTCAGAGTCCCTTAAATCTTGAGTCACTTTACCTCTCATTGTAACTCTCTTCATATGGCATTACAAGTCCCTCTACATTTCACAAATTGCCATAGGTTTTGCAGCTGTAGATTATTTTTACTTAGGACATGCAGATCTGACATAAAAAATGGTTGCACCAAACAACTACCTGATATCTCTCTAACTTAGTATGGCATTGGGACCACCAGAGGAACAAATTGTAAGAATAGACTCAATACTGGTGTGCCATGGTTTTCTCTCTGCCTGTCCCCCTTTCCACATCAGGCTCCTCTTCACACATGCCTCTTTCTTTTTGTCAAGTTCATGGTTAGTTTCTCAGAAATCAGCCAATTGGACTGCCTTTTTTCGCATTTTGTCCTGTTGAGTAGTCATAACTTTATATCCTGCAGGCATATCTGTAGCAATGGTTATTTTATCAACAAACGTCTAGGCCATGGAAGTTCTCTACCGTTAAAGGTTTCACTGTTTTTAAAGGGCAATTTACCTCACTTTAGGTGCTCTTCATGGTGTAAAAGACCATAAAATTGTATGTTATTTTTTTTTTTTTTATTACACTAATAACACCCACAAAAATCTAAAGTATTAGTTTGGCTTACAAACACATTGAGTCCTGCCTCCTGACTGTTCCATGATTAATACCATATGCCGAACCGTGCAATGAAGGCTTGATGAAGATAAAGATTTATGGCATTCCATTCTCTGCACAGGTGAATTGTGATGGGTTAACTCTTTTTGCCTATGCTCACCAAATGGAACTGTTGCTGTGGGCCTGTCTGGGGGCTTGCCAGTAACACATGTAAACCGAGATTTAATTTAATAATTTCACAGGGAAAATGCACGTATTTAAAAAATTCAACAAAGCTTTTAGAAGATTTTTACAGTGGAGTGCTCTAAATATTGCTGAATTAAGACATGTTATTTTTTTTCTAATCCAACACATACTGCTTTATATCAGAAACAAACACATGACATTAATTCATTCGATGCACATACAGATTTATTTTATTTTTAAAAATGGTTTCCACACCCCCAGAGCTGCTTACATAGGCACAGTGTACCTACCCATAGAAACACTGCATTTGGGTAAAACATTTTAACCCTATATGAGCCTTCAAGCCAACAGCTGCACTGTGCATTAATCTGCACTGCAATGACTGGGCTCCTCTTTGCTTCCTTGTGCAGGGGAAAAACAAGACAAACAAACTGATTTCACAGATTGAAACAATGTTCTAGCTGCCTGTGATTGGTCAAAATGAATTATCAATAATATTATGCTAATTTTAACATCGGTTTTCAGGGGTGTTAACCCTCAGAATCAACTGCCAGCAAACTCAAGAGATTTAGCAAACTTAAGGGTAAGTAGGGTAAGCCGAAGGCGCTCATTGCGTGGCCCGTGGGACTTAGGCTGCAATGAGCGCCAAACAAGCTTATTGCAGGGCGTGCAATGAGCGCCACAGGTGCTCATTGCCAGGCTCGTGGGACTTAGACTGCAATGAGTACCAAAGGTGATCATTGCAAGGCTCGCCATGAGCGCCACAGTCGCTCATCACGAGCCCCTTAGGACGCAAAACGAGGCACGCAGGTGCAGGGCTGCACAAAATCACGGCTGAACCACGGAACTGCAAAATGCAGAAAGAAAGCCCAAATATGCCTCAAATTAAATTACACACTCACACACAGCACAGGGGGAGAGTCAGGGAGCCTGTGAGTGAGATTGCAAGTTCACTTGAGGCATATTTGCTGTTTTTCCACGATCAAGAAAAAAAATGGCAGGCGAAAAAACGTAACAGGATAAAATAGGAGGCCGAAGGCAGTACAAAAGAGCCCGAAGCCAGTAGAACTTACCCCAAGTCAGTAACACTTAACCCAAGGCAGTAACACTCATCGCGAGGCCCCTAAACTACACGGAGGGAAGAGGATCGAAATGAGCACCGAAGGCGCTCATTGCAAGCCACGAAAGTTGTGGTTTGCCTACGCCTGCAGTGAGCGGCAAAGCCCCTCATCGCGAGACCTGTAAAGTAGACAGAGCGAGAAGTTTAAATGAACACCGAAGGCGATCAGTGCGGGGTTCGCAATGAGCACTGAAGGTACAGCATTCCCAGCCTTAAAATTTTATTCCCGTAGTTTTTGACGGGCAATTTCCTAGTAGTAATATATTAACTAAGTATGCTTGCAAATATGTTTGGTTAACAGTCTTTATTTTGTTAAAGCCTGGTGGTGTTTGGATCTTTTTTCAACAGAGAACTTCAGATTAATATATAATATTTTGATAAAGAGTGGCAACTTCTAAACAAGAACATCTGTAGGTTTATACCCAGAAAAATATCCTGTAGCAGCTAATTGTGTTTTTTGGCTGTATAAATGGTACGCATGGGCTCGTAAATGTTTGCTGTGGGGGTAGGGCCATACAGTTACTTACACACAACTACACTGAACATATTACAGGTTAAACAAAAGATTTAAATAAAACACAGGTTTGTTAAAAGGTATCAGTCAGGAGAAGGGTACAAAATAATTTCCAAGGCATTAGATATACCATGGAACACAGTGAAGACAGTCATCATCAAGTGGAGAAAATATGGCACAACAGTGACATTACCAAGAACTGGAGCTCCCTCCAAAATTAATGAAAAGATGAGAAGAAAACTGGTCTGGGAGGCTACCAAGAGGCCTACAGCAACATTAAAGGAGCTGCAGGAATATCTGGCAAGTACTAGCTGTGTGGTACATGTGACAACAATCTCCCGTATTCTTCATACGTCTGGGCTATGGGGTAGAGTGGCAAGACGAAAGCCTTTTCTTACGAAGAAAAACATCCAAGCCAGGCTACATTTTGCAAAAACACATCTGAAGTCTCCCAAAAGCATATGGGAAAAGGTGTTATGGTCTAATGAAACCAAGGTTGAACTTTTTGGCATTAATTACAAAAGATATGTTTGGCGCAAAAACAACACTGCACATCACCAAAAGAACACCATACCCACAGTGTAGCATGGTGTTGGCAGCACCATGCTTTGGGGCTGTTTTTCTTCAGCTGGAACTGGGGCCTTAGTTAAGATAGAGGGAATTATGAACAGTTACAAATACCAGTCAATATTGGCACAAAACCTTCAGGCTTCTGCTAGAAAGCTGACCATGAAGAGGAGCTTCATTTTTCAGCATGACAACGACCCAAAGCATACATCCAAAATCAACAAAGGAATGGCTTCACCAGAAGAAGATTAAAGTTTTGGAATGGCCCAGCCAGAGCCCAGACCTGAATCCAATTGAGAATCTGTGGGGTGATCTGAAGAGGGCTGTGCACAGGAGATGCCCTCACAATCTGACAGATTTGGAGTGTTTATGCAAAGAAGAGTGGGCAAATCTTGCCAAGTCAAAATGTGCCATGCTGATAGACTTATACCCAAAACGACTGAGTGCTGTAATAAAATCAAAAAGGTGCTTCAACAAAGTATTAGTTTAAGGGTGTGCATACTTATGCAACCATTTTATTTTATTTTTATATTTTTTCTTCCCTCTACCTAAAAGATTTCAGTTTGTTTTTCAATTGAGTTGTACAGTTTATAGGTCACATTAAAGGTGGAAAAAGTTATGAAATGATTTATCTTTGTCTCATTTTTTTTACAGCACAGAAACCTGAATTTTTAACAGGGGTGTGTAGACTTTTTATATCCACTGTATATAGAACAGTGTGTATATATTGAGTCTATATATTGACAACAAAGTTGCAATGCAGCTGCCTTATGCAATGCCTAGGTATCTGAACCTTTTGAGCAAAATATGAAATGTGTGTTGGTTCCGCCGAAAGAAGCTAGGCAATAAGTTGAATACCAATTTTCCATTTGTGTGTTTGTTTGATGTAAATGCCTTTTGCCTATTTATGCTAATTGATTGTATTTGGTTTTTACTGCCCCTTGAATATACAGTTGTGAATCATTCACAAAAATTAACGAATTGACTTAAACAGTGCTCATTGTCTACAAAATAAAAAGGTGAAAACAAGTGGAGAAAAGAACCCTTCAAAATAAAACACCCTTGCCCACTTGTATGTTTGATGTACGGTATGTAAAAAAAAGTTGAATTATAAAACTGTGAAGTCTACTCAAAGCATCTAACTTTAAGAAAATATAGTTACCCTCTAACACTGATGGGGTATTTAATAAAAAGTCTAGAGACATTGAGGGAATGTAAGGATGCAGTTTTTTTGGGTGGCTTGTCTGTGCATGTTTTGAGTGTGTTCTGGTGTGTCATTTGATCTACAGTCAGAGTATTTAAACCCATCGGAAGCCAGACTTCCCTGTCCCCTAATCCTGATTCCCTGATTTTAATTATTTGGATTTATTTGGCTTCAGATGTCTCCTATTCTTTGGAATGCTTGCTGCCTTGTTCTGACCCAGGACCAACTGGTCATATTTTTTTTGCTTCTGGCCCTTCTGTTTTGATCCATCTTGGTTTTACACCTTGAAATTGTGTTTCCAAACCTCTGCTGAAGCTTAAATTGGTGCTAACAGTGAGGGATGTAGCTGGAGAAAGCAGGTGTAAAAGGGTAAGTGTGATATGGTATATTCTCCACTTGAATTAGTAGTTGGTTTGGTTGCCCACTTTGGTTGGTGAACTCTGCTGATTGTAAATGAGGACTTTTAGCCTGTCTTTTAACTCTACACTACTTACCTGCCTACCTCAATGATTTCACAATAAGTTGTATGCTGATCTATGTCTCCTTTTATATGCTCAGTTTCCTGCTACTGATTCAAGGTTTTCAGCGCTTTCTCAGTCTGTGTGGTGTGGGAGGATGTTTAGACATCCTGGCCTTTCTTAAATGAATAGCAACAGATTCAGTTGAGTTATTTGGGCCTTACATAGCTGGTAATGTTTTAGGTATTGCATTGAATGTAACACAGCTTTCTTTGCTCATGAATGACAAAATTCAAAATGTTATGAGTTTATGACAACAACTTGGACGTGCCACCAGCGTTCTGCTGATGGAATTGTGTGATGAAGTTGCTTTTCAGTGTCCGGGATGCAGAGGGGTTTTAACCGCTGTAACCAATAGGCTGTGTACTGTGTGGAGCATTGGAGTTTATGGAGATGGCCTTACTAACCCCTCAGCTAAACCCTCCCATCATGTTCAAAACAGTGGTAATGACACTGCTGTCTCATTCCCTAGAGATTCATTGATTGGAGGAGGAATGGATTTGGCTGTGATTGACAGCTTAGTCAGTTATAGGCTCCCAGCATGCTCACTGGTGATGTCACTAGGAGAGGCTGGTTTGAGACTCATTCCCCAGACACTGATTGAAGGAGGCAGAAATGCTTTAACTGCAGTGTCCACAGACTCACCTTGCTATATATCTTTATACCTGTGTCATTACAGAGCAACTTTTGCTGCATGTGATAAGGAAAAGCAAATTACATTTACTTTTCATAATAAAATGGTTGTATGTGTGTTTACATAGCAATGTTTATGTAGAGCAATTTGAGGACCTTTACAGGTCAAGGATAGTCAGACTGTACTCAAAAATTCATATACAGTAAAGGTATGTAGGACACAGGCAGGCAGATATAGAACTAGATGAGGTATGCTATGGGCAGGGGGCAAGTATCCATCCCTGAAAACCTGATGTGAATGTTACATCTAGTTTCTGATAAAACAGGGAATACATACACAAACATATTAATACATATATTTTATACACATGCATCTCATTGACAGAATATAAATGTATTATAATTAATACAAAATGCAAATCTTTGTTCCTGTTGAAGTCTGTAATAAAACATCCACACTTATTTTTTACTTGGGATCACAGATTGATAAAAATTGGGATCTAACCTAGTGTTTTTGTGTGTTTACTGACGGATCTATCTATCTATCTATCTATCTATCTATCTATCTATCTATCTATTTATCCATCCTACATTGGTCTGTAATGGTAACATGGATTTCTGTTGTAGCGGTAGCTGTGTTAATCCATCTTTAATGAACAGACTGTCAGAAGAGACATCTACATTTTGATTGGCTAAAGAGCCATGCCCCAATAACATTAGCAGTTACAAAGCACAAGAGAGTTTGGAAACAACATAAACATAGAAACTTTAAGTTAACTCAGCTAAGAAAGCTTGAATTTAAAAAAATACAAAACATATTTCCACACATTTTAATGTGATCTAAATGATGCAGAAGGCTAATTTGAGCCAAATGAGTGTCCTATTAAGATATCGCACAGCCATCTAACTACCATCATTCATACTTTCTTAATACAAGTATGCTTTTTAAGATAACAGCACCATCTACTGGATGACTTTTCATAATACAGCTGCTTTTTGAATAGAGGTTTCTCACTGCATAATTACACAAAACTCACTATGGCAATCCATGTTTAATTTTGTTGCTTTTTTAGTTTCCCTTTTAAAAGTCTTTTAATATTACTAAATTTGTCTCAATGTTTATGTAATACTTTCAGTATATAAAATAACTATGGTTGGGCGATGTTTTTAATCAAGCACATTTTAAGTGAGTGCTCAATACGGTATTACTGAAACTACTGTTGCTAACATTCTCAAAAAATCATCAAAAGTTATTAAAACATGACTTGTTAAAATTCCTTTTGGTATAACTGTGACATTTGAAAACCCACATTTCCTTTTCTCACCTTTATGCATTCAGTTATACCTTGTATAAATCATAGACCTAAAGTAAAGTATAGTGCAACATTTCTTGTACAGAATCCTAAAAATTATGTACATTTCACAGATCCTTAAGAAGACGACTCACAATTATTAGTATGCTAGCAGCCAACAATGTTGGTATATACCGCCCTCCTTCAGCATGCTTGCCAGGTAGATTCCTGTCTGTGTTACCTTAACTCTGCTCCTTCTCTCCAGCTTTCTCCACCTCTTTCACTTGCCATCTATTATAGAGAGTCATTTTAAACTGATTTAAAGTGTTTAGTCTCTTGTGTGACTGCAGACTCAGGATAGTGTCACATAACCTGTGAAAAATGTTTAGCTTGGTGTGTAATTGTGAATTCTCTTAGAGGTGGTAAACCAATTGTTTGATACGGTTGTCCAACTTACGGCCAGAACAAGCTACTAGTGCAAAGTTGTGCTCTCTCTCTTTTTTCCTTTTATCTTGCTCACTGTGTTTCTTAGCCCTCTATTTCCAACAACCTTATTCCTTATATATTAAAAATACCTAGCGAGATTTAAATTTAGTGTGTGCACTGTGTGCATTCATTGCGCAGCCACAGCGGTGTCAATTGTACTGCATGAAGTTAGTAGAACATATACTAGCACATTGCATTCAATGGGCATACATGTTAAAACAAATCAGTGTTAAATGTAGTGCAGCATATTTTTTTAGTTTCATTTATTTTCTTAGCTGGTAGCGGCTAAGGGAGCGTGGGCAGCGTAGCGTCAACCCGACGCACGTTTCCTAGATTTCTAACCCCTGATGTAATTTAGATAATGTTCAAAGCAGGGCCAGTATCAGAGAGGTACAGGGACTGGTGGTTTATGGGGTCCATAAAAAGAGGGTCCTTATTTAACACCTGGGTAACTAATACCGTCTATACTTGAGTATAAGCCCAGTTTTTCAGCCCTTTTTTTAAGGCTTAAAAGGCCCCCCTCGGCTTATACTCGAGTCACTCCCCCCCCCCCCCGTGTCTATCTAACCCCCCGTGTCTATCTAACCCCCCGTGTCTCAATACCCCCCGTGTCTCTCTACCCCCCGTGTCTCTCTACCCCCCGTGTCTCTCCACCCCGCCGTGTCTCTCTACCCCCCGTGTCTCTCTACCCCCCGTGTCTCTCTAACCCCCCGTGTCTCTCCAACCCCCCGTGTCTCTCTACCCCCCGTGTCTCTCTAACCCCCCCGTGTCTCTTTCCCTCCCCCCTTTTCATCCTCAACCCCCCCTCCTCATTCTAACCCCCCCCCACATTCTAAACCCCCTCCTCAATCTACCCCTCTAAATACACCCTCCCCCTCTCCCTTTCCCTTCATTTATCTGCATCTGAAGCTCCTGCTCTGTCCTCCGCTCCTTTCGGCGTATTGACGGCATTAGCATATACCGGGTGCAGGAGGTAAGGGGGGGGGGGTATTTAGAGGGGTAAAATGAGGGGGGTTAGAATGAGGAGGGGGTTTAGAATGAGGGGGGGTTGAGGTTGAGGAGGGAGGTTGAGGAGGGAGGTTGAGGAGGGGGTTGAGGATGGGGGGTTGAGGATGGGGGGTTGAGGATGAGGAGGGGGTTGAGGATGGGGGGTTGAGGATGGGGGGGTTGACCTTGAGGAGGGAGGTTGAGGAGGGAGGTTGAGGAGGGAGGTTGAGGAGGGAGGATGAGGAGGGAGGTTGAGGAGGGAGGTTGAGGATGAGGAGGGAGGTTGAGGATGAGGAGGGAGGTTGAGGATGAGGAGGGAGGATGACGTTAGGTTACAGACATGTACTGAGATTGGTACATGCCTCATCTACTCCTTGTGAGGCTGTATTAAGAAAATGTCTGCATAGGACACAAGGGTTATAGCCAATGCTTATACATTTTTTTAAAGGTCCTGTAATCCCTTGAATACTTTATAGGTATGTTTATTGATGTATCATTTTGGCATTGTCATGTCTATTCATTCACTTTTATATGGATTGTTTTATGAACTGGTTAATGTAGGGGCACTGTATGTAATGTAATTGAAAATAGGTATAGGTTTGTAAAAAGATTGTAATAACATATGTTATGTAGTCCTGCTTAAAGGGCCAATTTATTTTTTATCAGGCGCTCTTTGTCTATTTCTTATAGAGCCCTTTATAAAAAAACACTAAACACTTTTATTCAACTTTTACTGTGCATTTAAGCAATGAATTAGTGTTTTTTTTAATCATGCGACACTGGCAGCATGAGCTTCTTATCTCTTTACTCCCTGAATGATGCATTGCCTCTGAAGTGGGAGCTGTCCCAAGGGGAATGCTATCCAAAGCATACTGTACTTACAATATGATAGTAGGAGGAGACTAGAAAGTGTGTTTGTGTAAAGTGCCAGCAGCCCATTTTACAATACTACCTGCTAGTGCCTATTTTTCAGAGTGGTCTCAAAAGATTTTTAGTTCCAAACTCCTGGGTGACATTGCACCATTCATAGGGTGGAGCGTTCTGGAACTTATAATGCCTGGGGCCTTGTTTTACTATTTAAAATTACATTAAAGGATTTTTTTTATCAAGCCCTAACTAACTATTTTTTTAAAGAGAGCTCTTTACAAGACCACTAAAGTGCTCCTTTAAAGATTCAAGGCACACCACATTCCATATATAAACACACATCAACATAAACCACATGCCTATATTGCCATCTTGTGGTCCATAGGGACTACAGCACTTTTCTTCTTGTCTAGCAACATTTGTATGCTCCACATATTCTGAGCAGAACTGGAGAGGGTGTGCCAATGATAACGAAATCTGAATCATTTTAATGGGTTTGAAGGGTGTGTATACTTTTTATTTTAAACTACTCTTGTTAATTTTATTGTAAGTATCCGGCTGTATGACCCACATAGTATGTATTTTGCTGTCTATTTTTTTCTATTAATTTTTACTGCGTTTTTTTGCTGTATGGCTTTTTCAATTTAAATGACTTTAGTAATAATAATACTATTGGGCAGATTAACATTAATAACGCAGTTATTTATATTCATAGAGGTATACACAAATAATGATAATTGTTGGCTTTGACATGTTCTTTACAGAGGTTTATTTAATTTAAATTATCTGCAAATATCATTTTCTCTTTTTATCAGCTCTCATTTGATATTTTTCTGTGTCTGCTGTGATCCCAGACTCTTCCTTATTATTTTATTTAATTTTTTATAAATATATATGTTTAACATATTCTTTCTACAAAGGTACAGAACTTTTAACATTCTCAGGTGTATGTTGGAGTACCTTTTGTTTCCATCAAGGATAATTACTGTAGAAACGTAATCCAAAAATGTATATCCTTGTGTCAGTGGCATGCATGAACAATTAGTTGATGAAATATAATTATATAATTCTTTTTTTAAATGTTGTTTAATAAAGCAGTGTGATTTTATCCTCATTGTATTTTGCATTTTGACTGTTCACAGTTTGTGATTACTGACTAGTTTATTTGTTTATTAGTAATAATGGTACTTAACTGGTGATTTATATTAACTAATAGATAGTCCATCATGGGGGCAATGAGTGCATACTCCCAATGGTGCATGTGGAGACTTGCTTGTCCATACAAAAGTATTAAAAGAAACTACACAGTGGCAATATTACTTTTGGCACATGATATATATTTATACATTGTTATATATTAAAAGTGACTATTTGTGCAACCTTTTAGGCACCAAGGTCCTTTTGTTAGGTGCAAGTTGTTATGCACGTGTTTTCTTGCATAAATAATGCATTGATTTATAGCTGTTCTTGTTATTGTTCAGTCCTTCAGTGGTTTCCAACAAGCTCCTTCCCACGACAAGGTAGCGATGCAGAAGGGGAAAATTTGTACTATTGCCTCCTAAATAAGTTTCTAAAGTATAATGCAGTTCTATGAAGAGCTTTCTAGAAAACAGCCTGTCTGGCTCATATATTTATATAGAGAACTGTCTGATTTGTTGGAATATAAAATGATGTTGTCTGCAAAAGCTACTATTATATATTTATTTTTTGTATAACATTTCATTTGTTCTTATCAGTGGATCCAAAGCCATATTGAACATGAAAGACAGCAGCCCTATCTGTAAAAGGCTTAGAGTTTAACTATGTATTTATTGATATGAAGTTTATAAACTCATCTCCTATTTACATACGTTTCATCATTGCTTTTAGAAACCGCCATTCAACATTGTGATAAGCTTTTTTTCCACATCCACAATGGCTATTATATGTCTGTTAATCTAAATCATTAGATTTCATGAAGATTGCTATGTTCTCTCTAATTACTTTGAAATGTTATTTTCCTGGTGTGAAACTAAATTGTTCTTGAGAGAAGAGACTCTGCATATTTGGTTTTAGTCTTTCTGTCATTATTAATATATTTTTAAGCCCGTGTTCAGTAGAGCAATAGGTATTTAATACTCTGCCTGTCTTTCATCTTTCCCTGGATTTGGCAGTATAATGATGCATGCTAAGGAAAAAATAACATTGGAGCTTTTTCATCTTTAGCATATAGTTAAATATGATTTATAATGATTCTGTAATGTTGCCCTGCAGAACTTTATGGAAGTCAGTGGGAAGCCAATCAGGGCATAGTGCTCTTTTAAAAAAAATATTTATGAATCTTCAAGAGAACTACTGTCTGCAAAGTAGTTGCATAAGTTTGTTTTGTTTAATTTTTTGCTTTTGTTGAGTGGTATTTTTTTAATTTAAAGGTGAAAGACAGGAAAGTGAAAGAGACACAAGACAGAGCAAAGTGAATGAGAGAGAGAAAGGTACACTTGGCACAGAGAGGTAGGAGAGACAGAAGAGGGAGATAGAAAGACATGACAGTGAGAGACACGCACAGGATTGGGAGAGACACAGGACAGAGCAAGTGAGACAGGGCAGAAAGATAGAAACAGTGCCAGGAGCGAGAGAGACAGGTCAGAGAGAGACACACACAGGACAGAGAGAGAGACAAGACAGAGAGATAAAGAGAGGGAGAGGGAGTGACACAGGACAAAGAGAGAGAAAGAGAGGGAGAGAGAGAGACACAGGACTGAGAGACAGACAGGACAAAAAGAGACACGCACAGGACTGAGCGAGAGATTGCACTCACACACAGAGAGAGAGAGAGAAAGAGAGCATAGACGATTCAAGATAACCTTCTATGATACCGCCATTTATGATGGGCAAGTTACTAGTATGAAGTATCCCATTAAAACTGCCTTCCCTGCAAACCAATACAGCACTGGATCTGATTTATGTTGAGCATTATGCATTGTATGTTACCTCCATGTCCACTCATGAAATATTGATTCTCACTTAAATATTGAGGCATACTTTAATGAAATTGGGTTATTGGGTTAAAGGAGAGTTGTTTGCCTATAGGTGAGCACTTTATCATAGACTGAGTGGAAGTATTGAAAATAGTTAATTCTAGTCCATGTATCATGTGGTGCTGATTGAAAAGAATAGTTTAACTCTATTGAGTGCATTATCCTATATATATATATATATATATCACATATAATAGTTGTCAAATAGCGAGACGTTATAACGCTTCGCGAGGCTTGCATCGATGAGCACCTTTGGCGCTCATCGGCTAAGGGCTACGCGTTAACGGCTCGCCACGCAAAGTCTGACAACGTCTCACACTTTGACAACTATTTTATGTGATATTGGATCACCCCTGATGTCTATATTTGGGAAGTTCCACGTATCCTTCAATTTTTGATTGTCAAGTTAAGTTAGGCTTGTGTGTTGTGTCTATCTATACCCTCTTGTATTTGTTTTCATTTGTGTATAAAGATTACTACCCATTTTTGTTAACAGCAAGCCTCAATACGAACCGTGTTTAAATTAGCATGTCCTATGTCTTTCATATGAGTTTCCTGGAGTAATGCACATCAGCATGAAAGTATTTTAAATTAGTTACAATTTTTTTCTTCTTAATCGGGTTATTTAGTTCTTTTACATCCCACGATATCCCATTCACCCCATATTTTTGTTATTTTGTATTAACCCGAAAATGGGCCAGTCATCCTTTAGTTTTCAGTAGACTATCTTGGCTCTCTTGCTCTCCTTGGGCCCCCTGGCTGGGGTTCTCTGGCTCTCCATGGGCCCCCTGGCTGTGGCTCTCTGGCCCTCCGTGGACTCCCTAGCTGGTGCTCTCTGGTCCTCTGCTGGCCCCCCTGGCTGGGGATCTATGACCCTCCGTGGACCCCCCTGGCTGGGGCTCTATGGCCCTCGGCGGGCCCCATGGCTTGTGCTCTATGGCCCTCGGCGGGCCCCATGGCTTGTGCTCTATGGCCCTCCGCGGGCCCCATGGCTTGTGCTCTATGGCCCTCCGCGGGTCTTCCGGCTGGGGCTCTCCGGCCCTCTGCGGACCCCTCGAGCTAAGGCTCTCTGGCCCTCCGCGGGCCCTCTTGGCTGGAACTCTCGCTGCTTCCTTAGTCGCATTACACCATACCGTATCTCACGATTACATAGTCATGTAACACCATACCTTACCTTATGCTAACTAAGACGTATCGCGCTGTACCTCACCCTCAAGTACCAAGTCATATGACACCATTTATCTCATGCTTACAAAATCATATCAGATTATATCATATCTCGTTCTCACCTAGTCGCGTCTCACTGTACCATATCTCATGCCTACCTAGTCACATCACACCGTATCATATCATGCGCCTACCGAGCCATATCGCATCTCATAGGTTATATTCTATCACATCTCACGCTTGCCAAGTCACATCCAATCACATCTCATGCTTGACAAGTTACATCCTACCACATCCCACATTCACCAAGTCATATCACATAGTATTATATCTCATGCTTACCAATTCAAATCGCACTATATCATACACCACTCTTAACCAGTCACACTGGATCTTATGCCGCGCTTTCCTTTTTATATCGCATTATATCACGCGCCTTGTTTACTTAACCATATCACTCTTACGTAGTCATTCACTCTTACGTAGTCATTCCATGTGCCATGTTTACCTAGTCATATCACTCTACATCATGTACCATGCTTACCCAGTCATATCATATGCCACGTCATATTGCATCATGCCATGTGCCACATTTACCATTATATCATGCACCACGATTACCAGCCATATCACTTCATATAATTTGCCAAGCTGACTTGTCATATGGCTGTCATATCATGTGTTACGCCTACCTAGTCATGTCACAATATATCACGCGCCACCTTACCCAGCCATACAATGAGCCACGCTCACCTAGTCATATCTCACTATGTCACGCGCTTTGCATACGTAGTCATATCACGCTATATCACTCGCCACGCTTTCCTAGTCATATTGCGCTATATCACGTGCTGCTCATTCCTAGTCATATTGCACTCTAACATGTGCCACGCCTTCTTAGTCATATCACACTGGAAAATGTGCAATGCTTACCTAGTCACATCTTGTGCTGTGCTTACATAGTCCTATTGCACTAGGTCTTATGCTACGCTTACCCACTCATATTTTATGCCACGCTTATCCAGTCATATCATATGCCACGCTTACGTAGTCATATTGCTCTATGCCATGCACCACGCATACCCAGTCATATTGCGCTATGCCATTTGCCCAGCTTACCCGGTCAGTCATGCACTGCGTTTACAAGTCTTATCTCACTATCTCACGAGCCATGCTTACCTAGCATATCATCTGCCATACTTAACTGGTCATATTACGCTATATCACGTACCATGCTCACATAGTCATATCGCTGTATATCATGAGCTACGCTTATCTTGTCATAGCACACTGTACCATTTGCCAAGCGTACCCAGTCATATCACGAGCCATGCTTACCCAGTCATATCGCACTATACCATGTTCTACGCTTACCCAGTCATATTGCACTATACCACGATCTAGGCTTACCTGGTCATATTGCACTATACCATGCTCTACGCTTCACCGGTCATGTCACTTTATACTATGTTCCACGCTTACCCAGTCATTTCACGTTTTAACACGTGCCACACTTTCCTATTCATATCACACTGTATCATATGCCTTGCTTACCTAGTCATATTGCACTGTATTTTATGCTACGCTTCCCTAGTAATATCGCATTGTATCTTGTGCTACACTTTCATATCAGACTATATCTTGTGCCACACTTACCTGGTCACGTCTCATTGTATATTTAACATTCATACCAAGCTATATTGCACCGTACCAAACTCCTTACATTCCATATCGTGCCAAGTCATATCACACTTTATCAAAACTTCCAACTTTGTACTCCTAGCTTTCTTAGACATTTCTCTTGTATTTGTTTTCATTTGTGTATAAAGATTACTACCCATTTTTGTTAACAGCAAGCCTCAATACGAACCGTGTTTAAATTAGCATGTCCTATGTCTTTCATATGAGTTTCCTGGAGTAATGCACATCAGCATGAAAGTATTTTAAATTAGTTACAATTTTTTTCTTCTTAATCGGGTTATTTAGTTCTTTTACATCCCACGATATCCCATTCACCCCATATTTTTGTTATTTTGTATTAACCCGAAAATGGGCCAGTCATCCTTTAGTTTTCAGTAGACTATCTTGGCTCTCTTGCTCTCCTTGGGCCCCCTGGCTGGGGTTCTCTGGCTCTCCATGGGCCCCCTGGCTGTGGCTCTCTGGCCCTCTGTGGACTCCCTAGCTGGTGCTCTCTGGTCCTCTGCTGGCCCCCCTGGCTGGGGATCTATGACCCTCCGTGGACCCCCCTGGCTGGGGCTCTATGGCCCTCGGCGGGCCCCATGGCTTGTGCTCTATGGCCCTCGGCGGGCCCCATGGCTTGTGCTCTATGGCCCTCCGCGGGCCCCATGGCTTGTGCTCTATGGCCCTCCGCGGGTCTTCCGGCTGGGGCTCTCCGGCCCTCTGCGGACCCCTCGAGCTAAGGCTCTCTGGCCCTCCGCGGGCCCTCTTGGCTGGAACTCTCGCTGCTTCCTTAGTCGCATTACACCATACCGTATCTCACGATTACATAGTCATGTAACACCATACCTTACCTTATGCTAACTAAGACGTATCGCGCTGTACCTCACCCTCAAGTACCAAGTCATATGACACCATTTATCTCATGCTTACAAAATCATATCAGATTATATCATATCTCGTTCTCACCTAGTCGCGTCTCACTGTACCATATCTCATGCCTACCTAGTCACATCACACCGTATCATATCATGCGCCTACCGAGCCATATCGCATCTCATAGGTTATATTCTATCACATCTCACGCTTGCCAAGTCACATCCAATCACATCTCATGCTTGACAAGTTACATCCTACCACATCCCACATTCACCAAGTCATATCACATAGTATTATATCTCATGCTTACCAATTCAAATCGCACTATATCATACACCACTCTTAACCAGTCACACTGGATCTTATGCCGCGCTTTCCTTTTTATATCGCATTATATCACGCGCCTTGTTTACTTAACCATATCACTCTTACGTAGTCATTCACTCTTACGTAGTCATTCCATGTGCCATGTTTACCTAGTCATATCACTCTACATCATGTACCATGCTTACCCAGTCATATCATATGCCACGTCATATTGCATCATGCCATGTGCCACATTTACCATTATATCATGCACCACGATTACCAGCCATATCACTTCATATAATTTGCCAAGCTGACTTGTCATATGGCTGTCATATCATGTGTTACGCCTACCTAGTCATGTCACAATATATCACGCGCCACCTTACCCAGCCATACAATGAGCCACGCTCACCTAGTCATATCTCACTATGTCACGCGCTTTGCATACGTAGTCATATCACGCTATATCACTCGCCACGCTTTCCTAGTCATATTGCGCTATATCACGTGCTGCTCATTCCTAGTCATATTGCACTCTAACATGTGCCACGCCTTCTTAGTCATATCACACTGGAAAATGTGCAATGCTTACCTAGTCACATCTTGTGCTGTGCTTACATAGTCCTATTGCACTAGGTCTTATGCTACGCTTACCCACTCATATTTTATGCCACGCTTATCCAGTCATATCATATGCCACGCTTACGTAGTCATATTGCTCTATGCCATGCACCACGCATACCCAGTCATATTGCGCTATGCCATTTGCCCAGCTTACCCGGTCAGTCATGCACTGCGTTTACAAGTCTTATCTCACTATCTCACGAGCCATGCTTACCTAGCATATCATCTGCCATACTTAACTGGTCATATTACGCTATATCACGTACCATGCTCACATAGTCATATCGCTGTATATCATGAGCTACGCTTATCTTGTCATAGCACACTGTACCATTTGCCAAGCGTACCCAGTCATATCACGAGCCATGCTTACCCAGTCATATCGCACTATACCATGTTCTACGCTTACCCAGTCATATTGCACTATACCACGATCTAGGCTTACCTGGTCATATTGCACTATACCATGCTCTACGCTTCACCGGTCATGTCACTTTATACTATGTTCCACGCTTACCCAGTCATTTCACGTTTTAACACGTGCCACACTTTCCTATTCATATCACACTGTATCATATGCCTTGCTTACCTAGTCATATTGCACTGTATTTTATGCTACGCTTCCCTAGTAATATCGCATTGTATCTTGTGCTACACTTTCATATCAGACTATATCTTGTGCCACACTTACCTGGTCACGTCTCATTGTATATTTAACATTCATACCAAGCTATATTGCACCGTACCAAACTCCTTACATTCCATATCGTGCCAAGTCATATCACACTTTATCAAAACTTCCAACTTTGTACTCCTAGCTTTCTTAGACATATTCCCTGCCTATCGAGCCATGCCAGTCCTCTTCGAACTCCTCGTCACCGCTTCATATCATATCTCAACGAACCCCTTGCATACACCGTCATGTTCCCCTTGCATGTCAGGCCAATTCAATCCCAGTAACACCATACCAACATAGAACTCCTTGTTTACCAAGTCGTACTATATTGCATTTTATAATTCATCCGACTGATTCATGCTATATTGTGCCTCTAGCACGACAAGCCTTGTCTTACCGCATCAAGCCCCTATTACATTGTATCCCAAGAATACTAAGTCATGCCCTGTAGTAACATATCCATGACTTTTGTTGGGGAAATGATACAAATATTCTTACATTTTTAGCCATATATATATATATATATATATATATATATATAAATATATATATATATATATATATATATATATATATATATATACACACACACAATTAGCACTCTTTCCAGTTAGTGTGATATTTGGCTGGGATATAAGCATTAAACCAGTAATTTTCCACTGTAAGGCATTAGTCATGGTCACGGGGCAATTCAGTGGGGCTGGAGGAGTTACAGGGGCAGTTCACTGGGGCTGGAGGGCAATTCACTGGGGCTGGGGGAGGTCACGGGTCAATTCACTAGGGCTGGGGCAGGTGATGGGGCAATTCACTGTGGCTGGGTGAGGTGATGGGGCAATTCACTGTGGCTGGGGGAGGTCACGGGGCATTTCACTGGGACTGGCGGGCAATTCACTGGGGCTGGGGCAGGTGATGGGGCAGGTGATGGAGCAATACACTGGGGCTGGGGGAGGTCATGGGGCAATTCACTGGGGCTGGGGCAGGTGATTGGGGCAATTCACTGGGGCAGGGGGACGTCACGGTGCAATTCAGTGGGGCTGGAGGAGTTATAGAGGCAATTCACTGAGGCTGGGCGAGATCACAGTAGCAATTCACTGAGGCTGGGGGAAGTATCACCTGGGATGTTATGTACATAAAACAATCAGGGAATGAAGGGACACTGACCTTGTTCTGGGTATTACAGAAATCTAAAAGAAAGATGCAGCTCAATTCACAGACCAAAAATATACAATGTATTATGTATGCAATTTTTCCCTGGGATTTTCAGGGCATGTCCAATATTTTGGTATTTTTTCATGCAAACAATTTTTCAATACACAACTAATTCTCCTCTATCAGATGCATTAATAACCCAGCTCACTTTAATATGCCTTTAAAGCTAAAACAATCCAGGATTAGAGGGACAGCAGTGTATTTGATTCACCTTTGTCTGACTAGGGAATTAGACAACTTTGTTACAAAGTGTTGCTAGCTAGTTTTACAATCAGTGGGTGTACAGTAAGTTCATTATATAACATTTTAAGTTTAATATGATATTGCTCAATTATTTGTCCTACAAAAATGTAATTGTAATTGTGACAACCTGTATATTGAATGGGGTATGATAGGAGCCTATTGCCCAACCTCTCCCCACAGGTGTGACTGGTTCGTTTTACCTCTGTACTGCAGGAATAACTTTCACCCCTTGGTTTAGACTGAGAGATTTCTGTGCATAAATATCTTTCTAAGTTCTGAAAAGAACTTACTCCAGCAATAAGGATTCCAGCATCAATAACGGAATCCACACTTTAATTACCGTATGTGAACCAGTTATAGCATCTTTATTACTGAAACAACATACATATTTATACCGCACTATTAGCAACAAAAGGACAATCGATTAAAATTTGCATCTATGATTACCCCAATCACCTTCTAGCTCACGTTACCACTCATGCCCAGGTGGGTTTGATTGACAGGCTTCCCTCCTACCCTCTTACTATATGATATTATGCCTTTTAATTACCTCCCTGGGCTAGGAGCCTGAAAGTCTAAGAGAATCACCCATTCTACTGTAACAATACATTAATTATAGTAATTGCATTAACAACAATCCACAGTCTTGATCCACACCAGCCCTGGTCTGAAGGATAGCCAACTTGCTGAGTGTGATGTGACTTATAGGGGTCAGTTATCTCCCTAATCTGGGTAATAAGGAACTACCGTATTTTTCGCCGTATAAGACGCACTTTTTCTTCCCCAAAACTGGGGGAGGAAAGTTGGTGCGTCTTATACGGCGAATATACCTTTTCAAACTGCCTCTGTCCTCTTGATTTCACCCCAGCGCTTCCTACCAGCATCGCGTCGGCCGGGGCGTCCTAGTGACGTCACACACGCAACGCTGCAGTACACGTGGAGTGCTGGTAGGAAGCGCTGGGGTGAGATCAAGATGGCAGAGATCAGAAGGAAGGTGAGGATCAGGGGGATCAGGGGGGTCAGGGAGGATCAGGAGGGTCAGGGAGGGTCAAGGGCTCCCAAATGCTGCAGTATATGGATATGTATGTGTGTATGTGTGCATGTATGTGTGTGTATATATGTATGTATGTGTATGTATATTTATGTGTGTATGTATATGTATGTATGTGTATCTATAAAGGTGAGGATCAGGGGGGTCATGGAGGATCAGGACGGTCAGGGAGGATCAGGAGGGTCAGGGAGGATCAGGAGGGTCAGGGAGGGTCAATGGCTCCCAAATGCTGCAGTATATGGATATGTATGTGTATGTGTGTGTGTGTGTGTGTATGTATGTGTGTGTATATATGTATGTATGTGTATGTATATTTATGTGTGTATGTATATGTATGTATGTGTATCTATATATATATATATATTTGTGTGTAATGTAGGTGTGTATCTGTGTGTAAAATGTATTTGTGTTTGAGTGTATTTGTGTTTGATTCAGATTTTTTTTTTCTTGTTTTCCTCCTCTAAAAACTAGGTGCGTCTTATCTGCCGGTGCGTCTTATAGGGCGAAAAATACGGTAGTCCAGTACCAGGAAATATTGGGCATATACAATATTTCCTTTTTAATTGCTAGCCCCCCCCGAAAGCACCATATAGACATACATCCCGTTCTTACTCACACCCCAAATATAAACATGGGTACCATAGTATGAGCCTAGTGGTACCCAGGCAATTTCCACTATCCTATGCTTCTAACAGGCATAACAAGGAATAACACACAAATCACAATGTCCCCAATGTTAACCCCTTTCCCCTGGCACTATATGCCTATACTATAAGGCTGAGGGCATCAGTCTGTAAGGTATTGCACAGCTTGTACCTTGGCATGCTACAGGCATGACAATAATGTTTACAAAATGATCAGTTTAATGTATGGTGTGAAATGTGGGACTACAGAGCCCATTTAATGCTAAAAGGGCAATATTGTCCCATATATAAAGTATCCTATTTTGAAGGACCAGACATCATAATGGGCAAAATGTTTTAAAAGCGTAAAATTGAATAAAGACAGCTTCTGCTGTAATACCTTTTATACAGAATTTTATTTTACTGGATGCAGCCATTGCCTTATTTGTGTAGCTGATATTTCCTTGAAGACTAATGATATCTCCTATTAAAGGTAGCAAATTCCAATGTAAGTAATTTAATTATCCTCTGCAGCCAAGACTTTGCCCCATTATAAGAAGCAGATAAAAGGAAAACATATTGCATCTCCCACTTTAGCATAATTACATGTTTTAGTTAATAAATTAAAAACTCGAACATCTAAAACATGTCTAGTACTTTAAGGGAGCTTAGTATAAATATGGAACTGCATAGCTTGTTAAATCATGAGATGTGCTAACGGATGTGCTAAAACAAGGTAAAAATGCATTGATCTGCTTTACTGTGTGTGACTTGGACTCTGTTTTGAACCAAGTCATCCAGGTCAAGGGTATATCATTATCACTTATAGTCCATCTCACTTAATAACATATGTGTTCTTATAATATAAGTTTGTCAGCTTTCTTCTGCTTGGGCCCTGGATACAAAGTAAGATCCTCCTATAAAGATAATATTAATGCAGGGAAAATGCTCATATTTTAAATCCTTAAAAAAAAAAGTCTATATATTTCCTATAATGAAAAAGAAAGACCTTGTATCCCTGGCAAAAAACTTAGTGGCACAATGTAGTATAATGTGTTTCAGATTCATGTGGCTTTGAAGGCGTAACGTCAGTTGATGCACAGGAAACCTCTTAAAAAGTTGTGACTGGAACAAAAAAATGAAGTGACCAAATAAATGTCAAACCAAAAATAATTATTGGAAATAAAAAGTAATTCTGAAGTACACCTTCATGTCCCAATCAGGTTGGGTGATCTGGCTTCCCCAGTATTACTCAGTGAACAGTGTTTCCACTGCGTTAGGATATTGGATGGAGACATGCAAATTAGGATCAAAATTTACCACTTTTGTGATTCTAACTACTTAATGTGAGATCATCTACAGTAGGCATATATGTGATGCTCTCAGAAAGAAAGACTTGAACATAGATTTGGATATGGATATGGAGCAATAAACTTTCTCACGGACAGTTGTATTTGCCCTTATATGGGGATCATGAGTGTGAGTCTGGTTCTGATAGCTATGAAATCAGACTGGAGAGTGCAAAATGTTTTTAGAAAGACCAGTGAGTTATGCAGTATGTTATGGTAGCTAGAAAGGTGGTTGAAACACACTCCATTGCATAGAAAGCATAGAAAGAGATACTTTCTGTGTATATATCTACATCTCCCAAACAGGCCAGGAGACCTATTTTACTATATAATTACTCAGTGAACAGCGTTTCCACTGCCACTAAAGATTCATGAATTTCTCAGTCCTCAAAAACAATTTTAGGCAGAGAAATGTATTTTATTTAATTCAGTTTATTTAATTCAGTCACCATTGTAAGCACCTGCCAATTTTCTTTTAAGTCCCAGTCAATCCTATTTGATGAGAAGTAATGGAGTATTTTGATACAAATTCAGAATGCAACAGGCAGGATATTTTTTTAACTGCTTATGCAGTGTTACAGTTTTGATCATCATAGGCTGGAAATGTTCTCACAAACCCTCTGTCTGAAATACACAACTTATTCCATATGTCTGAAGATGTCCATAAGCTGCTTTATTTGTTTGTTTTAGGATCTCATTTTCTTCCATCCTTTCCCTGCCTGTTTTGTGACAGATTTTGAATATGGCACAAGCATCTTGAAAACTATTATGTCCAGTATAATAATGGACATACTTACAGGAGATAAAAAGCCTAGACGAATTTCTAGAATAATATATACTTAAGTAATGTATGTAGTTAAATAGTATTGCACATTCCAACAAGTAACATTGCAATTGAAACATAAGTAAGAAAATATGTTGACTATGACAATTTTCATTTTACCAATAAAAACATAAAAGATAACCAAACATATGTGTTCTCATGAAAATGGAGTCAGCAGTGAAAGTTTAAAGAATTAGGGGAAATGTAAAAATTACCCAACTGTAAAAAATATGCTTTCTTTTATTATTTTGTAAAGTAATTCTGTCAGTGTTGTTATTGCAGCGTTGTTTGCACAGCCTCTGACATGATATTAATCTGTATGCTTTGAATACCCACAGCTTTCTCATAGAAATTGTGAGATTACAGCTTGCTCCTTCAGCCAAGACTGGAGGAAGTGATGCTGCATGTATTGTATTGGGGAATACATGATATTCACTCCAGACAATATAGTAGATAACTTATAGAATTCCTCATTTCTCAAATACTATATTTTTTAACGTTCCTTATCAAGAGGCACTGATCACATGAATTAAAACAATAATATTACTGAATTCAGATATTTGTTTCTTATGAAGACAAATGCTACAAAACCTTTAGGACTTAGTAAGTCAATTATGGGCCACGCAAATTAGTATATTTGTAAAACTCCATTGATATTCTAATGACATAAACAGGATTATGCGGACAGTATATACTGTTCTCTTTGGCAACATGGCTTTATCTGATGGCCCCAGTCATGTAACATAAAAGTTTATTTAAAATAATTATCAGAAATGCTGAAATATCTTATACCCATTATTTTCGTGTATATGTGAAAAATGTTTAATGTATTTGCATGGTATTTTGTACAATAGTCAGACGCTTTAAGTGTATTTACTATTATTATACATATATACATGTGACCCACATATCCATTTTGTTTCTTGTTGAACGGCAAGTGTAGAACACTCTAATGAATAAATCAGACTCTAAGAGATACAAAAGGAAAATGATATTCATATATTTTCTTATTTGTACAATATATTTTACATGGATAACTGTGCACCATTAGACAGAGTATGGAAACTATATGGAAAACTGAATGTTTAAATTTGAGCAAACTTAGGTATAGTCTTTTGAGCTGTATTGAAAATAAGCATGGAGTCTTGATCACAGGACCAATGAGCTGCCAGTCATTAAAACACGTGTAAAAATATACAGTCCTGCAAAGTTGGATTACATTCCATAAGGTATGTATCCTCACATGTGCAATAGTTTTAGGGAGAAATTCAAACACTCTCAACATTTAATTAAAACAGTCTTTTAACTGAATTAATTTAGCAATTTTTAACAATTTTGAAAAAGAAAACACATTTTCCACATGCAATTCTGCTTTCTGTTTGATGGTGCAGAACAATAATCCTTTCAAATTTCTTTTTAAATCTATTTTTTTAGTTCACCATTAATTGCCATTAAAAATACACATGCAAACAGCAGTAAAACCAAGCTATAGCCAGAAAATATAATGTAATGACTGTTGTACCCCTCACCTCTCTCACTGTTCGGAGCAGTGCTGGAAAGAATACAAATATTTAAATTGAGATATCTTTAATGAATCTTAGAAACCTGCAGCACACTCTGTAGGATAAGGCTGCTATATCTACAAGGTCATAAACCCCTGCACCACCAAAGTGTTGTAACTTATAGTTTCTAGCTAAAGATTTGCTTTGATGATTTTTGCAGTACATGTATTTTTAGATATAACATGGAAAGTGCTTACACTGGCCCTCTAAGTAGAAAACAATAATAAAAAGACAAATATTTTTCAAAATATTTTGGAAATCAGATCAGTTATTTGCATCTTCTTTGTAATATCATTACAACTTATTTGTAATATAATTTCTTGTGATATTCAGCAGCGGCTTCACTGTTTTGTTTCTAAATATAAAAATGGCTTACAACATAATAAAATCATTTTATTCCAGGTTCACCTAAAATCAATTACTATGTAGTCTGTGAATTTTTTGTTTGTCGTTGCACATTCTGTTGCATGTAAAAACAGCCATACTCAAATTCACATACTCTGTTGTTTACATTAGCTATTTGTTGTGTGTTAAAAGTACTTTTTTTTTTATATTGATTAGTGTATATTGTATATATATATATATATATATATATATATATATACTGAACTTTTTGTTTTGTAAATATATTTATACATTTGTTAGTTATACATTCAAGCCAAAATAAAAGATATACACCACAGTTAGATAGGGATGTTCACTGAAACCAAAGTCTATGCACAGTATATGGCAAAAAAAATATGGGAAACTAATCCCCTGCATAAAGCTCTTTTTAATTGATCTATGCTTACTATTCCTTAGTGGTGGTCTTTACTGATCACCTCAGACAGTAGGATGGAAATCATTCAGTTGTTTTCCGAACTGCAACTTGTTTGCATGTGGTAACATACCATTGTACCCTAACAGCAGCTACACTTGAGTGTTTCATGCTCCAAAATATAGCTTCTTCTTTTTAGCTATGAATACCATATGCAATTATAAGCAAACTATTTACAAACTAAGACAATATTCAATGTTTTTCACTGTTAAGGGTATATGCAACTGGGCTGGGTTATAAATGCATCTGATAAAGGGGAATTAGTAGTGTATGATTACATTTATTTGCAGGCACTATGTTTTGCTATAAAAAACTGTTGCAGGTGATGTTTACACCCCCAGGATTGAGCTAGGGTCCTGAGAGGGTTCATTTTTTTTAAAGTGTACCCTGTCCATGTGAGCATGCCCAGCTTTGTAGCCAATCAGCAATGCTGTATGCAGCCAGCTAGATGAGGCTGTTACACTGGGTCCTTAAAGGACCATAAATCAATTCAAGTAAAAATGCTTGAGCGGTTACACAGTTGTTCTCTAGACATACACCCTCTCCTTGATAAATTCTGACAAACTATAATTGTACTGAAACCAAACATTTCAGCTTCTCCTTCCTATTCTCATTTCTCTTTTAGGCGAATGAGCATTTTTTGCTTGATTTATGGTTCTGCAATGACCTGCAAAGTTTTCTGTTCATGTGTCTGTGTGAGTGCATGTGTCTCTGTGTGAGTGAGTGCATGCAATTCACTGGGGCTGGGAGAGATCTCAGGGGCAATTCACCAGTGCTGGGGAGGTGATGGGACAATTCACTGGGGCTGGGAGAGATCACAGGGGCAATCCACTGGGGGTTGGGAAGTGATGGGGTAAATCATTGGGGCTGGCGGGGTTACAGGGGCAAATCACTGGGGCTGGGGGAAGTTTCACCTGGGATGTAGATAAAACAGTCAGTGAATGGACACAGACCTTGTTCTGGGTATTACAGAAATCTAAAGGAAAGCTGCAGCTCAATTCACAGACCAAAAAGATACAATGTATTATGTATGCTAATTTTCCCTTGGATTTTCAGGGGGTGTCAACATTGATAGAAAACAGTTTGCAAATGCAAGAAATTCAGCAATGTTTAGGGTAACTGTTTACATGTTTATTTTGGTATTTTTTCATGCAAATATTTTTTTTCCATACACTACTAAATCTCCTTAATCAGATGCATTCATAACCAAGCTCAATTGCATATACCTTTAAAGCATTGTAAAGTCTCTAAATCTTTTAGTATCTTTCATTGATTTCCCTGGCATTGCGATTTGTATGGTAAATATGCTTTACACTGTGTTGCAATAAATTGTGATTTGCACAGATCATTTAATTTACTTGTTTCAGTTTTTATAAAGTATTAAATTTGAGATAGCTTTTTTTCTCCTTTGTTAATAACAGCAAGGTGGACAGCTTAGTTTTCGGTTTGTATTTTACTTACTTTCACCAAATGGATCTCTATTTTAACTCTCATGTACAGCTGTAGATGCTGTTTCTGTTTTTAATAGTTGAGATGCACATATTTAACATATGCTAAGTACAAATGCTTGGATGCTACACATTATGATCACGATTAAGCATAGCAAGAGATATTGCTGATCCAGTTCACAATGGACTGAAATTAATAAAAGACCAATATTATTTACAAGGTGCTTCAGCATGTTCATTATGCACCATGATGTTCAGACCAGTATGTGATTACTTTTCCTCATTGATTTAAGGTTTATAGTTTCCTTGTAAAATCTGTGCAGGCTATTTGCAATGTATTGAGTTACTCTGAACCATCATTTGTGATTCTACTACATCTCTTGAGCTTTCATCAGCTGCTGGCCTTGTGGCACTGGATGAGGATATACTGGCTTGTCGTCTTAGGATTTTCATGACTTTCCTCTTGTATCCTTTACATGCAAAAAAGTAAATGAAAGGGTCTAAGCAGCAGTTCAGATTCATTAGGCAAACTGTAAAATGAAGTGATTTTTGAAATAGTTGCTGCTCCATACAGTCTGGGGTGTATGTAAGTTTCTTGATCATATGCTGTATAATTGCAACGTGATAAGGAGTGAAGCAGATGCAAAACATAATAATTACTAAGATGATTGTGTTGATCGCCTTTTTGTTTGTCCCACTCTTTTCTGATAGTGGATTTTTCTTTGCAGTTTGGAAAAGTTTAACACTTATTTTTGAATAGCAAATCAGTATTATCCCTATCGGAATTAGATATCCAGTAAAACAAGCACCAAGAAGCATATAGGGTAAATTTGGTATTGATTCAAAATTTGGATATTCCATACATGTTATATTTCCATCCAACTCTGTTTTTGACATCTGCTGTAATAGCAGTGGAAGTGTTTGTGAAAAAACAATTACCCAAACTATAACACAGATGATCTTTGCAGACTTCACTCTTCTCAACTTATTATAGCGATGTGGATGCACGACAGCAAAGAAACGATCAATACTCAAGCAGGTCATGAAGTTGACTCCTGCATAGGTATTAATGTAAAAAAAAAGGGATGTAATCCGGCAAAGAATTTCACCAAAAGGCCAGTGAAATCCCAGAGCATAATATGCTATTCTTGTTGGCAAGGTAGTAGCAAAAAGAATATCCGAAACAACAAGATTTGTTGAGTAAAGAGTGGTGGAATTAATCTTTCTTCTGTTTTGGTGAATAACCGCCAAAGCCAATATGTTACCAGTCAATCCAATTAACATAACCATGATGTAAAACATTGGCAATAAAACCCTTGCTGTGCTGCGATGACTGTACAAATCACATGTCTGGTTTAGTGATTGACTGGTTGTGTCCTGAGATGTTTTCGTGGAGATCAGATGTTCTAGGGAAGATAAGGAAACAGAATTAGATTTAAAATCAACTTTACTTTACTATTACTTTATTATATGTATGTTTATGCATATTATTTAAACTTTCAGATACAGATTATTTATTTATGTGTTGATTTATTATGTTTCATTTGGAATACCTACTTAAGCTTTTAAAACCATATCTGTGGAAATTTTTTTTTATTCAATTGTCTATCAACTATCTGAACAAACAAAAATGAAACCTAAAAAGTCACTTTATTTAATTTAATTTAAACCACTGCGCTTATAAAACAATATTCCTTAAAAACACAATGACATTTTGGACTTTAACGCAAAACAGACATCTAACTGAAAAGGAAAAATGGGGAGGGAGCCTATGGCAAGTGATAGCATAGAAGATAAGACTTTGATATCAGTGGATCCTCCTGCAGTGAAGGCTCTCTAACAAAACCCCCAAAGTTTACTAAATATCCTACTATAAATAGAAGGCAACAGAAAAATTGAACGTGTGAGCGTTCCTTTCATTGAAAAAGAAGGGAAAATAGGATAGTATCATGTGATAAATTGTCTATAATATTTCTAGTTAGTTTGGAGAAATGAGGAAGAATGCCATATCGATTCTGGAGAAAAACAAGATGATTATTTCCAGCCATACTACAAAGATGAGTTACAGAGCTTTTACACCCCAAAGGGAAAATACTTAAAACTTTTTCAGATGCCAAAAATACTTATTACTTAGACTGATTTCTTGCCAGCAATTTCTTAAGGATATTTTCTCCTACTTCTGATTAGGACAGGAACAATAATTTTCCCTTATAAATGGCCACTGCAATAGACCTAAACCAGTCTTGCTCCTGTCCTCATATTATCAAGATATTATGTTTCATTGGGGACTCACATGTCCCTTCTTGAATAGGGTTGATAGTAATGAGAGTTACTCTTTCTTCTTATAATAGTGCTGCAAGCAGACCAGTGACAGTTCTGAAGGTCCTTCCCCTTTAGTGACTTGGGGTAAAGTTAAAGATTTGTTTACCTATGCATGCACTAAGGTACTATATTATATTGTACCTGACAGACCTCCAAAATAATGATTCTCATATTTACTTTTACTCCCACTATTGCATTTTTTGTGTTAAAATGTTGAATAGAGTTGCTTATGTATACTAATTTAAAGTCTCAACACTATGGCATCTCAGTGGGATTCATTTCTTTGTTTGAATTTGCATCTCAAATTGCTAGAAAATGTTATATATATCTCTTGTTACAAAAGTATTCCTCTTGGTTTATCTTTTCTGTCATTATTACTTTTATTTGATGACTCTTACCTCCGTTTTGCAAGGAAGGCTCTCCTCCGTTCTCAGAAACACATTTTTAGTGGTTTGCTGTCTCTTTTCCTAAGTATCACATGCGTGCATTTGCAATTACATCATTATTGTGTCTACTGCCGTTGTCATCTTTCGTTTACTATGGTAGACTCCTGAGGACAACTGTTGTAGTCCTAGGATCGAGCTTGCATATGCATGATGTCATGCTGCAAATATGGTATCCTATGAACCACCAATGTTATTTTAAAGGGCAATTGTGATTTTTCTTTGCATTGTTTTTATTTAAAGCCATGTGAATATCTTTTTGAGCATCTGCCAAACATATTTTATGCGGTTCTGTGGAAAAGTAGTAGACAGAGCAATTGCCGAATCTCATGAGAAATTATCCTCAGACTCCACTGTTGAATATAGATCTAGTTTATATAGATAGAGAAATCAATTCAAAATGTGATAGAGAGTAAGAATGTGCCCACTAAATTTTCTTATGAATTGGAAAAGTCTCTTGTCCAAGAAGGGCCTTGGAAATTCAAGATACTGACGTTATGCATCCAACCCCTAAATGGTTGTCACCTGGAGGGTTCAGCTGGACCGGTCAGTGAATGGCTCCCACGGGTTAAGTTCTGTCCTCTGTGGGTTTCTGAGTATCAATGCTATGGATTCCCCTGGAAGGAAATTTGCTTCAGGATATGTGGAGAGCAGGAATGAAGTTCTGGAGCATAGATCCTGGGCTCATTTGTAGCTGGGCTGGAGCAAAGTGATGAAAAAGCTCTTTTCCCACCCTCAATAATGCAGCTGATATGCTTGTATACTTTTAAAAGGGACAGTGCTCTTTAGTGAAACACACAGGGACTTGTCCTGGTGCAGAGTAACAAAAGGTAGCAGAATTAAGATAAAAGCCAGCGAACCAAATCACCCCTCAGCAGGGGGTTTTCAATGTTGAATGCCCCCATTGTGTTAGCTTCATAGTCGGCCTCTTAGACCTGACCTTTCACACAATAATTTTATTACAGTATATGTTTTACAAAATTACATATAAATATTTATACCAATATCAGGCATGGATATAATCATTATAACAAGTGGTGTGCCACACATTGTCCCAAACATACAGACCCAATGGGTATTCACTTGGTTTATCACATGTATAGTCTTGGCCGGGAAACAAGAAGCCCAGGGGTGTCCCGTCCTTCTTGTGCTGGCCTATGAAAGGAATTCCCTTGGGAAAGACTGGACTAGGCGCATTTGGGGAAGAAATAGAAGCAGGTACCACAGTCATTTTTTTATAGACTTCTCCCCCATCAGGGCTGTCGTCACGATTGTATTCTAATTTAAAAAGAAGAAAATGTATTCCCTTTTCCAATATTGACAGCATTAAAAAAATGGTTCTCTTTGAGTGAAATAGTTTGGAAAAAAATTTACACACAAGCAACATTAGCAAAACTATATCCTTTTAATGATTAAGATTTAAAGGTTTTGGATAATATTCACAAAGTGGACTTGGCAATAATGAAGCTGGCTAGAAAAGTGAATCTACCCTTGGATGAAGGATTCTAAGAACTGTAGACCGAAATCTAAAGAGAACCTATATGGCCACAGGTGCTGTAAGCAAACCAGCATTGGCTTTAACTTTGGTGTCTAAAGCTTTACGTCTTGTTACCAACATAGAAGATTAGGATTAAGAAATGGAATAAAAAAATTCTCATATTATTGATGCATTGAAATTAAGTTAGCAATAGACTTTACATCTGAAGCGTGTGTAGACCTCACCAGAATAACAAATTTATATTAATGGATACACTGTTGCAAGTAGAAGAGCCTTATGGTACAGTTACTGGGAGTTAGATGTCATATTGTCGTAGGTGTCTTAACCATATGATGGTGATCTTATTTTTATAAAGCAAACTGATGAAGATATAAAACAGAAGAAAACATCAGATAAACTGATGATGCAAAGAGACTACAAGCCTTACAATGGTCATATAGAAAGGATATTTCCAAGTCTGGAAAGGATTTCAATATTTCTTCCCAATGGAAAGGAGGACAGCTTTCCCTGGTTAAGTATAATAAGAGATGTCACTTTTCTCAAGGAAAGAGAGGAAATAGGCAATTAAGCCCAGACATCCCAAGTGTTGCTAGTTGGCAGTCTTCATAATCACATATATAGCTGTCAGTGTTGGGAACGCTTACGTTGTTGGTCACACTTTGCGAGCCTCGCAGAGCGAGGCGTGAATGACGCACCACTTAGGCTGGATGAGCGTCAAAGGTGCTCATCTGTGAAACCTTGCGAAGCAAGGCGAGCCTTGTACGGGGCAGGACTTAGGCTGTATGATCGCTTAAGGTGCTCACCTGCGAAGCCTTACGAAGCGAAGCGAGCCGTGTACGGCGCAGGACTTAGGCTGGATGAGCACCAAAGGCGTTCATCTGTGAAGCCTTGCGAATCCAAGCCAGTAACTCTAAAAACCCTCAAAACAAAACAATAAATTTAACAAATATAATAACACACTCACAGACAACACAGGGGGCGAGCCAGGAAGCCTGGGAGTGAGGTTGCAAGTTATTTGAACCATATTTGTGGATTTTCGTGAATGAAAAATCGGCTAAGCAAGGACAAATGTAACAAATTCTGAAACTGGATGAAAACAAGGCTCAGCAAAGCCAAGCACGCAGGACTTAGATAATACACGCCGGCAAAGACAGTAACACACCAGCAACGCCAGGTACACAGGACTTACGGCCTTCGGCGCGTAACACGCAAACATTCAACTGACACACAGAGGAGAAACACACAGGGAAGGGACAGGGGGGAGATGGTGGAAAGAGACACATGGCATTCCCAAGCACAAAACTTGCAGGTTAACGAAACCTGCAATGAGCGGACCGTACAGTAGACGGAAGGAAAGGCTCGCAATGAGCACCGAACGCACTCATTGTGAGCCACAAGATCAGCGCCAACGGTGCTGATCGCGGGCCTCCCAATGAGCACCGCAAGCTGGAGAGGCTTGCAGTCAGCACCAAAGGCCCTCATCGCGAGCCCCGCAATGAGTGCCAAAGGCGCTCAGCGCGGGGCTCTCCGTGAGTGCCAAAGGTGCTCAGTGCAAAGCAGGCAAGTTCAAGTATGCGGGGAGAGGCTCGCAATAAGCGCCAAAGGTGCTCAGAGGAGCAAAAGCCTCACATTGTGTGTTAAACAGCATTCCTAGCCTTACAATTTTAAACCTGTCATTGTCGACGGGCAAGTCGCTAGTTTTCTAATATTTCTGGGTCCTCTCTATTCTAAAGACCAGATACAGACTGGAATAGAATTCTCCAATAAAGGAAAACTTCTTCCAATCAAAGCCTTCTTTAGTGCCAATAAAAAGACACACTTTTCTTTACTTTCTCAAAACCAAAACAAAAAAAAGATCAGAATACTATCATTCGTGTACAATAACATCATATCTGTAATTCCTATCTATGACCTACAAATCTGAGTCTTTCATTACCGAAGTGATATTCTCATTTCAAATCAAGTAAAGGGCGGTAATATTCATCTGTGATAGAAGGTTCTGTCCTTTCTAATAAATCATGAATGGGTGATGAATTTTAAAAAGAGTTACCTATCTCATTCCCAGAAATGCATTTCTCTGGGAGAAGTTCAACACTTTAAAGGCAGAATATCCCTTCTTCATCAGAAAAAGATGGAAATCAGAAAATATATTCCAGAATGTGTTTGTTTTTTTTTTAACTTATCTGCAAGGAAATTCATGAGCCTACTGGCTCTTCTTTCATTATTATAATTATCTTTTATTTGCAACACGTAAAAATATTGTGTAGCGCTGTTCAAGGGTTGAGCATAAGAAAAATGCAATATCAACACATGGTCATAGTTCCAGTAATCAAATGGGCCAAGCGAGAGTTCACACCCATTCAACAAGCTTTTCTTCTACAATTCAAACATAAGTAACAGGATTTGAATCAGAAGATGTTCCTTTTTTACCTTAAAACCCCATATGCTTTAGTGGACAGATTCAAAGAAATGTAACAAGGGACTTCCCTTGGGAAAACTAGGCTGGTTAATAGTCACTACAGATGCAAGCAGACTTGGATGGAGAGCCTGGTTGATCAGTCTACTCAAGGCTTATACCAAGGTTTATCATTTAGAGATTTGTCAAATTTATTAGAATTAAAAATGATGACTTGATATATTCTTTAATTTGCTTCTATTCTAGCAAAGCTATGTGCAATTATGAGACAATTTTGGTTGTGGCCTATCTAAACAAAAAAAGAGGAACAAAAAGCTATTGTTTGCTGTAAGAACTATCTCCCATTATGACATGGGCTCAAAGAAATGTGTAAATATCTATTTACCTGCCAGGAAGCAAACACTGGAGAGCAGATATCCTGAGGAGAAACACCATTCCACAGAGAATGGCAACTGAACCCTACACTTTTTCAAGATATTATCAAAATATGTAGAATTCCTTGGATAGATCTCTTGGCAGCACACTCCAGTGCTAAGTTGACTACCTTATGTTCAAGCTGCAAGGCCTTTTTGCTCAAGATACTTTCTCCATTTCATGGGGAATAGGACTTTTTACATGTTTCCTCCTTTTCTTTTCATCAAAAAGGTGCTGTTACAAGTAATAGAAGACATAGCAGAAGTAATTTACTTTTCACCATTCTGGGAAGGAAATAAACTCACATTGGAAGCTAACTTTCAATGTTTTTTTGGTTGCAATCAACTTTGCCACAAGAATCTCAGAGCATTAAGCTCTATGCTGTAATGAGCCATAAACTTAATTTGATGCTTGGAACAATCATCTTAGAACCTCACCTCATTTTCTTCCAAAGGTGGTATCATCTTTTCATCTTAATAATATGCCTTCATGCCAGATCTTCATCATATAGACAAGATTTACAGCTTCTAAAGATTGTTAGCGTTATGTCCACCTACATCTTTAGAACAAAAGAATGGAGACAGCCAGAAAACCTGTTCATCTCTTTTATTGGCAAGAAAAGTGGAGCAAAATAAACTATACTCTGAAACCTATTCCCTCATGTTTAAAAGCTCACTCTACCAGGGTAGTATTTACTTCCTGGGCCATAGCCAGCGATCTTTCTCCAGATGGAGCCTGCAGTTCCATCAGTTGATCCACATTCAATACATTTCGTAGACACTCTTTAAACAAGAACCCAAGGCCTGTAAAGTAGAAGGTGGGAGAGGCTTGCGATGAGTGCCTTAGAGGGGGGAGAGCCTTGCATTGTGTGGCAAACAGCATTGACATCCTTCAAATTTTATTGCCTGCATTTTTGATGGGCAAGTCAATAGTATAAAATAAAAACTGATTCAGTCCCTACCTTAATGTTTTAACTCAATGTATCCCATTTAATTGTAATCTTCTTATTGTCTTGCGTGCATGTTTGTCATTCTCACCCATAACCATTCATGCCTTCCCCAATCGGGTTTCTGTTCTGTATAGTGACAGACCACAACACACAAATGTTTTCTATTCATAATCTAGTATGAATCTGCAGCTTTTGATGCTGTATAAAAGTCCCCTCTAAAATCTACTTGCATGGCAAATGTAATGTGGTTTCCGGCTTTTTCTCTTATTTGTCTGGCTTCTTCTTTTTTCTGTGTACACGCTTCATCTGTCATTCATCTGTGTGTTACAAACTAGTTGTTTGTCACTACTACTTAGTACAGGTACTACTAGTACTACAGAAGGCAAATAACAAGTATTACATCCCTTAAGCTAACTACCCATAGTAATTCAACCTTCATTCATAGAAATAAAGAGAGATCTCCCTAGTGAGTTGTTTTTATAAATTGTTCAGTAAATTATTATTTGTACACCAATTTGAATTGAGGATAAAGAGTTGGTTTACATAATACTGTTAAGCAAAATGGATACCCGTGATAGAGGAAATAATATATTTTTCCTACTGCTACAATCATTGGGAATCCTACATTGTTATTATACAGATAATGTAATACCTGTTAGGCTGGCAGTGATATATCCTTATTTATCACCATAATATTGTTATTATTTACATGTTTGGTGGCAATGCACTAAGATATATAATCTCTCTGGCCATTTAATGTATTAATAAAAATAGGATAACATTACACCAAAAACAAAACAGTTAATTATATAGTATACAATGTTTAAATTATAGTAAAAGGGGTTTTATCTCTCTAAATATAAGCTGTACTATAAAAAAGTGTAACAGCCATGGTAGTTATGGAATTGCGGAAGAATCTTAGCTTCACTACCACACAGAACATTAAAGAATCTTTTTCGATTAGATGTATATGCAGGCAGAGAGTGATTAAGAATTCTATTCTCTTCTCTTTTCTGTCTTAGTTGTATTTTTATGTTTTCTTTTCTATTCACAAAATTAATTTACAGTATGTAAAATATTGTAAATTTTTTGTGTAAAAAGTCACATGTTTGAAATTATGAGATTGATATATATAAATGTTTAAAGAAACATGATGTTAACTTGCTGTCTTGATAAGAAACCAAAGCTATTGTTTGAGGATTCTGTTTAATTTCCTCTTTTGTTTTCACTCTTTATGCTTTCACTTTAGTTTAAAGTATAATCTTAAATCAAAAAATAATCTTCAACCCCCACCCCCCTACACTGTAGGTTAATCAGCATTAATATGAATCTATGTACCTAGATTAATGGAAAATGTTTTTGGTGTGCACCACTCCTTCCTTCCAATCCTGATAATAGGATGGGCCAACCTCTACCCCTTTTCTAAAAAAAATATGATTCTGGCTCCCCCGGAATTTTCCCGGGATATACCGGAGGTCCTCCATAGTCTTTTTCTTTTGAAAGTTTAGCAGTATAGATGTAGATCCTCTCTCCATTTTCACTATACATTCCTTTTAGCCATCACATGCTTTTGGGGGTCAGAACTCTTGTGTCTCTTAGGAAGCATGTTAAATGAATGAAACCAAATCATTTATGGTTGTCAGGCCGAGTATACCGGGATATACCGGAGGTCCTCCATAGTCTTTTTCTTTTGAAAGTTTAGCAGTATAGATGTAGATCCTCTCTCCATTTTCACTATACATTCCACTTAGCCATCACATGCTTTTGGGGGTCAGAACTCTTGTGTCTCTTAGGAAGCATGTTAAATGAATGAAACCAAATCATTTATGGTTGTCAGGCCGAGTTTGAGGAAAGCCAGGAGAATAGTTAAGACTTAAGGCCCAATTACATGCATTACCCAGCAGGTATTACACATAGCTTCCTAGCTCTGCCTTATGCTTATCTGTAAGCGATTCCAAGTCTGATACTCAGTCGTCTCTATAACAGCACTAAGCAACACTCCTCATTACCTAATGTGAACTCACTACACTAGCCCATATCATCCTCCCACCCATATTTATCCATCTATCTACCTATTCATCTATATATATAAGCCTCCTCACATGGCATGGAAAGGGTTAAACAAATTCAATGAACCCCTATAGTCCTTAACCCCAATGGGTTCCCTACGGACCCCAAGGGCCCGGTCACTATCTACCTTTGCGGTCATCTTAGACCCTTATGCCCCCAATACATAATCTACCCTATATGAGTCCATATAGACTCTCATGTGGCCGCTACCTATTTTTATGGCATCCCTATGGACGCCCATGTTAACCTCACTCTAACTATCAATCGGGTCCTTATAGGTGTCCACAATGACCCTGTCATGACTGACTTATGGGGCCAGGATGTGGAACCCCTGAACCCCACCAGCAAGGGACTGTATGGCCCAAGATCGAACTATCCCTGCCCTGAACTCAAGGACTATTTTTTCATGACACTAATAACCTGTATACACTAATAACCTCAAGTTCTGATCCGGTTCCCCGGCTCCCCAAGGAGCATGGCCTGTGAGTATTCAGGCTTGATAAAAATTGTTTATAATGTGTAGAATTCAGGTTGGGGTTAGGAAATAACACTGTTATGCCAAGTCCCTTTTCAAAGTACCATTTCAAAGTAATGCTATAATGTTTAGACAAGTTATTTGATCTAATAGGATGATTTGGGTCATTGTATAAAGTTTAAATAATGTAGCTGTGCTAGAAGCAGGCCCTAGGGTATGCTAATATTATATAAAGTTACTTCAGTCACTTATTGGACAAATGATAGTTTATGGCCTCCTGAAATGTTGGTTCTGTCAGAGTGGGCACCTCTGGGGGTTGTAAAACATATCAGCTTAGATATCTTAGAGGAAGGACATTTGGGAAGTTGGTAACCGTTGTAACAGGGTGGGGGAAAAAGCAATGTGGTATTGTTATTGTTTTGTTTTAAAAATGTATCTGAAGCAAGAATAAAGTCTCGGTCGGAGTTGGACATTCTAGCAAAAGGAATGCCTGTCTTTGTCTGCTGTTAGGATTTAATCCTAACTAATGAGATGTAAGAGAGTATTATTTTTAATAAGCAATAACTTTTGGACTAAGTTTGCAAACTGGAAGGTCCTGAGTTCTCCTAAGAGTTGTTTTTGCTGGGTGCTGAGATCTTGAACACAAAAAAGGCACAGCCTTGAGGGAGAAAGTTGGGATGTGCTTGGTCCCCCAAATCCCTTCATATACCTACACTAAATTAAATACAGGAAATAACAAACACAATAACAGAACAATACTTAAAAAATATATATATCTATATATATATATATATCACATATAATAGTTGTCAAACTGCGAGACGTCGTCACACTTTGCGTGGTGCTTACGA
The DNA here is from genome assembly GCA_027410445.1 of Discoglossus pictus. Classification (NCBI taxonomy): domain Eukaryota; kingdom Metazoa; phylum Chordata; class Amphibia; order Anura; family Alytidae; genus Discoglossus; species Discoglossus pictus. Next base: position 319,700,630 of record CM050164.1, on the reverse strand, counting down.
CTTAGGCGATGAGCCCCGCAGGAGCTCATCGCTTGCGAGCCTCGCGAAGCGTTAAACCGTAGCACTTAGCCGATGAGCATCAAAGGTGCTCTTCGCTGCAAGCCTCGCGAAGCCAGGTGAGCCGTTAAACCGTACCACTTAGTTGCTGCGAGGCGAGCCGTTAAAATCCAAAACGCAGGACTTAGAAAAAAACAATTACGAGATGCAAAAAATTACTAGATTAGCACCCGAACCAAAAACCAGAAAAACACACTAAATACACAAAAAAAATTCACAAACATCACAGACAGCATGGGGCAACAACCAGGACGTGACGTCTGTGAGTGAGGTGGAACGCGAATTTCACTCGATTTAGACTATTTTCGCCACACGAAAATTGCCTACGCGAGGAAAAAAATGGCAGCCGGAAAAATTAAAACAAGGCTACATGACCCTGGAACGCGCAAAACACTGCAAACCGCGTCCCACTACACATCACACTACGACCTACAACATACACTATTACAAAAGCCGGAAAATACTCACGAGACATCTATCACATTAATAACATTAGGACTATATAATGCCGCTTTACACAATAAACGGCTTTACCTCGCGCATGCAGCCTATTTAGAATGCACAGTTCAAACATTCATTACACTTTATAAGCAGGGCACCAAGACTCAAAATGTATATTCTATGCAGACGCAAAATACAAACAGATTGTTAGCTCTTCTGCCTATTGCACGCTGCATATATCCGTACAACTAATTAAACTATATTAATTTATTGCATAAATAATTAATTCTTACTTAATTAATTAATTTTATTAATCATTAATTATTCATTAACTACATATACATAGAAATATATATCTCTCGCAGAGGACCAAATGTACACAACAGGAGAGGCTCGCAATGAGCGCCGAAGGTGCTGAGGCTCGCAATGAGGCCGGTTGAGGATGGGGGTGTTGAGGATGAGGATGGGGGATGAGGATGAGGGGTTGAGGATAAGGATGGGGGGTTGAGGATGAGGATGTGCCGGATGAGGATGAGGTTGGGGGGTTGGGGTTGAGGATGAGGAGGGGGTTGAGGAGGGAGGTTGAGGATGAGGAGGGGGTTGAGGAGAGAGGTTGAGGATGGGGAGAGGGGTTGAGGAGGGGGGTTGAGGATCAGGAGGGGTGGTTTGAGGAGGGAGGTTGAGGATGAGGAGGGGTGTTGAGGAGGGTGATAAGGGAGGGGGAGGGAAAGAGACGCAGGGAAGGGAGGGGTAGGGAAAGAGACACAGGGAAGGGAGAGGGGGTAAGAGACACGAGGAAGGGAGAGGGGGTAAGAGACACGAGGAAGGGAGAGGGGGTAAGAGACACGAGGAAGGGAGAGGGGGAAATAGACACAGGGGAGAGAGAGGGGGGGCACAGAGGGCACAAGAGGGACACAGGGGGTAGCACATTTCCTACCCTCGGCTTATACTCGAGTCACTACGTTTTCCCAGTATTTTGTGGTAAAATAGGTGCCTCGGCTTATACTGGGGTCGGCTTATAATTGTATTACCGTATATACTCGAGTATATTTTATGAAATAAATAGTTAAATCTGGAAGGGAATAAAATCATTAATATACTACCCTCCTCGTTGACCCCCCAAGATGGTCATTACCACTCTTGTCCTCAATCTTCAGCCCTGGATAAGCGGGCACATCCATTTTCATAGACTAAATCAGTCCTCTTCTTGCTTGACTGAAGACCCCATGGCAAGGACCATTCCACCTGAAAAAAATAACACTAACAGAATTCCTCCACTGAGGAGCTCTCCCACACTCATTTTTTATAATGTTTTCTGTCCTTCTGATTGGGTTAAATGTATCTCAATCAGAATTTGATTATTAAGAACTCTGGTAACGCAGTAAACAATCAGAGAAGGGTACCACATCTCTGGTTAATATTGGAATATGTTCATTCGGATTGGTTAGTCTTTTAACCAGTCAGAAAGCTCTATTTTCCCTCAGATGAAAGGAGTTAATGTTAAATAGCGGGGTATTGGCTGAGGGGGTCATAAAACTCCTGCATTTATTTTTATATATGTTTATTCTCTTTCCTGCTAAGCTAGCTGCAAGAAATAGTGTAACTTTAATTGTAGTGAGAGAATTTACTTGTAAAGAAACAGCTCTAGGTAGGTGTTTAACTGGTGCTGCTCAAAGTTACTTTACACATAGCTCCCTGCAAATGCCAGTACTGCTTTACTAGAACACATAGGATTAGGCTAGATTTCACTGTCAGCAATTCCTGCACTTCCTACATAAATAACTGTGGCAACCACATATTTTGTACTTGACATTTTAACTAAGAAGGACTTGACTGTATTGTGTGTCTGTACCATTATGTTTTTTTTTTAACATCAACATAGTTAAAAACATTAAAAAGTATGCCTTTTGTACTAAAGTATTAGAAATGTATTACAATATTTAACAAAAAAACTTACCATATGTTGTGACTGCGAACTGTGATGTAGAATCCATATTTTTAAATATGTAACATTGAATAGTTTTCTCAATACATTACTGTAGAAACCATGCAAAATTACTTAAAACGTGTTGACTGAAAGAGAAGCAAGTGGATACATCCTGTTGTGAAAGCCCTTGAGAAATGTCTTCGATATCCAGATTTGCTTTTTAAAATACCGGAATATTACTGAAGAAATGAAACCTGTAATGATAAAAAAAATGATTGTAATAATTATTCAATTTATTCTTAATATGTTCTTCTAAGAAGAGAAATAGCTGTCATTGACAGACAGGAATATTATATTTGTTTACCGTAGATACTTGAATATAGCGCCACCTGAATATACCGCTAGGGTTACGAATTTGGTAGGTGAATGGGTAAAAAGTGCAAGATGCGAATATAACATGAGAGTTAACATTTACGGAATTGTAGAAAAAATATTTGCTAAATCCTGTTCCAACAGCCCCCCAAATGGCGCATAAATGCTTTAATATTCAATATAACAAATAACTATAACAGAATATTATGGTTAATGTTCATATGCATACATAATATGTACTGTATGCTTGAGACCTCTACTCCCATTTCTAACCGCTTCCGCCCCCGCAGAAATCACAACACAATGGCTGCAGCCTGTGGTAAATGCAGCACTCAGTGCACTGGCTGCAGCAGCAGGATGCACTCTAATAAAGACATGACAGCGAGGAGCCGTTTGTTCCTGTATCGGTGGTAAGACTATAAACTTAATTCAACAATAAGAACTGTAGGGGAACCAGTTTACCAGAACTTAGAACACCTGTATCTCGAATATATAGCAATCCCCCGATTTATTGGTTAAAATTGCAACATAAAAAACTAGCAGTATACTCGAGTATCTACAGTATTTATTTGGTAATTGTCTAAAATATAGGTTATACAAGTTTTAAATAAAAGTGATAAAAAAAAGGAAACATAATCCAAATTTTAGAAATATGTTTTTGGTTACTGCTTAGAAAATATGATTTGTGATTGACTATCAACTCAACGAAGTGGAAACTCACAGCTGATTATTAGTTGTATTCTTAGTTTCAAAGAGTGGATTATGTAATTTGTCCCTACGTCTGAATTCTCACATGCATTGTTCAATTCTGGGAGGGTATAAGGGAATATGGTTATAACACTTAATTTAGCAAAATGCGTTCTTATAGCAAAGTAGTTTGAGAGTTTGTAACCATGTATAACTTCCCAGCCTAGGCTAGCTGGTACATTACTCCTTATAAGTGTGTGCCGCTCCAATTCCATATTTTTTCTTCTAGCTTCAAGTTATAGCCTCTTGGCACAAAAAGTTCACTTGACTAAGTGTTATATTGATCCGAGATGTAGTTATATAAGGCAATCATATCCCCTCTTATATAAGGTAATCATATCACAAGTTTTTTTTTGGTTAGTCTTTCTTCATAACTTAGCCTCTCCATTCCCCTGCCCATCTCTGTACTTTTCCGCAGCTCTAAAATTTCCTTTTTATGAAGTGGTGCCCAAAATTGTACTCCATATTCCAAATGAGGGCGTACTAGGGATTTGTATAGAGGCAGAATTATATTTGCTTCCCTTTCTTCTATACCCTTCTTAATACATGCTAATATTTTACTTGCCTTTGCAGATGCTGCTTGGCATTGGGCACTGTTACCTAGGTAGTTGTGCACAAATACTCCCAAATCCTTTTCAATATTGGATACCCCTAGATTTGCTCCATTAATTTAATAAATTGCATGGCTATTTTTTCTTCCCAATTGTATAGCCTTACATGTATTCGTTGCATTTAGTTGCCCATTTCTCTAATTTCTGAAAATTCCTTTGGTGTGAAAATAAATATTTTTCTGATTTAATTACCTTTCCACAACTTAGTGTCATCTGCAAAAATTGAGACAATACTTTCCAATCCTACTTCTAAGTCACTCATAAATATGTGAAAAATGATCTAATACTGAACCCAAAGGGGCTTCCACATTAGTCCAATCTGAGTATATTCCATTTACAACAATCCTTTACTTCTTATCTTTTAGCCAGCTATGAATCCATGATCTTTACTGCAATTCCTGTATCCTTAGCACAATAGTCTTTCATGTGGCACTTTATCAAAAGCCTTTGCAAAATCTAAAAAGACTATACCTCATAAATCCATGTTGACTCCTACTTATAATCTTGTTCAAATAGACATATTCTTGTATACTATCGCATATAACAGGTCTATGATTCCCTGGATGTGCTTTTGCTCCCTTCTTAAATATAGGTATCGCATCTACTTTTCTCCTGTCATCTGTGATTTCTTCCTGTGTTAACCAATAATTTGGTGATAGGTGTGTAGTCCCATTTCGCTGCAACCACTGGTACCTCCATTAGGTATTCAGAAGAAAAAAAAAGGCTTTAGCGATCTACATTTTCCTAGTTACCAGACAGCCTGTTTCACATTGCAGTGTTCATATAGCTTCCTTCCTGGTTTTATTCTTGTGATGACCCAAGGATTTGAGGGGCCACTCACCCCCCCTCCCCAGTTTCCCCTCTGCCAGAACCAACATTCCAATAGGCTATATACGCATTCAAATTCCTGCAATGTTGTCCCACTAACAATCATGGCAGAAACTGTATCTCCACTAGTTACAGGTAAGATGATATTATCACAGTGTATATAACATGATGTACTAACCCCAAAATTAATTATTGTGGCCCACACTACACTACACACAAAAACAATCAAGTCACTGTCCCCACAACAAGTTTCATTGCCGTTTTATTAGTCTTGAATATTAGCATCCCAGTGTGCCAGAGTTCCAAATAGGGTTGCTTATGGGTAAAAAGGGGTGGGGGGGGGTCCTAAAATCAGTCATGACAATTTGAATTTATATATTTAAAAAAGCCTTATTGATTTACTTGTACTCACGTAAAGCAATCTCTGTTCCCTCTTTTTTTGTATAATTTAAATGCCGTTTTTTTACTCCTCATCTTCATCTTTAACTCATTAAGTCACAGATTTGATATACTCCTACTTTTATTTCCACATGGTATTTGGTGATAATTATGTACTTTTAGTAAGTATTTGAATGTTGTCCATTTATGTTCAGTATTTTTACCTGCCAGTTCTTTGTCCCAGTCTATAATTTGTATTGCTGCCCTTAGACCATTAAAACCTACCCTTTATATAATAATGATTTGTAGAGCATATTCAGTAACGATAAATTCACAAAGTAGAAAAATATATTTATGTGTGTATTTGCATGTGCATGTGTCCATTCATTCTCTGTACGTAAATTTAACAACTGTAATGAATGTTGCTGGGTGACAAATGTAATCTGATATAGTGTTATGAATACTCCTACATACTCTGTCATGGAAATAAATTGTAAAGGTAGCTAGGCCACTGTTTGAAGTGATAGATCTCTGTATGATATGCTACACACTAATAAATACAACAGTTCATCACTGACAAAATCTTACTTTGGCTAGACACACAGAGTATATTTTCTAGACATTCTGACTAAAAAAGACCTTAATAGCAATAACATCATAAAATGTGTATCATATTAATAATTGTGTAGTCAGGAATATATATACTTGTTCATATTATTTCTAATTATTTTCATTAATTTTAAAGAGAGATCCAGTCTTAAATATATACTTTGTTACTTAATAACGCAATAACGTTCATCTAAGGTTCTAGCCTTCCAAAAATATCCAGGAACAAAGTGATTAGTCAAGGCATGCATTGAAACTATAAAAGCAGTAACTGAAGTCTGATTTCAGTCTGATCTTGCTCTAACACCAAGATTAATAAATGATAGCTTAGCTGTGTCCCTAGAAGGAAAGCTATGCTGCGACTGCTATTACGGGTCACCTGATTAGTGCTTTTGCAATTGTGGGAGATTCCGTATTTCACTTTTCTTAGTGTTGGCCTACTGCATTGACACCCACAACTTGGTAGAGGTAACCAGTGTATTCCTTTCCTAAATTTATAAAAAAAAATGGTTATCTAAAGATCCATACATACTGTTCCCTCCTAGATTTTGTTAAATGCTGTACTAGGTTGTAACTTCGTACAATACTTGGAACAACCACTGGTACCATTATATTGACTTTTTAGCGAGGAACCTGGTTCAAGTGCCACTGAAATCACTGGCTGTGCACCATTAGGGGTTGAACAATGTATAAAATAAGTTTTTTCCTTTCTAAATTTGCAGTCGAGTTGTTAGCGTTAGAGGCATTTTTAGTTATGGTTTGAAGAGTTTCTCTCTCAAACTGCTTTATGTGGCTAAATGTAGTATTTGAATGACAACTGTGGTCCATTTTTTTCTCTAATCCTCCTGGAAAACCGGTCATTTTGATACTAAACATGATAGGGGGATTCTAATACTTAGCATAAGTTATGTATGCCACAATCGTTCACCAGACACCATTGCCCACCCCATGCCAAAAGGGCAACACTAATCCATGTTAATACAGTCCCTCCCAAATAGTCCAACAGTTCCCCAAAAGTTCTGCTGAAATTGGTCAAGGTCATGAAATCAGCTATAAAATATGAACCTTTTAAAATGTAGGAGCATCTGAGATAGTACTGTTTTTCTCAATGCTGAGCTTAATTGTAGTTTTTGCAATATTTCTCTTCTAATGCTCTGCTACATCATCTTTATAACTACTACTACTACTACAGGTCTTTAGCAAAAAAAATCCTCTTACCCTACATAATTTATTGATAATTAAAAATACCTCAGATTCTCCTATAAGTGTCTTACCTTAATATGAACACTAACTATTTTGGCATTAAATTCCTTTAAAGGCAGTCATCTTCTCAGTGAATTATGCTGTAACAACACTGCTTTTGCATAGGTCTATTTTGACATAACTTCTAAACAAGATAAATGTAAGCAAAGAAAAATAAAGCCTATTGTAAGTAGATAAAAGGAGTTAGTAATATACAGCTAACCTGAGCTAACCATGATGAGATAGATATCTACATGAAAAATGTGCTAACTTTACTAAGAAATTTAAGTAGGTATACATTTTTTTAAGCAGGTTACCTACAATTCAACACTTGTACAGTGTAATTGTCTTCTGTAAAGAATATATTGCAGAGATATTTAAATGTTACAGAAGCATGTGTTAGTATATATATTTTAGTATATATTTTTAGTATACAGTGGTACCTTGGTTCTCAACTGGTTCCCGATAGCAGGTTGAGTACCAAACTCCCATAAGGATTAATGTAAATTGGTTTCATCAAATGCGATGTGTACCACGTTGGTGCAATGAGTACCAAGGTTTTGCTCATCCAGACAGGCTGAGTATCCAAAATGTTGCGTTTCAAGGAGGTTAAAAACTAAGGTACAACTGTACATATTTTACCATCCACTGTCATTGCTACTTTAGTCATGAAAGATTTATCAGTATTTGAGTACTTGAAATAAATGTGATCATTTAACATGTTGTACAAAAACTTTATTTAAGAGTTGTGGGTTAGCTATAAATGATCATTTTAGAACACTTCCAAGTTTTTCTGATATGTGCTCAACATTGTGTTAAACACATGGATTACTCATGTAGTACTTTCCCCATTTGTTGGGATTGTTAGTGCTGATCTAAGTATTTTATTACCAATCAGTACTTTTTTTTTACTGCTATCTAACTGTTATCTCAGTTTTTTTACCGCTGTCTAATCATTACACAGCGTCAAAGGGTTTTGTGTCATTCCCTCTATTCAACACAGATTTACTCCAAGGGAATCATCAAGGAAAGAAATATAAGTGGACAAGTTTATATTTATCTTTAGAGGGGACCTATATTGTTTGACAATACAATACAATAATGCTTTATTGGCATGACTGCAAAGTCCAAGTATTGCCAAAGCTTTATTATACATGTTTTTTACAAAGTAATACGTTTCAGAACACAGTCCATGCTCGATGCTCTTGGTGCCTGGGTGCTTCATGATGTGCCAGGCTGATATATAATCTGCAGCCTTCTGTTCTGTCTCAACTCTGCAAAGTAATGTCTATTTAGCTCCTCATTCTTGGGGCAGTGGAGGAGGAAGTGAGCTTGATTTACTATTAAACTAAGTTACACTGCTTACAGATCTTCTCTTTCTTGGATTTCCAGGTGTTTCTGCATCTGCCGCCACCTATATCTATCAGAATATTTGTGACTCAGATATTGTATGATTTTATATGTTCTATTCTACTCTTGTTATGTGTTATTACCTGGCTTGTCCCGCTTCCCAGCCTGCTTAGATGAGTTGTTGTTATTTGTCTGGGGGCAAATCATCATCTCACTGTTTTGGGGGCTTTTAATGACCAAGGCATGTGGCATATTTTGCTCATTCTGTCCAGTATGTATTAGCTTAATATGAATTTCACTGAGGTGAAACCTGAACTTTTGTAGCTTGTTCTCTTATCACATATATAGTTGTGAGCAATACGTGTTGTTGCTAACACTTGCGAAGCGAGGCTGCAGTTGCTGGCAAGACGCTCATTGCGCTGGTGATGATGAGCGTCGTAGGCGCTCATCCTTACGACCCCGCACAACCTAGGCTGCGCAGGTGGAGATGAGGGCCATAGGCGCTCATCCCTACGACCCGCAGAACTAAATCTCAATGACACAATTCACAATGCGAGACCAGTAGCAGTTTGAAAAATAAAACGCGTGCAAAAAGGAAAGCGCCACTTAACAAAAAATAATTAGGCCGGCGGCAAAAACATACGAAGTTAACGGCCGAACCGTGCTCATAGTAAAACAACAATAACACCACCAAAATTTTCAAAAATACAAAACAAACACCAATCACAGCACGGGGGGTACAGGCACGACATCTGGGAGTCAGGTTGCACGTCAATTTAACCACAATTTCCAGATTTTCCACACACAAAAATTGCCTAAGTGAGAAAAAAATGTCGTCCGAAAAAGCATGAAAAACTTGGCTACACGACCCCTAAACACGCAAAACACAGCCAAGCACATAGGACTTTTACACAGAAAATGCTCCACACCCGCGTAACGCATAGACAATCACAGCCATTTTACAACACTAACTTACAACTAATAACATTACCATTAAAAAATGCCTAATTACACAGCTAAACAAACAGCCTTTTTACACTGCATGCTTCACACATTGCTGACACTTACACCTCAGGTCAGCAACAGTGCAAATGTGCATTGCATGCTGCAGGAAAATCAAAACAGATTGTTAGCTCTTCAGGATATTAATTGCTGGATATTTTATTTACAAATAGGTAAAGTATATTAATTTATTATTTCATTAAAAATTATATCTAAAAAAAAAAAGGACCAGGGGAGAGGATCGCAATGAGCCACAAAGGCGTTCAGCGTGGGGCTCACAATGAGCACCGAGGGTTCTCAGAGGAGCAAAAGTACTTGAGGGGTGAGGCTCGCAATGAGCGCCAAAGCCAATCAGCACGCCCCTTGTAATGACTGACAAAAGTGCTCACACCACCAAAACTACACGAGCGGAGAGCCTCGCAATAAGCACAAAAGGCGCTCAGCGCGGGGCTCAGGGTGCTCAGAGATCCAAAAATACAGCAGAGGAGACGATTGCAATGAGCGCCAAAGGCGTTCAGCACGGGGCTCACAATGAGCGCCGAGAGTGCTCAGAGGAGCAAAAGTACACGAGGGGAGAGGCTCCCAATGAGCACCAACGCGGTCAGCGCGGCCCTTGCAATGAGCGCCAAAGTTCCTCACACCACCAAAATTACATGCCGCTCATTGCGAGCCGAAGGCGCTCAGCGCAGGGCTCACAATGAGCGCTGAGGGTGCTAGAGGAGCAAAAGTACACCAGGGGAGAGGTTCGCAATGAGCGCCGAAGGTGCTCAGACGACCAAAAACCTTACATTGTGTGCCAAACAGCATTCCCAGCCTTACAATTTTATTGACCGTAATTTTTTGACGAGAAAGTCGCTAGTATCCAATAATTGCATGTATTATTGAGTGCATTCCTGTGGATCTTACTTTAGAGACGGACCCCAGATGTCACTGCCTTATAAAAGCTACTTGCCTGTCAAAAATGACGGGAGTGAAATTGTAAGGCACGCAATGCTGTTTGCCACACATTGTGTGTTATTTCCCTCCCCGTGTCTTCTTCCTACCCCCCTCTCTCCCCTGTGTGTTCTTCCCGTGCCTTCCGGTGTCTCCTCCCCCCTCTCCCCTGTGTCTCCTTCCCCCTCTCTCCCCTGTGTCTCCTTCCCCCTCTCTCCCCTGTGTCTCCTTCCCCCTCTCTCCCCTGTGTCTCCTTCCCCCTCTCTCCCCTGTGTCTCCTTCCCCCTCTCTCCCCTGTGTCTCCTTCCCCCTCTCTCCCCTGTGTCTCCTTCCCCCTCTCTCCCCTGTGTCTCCTTCCCTCTCTCTCCCCTGTGTCTCCTTCCCCCTCTCTCCCCTGTGTCTCCTTCCCCCTCTCTCTTCTGTGTCTCCTTCCCCACCCTCTCCCTTGCCACCCTCTCCCTCCCCTGTGTCTCCTTTCCCCCCTCTCCTCCGTGTACTTCAACTTTCCTGCTTTGCTCTGATCACCTTCAGCCCTCATTGCAAGCCTCTCCCGCTTGCGTTGCACATAGCAAGCTCCGTGTTGAGCGCCTCTGGCGCTCATTGCGAGCCTTTCCTTCCATCTACTGTACAGGTCGCTCATTGCAGGTTTCGTTGATCTGCAAGTTTTGTGCTTGGGAATGTCATGTGTGTCTTTGCAGCATCTCCCCCTGTGTCTTTCTCCTCTGTGTGTGTGGTGAATGTTTGCGTGGTGCGCGTTGAGTGCCATTGTTTTTCTTGTAAGTGTTAGCCTTCAGTGTTGTGTATTTTCAAAGTCCCACGTGCCTGGCGTTGTTCTTGTAAGGGTTAGTGTGTTTCAGTGTTGTGTATTTTCATAGTCCCGCGTTCCCGTTTTCATTCTGTTTCAGAAATTTTGTGTTTTTCGCACTCCTTTTTTTCGCTCGCTTAGGCGATTTTCAAGTACCAAAAAAAACGCCAAATATGGGTGTAATTCGCTTGCAACCTCACTCCCAGGCTTACTGTGTCTCCCCCTGTTCTGTGTGTTATAATTTTTTGTACATGATTTCTTTTTTTTGGTGGGTTTTTAGTTACGCTCTAACAAGGCTCGCCTAAATACTGCTCCGCTGGCTGCAATGAGCTCCGCTGGCGCTCATTTTATCCTAAGTACAGCGCCGCTGGAAGCTAGGCTCGCAGTTCAACTGCACCGCTGGCTCTCCTTACTTTGCGAGTCTTGCAGTTGCGTCGATCACTTCGCGAGGGACGCAACTGCGTGACCCACATCACAAACATTGCGAACAGCGCAATAATCCACAACTATAAATGTGATTGGTTTAATGACACAGTCAGTGTCTAAAAGATGGTTTCACATTGTGCAGTTTGCCCTTGATGGCATAATATGCCCACAATTCTTTTTCTTGGTGTTTTGTTTATTTTTAGGGACCATAAATCACATTATTTTTGTGGGATTTCTATGCTTTGTTGCAAGCCTTTCTGACTAAGGGGAAAGGAGAATTAAATCTTCAGCATTAAGAAGACAGTTTATTTTTGTAATTCCAAGTAAACCTACAGCTGAGGACTTCTCTAGTGTGAGAACAAGGTCATTCACGTACAAATTAAACAGGGTAAGACTTTGCACATTTTTCCTGAGGGAAGGAGTCTGTCTTGATGATATCTATTTTCCCACTGCTTTTGGCTGATGAGTACATTTTAGTTTTTTTATAGCAAACCTGGATGCAAGACATTGTCAGTCTGTAATCAGTTGTTTTGTGTTTGGAAAGGAATCGTGTTTGGCTCTTGTGTAAAACCTTATTATCTCTGAAGAAGGTGTGTAGTGTCTCTCCATGAGAATGGAGATGGCTTGTTCACTACTAGGTAGATATAAACACTTACCCAGAACCATCTGATAAAAAAAGTATTTATAGATGAGTTACATAGATTTCAAAACAACTAGGGTTTTTTCATAAAATAAGTAAGTTGCAGCACTGTATTAGCCATAGAACAGAAGACAATTTTAGTGGAAATTATACATTTTAATGGTTGTGTAGGATTGGTTTACAAGCTTTTAAGGTCATAGCCCTTACATCAAAGCAAGTTGTCAAATTTTAAACATTTTAGCTAGACTATGATTTTTTTCTTGGAGGGTTAGTGTGAGTAGTGCTTATGCAGTTTAAAAGGAAAGGAGATCTTACATTTTTTTTCTTTGAAAATATTGTTGTATTGATTCATTTATATTCTCTGTCTCAAACATTAAATCACCCAGTGCACCAATCTGACGAATGTTCCATAAATACTGTATTAATGAAAAAGGTTTATTGCACACGTATGTATTTCTGGGTCTTCTTTCTGTAGAATGTTATCATTTTTTTTATCTTGCACATCTTGCAACACACCTAACCAGCATTATCATTTTTTATTTGTTTCATTTTGTTGAGCTACAATTCTATTCTTAAAAACATCTTAAAATGAATTAGTAATTTTGTGTTTGAATTACAACAGTAAAAAAAATCTGAGGGCATTTTTGAGTCAGATGTATAAAAGTTCAAATCTTGTTTTGCAGTAAAAAAAATCCCCAGTTAATTGTTTAAATTATGTGAGTTTTAAGTGACAGATTTCTATGGAAGATTATTTTTTAAAACTGTATTTAGTGTAGAGGAAAATCCCTCTTACCATTGAGATGGTAGCACATATGTAAATTTTGTAATCACGTAGAGTACTAAAGAAGCTGATTTGCATCAAAATGTTATAATATCTGTACAGCTACTCATTCAGATAGTTTCACTGCTATTTCAGAATAATTCATACGCAGTTAAATCATGTTAAATATTCATTAATTTTCCACCTTCACTTCACTTTATAAAATAAATATAACTATACAGCTTAACATTACTGGGTAATGACATATATAACAGAATACTGTATACTATGTACTCTGACTTTCATTAAAGTCCAATAACGAATAAATAAATTATATGGACACTGTAGTCGTAAAACAAGTCTTGGCCCTAAGTTGGCCCTTAAATTGCGCTAGCATAATTAAAACCTATTAGCCAAATTAGATAAATATAAAGTTTTCACTATTTGTTTAATTTCCCTCTGCTCATCTCTCGGGGGCTGCCAAGTTGACTACTTTAATTCCTTAGGAGGTGTAACTGTGTTATATGGGATGGCATCAATCTATGAATCTTCATAATTGTTGTGTAAATGAATGGAATAGGAAACTAAATCATGTGAGAATAAGCTTCTAACTTGTTTTATTCTGACAATACCCCCATTGACTCAAAATGAATATATATAAATATTCTTTGTCACTGGGATGTTAAATAAAAAGGTGGAGTTTTACAATAGAAGGTTTTTACATAAGTAACCAATGGGCAAGGCAAAATCTGAGATCTTGAAACTAAGGCATTTTACAGAAACATGAAGGCCATATGATGACAAAAACAGGAATGGCAAGCCATTTAACTATTTCTCCATCTAATCCAGGAAAATTACCGTACTCATAAATGCTTAAATAGACAATATTTTATGTCAAATCACCTATCAAAAACAGTGTTGTTGTTGCTTCTTGTAAGTTTATTGTGCTTTTCTCTCATTGGGAAAGCTACCACATCCTATCGCTAACCTCTTTTAACAGCATAAGTTGTAATATCATTGTAAGAACCCTTTATCTTTGTTCTTTTCTCTATATACATTTTTAAACCACTCTGTGGACCATGCCTGTGTTAAGCATCATTAGCACGCTCATATTACACGCATCATGTTGAGCCTAACATATCTAATTCTGTTCTCTGTTTTGTCAGACATTCCTAATTTTTCTCTCATTGGGAGCGATCAAGCAATGTGATCACATGCATTGTATAGTGTATCAGAAAATGTAATTCCTGGCCGAACCCCATTAAATCCATTGAAATGGACATTCTGAAGGACTAAGAACAGATCTGTTTTCTGTATGCTTGATACAGTTTTAACTACACCAAACTGGTTTTTCCCTATATATTATGACTCATCACCATAGTAATAATTCAGAAATAACATGCTACACCTAGGCAGCCTTCAAGTAATTGATAATGATTTATCAGTGTTTTCTGAACAAATGGTGATTAAAGACGCATTAGACCGTGTGTTCTTATACATATTACCTGTGGATATATATTATATCAGTAAATGAGTTTACCAGAAACTTCATACAATTTATTTAACACAGGAAGAAATCCAAAAAAGGTTTGAAAAAAATAAATGTTAATAAAGCCCCAGGTCCTGATGGAACACATCCAATGGTACTAAGGGACCTGAGTTCTATAATAGCCAAACTATTCACTCACCACAGGGTCACTGCCAGATGAATGGAGAAAATCAGACGTGATACCTATATTTAAGAAGGGAGCAAGAGCAAATCCGGGGAATTATAGACATGTAAGCCTCACATCTGTAGTTGGGAAGCTTTTAAAAGGGTTAATAAGGGATACTGTACAAGAATATGTCTGTTTAAATAGAATTATAAATGGGAGTCAACACAGATTTATGAGGGATAGGTCATGTCAAACAAATGTAATTAGTTTCTATGAGGAGGTTAGTAGGAACTTGGAGCAGTGCAACTCAGTGGATGTAGTCATTTTAGATTTTGCAAAGGCTTTTAATATAGTGCCACATGAAGACTATTGTGCAAACTAAGGGATACAGGAATTGCAGTAAATATCTGCTCATGGATTGAGAGCTGGCTAAAAGACAGGAAGCAAAGTATTGTTGTAAATGGAATTTACACAGATTGGACTAATGTGGTAAGTGGGGTTCCTCAGGGTTCAGTATTAGGTCCTCTCCTTTTTAACATATTTATTAATGATGTAGAAGTAGGACTGTAAAGTAGTGTCTCATTTTTTTGCTGATGAAACAAAGTTGTGCAAGGTAATTAAATCTGAAAATGATGTACTTTCCCTCCAAATTAGAGGAATGGGCAACTAAATGGCAAATGAGATTTAATACGAATAAATGTAAAGTTATGCATCTGAGAAGGAAAAGTAGCCTTGCAATGTATTATCTTAAGGAAGCAATTGTAGGGATATCAGATATAGAAAGGGATTTGGGAGTGCTTGTGGACTACCACCTAGGTAACCGTGCTCAATGCCAAGCATCATCTGCAAAGGCAAGTAAAATATTAGCATGTATTAAGAAGGGTATATAAGTAAAGGAAGCAGATATAATTCTGCCACTATACAAATCCCTAGTACGCCCTCATTTGGAATATGGAGTCCAATTTTGGACACTATAAAAAGGAAATTTTAGAGCTCGAAAAAGTACAGAGAAGGGGAATGGAAGGGCTAAGTTATGAAGAAAGACTAACCAAATTAAAGGTATGTGCAAGTGAGCTGGATTATGAATGCATCTGATAGAGAATTAGCAGTGTATGAAAAAATTACAGTTACCCTAAAGTTTGCTGAATTTCTTGCATTTGCAAACTGTTTTCTGTCAATGTTGACACCTCCTGAAATTCCCAGGGAAAATTAGCATACATAATACATTGTATCTTTTTGGTTTGTGAATTGAGCTGCATCTTTCCTTTAGATTTCTGTAATACCCAGAACAAGGTCTGTGTCCCTTCATTCATTGATTGTTTTCTCTACATCCCAGGTAAAACTTCCCCCAGCTCAAGTAATTTGCCACTGTAGCCCCCCAGCCCCAGTGATTTGCCCCATCACCTCCCCCAGCCCCAGTGATTTACCCCATCACCTCCCCCAGCCTCATTGAATTGCCCCATTACCTCCCCCAGCCCCAGTGAATTGCTCCTGAGATCTCTCCAAGCCCCAGAGAGTTGCATGGACTCACTCACACAGTGACTCATGCTCAGAAAATGTTGCAAGTGGTTGCAGGACAATAAATCGAGCATAAATGCTAATTCGCCTAAAAGACAAATTAGAATAGAAAGAAGAAGCTGAAATGTTTGGTTTCAGTGCAACTTTAATTTGTCAGAATTTATCAAGGAGAGGGTGTATGTCTAAAGAACAACCATGTAACTGCTCAAGCATTTTTACTTGAATGTCGATTTATGGTCCTTTAAGGACCCAGTGTAGCAGCCTCATCTAGCTGGCTGGGCATGCTCACAAAGACAGGGTACATTTTTACAAAAATCAACCCTCTCAGGAGCCTAGCTCAATTCTGGGGATGTAAACATCACCTTCAACAGTTTTTTTATTTTTTTATGCAAAGCTAAAAAAACATTGTGCATCCCGTGAGGTTAGAATAAAAAAGATTCCACCTTAAAGAAAGAAAAGGGTACTTCACAGTAAAGGTGCTTAAACTGTGGAATTCTCTACCAAAGTGGGTGGTGACGGCAGATTCGATAGATCACTTTAAAAAAGGGTTGGATATATTTTTGAATAAAAAGGGCATTCAGGGTTATCCTGGTTTATTATAGAGGGAATATTGATCCAGGGAGGAGTCCTATCGCCAGTATTCGCGGTCAGGAACAAATTTATGTTTTTTTCCCTTATGAGACAATTGGCAAATGTTTCAGAGGTTATTTTTTTCTGTTTGCCTTCCTCTGGATCAATTAATAGTTATCAATTAACAATTATTATCAGGTAATGAATAATCCACATATTATAATGATCAGAAGAGATCTAAAAAGGTTTAACTTGATGGACTGAACGTCTTTATTTAACCTCAATTACTATGTAACTATTTAGCTTGCATCTAGCTATGGGTGGAGTGTTTCCAGTGAATACATTTAAATTTCAGGTCTTTTAAAACATGCACTAAATAAACATATAAACATTTTACAAAGACATTTAATATACTGTAAAGAAAAAAATATTTTTAAATTAAGCCTACTTTAAGCTGATCACAATGCAGTCGGAATGACTGTAGTAATATATAAATCATTTAAGATATTATGTAGATTATGAAAATACCAGTACATTGTCAGGTAGTAATAATCTATATGTATTACAAATTAATTATTCCTAGCAATTCCTTTTTCATACGATTACTTGGGGTTGTAAATCCTCCTCCCATCATTATCATCATCAAATTATGGAAGCTGTATGCTATATGCACCTGTTACAGTAGAAATAGTAATAAAATAAACATTAATTTAAATAAACCATTCACCTCTAGTGCGATCTAAAATGTGGACATGTAGACAAAGAGACAAACTTCGGAGAATGAGCGAAAGGAGTTGGCAAGATGGCTGGAGCAGAATCGAAAACATATTTTTTTCAGAAGGAAGGAGAAGTGAGAAGTGCAAAACTTTCCAAGCACTTTCATAGGCCACTTGTTTAGTGGTTTAATGGGCATTCTAATTATACCTCACAAAATACACAATTTACTTATTTGTGCCATGCTTTGTGTAAATAGAAGAAACAAATTAATTGTGGACTAAATGGTCAAAATATGAGTGATTAATTGCTTATTACATACAGAGGAAATATAAATTAAATGGTGACATATTGGATAATTCTTGGAGAAATTCTTAATTTATCTGTTAAATTAACAATTCACATCTCCAACATTAGCATTTTAGTCCATGCCAGCATTTAGGAGCCCCTAACCCCTTGTTCTGTTATTCTCTGTCTGCCATCTCTCTAAAATGCCCTTTTTTGTAGCTAAATTGATACTAAGTAATTAAACCAGGGGTTGATGAAACAATATCAAACTTAGGAGCCATCCAGATTGCTCAGTGTTCCAAAAGTATTTAGGAGCCACTGGTATATTGATGTTTGTAGAACAAGAAAAATATGTAAGCCAAATTTTTCTGCATTTGAAAGGACCGACCTGTATCTTTAAGTGCTTGGTTTTGAATAAGAAACGATTAAGGGTTTTGAGAACTTTTTACCTTAACTAAGAAGTTTTTTTTTTTGTCCTCTAGCATATCATTAACTATAGGAAACTCGTTACAAAGAGGGAACAAACAACCATAGGTTCTCTAAACACCATTCAAAATTCTGTATGTCTGTGTTACCTAACAGTGGGAAGTATTTGGGGGGGTTGTAATATGCATCAAGAACAATTCCTCTTTTAGCAATGTCACAACTGGCAGTAAAGCCACAGAAGCAGACGTGTGCGTAGGCACTTTTAGAACTTTGTGTTGGTTAAAAAACACATAACAGTCTGATATATTCACTGTTGGAATGCTAAAATAGGACTTTCAGCTGCTAACCACAGTCTTCATTCTTACAAAATGTAATTAGCCACTTTCTAGAAAGCAGTGCTTACATTAATGACTTCATTTGGGAATAAAAAAGACAACATATTCAAACTGGCATTAGTTTTGACCATAACATAAAAAGACCTAAAATCACATTTAAGGAGTTACTTCATTGATACACCGCACCAATAATTTTAAAATTGTGCAGTTCTGTATAAAGGGAACATTAACATGTCATTTCTTATTAAGCATTGTTTTGGGAAATCCAGGAATATTCTAGAAATATTTAAACTTTCCACTAACTTCTCTTGATAATTGACTCCTTAGTATTTAACAAATTCACCCTCATTTACAAGTGTCTGTGTGATCCTTTAAGCTATGATAATATCAAGTAGGCCAGTGTGACCCAGGTAAATTATGTTTTAACCAGTGTGGTTTTTGTGTAGTGCCATCTTGGTATATATAGCATGTGAT
This sequence comes from Discoglossus pictus, assembly GCA_027410445.1. Taxonomy (NCBI): domain Eukaryota; kingdom Metazoa; phylum Chordata; class Amphibia; order Anura; family Alytidae; genus Discoglossus; species Discoglossus pictus. The sequence goes on along the minus strand of CM050164.1, from coordinate 319,681,525 downwards.
TAAGCCTCTAAGTAGGCAACTTGTGAGTGGCAATGTAAGCAGTTCATGTTTTAGTGTGTTTGCCGCTGACCCAGTTTTTAATCTAGTTTGTGGTTAGATTCTTAAAACTTGAAACTTAGGGTCTGCCGTTGTCATACATTATATTGGCTTCCAAACTTTTCAAGTCTGATGGTCATTATTGTATGAATGGTCTCCCTATAAAATATACCAGGGTCCTCAGTATTACACTGTATGTTTCCCCTGTTTTTAAATATAAATTGTGAGTTTAAAAAAATTGCCATCATTGCCAAGCAGAAAAGACATGAGAGAGTGCATGCTTTACCTGGTACAAAAGTGTTCTTAAATGGTAATGATATTATCCTATGCACAGTGCAAATGTTGCTCCAGAAATATGTAACCAAATTACTAATTTAGAGTCCTATGCTAATCACTGAAAAAGCAATTACGAATGCCGTGGCAGCACAGTAAATCCTACCTAGCTATGTTAATCCCCCATCCCCTAAATAATTGCGAGAGAACTCGGAGTCACTGCTACGACTGAACTTCAAGCCAAACAGCAAGGCATACACCTCTATTGATTTTTGCACTGACAAAAATTACGCATTACTCCCTTACACTTTGACACCCAAACCCTATGCTAATTAGACTTTACAGATCACTTGCAAATCAGGGCACTGCCGTAACTGCAAATAGCAAAAGAAAGATTTACGAGTATCAAAGACTACTCGCAAAGGTTTGCTGAGTCCCCCAGAAGCATTTAAAGTGGCAGTATAGCACAACAAAGTGATGACATGTCAACATTATTTGATACTTAACAATCTGATATCAACATATGTGTAATAAAAAAATATGGTATGTTATTATTAAGCCCGTTTTATGATACAAAATCCAGGATAACACACAACCCAGTACACAAGGGGTTAATACCCGTCATGAAACCACGTTGCCTAGGAACTAATGCTCTGATATATTTTCAATAAATATATCATAGTTTAACACAAAATAAACACATCTTTATTTACTGAAACTTTAAATACAATTGACACATCTTTTAAATATATCAAAATATATTAATAAATAAAAAAATATTTCTCTATAGATCTCTTTGTTTCCTTGCCGCAGCCTAGTTATGGCTCTTCCCAGTTCCTATTGGCTCCCAGAGCTCTGTCTCATCCATAAAGTTTGGTTTGGCTACTGCCTACACAGAAATCTGTTGGGTCTAAGGCAGGATTTACATCTGTGCACTAAATGCTCTAATCTGGGGGAGTGAAAGATTTACGTAAGTGTAGAATTTAGAGAAAAATGCTCCTGCAGCCGATTTACGGCAGTGTCTTAGCTTAGAGCACTTGATTTACATAGGGCTCTTATGCCCTCATTCAATTGCAATTTGCCCAATTGAATAGGGCTCTAAATAAGCACATAACATATATTTTTTTAAGAAGTTTTTAGTTAGTAAACATCTATCCAAAAGCAAGCTTTTCACTAACTAAAAACTTCTTTAAAAAAATATGCTATGTGCTTATTTAGAGCCTTATTCAATTGGCCAAATCACAATTGAATGAGGCCCTTAGTGTTTTATTATGAGATTCCCCAATAGCATATGTTATCAACTGTAATAAATACTCCCCTTCTTTCTCCTTCCCCTCTACCTCGACCCTCCCTTCACTGATAAATACTCCACGACCAGCCTTTAGAAACTGAGGTAACAAAGATAAAATGGATTCCTCAATTCAAAAACAAAGCCTTAAAAATTCGGATTTTCTCTAAAAATGCCCACGACTTATATACCTGCTAATGTAGTTCACAAAAAATATTTATACATTTTACAATAAAATGATTTGTTAGGGGGACATTTAAAGAATTTTCAAATATCCTTAAACAAACCTTAAACACCTAATACACACACAGTGCATGTTTTTATTGAGCGCTATCTCTGATTAGTGGAAAGTGTCACTAGTTACTAAAACATACAGATTTCAAGAAATAACAGATTGAAGGTTCCTCTGCTACACATGAGATAGTGAGAACAAATTACAAAGTTCTTAGGATAGACTACATTAATTAAAACCAAATTATTTTATTATAAAATAATTACAACATGTTTGGCTATTTTAGACAAACAGTAGGAGAAACATGAGTAAGACCCAGGTTACAGGTTTAGTACCAGCAGTACATAACTATAGATAAGTTTATTTATATATAAAACCGCATATAAATGATCTAGTTAACCACAGTAATTATTTATATTTTATGTATAGAAAAAAAAAACACAGCCCTTCTTATTAACAACATCCACTTATAGCAATTTACACCTTGCGAACAATTATAATGATCTTAGTATATGTTAATTATATTGCTTGCAAAACGGTTTGCAGGTTTTGTTTTTATAAAATGCAAAAATAAAACACTAATGCAGATTTTCTCTAAATATAAATAATCTATAATTTGGCATATGTATACAGTGATATATAATAATGGTAGTTATAATGTAATTGCAAAAAAATAGCAGTGCTTCAGCACTCACCAATTTGACGGTCCTCTCTGTGTGTAATCCCACAATCACACTGAGCTCAGTGACTGTGATAAAACTTCTTCCTCTGTTTCTCAAAAAAGCGTGTACTTTTTTTAATCTCATAATCAGCACTTTTTTTCCCTTTGCTTAACCACTTTGCTGCTACATCTGTTGGGCACTGGAGTTATTTCTATTTAACATCTGTTTTCAAGAAACATCTGTAAGGTACTAGCCAGTGGCGCAGCTAGAGCTCCACATTTTTTTTTCTGTGTTAGGCCCTCCCTCTCTCCCCCTTCTATTCTCTCTCCCCCTTCTCCTCTCTCTCCCCCTTCTCCTCTCTCCCCCCTTCTCCTCTCTCCCCCCTTCTCCTCTCTCCCCCCTTCTCCTCTCTCCCCCCTTCTCCTCTCTCCCCCCCATTCCCCTCTCTCTCCCCTTCTCCTCTCTCTCCCCCTTCTCCTCTCTCTTCCCCTTCTCCTCTCTCTCCCCCTTCTCCTCTCTCTCTCCCCCTTCTCCTCTCTCTCGCCCTTCTCCTCTCTCCCCCTTCTCCTCTCTCTCCCCCTTCTCCTCTCTCCCACCCTTCTCCTCTCTCCCACCCTTCTCCTCTCTCCCCCCTTCTCCTCTCTCTCCCCCTTCTCCTCTCTCTCCCCCTTCTCCTCTCTCTCCCCCTTCTCCTCTCTCTCCCCCTCTCTCCTTCTCTCTCTCCCCCCTCTCCCCTTCTCTCTATTCCCCCTCTCCCCTCCTCTCTCTCCCCCCTCTCCCCTTCTCTCTCTCCCCCTCTCCCCTTCTCTCTCTTCCCTCTCCCCTTCTCTCTCTCCCCTCTCACCTTCTCTCTCTCCCCCTCTCCCCTTCTCTCTCTCCCCCCTCTCCCCTTCTCTCTCTCCCCCCTCTCCCCTTCTCTCTCTCCCCCCTTTCCCCTTCTCTCTCTCCCCCCTTTCCCCTTCTCTCTCTCCCCCCTCTCCCCTTCTCTCCCTCTTCTCACTCTCTCCCCCTTCTCTCTCTCCCTCTTTTCTCTCTCTCCCTCTTTTCTCTCTCTCCCTCTTTTCTCTCTCTCCCTCTTTTCTCTCTCTCCCTCTTTTCTCTCTCTCCCTTCTCTCTCCCTTCCTCTCTCTCATCTCCTTCTCCCTTCCTCTCTCTCCCCCTTCTCTCTTTCCATGCTCTCTTCTCTCTTTCCCTTCTCTCTTTCTTCCCTCTCATCCTTCTCCCTTCTCTGTCACTCTCCCTTCTCTGTCACTCTCCCTTCTCTGTTACTCTTCCTTCTCTGTTACTCTCCCTTCTCTGTCACTCTCCCTTCTCTGTCATGTCACCCTTCTCTGTCACTCTCCCTTCTCTCTTACTCTCCCTTCTCTCTCACTCTCCCTTCTCTCTCACTCTCCCTTCTCCCTCTCCCTTCTCCCCCCTTATTCTCCCTCCCCATTCTCCATTCTCCTCTCCATTCTCTCTTATCCCTCCCTATTCTCTCTTCATCTCCTTCCTCACCTTCTCCCTCACTCTTTCTCTCCTTCTTTCTTCTCTCACCCTCTTTTTCTCCCTCACCCTTCCTCTTTCTCTGTCTCCTCTCCATTCTCTCTCCCTCTCCTCCCTTCTTCCCTCTCCCTCTCACTCTCCCTTCTCCCTCTCCCTTCTCCACCACCCTTCTCCCACTTTCTCTTTTCTCCATTATCTCTGTCATGCTCCCATCCTTTCCTTCTGCCTCTCTCCATCTACCTTCTCACTCTCCCTTCTCCCTTCTCCCTTCTCCCTCTCCCTTCTCCCTCTCCCTTCTCTCGCTTCTTTCCCTTTTCTTATCCCTCTCTCCATTTTCCCTCTCTCACTTCTCTTTCTCACTCCCTTCTCTCCATTCTCCCTCACTCCCTTCTCTCCATTCTCCCTTACTCCCTTCTCTCCATTCTCCCTCACTCCCTTCTCTCCATTCTCCCTCACTCGCATCTCTCCCTCACTCGCTTCTCTCCCTCACTCGCTTCTCTCCCTCACTCGCTTCTCTCCCTCACTCGCTTCTCTCCCTCACTCCCTTTTCACTCTTTCCCTTCTGCCTTCTCTCTCCCTTCCCTTCCTCTCTTCCTACTCTTCCCCTCTCCCTTCTCTCTCTCATCTCTCTCCCTTCCCCTTCTCTCCCCTCTTCTCCCTTTTCCATATCTCCCCTCTTTTCTATCCCCTTTCTCTCTGGCCTTCTTTTATTTTATTTTTTTAACAACATTTTCAAGAATATTGTAATTACATAATGAAGAGAATAAAACACAATTACAACTGTAATTCATTATTGAACATATTGTCTCTGTTTTTTCCATCTTCTAAGAACCTCTTTATGTCTCATTTAATTCAGAGAGAGACATAAATCTTCTTATTAAACACTTGCGTTTATAAACAATACATATATACACGGTGGGTTCTAAGGGTGATCACAAGGAAAATTATTAATTTCGCCATTATAGAAAAGAACAGACCCTACTGTATTTTTAGTTAACACTCAAAATGTTTAACCCCTTGTCTCTCCCCCACCTTTGTCTCCCCACCCCGACTTCTCTCTCCCCTGTCTCTCACCTCTGCTGGGTACCGCAGGGATTGGCCGCTCGTCCCTCTGCAGGCAGGAGTGCCACTAGCAGTGGGTGGCAGGTGGAGGCATTTTTTCTGACCCTAAAGAAGTCCCCCCCCCCCCCCCCCCCAGCTACAATGCAGGTTTTATGTTTTTTTAATAAAGCATGCTTTTTCACAATTAATGTTTGTGGCTTCTTGACTATTCAGAACACAATAAAACACTTGTAATTTGTTTCCAGTATTTAAATTCGTATTTGCAATCAATACATTTGCCACCACAGTACACTTCTATATAGGTATGACCTCTCAAATAAGAGGAACAGTGTTTACATATATTTACAAGACCAGAGCCTAGGATTCAGTTCAGCTTCATAACCATTTTTTATATCCTAAATATATTTTAATCTACATTTCATTGTCATTTACTAAATCCAAAGCCTACATGCTTCCATTAGTGTACAGATATTTAAACCTTGCTTGAAGCACCACTGTACAATGAGAATAAATATAAACTTTGAGTCAAACAGCATAATTAAGCAGGGGCCATTATATAAAACTAGTTGTCAAGTAAAAGACAAAAAAATGTATGCCTCGAGTGTCTTTGATCTATGAAAGGTGTGTATTTGTGTGTGTGTAAGACAATTTACATTTCTGGAGAGCTTTGCTTTGCAACTATTGATTTTAGCTCCCTGTTTCTGAGACTGTGAGAAGGGAAGGGGTGTGTTGTCGCATTTAGTTCCTTTGTTCTCTCCACCATCCCTTCCCTGATAAATAAATAAAATAAAAAACCTCATGACCAACTCTCAGAAAGTGAGATAACAAAGATACAATGGATTCCTCAATACAGAAACAAAGTCTTCACACGTTCAGATTTTCTCTAAAAATGTTCTTATCCAAGGCAGAGAGCTGCTAATGTTGTTCACAAACATATATGTATTTCTTGAACTACAAAAGTCCTTTTACTAATCCCCCCCAAGTACTTTTTATCATATTACCATTACATAACAGTAATTATTGTAGTATTGCTGCTATTTAATCAGGTAAAATAATATATGTATTTTATAGATTATATTCATTTAATGCTAATGTTACCATCTGCAAAATCAAGCATAGTTTTAGTCACTAGAAACCACCAATATTGCCTTCTAGGATTTATATTCTATTTGCTGTTACTTTCTGGTGTCTAAAAATGACCATCAAAATGCAAATGGTTATTCTGTGTAACCCCAAAATGTCAGTCTGGGTGTTGTGTTGATAACAGGCAGGTTATTTCTCAATCATTGGTGGATATGGTTGAATTGCTGAACATTTTAATCATTTTTAAATTAAAAATAAAATAGAACAAAAAACTGTTAATTCCCATCACTTTATTAGCTGATCTTATTGCTGTAAAGCTTAGGGCATGTTAGGAAGTAATGACGGCTAAAACAATTCAGTGCTGTCCATCAGTATCAAAGGTGGGTTCTTAGGTTTCTCTTCTGAGGAGATAAAATTGGAGTGAGAGGTCAGGTGGCGAGAGTAGGGGAATGAGAAGGAATTAAGGCATACAGGAGGTGTAGATGAAGGTTTAGAGGCAAGAGTGTATAAAGTGAGGAAAAAGGAGAGTGAAGAAACAGTAGAAGGTGATTAGGGATAAGTAGTGGGATAGAGAATTGATGGTGAAAGGGACATTTTTGGTAAGAAAGGAAAAGTTAAAAGATGCCTAAATATGAGTAATAGCTTTTATTTCCATGGTTATTAAATATGATTAGAATAGACATATGAGATAAGAAGCTACATCTGTAGAATAATTCTTCTCCATGCCATATGTGAAATAGCTAAAGAAGCAATTCTTTTATTCCTTAAGTTGGGACTTTTGAAAGGTCTGGATTCTATATGATCATTGTCACTATAGTATTACATGCAAATTATATTTGTAAAACAGTACTACATTATACACTATTGTGTGCATACTCTTTCCATGCTGAACAGTGTTAAACACCACTAAGATATCGGAGTGTTTTGAGTTGTTTTTTTTCCAGAATTTATTATTTCAGGTTGCATTTTGAGTTTCTCCCAACATTTCTTAAGCAAACCGCACACATTATGAATCTAGCTATATGAAACTGCTAAACGGCAGTTTCATTTGCAGTCATAGCTTGCTGAGCTCAGAAAAATTTATATAATCCACTTAATTATAAAAGGTTGCTAGTATTAATCTCTTTCTGTTTTTCTGCAGTTTAGCTCCTGTGTTTGCCCTCTTCGTGCCCTTTTACGGTTCAGTTCCAAGAGTGCCACTTGCCCATATCCTTGGTTGGTTTCCCATCACAAACAAAACTTTGGTTTACATTGTTGGATTCCAGGTAAGATATATGTGTTTAAACATTCTTGTTATGCTTAGGGTCTCCTGTGCAGTAGGTCAGTGATATATTATATATATATATATATATATATATTATTAAAATAAGACATTTCTATCTGATGCTAAGATCCTGTTAACTATACTGTATTTGATTTCATTCTGCATCTAAAAACTGTCATGTTTGTTGTAAGTAAAAGTATGTGACTTCACTTTAAATCTGGTCATAATTGCCTAACTTGGTCTGTTTTTCAACCATAGAAACGTAATATTGTTACACAAACCTAAAGCTGACAGGATTTCATGTTGGTTTTTGTGGGTTAGTTTTCAGACATCTTTTACTTAACTCTAAGTACTTTAGTGGTTTTTCATATAAGTAAAACAGAGTATGACCATTATTAGAAACACAACTCCAGTTGTTGCTAACAAGTCTTTCTTTTGTATATTTCAGCTTTTGACATCAAGTCCTTACATGCTGTTGATTGCAGCCAGCGGGCTAGTAAGTGAACATTTACATAATTTTATTGAAAAACATAATTTATCTGATAGATCCAACCTCCTAATATCAAAGCTATGGTGAATGAATTCCTGGCTAAATAAACATTTCTGCTGTGCTAGAACAGAAATTCAATGCCTAGTATTATTTCTATTATATCAATAAGTTGGGTGTTATTCACTGTGGAAAAACAGTAGTTCATTTTGTTATATTGATATTAACAGCTTAAATAAGATAGCTCTTTTAGTTTGACAGTTAGGAGTGAAATGGGGCACAATCATCATTAAGATTAACATTTTAAGAAATAGAGATATGGCAACATAGTACAAATAGGCCTGTCTAGTATGACCGTTATGTCTACCTTAAATGTTTAGCATAATATATCATCACAATAGCTTTATGCAAACTTCATCAGTACCCCACATTCTTCTGTTCTTAAAAATGGGGCATAACTTTATAACCCATACTATATATAATGAACTGCAGGCACACACTGCATACTTACAGGGTGTACAAAAGAGTATTCACCAGACAAAGTGAAAACCTTTTGTAAACAGTGGCATTTGCTTCAGACCAAAATTATCATTGGCATTTCATGCAAGATTTAGTTTCTATGAATGTCTAAAACATGCATTATTACATGAATGACAGAATTTTATCACCATGAAAAGCTTTTCCAGTGTTTTTATTAAATATGTACTTTTCATTTCTTCCTGGCTTTTATTTAGGGGACATTTTTTCTCCTGCTACTTTTATCTTCCTGTGGCCACAAGTGAGGGTGTGGTATCATTAATTTGATTGCAGAATACATGCATAGATGTACACTCCTGTGCATAGGGGCTGGTGATGTCAATGCTTACAGCTTTATAAATGCATATATGTGTTTATAAGTTTCTGTATACTGCCCAGTATCGGCATATGAGAGAGCTGTTATCACTTGCGCCCATGCTTGCTTCCCTTTTCACAGAGATTTGCCAGCAGGGTTTTAATCCTGCCCTGCTGACTGGAAGATCTTTAATATTATTTAAGTAGCCATTTTATAAAAGTGCTCAAATGTATCTAATAAATTGTGCCACATTTTAGCTTCCTGTTCAGATCTCTAAGATGTCCCTGTTTTCAAATGTCAAGGAATTTCCTGTAATACAAGTTTTGCTAATGACATATGATCAGATTAGACTTCCTTTAGTAGCACCACAATGACACAGATCACTGTGTACTTACTATGTTAAGGTTTAAGTCTGTATTTCTAAGAAACAGTGGTATTGCAGATCATGGAACATAATGTCATCCTTCAGCGCACACAAATAGGTTTAAATAAAATATTTACTCAGATGTATTGAAATAAATGTACAAATAAATACTGTATATACTCGAGTATAAGCCGACCAGAGTATGAGCAGAGGCCCCTTTTTTACCACAAAATACTGGGAAAACTTAGTGACTCGAGTTTAAGCCGAGAGTGGGAAATATGCTGCCCCCTGTGTCCCTCTTGTGCCCTCTGTGTCACCCTCTTGTGTGCCCTCTGTGCCCCTTTCTTGTGTACCCTTCCCCTCCCTCCCCTGCATCTCTTCCCCCCTCTCCCTCCTCTGCGTCTCTTCCCCCCCTCTCCCTCCCCTGCGTCTCTTCCCCTCATCTCCCTCCCCTGCGTCTCTTTCCTCATCCCCCCTCCTCATCCCCCCTCCTCAACCCCTCTCCTCAACCCCTTTCCTCATCCTCGACCCCCCTCCTCATCCTCGACCCCCCTCCTCATCCTCGACCCCCCTCCTCATCCTCGACCCCCCTCCTCATCCTCGACCCCCCTCCGCTCACCCCCCCATCCTCATCCCCGCATCCTCATCCCCCCTCCCCCTCCCTTATCATCCTCCTCAACGCTCTCTCCTCAACCCCCTCCTCATTCTCAACCCCCCTTCTCACTTTACCCCTCTCTAATTACCTCCCCCTCTCCCTTTTCCCTCACCTTCCATCATCAGCCGCTCCTCCGCGCGTCTTCCGGCTGCGTCGGGACCCGGACAATGCTAATGATGTGACGCGCATGTGACGTCACGTCATTAGCATATGCCGGGTCCCGACGCAGCCGTAAGACGCGCGGAGGAGCAGCTGCTGATGGAAGGTAAGTGAGGGGAGAGGGGGAGGTAATCAGAGAGGAGTAAAGGGAGGAGGGGGTTGAGGTTGAGTAGGGGGTTGAGGATGAGGAGGGGGATTGAGGAGAGAGCGTTGAGGAGGATGATAAGGGAGGGGGAGGGAAAGCGACATGAGGGAGAGGGGGGGAAAGAGACACGGGGGGAAAGAAACACAGGGTGACTCGAGTATAAGCAGAGGGGGCCCTTTTCAGCCTTAAAAAAAAAGGGCAATATATAGTATATACGAGTAGATATGTTAGTTTTCACTCTGGGAACCATTTCAGTGTTGTTTAAAAATCTCAATAAACATTTTGTGTACAAACTACCTTCTACTATAATTTTGAAGCCCCTGAAACAACTCTTCTCTCATTTGATTAAACACACAGTATGAACCTTTCATGAAAACTACTGATTATGGGACAATTCTGCACTTATTCTAACATAATATATATGAAACATATACAAAATACTTGGGAAAGGGAACTTATTACAAACAATGGGTCAAAACCATTAAAAAGGCAGCATCATCCTCTCTTAATATAACTCTCCATGAAAATACATATAAAACATTGATGAGGTGGTATTTCACACCAGTGAGATTACAATCATCAAATTCATTACATGATGGTCTATGCTTTAGAGGAGGTGGTGAAGTTGGAACATTAAGACACACACTCTGGGACTGTACTACTGTATCACAACTATGGAATGAAGTATACATTTTGATAGAAAATCTTTTAGATATTCCTGTCCTCAAAAAACAGAACAGGCTATATTGGGGCTTCCAATATTAAATATATCAAAATAATCACCACCCCTAGTAAATCATTTTTTTTTAGCTATAAGAAGTGTCTTGGCTAAACCATGGAAACCACCAATCCCTACATTAGCCAATGTGAAAAGTAACATTCAGTACATACACACAATTTGTGTGATGTCAATAGATTTAGACCAGACCTATCAGGACTGGGCTTCTTGCTGAAACATATGGACTCTTAAGATGTACAAGAAGAGATAGGAATATGCACCACCTGATTATTTGACCACCAGTAATTGATACCCCCCCAACCCCCATTTTTCTAGTTGTTTGTCTTTTTTGTTTGATTCTTGTGAAAAAAAGAGAAAAACAGAGGAGGATGCTTGCAGCAGATTTTTATTTTGGTCAAATATTTGTTTTTAATATGATTCAGTGACTTACAGTACAGTAATTTATTGAGAAAGATGATGCACAACAGTTATACAAGTAATGGACTTTGAGATAGATTTTTTACAATTGTTAACTGCACTATTATTGACCAACTGTCACTCTGTCTTGCAACAATAACAATATTTTTTTAATAGAAGAACAACACTGAAATATATCTGTCCCTCTCCTCTGTTTATTGCTTCAATTACTTCTTCTATACATCTTCACTGCTGCCATCTCCTCCTTCATGTGCCTGCAATGTTTTTCAGGGAATCCAGTCTTTTCATGATATGGCCAAAATATTTGAGCTTTAGTCTCATCATTAAACCTTTCATTGAACAGTTTGTCATGATTTCTTGTAGAATTTATTGATTTTGATCTTCTTGCAGTCCAAGGGACAGTTTCCTCCAACACCACAATTCAAAGGCATGAATTCTACGGCAGTTAGCCTTCTTTATGGTCCACGTCTCACTTCTGCATAAGTCTACTGGGAATATCGTAGTTCTAAGTATGCAGACATTTGTTGATTGTGTAATAACTTTACTTTTTAATAGCTTGTCCAGACTTTACATAGCTTTCCTACACAGAAGCATATATACATACATATATGTATTATTTTTTTTCCTTGGCATAATAATCACATTTGCACTGTTAAAGTACATTATGCACAGACAATAAACTGCTCATAATTTAATTTATCATCTTTTTTTTAATTAACATTTCAATGTAATTACCTCATGGTGGTGGCTAGAGTAAAAGTTAGCATGCTATTGGTACACGTATATTTTGTTATGTGCATTATATTGCTTCAGTTTTTAAGAACTATCAATTTCTAAAATGATCTTTTTCTACAAAATAATTATTATTGATTTTAAGGGGAGTAGTGTAATAAAGATGAGTACAGGTACATATGAAAATGTAACATCTCTCTGAAAATTAAGCAGTGGGCTTGAAATGTGAGAATAGGATATTCAAACAAATTCATGCACAAATAAAACATCATAACATATAAAAAAATGTCTTATTAACTCAAAATATGGAGCATAATTCCTTTTAAGGTAAGGCAAAATACACTTTTTTTTTACTTTTGAAGTGTATACGAGAAGGTGGAAACCTAGTTCACACCCACCTCCTCCCTTCAAAGTACCTGATCATGACACCTGGCTAGAGAAGTCAGGGTCTGTGTGTGAAGCACAAACAAACTGACAATTAAATTATTGTTATCCAAGTGATTCTCTTTTCCCAGGGAGGCGCCATTATGCAGTTGCCTTGTTCACCTAGTTATAAATCTGGCCATCTCAGAGAGAGTGTTTGTGAATTTCATATAGCATTTGTGAACAGTGAACTTAAAAGGACCACCTAAATAGTTTTAAAAGTGCTAAGCTAAACATCTCTAAATGGGGTAATTTTAACATAGGGTAGATAGGTATAGGGGAAATCATGGGGAAAAAATACACAAAAGCAAATTCAAATTTCAAAATGTTTGGCTTTATATGAACTTTTAAGAAATAGCAAATATAATACCAACACAAACTGAACCTTTTTTAAATAAAATTTAAAGAAACAGCTAACATTAACTAAACAGTCCACTTTAAATTTCAGATAGGATGGCAAGAAAAAACAGCTTTATAGTAGGGTACAATGTTAAACTGTGCCCTGCTATAACGCTGTTAATTAAATGTATACATTTCAATGTAACATTCTTGAAAAACATACTAAATACACCCCCAGAAATTACAAAAACATCACAGACAGCATGGGGCAACAGCCAGGACGTCTGTAAGTGAGGTGGAACGCGAATTTAACTCGATTTACACGATTTTCGCCACACAAAAATCGCCTAAGCAAGGACAAAAATGGCCGGTGAAAAAATCGAAAACGAGGCTACACAACCCCAGGCCGCGCAAAACACGGCAAACCGCGTAGCACTTTACACATCACACTACGAACTACAAGATACACTATTACAAAAGACGAGAAAAATGCTCACGAGACGCGTACCACATTAATAACATTACAACTATACAATGCCACTTTACACAATAAACCAACGGCTTTACCTCGCGCACGCAAACTATTTAGAATGCACACTTCAAACAGTCATTACACTTTATAAGCAGGGAACTAACACTCAAATGTATATTCTATGCAGACGCAAAATACAAACAGATTGTTAGCTCTTCAGCCTATTGCTCACTGCATATATAGATTATAAATAACTAAAGTATATTAATTTATTAAATAAATCATTAACTATTAATTGATTTATTGAATAAATCATTAATTATTACTTAACTACATATACATAGAAATATATAGCTCTCTCAAAGGACTAAAAGTACACTACAGGAGAGGCTCGCAATGATTGCCAAAGGCTCTCATTGCGAGGCATGCGATGAGCGCCAAAGGCACTCAGCGCAAGCCTCACAATGAGCACTGAAGATCCTCAGGCTCGCAATTAGCGCCGAATGCGCTCATTGCGAGGCATGCAATGAGCGCCAAAGGTGCTCAGTGCAAACCTTGCAATGATGTCTCAAACAGCATTCCCATGGCTTCAAATTTGATTGCTCTGTCATTTTTGACGGGCAAGTCGCTACTGCTAGGATAATTTGGAAATGTTATGGGCTGGAGATTGCATTGTCACATCAAAGTAACTGGTTCAGGAGAGAAGTCTTTGTTCTAAAATTTAGTTTTCCAGATTGGTTAGATTAGAACAAAATATTATTGGACAAAGTGGCATTAGAGTATTAACTTGCAAATGACAAAAATACCTAATAAAATGGTGTAGTTCCAGAATCAATAGCAATGCACTTTATGCCAGATACACTAATATACCGGTTTACATGTTCAAGGGTCATCTTTTAATAGAAGTAAGAATGTATGTTATATCTGTTATAAAGTTTGATGTGTTTTATTTTTTTATGAAACAATGTGTGATAACAGAGCGGTTTTGTGGGCAGAAATGAAAAGGGGAGGTAAAAATACAAAAATATCTTTATTGGTACAGACATCTATAAATCATCAGATTGAAGTGAAATTAAGGAAGCTCAACTTCCTTTTTACCAAGAGAAATATCTTAAATTTGTGACAAGTTTTAAATTTTGTATAATTTACACAGAGAAATTTGAATAATGAGTTATGCAGCATAATAAAAGATCAAACAGACTTTATAAATGTTTGTTGTAAATAATTAAGAACAGTGCACTCTTAGATATAGGGTGACATTTGTTTTCCTTTTTGCAATTGATGCTAAATTCATTGAGTTGTGGTCAGTAGAATCAGGGATGTTCAGGGTGTTGAAATTGAGCAATAAAAACATACCTTTATTATAAAACATAAAACAGCGACTTGCCCATCAAAAAATGACGATCAATAATACTTGAAAGCTGGAAATGCTGTTTCTGACACAATGTGATTCTCTGAGACTCCTAAACTTGTTTTTATCCACACAGAAGTACAAAAGTTTATAATAAAGTTTTTTTTATTTTTTTAACAACGAACTGTTAAACCATATTAAACTTTTTAATTGTCAAGTATACAGTAATAATCTAACAATACATGAAATTTGTATCAATATGTATTGTGAACCATTACATAAAGGTTTCTAACATGCAACTTATATTGTAAACAGTGGTGAATGAATTATTATTATTTTTTTAAATATTTTTTTATTAAGAGTATCAAGGTAATACAATAATACACATGTTTCAACGATAAAACAAAAATGATAAAGACAATGTCCTTGAAAAAGATAAACATACAAATAAATAACCTTTTAACTTCAATTATCAACTTTTTGCTTTCTGTCTCTCTCTTTTTTTTTTTTTTTTTGTTATATGAATTCAGATTACTTACATATAAAAATACAGGTTATCGAACTTGTAACCTAAAAACAAAGGAAAAAACACGCCTAGGGTAAAGGGAAGGGGGGGAAGGAAGGACTGGAGAAGAGAGGGACATGGAAAATCAGGATCCACACCCTAATTGTCCTAAGAATTAGAGAACTCTGTAACTTTACCATCCGATCTTAAGGATCCAGGTGTCCTAGCATGAAACCCATTTCTTGTATGATTGATTCAGGTCAGCTGAGATAACGCTCATATCATATATGAACTTAAGCTTACGTAAAACTTCACTATATGTGGGAATTTTTTAATGAGCGCCGGGAAGTTTGCTGAGTACGTTAGGCCAGATTGTCTGGGGATAAAAAACCCTAGATATTTAATGTGGTTTTGGACCCACCTAAAGGAGAAGTTTCCTGATATTTGGGCTTTCAACTGCTCTGGTAAGGAGACATTTAGCGCTTCACTCTTACTCGAATTAATTTTAAAGCCAGAGATCCTACCAAAAAGTTCAAGAGCATGGAACAGGTTAGGGAGACTGACTAATGGTTCGGAGATAGTAAGCATGACATCATCCGCGAAGAGGCTTAATTTATGTTCCGTCTCTCCCACTCTAACTCCCCTTATACTCATATCCTCTCTGATAGTTACCGCCAGAGGTTCAATACACAAAGCAAAGAGTAGAGGAGATAGAGGGCACCCCTGCCGCGTCCCTCTCGTGATTTTAAATGATCGAGATTTAAACCCCTGGTATGCAACATATGCTGTCGGGGCCAAATATAATGCTAAAATACCCTTCACTAACTTCTCGCTTAGGCCAAATTTATGTAGTGTCTCAGCCATATACAACCAATCGATCCTATCAAAGGCCTTTTCCGCGTCAAGGGATAACAGCATTAAGGGCGTATTCTGGAATGATGCTACATCAAGCAAGTTTATGATCCGTCTGGTGTTGTCTGGCGCTTCACGACCCTGGATAAACCAAACCTGGTCTGGATGTATTAGGCTCGGCAGCACCTGAGATAGCCTGTTCGCTAAGATTTTAGAGTAGAGTTTAACATCACAGTTGATCAAGGAGATAGGTCTATAACTTTTACATTGAGATGGGTCTTTACCCTCCTTAGGTATTACTATCACTTTGGCTTCCAGGAATTCTGCCCTCATAGGCTTACCAGACACAAAATTGTTAAAAAGCCGCTGAAGATGGGGTGCTAACGTATCTATAAATTGCTTATAATAAAAATTTGTAAACCCATCCGGGCCAGGTGCTTTATGAGCCTTGGTCTTTTTTATAGCTCTCTTAACTTCAGTTAGATCTATGGGCCCATCTAGCAGATCTGAATGTCCGGCATCCAGTTTTGGGAGTTTAATGGAAGACAAAAAAGTGTCTATTTGGGTCATATGATCAATCGAGCCCGACCTAGCAGGTGCAGAATAAAGATTGGCGTAAAATTTTTCAAATGCCTCCGTAATGTCACGTGGCTTATAGATAATTTTATCATTCTCCATCTTTAGTTTTGGAATAAAAGAGTTTGCTCGTTGCTGGTTGAGCTTTCTGGCTAGCATTTTATCTGGCTTATTCGAGAGTGTGAAATACTGAGATTGGGTTCTTTGCAGTAGTGTTGCCGCTTTTTAACGTAAAATCTCCTGTAACTGTTGTTTGAGTTTAAATATTTCCGCCTGGGTCTCAGGTGGTCTCCTAGAGAGGGGGATTGCTTGAAGGGTCGAAATTTTTTTTTTTAGTATATTTATTTGGGCTAACTCTGTTCTTTTAGAGCATGCACCAATCTGAATGCATTTACCCCTTATCACTGCTTTGTGCAAAGCGAGGGCACTGGGCGAGGGACAGTTGCTGGCATGGATCGCCGAAGGCGCTCCATGCCAGCAACTGCGACTCTCACAAACTTCACGTCGCAACGCAAATAACACGACACACACATTACGACACTCGCAAACAACATACGACACACGTTCACACACATTACGGCCTCGCAACACTCGGACGCAACTCGCGAACATTACAAAATTAAAACCACAATACATACACACAGCACATACATAAAAACCTTACCTACAGCAACAGGGAGCATCCAGGACTTCAAAAATGCAACTCACACCTTCATTTCACTCAAAATAAAAGAGTTTGCACAATAAAAACTTTGATAAACGAGAGAAAAAAGGGCCGCCGAACAAAACTAAAACGAGGCTACACACGCAAACACCATACCACACACGTTACCACACATTAAGACCTCGCAAACATCGGACGTAACACGCCGACATACAAACATTTCAAACACAATAAATACACACAACACACACATAAAAAAATTACCTACAGCAAGAGGAAACATCCAGCACCTCAAAAAATCAAGTTACACATTCATTTCAATAAAAATAAAACACTTTACACACTAATGAAATCGCTAAGCGAGAGAAAAAATGGCCGACGAAAAAACCCAAAACGAGGCTACAGCACTCTCAACACGTAAAACACCACTACACACTCGCAAAACAACACACGAAACTCGAAAAACACCACGAAAAACCGACGGATAATCCGCAAAGACGCATAACTCAGATAACCCGCCATTTCACGCCAATGCGGAAGTACACCACTACGCTAACGGTTTCTACTCGCGCACGCACAGTTACACTGCACACATTCATCCTG
This sequence comes from Discoglossus pictus, assembly GCA_027410445.1. Classification (NCBI taxonomy): domain Eukaryota; kingdom Metazoa; phylum Chordata; class Amphibia; order Anura; family Alytidae; genus Discoglossus; species Discoglossus pictus. The sequence goes on along the minus strand of CM050164.1, from coordinate 319,663,825 downwards.
CTTACACAGCACCTCCACACCACTAATGCTGCAGCAACATGAAAACAGATTGTCAGCTCTTCAACACAATGCTTCAAAATAGGTAAAGTATATTCATTTATTAATATATTATATATTTTACTATTACACACCAAACAGCATTAGCTCACTTACGATTTGATTGCCGTCATTTTTTGACGGGCAATTCGCTAGTATATATATATTTATATTAAAGCAATGTATAAAAATAACCGTGTTGTACAATATAGTACGTAAATCTAATCGTATACAAGTAAGTAATTACGAAAGATATGTGTATAGTGTTTGTATGGGTATATTAAGTATATATCCAGAACAATATACAATTTACACTGAAATGAGGAGAGCAACTCGCTGTCCTCTTATAACCTATGGTGAAGCACCTGGAATCCTTGCAGAAAGATATCCAGGCGACTCGCCAAAACAAAAACCAAAATAAAGTCAAAATAGAAAAAGTTTACAAAATTAACCCCCTGTGGGGCACAGCTTCAGAAACATAACATTAACAATTAAGTGACTATAACTATGCAGATGAAATCTAAACGTTAGATAGCTGCTGTAGAGGACCCTGAGCTAATATTACAGTTGGCACCAGGCGAAAATAGATAAGATCAAACATATACATACATATATCTACATACACATATATATATATATATATATATCTTTATATACATACCTCCATCTATACATATCTACCCAGAAAACTAGGACTAAATTATCTCAACATTGTCGCTAAATTTAGCCTGGAGGCTGTGCCTTATGTAGATAAAGCTACAAGGTCCCTGTTCTACTGTCCACAGTTTTATAGGGTGTATTACGCATTGAAAAATCTTTTCCTTTTCCCTTTAGTTTTTCACCCTTCTAAATGTAAAAGATTATTACAGACTTAGGTTCTTTGTTGCAGCCTAGGGCGTCTGTAGGGTGTGAATGAATTATTTTTAACAATACTAACATCAATAGGTCAACTTTGTATAAATTAATATTTTAAACCATTACAGAATGCTTCTTAACATGCAACTTGTAGTTGAACTACTGGTAAAGTACATAGGTATTGAATCCAGAGGAACCCAAACAGTAAAACCCCCCATTGAAACTTAGCCAATTGTATCAAAGGGGGAAAAAAATGAATTCCTTCCTGACCCCAGTAACTGGCGATCGGATTACTCCCTGGATGAATCCTGTCTATTTAATTATACATTTAAATTTGTAACAAATGATTATGCTGCTACTGACATAAATGCTTAATGTCATTCAATAAATCAACTTTTCAAACCTTGTTAAATACAATGTTAACAATGCAAACATTAACGTAAGGTAATAACATTTAAAATGAAATTAGTTCAAAATATTGTGATCTTGAATAATGAACCAGGCGGAAGGCAAACACCCCCCAAAAAAAAACTGTGAAACTTAGTCAATAGTTTCAAAGTGGGCCAAAAAAATGAATTCCTTCCTGACCCCATTAACTGATTACTCCCTGGATCGATACCCTCTATATCACGAAACATTTACATTTTGCAACAAATGATGCTCCTGCTACTAACATTAAACCTTAATTACATACAATGAAACAACTTTTTAGTCTTTTGAAAACAGAATTTTAACATTACAAACATGAACTTAAAGTATTACAATGGAATCAGTAAAGGTAAGAAATTGCAAGGTTACTGTTTTGTGCCAATCCTGGCAAAAGTCACTTCAAAGGCATTCCATTTTTTTTTGTCTGTCTAAGTGGTTCCCTTTAAAAGAGCCCAGCAGACTTGTAATTTTGTCTATGGGATATAACCACTGTTTTTTGTTGTTGTTTTTTCTTCTTTTTTTTTCCATTCGTGTAGTTGTTGAAAATGGCACATAGAGTTTCCTAAGTGAAATAGTGGTCCTCTAAAAAGAGACTGCCAGACATCAAAGTTCGTCCACGGGATATAACCACTGTTCTCTATGCTTTTTGACATTTTATAGAGTTCCCTTAGCGAAACGGTGGTCCTTTTTTTTTTTTTTGTAATTTAATTTACAGTACTTCATAGTAGAGAATTTTTTTTGTAAAGAGTTGTCCATCATCTAATAAATCACCCTGACTTTGGTTGTTTTCAATATAAACTTTTATTTCCTCTGGATCTTGAAAATGCATCATACAGTTGGCCATGGGCAAATACTGGTTCTTCTAAAAATCTGAAATTATCTTTTAGTTCTTGAACAATTAATCTGGTCCCATTACATAGTCCTTTTTTTGGGTTCAGATTTTGCAGTAACATGACAATTGGACCTTTTTTTAGCTGCAGAATATGTGGTGGCATTCCAGATGGAGTTAATGAATTAATAAAGTCAGTTGAAAAGTTTGTATGAGTTTCTTTGTCATCACACAATCTGCACTGATATTTTTTATGTGATGCATCTATTCATTTTAATATTTCATTATTCAGAAGCAATGCATCTTTATTTTTGGACGTTAATATTACTTTGGTTGCAAGCTCGGCATAATTGTCGTTACTTATTGTATATTGGAAAATAGCCGATATAATGTCCTGTTTGCAAATCATATGAGATGGAATTTCCACGGTATCATCGGGTAAATTCTGAATTTGTTCTGTTTTTCGTTCTCCAATTTTGATGAGCCACTCATTGAATTCATTTTGTCCATGTGATCTCATATTTTGTTCTAATTTCAGGTGGGTAAAGAGTTTCCATAGTGTACCTGACTTAATACATGTTTCTACAATGTCTGTGTGATTTCCGTGAACAACAACAGGAAATGTTTGTCTAAAATCTCCACCCAACAACATCACCTTTCCACCAAAAGGCAAATCATTATCCATGACTTCACGCAACAAATGGTCAATGCATTGTAAAGCATGGCATGACATAATTGTAGCTTCATCGATGATAATTAAGTTACATTTCTTAATTTTTTTTGCTTGTAAAGATGTCATTTTTATATCCGACACTGATGTTTCCAGAATAGGACCTGGCAGTTTAAATCCACTATGCACAGTTCTTCCACCTTCTAACAAAAGTGAGGCAATTCCAGTTGTTGCAAATGGCAGTGCTATTTCACCTTGTGCGCGAACAAAACTCATCAATAAATTATATAGATACGTTTTTCCTGATCCACCAGGTCCATCTAGATAGAAATAACGCTTTTTGAGCAAGTCATCCTCTAGTGCACTCTTTATGGCGTTAAACACTTGCAATTGTAAGGTATTTAAAGTTGCAAGTTTTTCTTGTGTTATTTGGTTTTGTGTTATTTGGTCTTCAAAGTTTATTTCATCTATGAGTCCTCTATCCGGCAGATTCAAATTTGCACAATTTAATCCACGAGAGAGAAAGACCTCTTCAATTTCAATTAATGCTTTTAATTCTGCAATAGGCTCATTGTAAATTGCTGCAGATTTGACAGTCCGTGTTAAACCGTGCAGTGCTGCAAATTATTCAGTGACACTGTTAAGGCAAAGTCTGTTGAAAATGAAAAAAAAAAATGGAAATGTTGAAATGCAGTGTCTATATATATATATATATATATATATATATATATATATATATATATTATATATATATATATATACCGTATTGGTCCGAATATAAGCCGCACCCGCATATAAGCCGCACCTGTAAAATGCAAGGGGAAAAAACAGAAAAAAGATAGTACTCGCATATAAACCGCACCCTTAAAATTTGAGAGAAAAAGACAAAAGTCAAGTAGATTTAGGGAATAAATAGTGATTTTATTTTAACATATACTGTACCATATACGGTATCCAGTATTTGGAAAACATTATAATTGTAACTCTTTAGGCAGGTTGCCAATATTATGGTAACATCAACAGAAAGTTCAGGTAACATGAAACATAAGGTAACAAGGAAACTTGTTACTATTCACAGTCATCACTGGTGTCACTACTGATTTCGTCACCAGTATTCGCTTCATCACTATCACTGTTATCTTCATTCTCCTCCCATAGCAAGTTGTCCTCGCTACCATCCAATGCATTGGACACGCAGCATTTTTTGAACCCCCTGATGATGGAGTTAGAAGAAATTCTAGACCATGAATTTATAATCCATTGGCACAGGAGTGTCACTGACGGCTTCTTAATCTTGCCAGATGGTGTGAGAGCATGATCCCTTCCCGAAGCCAATCTGAATACTGCTTGCGTAGGTTGTCTTTGAACGGCTTGTTGAAAATGACATCAAGCACTTGTAGCTTTGAAGTCATGCCACCTGGTATAACAACAAGGTCTGTCTTCTGTGCAGCAACTTTATTCTTCACTTAAGGAGTGAGATGACCCTTAAAAGCATCCAAGACCAGCATGGCTCTCTAAGTGAGCAGTGCTCCAGGTCTGCAGTTCCAAACTACAGACAACCAGTCGACCATCAGTTCAGTTGTCATCCAGCCTTCTTCCTGGCAACGAATCACTAGGCCATCAGGAATGCTTTCTTTGGGCAACGTTTTTCGCTTCAGAATAACATAGGGGGTAACTTTCCTCCGTCTGCAGTGACAGCTAACATCACCGTTATTCTGAGTTTTTCAATACCAGTTGTCCTTAAAATGACACTTTTTGCCCCTTTCTGGTTTACTGTGGTATTGCTTGGCATGTAAAAAAATACTGGGGTCTCGTCAGCATTGCCCATCTGGTCTAATGGGTGTGAGTGACGCTGCCGCAATTGGATGACATACCTCTGGAAACTAGTCAGTTTCTCCTCAAAATCTGCCGGCAGTTTCTGTGCCAATGAAGTGCTTCGCCGAAGAGCGAGACCCTTTCTCTGCATAAAACGACGGCACCAACCAATACTTGTACGAAATTCCCTCTTATTGATTTTTAAGGTTCTAAGGCTTTCAGCTGGATAACTTCACGAGAAATTGTCATCCCATCTTTTCTCATATCTTGAATGTAGGAATAAACCCCAGCTTCAAGTTCTGGATATTTGCCTTGTTTTGGTCCCATGAAAGATTTTCTGGTAGAAACTGATTTTTTCAATTTCTCCTCTGAGGCAACCCAACGTCGCACATTAGATTCATCCAAGCCATATTTTTTTCCAGCCTCTCTGTTGCTTGTTGTCTTTGCATAATTAACAACTGCAATTTTGAAACTTGCATCATAACTACGCCTCACTCCTAGGCTTGTTGATGCTTTTCTCTCCAAGTGATCAGCCATTGCAAGAAACAGGCTTTCTAACATGTACTGTAGCTTCTTTTGCAGGTTACACGCCTTTCAGGATGTTAGAATCACTAAAACCGGAAATTGCTATTCAATAGATACAATTTAGTCACATGAGAGCAAATCGGCAGTGATTTTGCAAGCGCTAATATAAGCCGCACACGCGTAACTCAAAACTCGCAAATCGTCTGTCATTTTTTTACGGTCGCGAATGTAAGTCGCAAGCTCAAAAATCGGAAAAAAGGTGCGGCTTATAAATATATGTTTTTTTTTGCTAAAAGCATAAATTATGTTGTAAAATATATCTTAATTAAAGCTATGTTCTTGTTGAAATGTCTCCTTTTTTCTTCTTTTGAAATGTACAGCATTTTACCCCACGTAAACATTTAACTGTCTTTGAAATCTTACTATACATGAATGATGTCTTCTAAAAGCTTCTGTACATTAATATAGTTTTTTTGTCAATATTTGAAAGTCATTTTTTTTCCCCGAGATTATTAATTTATATTAATGAATGCTCAAACTTTAGATATGTTTTAAATATTACTGTACATTAATAACGTTGTTCTTGGCAATATTTGAAACCATGTATGTTTTTTTTTTTGTTGAAATTATTAATTTATTAATAAATTATAGCTTACCTATTTTCTGTAATTTGAAGATTATAAACTTCAAAAGTGATAATGAAGTTGCTTTAGAAGTAACGCCACCAGTGAAATGTCCAGTCACACTGTTCATCACCTGAGGAGAAATGTAGAAATTTCTGGAAAGTTTGCAGTATTTATAGAGTTTGAGCTGAAGTAGAAACTGTTAGAACGCAATACGCATGCGCTATTTACGTTCCAGCAGTCAATTTGCGTTACTGCCGCCATTTTGCGCAAGTTAGTTCTTGCATAGAAAATGTCTGCGATTTTGTATGTGTTACGGAGCGCATGATGTGTGTTACGTGCCGTATGAATTGTAATTGAGTTTGGTTAAGTGTTCCGAGTAGGTCTTTTAATTTTATGTGCTTAGCCTCGTTTTCGTTTTTTTTCGGTCGTCATGACAAAATGATGAAATGCAAGTTAAATTTGCAACCAACCTCACTGACAGACATCCTGCCTGTCCCCCCATGGTGTGTGTGATATTTTTTTATGGGTTTTTTTGTGTGGTTTTTTTTTTTTGTGTTTTTGGATGTGCGCGGTTTGGCCGTTAACTTCGTATTTTTTGGACCTCAGGTCGTATATTTTTTTTATGTAAGTCGTATTTTTTTTTTGTACTCCAAAAATGTGTACTCCATGTATTCCTGTCAGCTCTTTTATTTAATCTTTTTATGTTTTAGGTAGATCATAAATTATTTTGGTGTATGTAGACAGGATGGTAAGCAGGTATGTAAATTTGACAACAGCTCATGATATCCACTGTTCAACATCACTGCTTAGTAGCATCGTAACAAAGTAGTGCCATAGATTTTGTATTTGTATTTTAGTTTTCAATTAAATGGATTGTCACATCACCCCAATGAGAAAATGTATTTATTATTAATTTATTTACATAAAGTCTGATGGGACTGATGTTTCATAAACATACATCTAAAAAATATATATTAGAAGTGACAATAATACCTACCAGTTAGATTATATATATATATATTTTGTAGGACCACTGCAACGTCCCCAAATCAGGAACTAGATTAAACAATTCTTACTGATAAAATTAATATTCATTTGTTTAAAAAAAAACAATATAAAATATTAAACTTAGTTTCAACCCTTTTTGGTCTCCATCCACAATACGGTCATCAGTGGAATATGTCTTTGTCTAGCAGGCAGTGCTAAATTGTCAGGCACAACATTGTTTCAAGACAAAGTTACATATTGACTGGAGTCTTGCTGTTTTAATGGGATTTTCCTTGACAACTAACATAAGGTTTTGTCTAATCTGATTGTTTTATACCTGTGTCTCTGGCAAAGTTTGACACAGTGAGTAGTGAATCCAGGGGTGAGTGAGTGAGGTGAAAATCCTGTGGTTAGAAGATTTTTGGGTGACGGGAAAGAGAGGTCTGCAGTTTTAGTAGAATTCGTTTTTTGGGGGTTACAGAAGAGTGACTGAGTCAGAGATTTACAGGGATGAAGAATGGTGTATGTTCCTTAAGTGAAACAAGGTTGAGAGATCCCATAGTGAGTGTGTGGAAGTGACAGGAGACCCAGAGGTGAGAAATTCGTCCTGGAATGAGAGAAGACAGTGTGAGCGATAAGCAAACGAGAGGGATGAGGTCCAAGAGAAGATAAAACATGAACTAGAAAATAATGCAGGTGAAAAAGAGTAATGATAGGCTATTGAATGACCAGTAAGAGTGGAAGATATGTCAGCAGTAGTATAAGGAGACGAAGGGGCAAGAAAAGATATAGAGAGGGAGAGAGAGAAGGCAGTATACTGTAGTGAGCAAGGGACAACACATTTATTGGCTTGTAAAAAGGTTAAACTGCGCTGTTAAGCTTGCTCTATTTCATAGTTTTTTTTCATTTAAAGGGCATTTAACGATTTATTAAAAGAATGTTCTGGCAGAGTATTCGCAGGATTTAGTCAATTAAAAGCAAGTAATGTTATATACTGTTATAGTGTTTGTTCATGGACTGCAAAGTTATATAGATTATTTACTGCCTTACTTTTCAAACATGACATTTTGTAAATTTATTTAACCACACACATACTTTGCAAATAATATTTATTATACAGTGGCCTTTAAATGAGTTTAAATATCAGATCTATGTGAAATTACAAAAGACAAAGCATGTTCGTGCCTTTCTGGCTTATAAATGCATCAATGACCAGAAATGTTACAGGGCCAATGATGTTAGCCAAACGTATCCGATAAAGACAGAGCAAAAGAAAATATAGTAAAAATATTACTTATTTTTAAAAACTATGCCTTTTCACCCATATATGTTTGCTTTCAATGAGCAAAGGTGTGTAGCAGCTGTAGCCAATAGGCTGCATAATAAGTTGTGCATTGGAGTATATAGAGCTGACTGTGACTAGCATCTGTCCGTTAGACCCTTTCATTATGTCCAAAACAGTGGTGATGTCTTTGCTGGATGTTGTCTTAGCATCTCATTCTCCTGAGACTGCTTGGAGAGAGCAGAATACTTCACCTGCTGTGTCTTACAGCATGCTGTATCCAGCTTACAGACTCACATTGCTGTATGTATTTCTGCCTTTGTCCTACAAATCATCTTTTTCTGCAGTAATAAGGAAAAGCAAGTGAAATGTGTTCAGCAGAATAAAATGCTTTTATGTGCATTTGCACAGCACTATGTATTTAGAGACAACTGGTGACCTTCACTAGCGAAGAGTGGTCAGAGATTCAGATAAAGTTGGTTTAGAAACAGGCAGATTTAGAAGAAGAAGATGTAGCAGTTGGGGGTATGTTGTGAGCAGGGGCACATGTCCACGACAGAAAGTGCAGTGTGGATTTTGCTTTTACTTTCTGATGAAGCAGGGAAGACATACACGCATAAACATATATATTTTATACATGTGGATTATATATTGGTCATGGTCATATATTTGTGACCTTAAACTATGTTTATGTGTAGGGAGCAGTAACTGTGCTAATTCACCTTAAGTGAACAGAACAGACAGACAGAAAAAATAAAACACTCTATTTTGATTGACTAAAGAGCTGCACACAATAGGAATATTTAAACCAAATCTGTGTCCTTTTAACGCTTTTGAAGTCTGTCCTTTCACAATGAGGAGAATTCCATGTTCGCAATTGTTGGAATCCTAACAATTAAAATGATAGTGGCCTGTCTTGGCATATATTTATAAAATAATAATAATAAAGACTGATCTAACAGAGAGGAGAACCTTATCAAGTATTACACTTGCCTGGTGGAAGCAGGCCAATAGGGAATGCAGTCAGAGGGATTTTGGGAGGTATGTGGCATGAAATCAGGAATTCAAACATACCATAACACACTATATAATATATTTTAACTGTACTTTTCCCCTCTAATTGTTGTTTTTATTCTCATTCTGCTTGAACATTTCCCTACTACTGCTGGGTGAATATATATGTAACACAGCAGTGAAAGAGTTATAATTCATTGCCTTTAGTCTGTTGTGGTATTGCAACTTTCCTTTTGAAAATATGAGGCAAAATATTTGCGGAAGTATACTTACTGATAATGAAGGCACCAATAACCCTCATTATGAGGACTTACTACACTCTTTTATGATTGTGCATAACTTTTAAGTAGTACAGTTCATTATAAACAACACTAGAAAATTGCCCGTCAAAAATAACAGGAGTAAAATTGTAAGCCTGGCAATGCTGTTTTGCACACAATGCGAAGCTAAGGGCCCTCTGAGCAGCTTCGCCGCTCATTGCAAGCCTCGGTGAGGACTTTTGGCGCTCATGGCGTGCCTTGTAATGAGCCACCTTTGGCGCTCTTTGCGAGCCTCTCCCCTGTGTAGTTTATGGGCCTCGCCATGAGTGTTACTGCCTTGGGTTAAGTGTTACTGCTTTGGGTGAAGTGTGTAAGTTAATTTGAGGCATATTTAGTGTTTTTTTGTTTGTCTTTGCAGTTTGGTGGGTCGGCCTTTAAATCCATAATTTTGCGTACTCCGTAGCTCTCACACTATCATGGTTTATAGGAGAGATGATAGAAAAATAGATATTTTAGAGTATGTTTCTCACAGAATATCATATTTTTTGTAACAATATGCTTTTTGTATTTATCTTTACTACTTTAACATTACAAAAGCTGGGCAATTAATGTGCCCCTTAAGTAAAATAATTAATCTAAATTTATAGTATATATCTCACTGGATATTTCTCACTAACAATGTTATTTAGACATTGTTTATTGACATGCACTTAATAATAAATATTAGGTAATTTGCTTGCACTCTTTGGTTAAATGATGTGCATCTGACAGTTCATCTGTATTTGTATAATTGTATTTGCCATGCTTATCAAAAAGGGGATAATAAGGAAAGTTTAAAATATTTATTTGTACACCTAAAAGTATATAGTTGTGGTACTACAAACTGTCACCTAAAATGAGGTTGAGGGTCACATTATCAGGTTTACGCTTGGGCCTCCATATTGTTTACTTTGCTATATATATATATATATATATATACCGTATTTTTCGCCCTATAAGACGCACCGGTAGATAAGACGCACCTAGTTTTTAGAGGAGGAAAACAAGAAAAAAAAATCTGAATCAAACACAGATACACACCTACATTACACACAAATATATATATATATATATATATATATATATATATATATATATATATATATATAGATACACATACATACATATACATACACACATAAATATACATACACATACATACATATATACACACACATACATACACACATACACATACATATCCATATACTGCAGCATTTGGGAGCCATTGACCCTCCCTGACCCTCCTGATCCTCCCTGACCCTCCTGATCCTCCCTGACCGTCCTGATCCTCCCTGACCCCCCTGATCCTCACCTTTATAGATACACATACATACATATACATACACACATAAATATACATACACATACATACATATATACACACACATACATGCACACATACACACATACATATCCATATACTGCAGCATTTGGGAGCCCTTGACCCTCCCTGACCCTCCTGATCCTCCCTGGCCCCCCTGATCCCCCTGATCCTCACCTTCCTTCTGATCTCTGCCATCTTGATCTCACCCCAGCGCTTCCTACCAGCACTCCACGTGTACTGCAGCGTTGCGTGTGTGACGTCACTAGGACGCACCGGCCGACGCGATGCTGGTAGGAAGCGCTGGGGTGAAATCAAGAGGACAGAGGCAGTTTGAAAAGGTATATTCGCCGTATAAGACGCACCAACTTTCCTCCCCCAGTTTTGGGGAAGAAAAAGTGCGTCTTATACGGCGAAAAATACGGTATATACACACACACATACAGTGCCTTGCAAAAGTATTCCCCCCTTGACATTTTTGTGCTTTGTTGCCTCACAACCTGGAATTAATATGGATTGATTGAGGATTTGCATAATTTAATTTACAAAAAATACAGAAAAAGTCAATGTGCATAACTATTTACCCCCCTAAAGTCAATACTTTGTAGAGCCACCTTTTGCAGCAATCACAGCTCCAAGTCGCTTTGGATAAGTCTCTATGAGCTTGCCACATCTTACCACTGGGATTTTTGCCCATTCATCCTTGCAAAACTGCTCCAGCTCCTTCAAGTTGGATGATTTGCGCTTGTGAACAGCAATCTTTAAGTCTGACCACCGATTTTCTATTGGATTGAGGTCTGGGCTTTGACTAGGCTTTTCCAACACATTTACATCTTTCCCCATAAAACCACTCAAGTGTTGTTTTAGCAGTGTGTTTGGGGTCATTGTCCTGCTGGAAAGTGAACCTCTGTCCTAGCCTCAAATCACGCACAGAGTGGTAGAGGTTTTTCTCCAGAATATCCCTGTATTTAACACCATCCATCTTTCCCTCAACTCTGACCAGTTTCCCAGTCCCAGTTCCTGAAAAACATCCCCAAAGCATGATGCTGCCACCACTATGTTTCACTGTGGGAATGGTTGGGTTTGCACCAGACATAGCGTTTTGTTTGATAGCTGAAAAGTTCAATTTTAGTCTCATCAGACCAGATCACCTTCCTCCATACATTTTGGGAGTCACCCACATCCTTTTCGCAAACTCAAAATGTGCCATTTTGTTTTTTGCTGAAAGTAATGGGTTTCTTCTTGCCACTCTGCCATAAAGCCCAACTCTATGGAGTGTACAGCATATTGTTGTCCCATGAACAGATACTCCAGTCTCTGCTGTGGAACTCTGCAGCTCCTCCAGGGTTACCTTAGGTCTCTGTGCTGCCTCTCTGATTAATGCCCTCCTTGCCCTGTCTATGAGGTTTGGTGGGCGGCTGTCTCTTGGCAGGTTTGCTGTTGTGCAATGTGCTTTCCATTTGCTTATGATAGATTTGTTGGTGCTCCTGGGGATCATCAAAGATTTGGACTTTTTTTTTTACCTAACCCTGACTAGTACTTCTCAGCAACATTGTCCCTTACTTGTTTGGAGAGTTCCTTGGTCTTCATGGCAGTGTTTGGTTAGTGGTGCCTCTTGCTTAGGTTTTGCAGCCTTTGGGGCCTTTCAAAAAAGGTGT